>CM076581.1:1162318160-1162956683 GCA_034641835.2 Pinus albicaulis | reverse complement strand
AAATCTAGCACGTTTCTAAGAAGATTCAATGGGTCAAGGAACTCTCTTGAAAATATTAAACACCAAAGACAAGTGAAGCGATGGATAATATAAAAGAGCTATATAAAATGGTGAAACTTAGCTAGAATAATAAATCCCAACATAGTGATGACCAATACCTACAATTGTGGAAAAAAGAAAAAAAATCGAAAACACCTTACCATACACAATTCAGAAGGGTTTCCCTAGTCAGGTAGCAAAACACAACCCAACAGAAAAGGATAAAGTGGAAGAGAGAGTAGGATTTTGACCCAAAAATCCATGTTCCCTTACATGTTAGCCAAACACAAATCCCTACATAGGAGTATCTAATCAAAAATAGAAGTATACATTAGCTTGTGCCTTGTGAATAGATGGGGAAGAAAGCAATATGCCACTTGCTTCTCACTCACTCTCTTTCCAAATTGGGAAACAACTTAGAGAAGATAAATATAGAAATCCAATCGGTATAAATCTCGATAGATTACTAAAGAAAAGTTTCACAAAATATTCACAAAGTTCGTTGAAAGGTTGAAGCAACACTGCAGACCTTGGGAAAAAGGATCATAGACCCAAAGATAGATATTGAAATCAATGATTGCAAAATTTCGTAGGAAAATTAAAAGTTGAAACACCTCTCTAAACTCAACAACCATGAATAAATTTCATAAACATGCAAAAAAGATAAAATTTGTCTTTAATATATAGCACATTCACAAGTGCTAGGTTTAATTAAATGTGGCCCTACAACAATTAAATGGGGCAATTCATAAATGGGATTATATTACTATATAAAAACCCTCAGTGGCCTTTTGTGAGTTTGTAGAGGTGTTAATTAAACAAGAAATTCTTAACTAAGACAAGCCTTATGATGTTCAACTCATGCACCCATTATAAAAAATATATTAGTGTCCAGGAATACACTAAGAGGTTCCATGTGCCCTTCCTGTGTAAATATTAATCACAGCCCTTTCAACCTTTTGCAATGTCAATCAAGGAAAAATTATTTTCCAACATTACAGGCACAACTGTTATGAAATTTATTGTTTTTACTTTTTGTCTTTGTGATTCAAAAATACTCATCAAACCTCTAGCGCAAGTGCTTCTTCATCAATTGCTTCTTTAAATAATTTGATCAAATTCAAGTTTTAGCTTTAATGAATCGATCGAGCTAGATACATATAATGAAATCTTCCACTTGTTACAACCCTGGTTATCAATTGTTTCTACCATGAGTAATTGAATCTAATCCCAGCAGGTTGAATGAAAGATTTTGGCTTTTGGCGGTGCCGAAATTTAAATTCACAGGAAAATTTCCAGAAATATTGGACCTGATGAACTTTGGTGTATTGACTATTGAGACAAATTTAATTTATGAGAGGCCAGCATGGCCTGCACTTTGTAGAGATGAATTTTGTGGGAAGTTTTCCATTCACGATGTAATTGGTTAGTTAAAGAAGGCCAAACATCCATTTTATTCCAGAAGTCATTGGAGTATTAAAATAAATATTTTAGTGTTGAAATTCTTAGCCTAGACGTCGATGTTGGAATGGAAGAAGAGTAAAGGCACAATTAACACAAATATTTCACACAATAACACATGAGTTGCGGCTCTTCTATTAACCATATGAACTTCAATCACACTCAATGAATAGAATGAACCCGACGAAGGGTATTTATCCTAAATCACTTGACATGCACACACTTACCAAACTAATCTCTCACATAACTCAACTTGTTCAATTTTTACTTAACTGACTCTCTAACTCACTCACAAAATCCATCTATCCCACAACTTAACGCTTACTTAATTTATTGTCTAACTATGCATGGGGGAGTTAATTACAATTTTAACACTCCCCCTTAATTACGACCGCTAAACTAAAACATAACTCATGACAACTCAAACATGCATGCTAGTCTATGTCTTAGCTAGGCTTACAACACCCAAGTTTATTTTGCGAAACTCAAACACATCTATTGTTAATGGCTTTGTAAATATATCATCCAATTGATCACTAGATTTACAAGGCTTCAAGTGAACTTCTCCGTTTCTCACAAGTTCTCTAATAAAATTATATCTAGTACCAATATGCTTGCTCTTTTGATGAAACACACTATTCTTGGATAGTGCATTCATTGAAGGGTTGTCACAGTATATCAATGGTTATCCTTGTCCTTTCTACTTGAGTCCAACCAATACTCTTCTTCAGCATACTGCTTAACATGCTACTAATGTTGAAGCTACATATTCTTCTTCTGTTGATGATACTGTTACAATGGGTTGCTTCTTATATGCCCATTCTATCACACCTTAATGAAGATGGAACACATAACCAAAGGTGCTCTTCCTATTTTCCAAACTACCTGCAAAATCACTATCTGTGTATCCAATCAAATCTTTATTTTTTGTACTTGCATACATTATGCCACAATCTCTAGTTCCTACAATGTATCTCATAATTTTTTTTCCAACACTCCAATGTGTGTCCTTTGGAATCTCCATAAATCTGGAAATCAAACTTACTCCTTGCATAATATCTAGTCTTGTAACTGTGAGATACATGAGGCTACCAACCAATATTTTGAATAGAGTTAGATTGACATCTTCTCCTTCATCATACTTAACTTTGTGCCTATTGAAACTAGAGTAGGTACAAGTTTGCAATTATCCATCCTGAATATTTTCAACAAATCTCTAGCATACTTATTTTGGAAAATAAAAATTCCTTTTTCATATTTCTCAACTTCAATGCCAAGAAAATATTTCATGATACCAAGATCAGTCATCTCAAATTATTTCTCATGGCTTCTTAAAATTAATCTAACTCAAGATCACCTGCAAAATCATATCATCAACATATAAGAAAACAATCAAAAACTGTCCATGCTCATTTACCTTTGTGTACAAGGTAGGCTCAATGTTGCTTCTGCAAAATCCATTCTTAATCATGTAACTGTCGATTCTGCTATATAGTGATCTAGGTGCTTGCTTCAGTCCATAGAGCGCTTTCTTAAACCTATAAAATTTATCTTGTTTAACTTCAATTTCATAACCTGGAGGATGTTGCACATAAATTTCTTCTTCTAGAATTCAATTCAAGAAGGTTGATTTGACATCCATTTGATATAATTTCCACTTGTTCTAAGCTTCTGTGGCTAGAACTGCTCTTACAGTACCCAATATCACTACCGGAATTTTTTTTTTCCCAATTATCTAGGTGGATGTCGGTGGCCACCCACCTATTCCATTTGGACCCATACCATCAATTCTTGCAGCTTTTCACTTTCAGCACAACTGACTATTTTTAGCAGGTTGTCGGTTCCTAAACATTCAGAGCCATTTGGAGGCACTAATGAGCCACGTTGATATTGGTGGCCACCCACCTATTCAATTTAGACCCGCACCATCAGTTCTTTCAATTTTTCAGTTTTGGCACAACTTACTATTTTTAGCAATTTTTCGAGTCTTGAACATCCAGAGCGATTTTGAGGCCCTAAACGATGTTTTTTGGGAATATTTTGTTCGGAAAATATGATTCCATTTCAAAATATATATTCCTAGTTAGTATTTGTAGTACTCAGATGGATCTTTCTAATGATGTATCATGTGCGTCAAACAGAGATAGGATGCCAAAGTTACGACCCAGGGAAGTTGAAACACCAATTTACCCAGACGGTGCCAATAGTTTTGGTGCTTCATCTCCTACAGTTAGGTTTTCTGATGTTTAGGGTTTTGCATTGTTTCCCAACAATAAATAGGCCTTCGAGCCCCATTGTAACTTAGTGCAAAGGCATATAGCCACCACATCTCTTCTCAGAGATAAGCTTACCAGCGCCCTAGCTGTTTATTTCCATTATGTTTGTAAGAATATTTTTTTTATATGATATTAATGAAATGAAGCTTTATTTCCACTACATCTCTGTGTTTATGGTTATATGTGTATTCTATTGCATTCTCGCATAATGTCAGATCAGTGGTATCAGAGCGATCTTCTCTTTCTCTGTTTTTCTTTGCATGTCCCCAACGTGGTCAGGAATAAGGATTTAGGGCTCGATCTAGTTGAACCCTTGCAAGATCAGCCTCGCAAACCCCGAATACCTCCCATGGCGGAAGAAAAGAAAGACAAGGGAGCAGTAGATCCTATAAAAATATTGCTCGAGGAGGCCCTCAAGAGAAAAAGGAACGTGATGATGGATAACTTTTCTTAGATCCTTCAACGACTGCCCACCTATGGCACATCTGCATCCAACAACCACTCTGAGGGCACCACGCCCTTCATGGTATAGGTAAAATTTGACATTACTATATTTGAAGGCCAGATAGATGCAGAACCGTAAATAGATGGTTGAATTTGATAGAAGGGTATTTCTCTATCCATGATTTTTGCAACCGAGAAAAGATTATTTTTGCACTCCTTAAAGTTGCCCCCCATGTCAAAGATTGTTGGGAAACCTACTATGATCAAAAGGACGAGGGGGAACCCTCTCTGTTCTCAGCCGCACCCACCTATAATTCGTTCCAAGATGGCATCAAGGAATAATATTACCCCATGGGGAGCTATGAGGACAAGTATATCCAATGGAACACGCTACGACATCAAAGGGATCAAGATGTGCACGAACTAACGAATTTGTTCCACATCCTGCGCACAAAGTTGGGTATTAAATATTTTGAGAGACATTTGGTGCTCAAGTAATACATTTTTCTACATAGACACATTCAGGAGGAAATGGATTTCCTTGAAATTACCTCACTTGGAATGCCTTATCTCTATGCCACCAAGATTGAGGAGAAGAAGCGAGACTTTGGATCTGTGAATCGGAAGATATGGAAAGGCGCTCCCGAACCACAAAACAAGGAGCATAGCGAAAGTGGGCCAACTCAAAACACCACCAAAAATCCACATAAGGACACCGGGAAGTGGTGTGAACTTCATAACAACCCCACTCACAGCACAACAAAGTGTCGGGCCAACCAATCACTGGTGGCCGAACTGAAGGCACCCGAATCAGATGTGTATTCTGAACTCGAGCTAGAACCAGACTAGGGAGATGAAAAATGGAAGTCGATCATTGATGCAGACCCCAGTGCCATTTTTTCCACCACCAAGATCCAGAGGGAGGATCCTGAGGATCTAGAGGATGGGCAGCGCCTCTTCCATTCACAGATGTGGGTGAAGGGTTCTCCACTGCAAATTCTTGTCGATAGTTGAAGCCAAAAGAACCTCATTTCAACATAGGTTGTGAAGCGGCTTGACCTACATATCATAGCACACCTACATTTGTATACCATTGGGTGGATTCTCCCAGGGAGAGATCTGCGTGTCCGCCAATAGTGCGGCCATCCGTACATCATCAAGCCATTCATGGATGAGGTATTATTTGATGTTGCTCCTCTTCATGTAGCTGATGTATTATTGGGCCAACCATACTTGTGGAGGCGACATGCTATGTATGAATCTAGGCCTCATTATACCATTATTACTTTGGGAAATAACTTGTATAGGATATCGAAGGTAATATCGCCTCCTGCCATCTCTTTGACTACTGCAAAACAACGTAGTAAGATTGTTTCCCAAACAAGGAAAATTATTTTCATTACCATTCACCCACAAGGAAAGAATAATATTGTGGCCACAGCCTTAAAACATGGCTCCCCTACACAGCAACAACAAATGGACAAAGGCATGGAGGAATACGAAGACATTTTCTCCTCACCCACAGAGGTTCTTCTACACTTTCTGAACAAACACTCCATTGATTTGACCCCCAGCGCACCGCCGCCTGATATTTCCATAACTCATGTGATTAAACAGACAAAATACACACATGAATTGTCTGAGGAAACCAAATTTATCGAACGCATCCAGTACGTCGGCCCACAGGTCCATGACATCTTCGACAAATCTAATACCCAGTTCAACAAAATTTTCCTTATCTCATGGAGGATATAAACACAATGGGGACCATTTCTTCCTAAGGGGGGAGGAATGATCCAGGTTGATATCGGTAGCCAGCCACGTATTCCATTTGGACCTGCACCATCAATTCTTGAAGATTTTCACTTTCAGCACAACTTACTATTTTTAGCAGGTTGTCGATTCCTGAAATTTTGAAGCCGTTTGGAGGCCCTAATGAGCCACGTGTATATTTGTGCCCACCCACCTATTCCATTTGGACCTGCACCATCATTTGTTTCATATTTTCAATTTCAGCACAACTTACTATTTTTAGCAGTTTTTCAGGTCCTGGAATTCTGGAGCCATTTTGAGGCCCTAAACGACGTTTTTTGGGCATTATTTTTTTGGTGAATACGATTCCATTTTGGAATTGATATTCATGGTCAGCAGTTGTATTCCTTGGATAGATCTTTCTAACGATGTATCATGTGTGTAAAATGGAGAGAGGATGCCAAAGTTATGACCCTGGGAAGTTGAAACACCAATATACCCAAACGGGGCCCATAGTTTTGGCACTTCATCTTCTATGGTTAGGTTTTTGGATGTTTAGGGTTTTGAATTGTTTCTCAACAATAAATAGACCTTTGAGCCTCATTGTAACATAGTTCAGAGGCATGTAGCTTCCAGATCTCTTCTTAGAGATAAGCCTACCAATGCCTTACTTGTTTATCTCCAATATGTCTGTAAGCATATTTCTGTTATATGATATTAATGAAATGAAGTTTTATTTTCCCTGAATTTATGTGTTTATGGTTGTATGTGTATTCTGTTGTGTTCTTGCATAATTTCAGATCACCCAAAGTCTATTCTCGGTTACTGCGAGAATCCTTTTGCTACAAGTCTTGCTTTAAATCTGTCAATCTCACCTTTCTCATTCAACTTTCTCTTGTGAACCCACTTCACACGAATGACGTTTTTATCGTTTGGTAAATTAACTAAACACCATGTATCATTATTCTCAATACATTCAATTTATTCATCCATGTCTTCCACCCAATTTTCATCTTTGATTTCTTATTCAAAAGAAGAAGGTTGAAATGATAACAATGAAAAATTTGAACTAACATCCAAATCATCATATATCTCTTTCATAATTCTCATCTTTTTCTTACCATTTCTTGAATCATTACCTGATTGGCTGCTTGGATAATTCTGGTATGTTGATTTTCTTGAAGATCCATGCTGATCTGAAAATCTTGGAGTCCTTACTGGTGTGACTCCATTTGGTGTCTGATCTTTCGATTCTTACTGCTCATTTTCCGCTACATCATCATGTTCCATAAATGGTGCTTGTGCATTGATTGTTTTATCTACATTCCCCTTCCATGACTCTTGTTATTTGAATAGAACATATCTGCTAATTATTGTCTTTGTTGTGACAAGGTTATACAATTTGAGCTTTTTACTACTCACTATAACCAATAAATATGCATTTTTCAATTTGATCATCCAATTTTTCTCTTATCTATTTAAGTACATGTGCATAGGCTACACATCCAAAAACTCTAAAATGAGATACGTTGCATGACATACCTAACCATTATTCTTCTGGAACTATTTTCATCAAACTCTTTGTAGGTGATTTGTTTATCACATAAAAAAACACATCCAATTGTTTCTTCTCAATACTCATTAGACAAGTGTCTTTATTTGAACATGCTCTTTGTCATGTTCATGATTGTTCTGTATTTTCTCTCTGCTACACCATTCTTCTACGGTGTGTATCTAGTTGTAAATTGTCTTCTGATTCCATGTTGTTTGCAGTACTCATGGAATGCCTTCGAATCATATTCTCCACTACAATCTCATATTAATACCTTGATCTGCCGATCACTTTGGTTCTCTACTAAGGCTTTCAACTCTTTGAAATTTGCAAAATTTTCATACTTCTGTTTCAAAAAATAAACCCAAGTATTTCTAGTATAGTCATCAATAAAAGTGAGGAAGTAACAACTTCCATCAATCGATTGTGTCCTCATAGGTCGACAGAAGGCTGTATGCACCAACTTAAGTGGTTTATTTCATCTGTATGAAACTTGCTTCAGAAAAATTTCACGGTGTTTCTTTCCCAAAATGCAATATTCACAAGTACTAGTAGGTTCTTTGATGAGAGGTAATCCTCTGACCATCTATTTCTGCTGCAACAATCTTAAATCAGAAAAATGCAACTGTCAAAACCAAAAATGCCATAACCAGTAATCATTATAACATGCATTTGTAAAATAACTAACCTGATCATTTTAGTTCATAATTAGAGGAAAGATTCTATTCCTCGTCCTCGATACCTTTTCTATCAGTGTCTTCCTTGGGGTTTTGTCATAATTAACACACTCTTTCCCCTGAAAGATAACTTTCTATCCTTTATGTGTCAATTAACCAACACTAATAAAATTATGTTTAATACGAGGAACATAATATACTTCTGATATTTTCTTTTGCTCCCCCTACTTGGTCAAAATTTTGACCACTCCATTGCTGTCTACATTCACAATTTTGTTAGTCCCCTAATTTACCTCTATCTTCACAGATGGATCCAAATTTGCAACTAAATTCTTGTTTCCTATCATGTGGTTACTGCAACCATTGTCTAATAGGCACACCTTATCAGATGGTTCATGCATGGTGTTTCATGCTAGGAACATGGAGTTAGTATTATTTGTACTAACATTAGCTCTGTGGTTTCCTTGATCAACTAGCTTCTTCCTGCAATCACGAGCATAGTGACCAAATTTATTGCAATAATAACATCTCATCTTTGATTTTTCAGATCTGTAATTATTTTTAAATCTTCTGCTATTGCTGCCTCCACTTTCATGTTCATTCTCTTCTCGGCCATCTCTTTGACCACCATATCTTCGGCCTCGTCCTCTACCTCTCGATCGACCTCTACCTCAACCTCTTGAAATAGAAACTTGACTTTTGAAAGTAGTTTATAAATTGGAATCCTTTTTTTGTTTTATCCTTACCTCATATGATAGATTTAATCCCTTAAACTCTTCAACTATCAGTTTTTCCAAAACTTTTTCTTCTTCTATGGATGCTACCACAACATCAAGCTTGGTATACAAAGATCTAAGGAAATTATCAATCAGTGTTCGATTTGTAATTCCTTCACCATAAATTTTTAACTGATTGACGACATAAATGACCCTATTCATCAAGGAATCAATGTCCTCTATCTCCTTCATTTGCATACTTTCAAAATCTCTCCTAGTATTCTTCAATTTAACAATATTGACTTTTTCTATACCTTGATATCTTGTCGTCAAAGTTTCCCATGCTTCATTTACTAAATATTTTATAATTTTCTTCTGGAACACTGCTTGGTACACTCCCTTTTGGATAAGAAGCAACTCTTGTGCATTCTTCTTTTCGTCTTTCATCCACTATTCCCTCTCTACATTACTGAGGGGTCATTCTTCTACATTATCCTGGGGTACTGCAAACCCAAACTTGACATGATCCCAAACATCATGCGATTCTAACATGGCCTCCATCTTAACAGCCCACACATCATAATCATTTCCTGTGAAAGAAGAAAGTTGTGGCTGGAAGCTACTTGTTGCCATATTTCTTGAGAAAAAAAAAAAATCTGATAAAACCCTAAAATTTATTCTTTTGTATGTTCTTTTCAAAACTAAAAAAACAACCTTATAATAAAACCCTAGGTTATATATATTATAAAAAATATCTTCATATAAAAAATCTTATATAATAAGTCCTTTAAAAAAAAAAAACTTATTATAATACTTTCCAAAACTTTAAAAACTTTAAAAATCATTTTTGAAACCTTATGATAACATGCTCCACTTATAAAACCTTTTCGAAAATCTCCTTACATTCTTTTAAAAGCTATTTACGAAAGCACACCTTTTATGTCATAAATTTTTAATACGAAATTTCAAACCTTTATAAAAATTTAAATGAATTTTTTTGTCATTCCTTGCTAACGCATTCCGTGCTACGTTAGACCTGCGTGCTAATGCACTTCTCAATAGAAATTTGTTGTGTTAGTGCCTTAACACACAAAAAACACCAAGTAACCCGCATGCCCCAAAAACATGGTAAGTTTTTCACCTCTAAAGCGCCTCTATACTTAGAGCACCAAAGTTATAATGCTCTATGTATCACTACGAGATGCGTTATAGCATAAATAAGAGGAAAAATAAAAAAGAATGATTGTTAATCCGTCTTTCCTCGATTCTTTGTAACCTCACTCTGCTACCAATTTTTTGGATTGGCAGAAGAGTAAAGACATAATTAACACAAATATTTCACACACAATAACACATGAGATGAGGCTCTTCTATTAATCATACGAACTTCAATCACACTCAATGAATACAATGAACTCGACAAAGGGTATTTATCCTAAATAACTTGACATGCACACACTTACCAAACTCATCTTGTTCAATGCTCACTTAACTGACTCTCTAACTCACTCACCAAATTCATCTATCACACAACTCAACGCTCACTTAATTGATTGTTTAATTATGCATGCGTGAGTTAAATACATATTTTAATAGTGAGATGAAAGGCATAACATATTCATCTCGCATCAAATTTTTTTTTGTATAAATATATAGATACACAACTCACTCACACGATTTCAGAGATCACTCTTATACTGTTAGCATGAAATCTAAACCATATCATCATCGATATTTCACCTCCTCCTCGCACGACACCCAGCCTTAGTCCTACTCGAAACTATGTCTTCTTCAAGGGGGACGATTTAAAGAGGACTAATCTCTATATGTATATTCAAGAGTGGACTTTATACAACAGTCGCAACCATTAAGTTTTTATTGGCACATCTCTATTAATTGGTGATACAATTTGTCTCATCCAAATCTCCATTTCAGGTCTTCTATCTATTACCTTCCTCGATGTGGTCTGACCTGCTGAATTTGAACAAATTGAACACATCGTTTTCTTGTCATTGCAGGGTAGAGAAGGGACGTTGTTATGAAATCTATGGATCAATTAGAGTGAATTCAAGGCAATGCTCTATTTCACATGGATCATACATTTACATTGCGCACTATCGGTACCTCCACATCCCTATGCTGATTTGGTATTGTTTTGATCTCAGTTCAATATCATTACCTCCACACCCCTACGCTGATTGGGTATTGTTTTAATCTCCATTCAATATCGGTACCTCCACATCTCTACAATGAGTGAGTACATCTCCGAAACTCATGAACCATCATTTCACTTCCTCATTGCTCAACACCCCAGCTCAGTCCTGCGTGAAACTTCGTCCTCTTCCCTTATATTCTTCTGCGCAGTCCCCCACCAGGTGGTTCTCTTCCCCTGTTTGTTTTTCCCGGCAATGTTTATTTATTTATTTTGGGTTGGGTTTTGTTAAAATTTTCTTAGGGGAATTTAATTTTCAAAAAACATTTAGCTAGGTAGTTTTTTTTATTTGTTTTGGGTTGGGTTTAGTTAAAAAAAAAATATTGGGGAATTTAATTTTCAATAATTTTTTTTAAGAATATTTGGATTTTCATTAGTTAATCCATTTTTTATATTAAAAAACTTAAAAATATTTAATTATAATATTTGGATTTTCAATAATTAATTCATTTTTTATGTTAAAAAATAAAAAATATTTAATCAATTAAAAATGATTTTAGATTATGTTTTCTAATTAAAAGTAATTTTAATATTGATCAAGAAAATTAAAGTGGCCCATGGATGGATTATATTACAAATATTGTTTAAGGTTCATGCATTTAAAGGATATTTCCAATAGTGTGTAGTGTTCATGTTAATGTAATAGAATAAAGAATGATTAACCTCCTAGGAGCACAAGAGGCCATGATTATGTGACATCAATGATGAGCAATGTTATTAGAATATGCCGAAAGAAATCAAATAATATGCAAACAAATAAAAAGTTTAAGCCTCCTTACTCCCCTACAATGTCATTCTCATCGTATAAAATATAAAAAAGTTATTCGCAACTCCACACATACATATAACAAAAGGAAATGAGAAAAATGAGGGAAATTCTAAATCTAACTAAAATATAAAAAATGTCTTTGGTAAAAGGATATAAATATCACACCTCACAAACATAATTGAAGCCTTCCTTTGAGGTTATAATTTAAGGAGAGGATCAAACAAAGTGTGAAGAAAGTATGATTCTCAACACTTAGATAAACAAGTGAGTGTAACATGTCACAGTAGGCTTGAATATATTACTTTCATTGCTTACAGGATTTGGAAATAGAATGCAGCTCATTGTTATAGGTAGGGCATCTACGAAAACCATCATAGAGTGTCTGGCTATGATATAATATCAATTTTTTTTGTCGTGTGGGAACTACATCAAAAAAATGAACGACTGGCTCATACGGTCCCTTTTGTGTAGCCATTCATCGACAACAACTACTTCCCCGATGGGATGGAAGTGAAAACTAATAGTTGCAAAGGTAGGAATAATGGCGTTAGAGGTATTATTGTTTCCATAAATAATAGAACCATAAATAGGCTCATGAACACCATCAATATATATTAGAGGTGAAACGATGAAAGAAATAAAGAATAAAAAAATTGCGGTCAATAGGATATGGATCATAAAGATGTTGAACCATCCAATGTAAAGATGGTTTTCATTGCTAGTGATATATTCACATAAAATACCTTATAAATTTGTGCTTTGGGGTACTCCGAGGATTCAATAAGTAATCCAAAATGAGAGGATTTGTTGCTAAGCTGATTGGTTCCATATCAACAACCATTGTGTTTAGCTCAAACATTTTAATAAACCTATAGTGATATCTTTTTACATCCTTAAATTGTAGTTCCCTAAGACATATATTTTCCATCATGTATGAGAATTCAAGTAAAGTCATTCCATCATGTATAAAAATTCAAGTAAAGTCATATATATATCATAAATCAAGGCATATAGTATACCATCCTAACAATATCTACTAAAACAAAAATTATTATAACATGCCAAAAATGACTCAGAGGGTATCGAATTATTATCATGAAAGAGAAAAGTAATAGAAAAATATATTGCCAATGCAAGAAAGTGCTTGTAAGACTTCAAAAAAAACTAAGGCAGGATGTTAACATACCAAGATTCTAGGAATTCTCAAACCATTTTCTCATTAGATTGGCTAGCATTACATTGATAAAAAAAACCCTCGATTCTCTTTCTATTTCCTTTTCAAGTAACGTTTTCCTAGTTCCACAAGGGCCATACACCAAATTTTTTTTGGAGGAATGAGCAACTTGCACTGCCGAAACAAATTAGGCATGTGTAATGGAAGAATAAAAAACTCATGAAGTTCCTATTTAACCTATTCTAACCCTCCAATTGAGTCAAAGGTTACATCAATATCATCTATATTTATAACGTCGCAAAATATCAACACATATAAGAGAAAGGAATCACAATCCAAAAAACACGGTTGTAACAATCAAACTAGAATAAAAAGAAGGATACAATGCTTAGAAAAGTACCATATGTGTAATAACACTAGGATGTGTAGAAAAGCAATGATAAATCTACATGGAGGTAAAAATGATTCAACCTTACAAATGTCTCTCCTCCATACATAGCATGCAATGTTGGAATGGGAGAAACAATTTGGATTCAAAAATTTACAAACATGTAGTACTTTTTTAAGTAGTCGTATATGAAATATGTCGATAAAATTAGAAAGAATTTATCCATAATTATCTCTTTAAACTCAATCACAACCAAACTCAACTACATCCAATTAAGAAAAAAAAAGGTTGAGCCCCCACTTGCATCAATTGAAATGTATTATTCATTTTTTTCCAAAGGAACAAAGAGGTGGATGTTAGTTTGTCTCTTCACATCATCTAACGGCCCCTTCTCTCACACACATTCTCACATACTGTTTGGACTCCACTCCTCACTCCACCTCTAGTTTGGTGAACTTTCCCTTCCCTTTCAAGATGAAAACGCGTTGATTATTGAAAATATTATACAAGATAGTTGTTAGATATCAATTTTGGGATTCAACTTCGTTAAGTAAGTCATTCATCTATGACCATTTCCATGAGAGGTAGTCCTAACTGACTAATTTTTCATGATTTTTGAATAGTCCACTTAGCATTCATTGCATCGGGTGATGCTCACAGGGGTGAAGAAGTGGGATTGAAACTAGTGAAATGAATCACATAGCCTAAATCATCACTTCCGGCATTTGCACCGGGTAACCAAGAATTTCTAGGAGGTCACCCATCCCAAAACTCCTCTGGCTCAAGCGTGCTTAGCTGTGGATTTTCCCCCATAATCAAGCCCACATAGCTTGCTACCCCATTTTCAAAACCTTAGAAAGTATTGTGCCTCATGAACCATTCAAGTAGAGCTCCCTTTACTCTTTTTTATTTTTAAGTATGAGCAGTTTCTGCGGTGCATTATATTAGATATCATTTTTGGGATTCAAATGCATTAAGTAACTCATTCATATATGACCATTTCCATGAGAAGTAGTCGTAAATCAATAATCTCTCATGATTTTTGAATAGTCCACTTAGGACTCATTACATTGGGTGATTCTTACAGGGGTGAAGAACTGGGATTGGAACTATTGAAATGAATCACATATCATCAATCATCACTTCCGGGACTTGCACCCGGTAACCAGGACTTCCCGGGAAGGTAGTTGTTATTATTATTAATATTTTAAAAGGAGATTTTTTAATTTCAATTTTTTTGAAATTTAATGGGACAAAATCTTCTAGAATTACACACAACCATAATTATTATACTTGACTTTTTATTTAAACCTTTTTTTTTAAAATTGAATGGGTTTAAATTTTCTCAAGAAAATATTAAAAATCACAGTGAATGTGTGGAAAAGATTATATATATATATATATATATATATATATATATATATATATATATATATATATATATATATATATATATATATATATATATATATATATATATATATATATCAACTTTGTTTGAGATTTTATGGACTAAATCATCTAGATTTTATGACTCGACTTTTAAGACTATAATCTTAAAATTTATTAGTAAATTCAATCTATTAGGATAAGTATGTTTATTATATTTCCATTTTATTTGTTGATATAATTTTTATTCTAGTTTTTATAATTTGAAATATTATGATTTTATTATGAGTTAATTTTCACATTCTTAAATATTTTATAAATCTTATGATCATGGGTGAAGTTAAATGGTGGACTTCACACATGTTTACTAGGTATGGGCATAAACACAGTTTATTTTTTGTGCTTCCTAGTTTAATTTTTTTGCTTCCTTTTGTGCATAACAATATTGATAGCTTGATGTTATAGTATGACCTAATTTTTGGTTTTTAAAGAGATCCCCTACCAATTACCCATTACTATTTAAATGACATGGTTTTATTTGAATAAAAGATATGAGTCAAAACCTACCCCATTACTGACCACCACCAAATTAATTTAGATGGTATAATTGTCCTAAATAAAAATGATAATTCAACACTCATTTATTTATCCCAAAAAGTTATGATTTTCCTACAAGTGATTGATAACTTAGTTACCATATATTTTCTCACATTCCTAAAAAAACAATAATAATCCAGCAAACAAAAAGATAATGATTAAAATCAATAAATAATATAGTTGTTTACTACATTATTATGAAATATCAATTTTAACAATTAATCTATTGAGTTATTCAATATTATAAACTTTTAAGCATAAAATTATCTTGTAACGTATCATTAACATATCATTATTGAAATGAATACACTTATCCATTACACTATTTATATTAGTGTTGAAAAAAGCATATCTTATCTAATATGAATTTAAAACCATACTTTATCATAAACAACCAACATATGAGTTATATATAAACAATTTATAAAATGGTATTTTTCACATTATAATGATTCAACTAACCAACAAATTATATATTTTATTTCATATGAATAATAATTTTTCCACCAATATAGATTTATATTTACCTCTGAATCTACCATGCACCTAAAGGGATTAAATTTCTCCAAATGCATACCTCTTTGAAGTACAAAACTTGAGAGATGTTTTGCAGGATTTGAGGATTTTATTCTTCTTAGCTCTTGGTAGATTTAGAGTTAAAATGAATCTATCTTGGGTTTTTACAAACCCCTAATAAAATTCTTTAACTATAAGAAATTTTTAATTTCACTTATTTTGTAGAATATATAAAATTATTTTTGTATAATCCCTCTCTCAAGTGAAAATACAATAAAATTAATAACTTTGTTATGATATAATTTTTCATTAAAAAAAAATAATCAAACAAATTACCATATAATAGCTAAAATCAATATCTACCTCTTTCAGAGATCAAATATTGGAGAAGTTGTCAGTAATGCAATGAACCCACACATCTATATTGTTGAAGCAAATTCAATGATTTAGACTTATGCTAATTCAATGTCATTGTTTAAAATTTATACAAAATATTATTTAGAAGTATAATTCAACAATTACATGAAAAAAACTTGAATATAAATAAAATAGTTCAATGCTAAATAATAAAAAATATGAATAAAAAATGTAATCAATGCAGAATTGTTTAGGATCTCCATGTATTTTATTCTATTTTTTTTTTATAATAATAATCACTAATTTTTCCATATTCCTTATTTTCATTTAAAGTCATCTAAAAATAGAATTTAGAATTTTATACCATTAAAACCAACCTTTTAATCATAGATTGTATTAAACATCATATTCTCAGTCTCTTTCCTGTCACAACCAAGGAGAATATTCAATATGTCAACAAATTTCTATACCAAGCAATTAATGCCCTTAACTAGACATGATTATATTGCAATAACTACTAAAAATATAAGGAAGTGTCAATCCATTAAAATATTATGAGTACCATTAATGAGAAAGAATGGCACGACAAAAATGAAGTGGTGTGTAAATGGCAAACCAAGTAGATTTAAAAATTATGAATACCATTAATGAGAAACAATAACACTACAAAAATGAAGTCATGTAAATGGACAACCAAGTATATTTACATTTCAATTATACTCAATAAAATTTTTTAGAAAGATGACCAACAAAATAAAAGAAGGATAAGTACAAATTATCGTGTAATTTTTTTTATGTTTTTCTATGTAGTCAACCACCAATAATGTGTAATGATCATCCAAATAAAAGTAAAATATATAATTTCAATGTAAAGAAAATTGAAAATTTAATATTTTTGCTTAACATGTACCTAATTATATTAATAAGAAATGATAAATTGTTATTCCCTACTCTCATTTGGATAATTTCATGTCATGTTGTTCCAAATTTGTTGTAGTAATATCTTAATTTATTGTTTTTCTTATTTTGTCTATCCAATGAGAGTCAACTCTTAATGAGTAAATATCTCAAATTTAATTTTTTTTTTTGCTTAACATGTACCTAATTATATTAATAAGATTCGATATCCCTTACTCTCATTTGGATAATTTCATGTCACTTTGTTTGAAATTTGTTGTAGTAATATCTTAATTTATTGTTTTTATTATTTTGTTCATCCAATGAGAATCAACTCTTTATGAGTAAATAAATACAAAATAATATCATGTTTTGATTAACATGTACTTAATTATATTAATAAGAAATGATAATTTGATATCCCTTACTCTCATTTAGATAATTTCATGTCATTTTGTTGGAAATTTGTTGTAGTAATATCTTAATTTATTGTTTTTCCTATTTTTTCCATTCCATAAGAATCAAATATTAATAAGTACATAAATACAACATAATCCAATGTTCACTCTCGAAAGTTCTCTTCTCATGCCCGGACAGTTTACCACCTTTCTTTCATGAAAAATTGTAACCTCCTCACATGCCATATCTTTCATCTCGTTAAAAAACCTACTGCAACCATATCTTTCACTCAGTTAAAAGTTTTGTCTTGTAAACACTTAAATATAGGTAGTTCTTGAACATCCTCCATTTACAAATTTTCATTTGCAACCTCCTCACATGTAACCTTATTCAACCATATTTTTCATTCTGTAAAAAAACCTGCTTCAACCATATCTTTCAGTGGGTTAAAACTTTCCTCTTGTAAACACTTTAGCAAAACAAAATTAATATTATTGACCTATTGCAGTTGGATATTATTGACCTATTAAGGGTTGCAATGTAAGGGTTGCAATGTAAAAAAGGTGTGATGAAAATAGTGATACCTACTAAAGACAAAATCATGATCAAACACTTACTGTGCCAAATAATAAAAAATATTTTATGAATCCCAAGTGAAAAACAAAAATATATAACTGGACTCCAAAATGGCATGCCTCAAGGAAATGGCAAGAAGTGGTTAGGAATAATTTCCATGTATTAGTATAGTATAATGAACATATCCCTGAATCTATATATATGCATCAAACATTGACATATTTGCATGCACAAGTATGATTTCATAATGAATTGATGTAAATGTACATTTATGAATATTTTTATAAATAATTTGAAACTAAAAGAGAAGAAATAAGTTTAAATAATCAAATTTTAATAATTTAATATTAATTTTAATACTTATTTTAATTTTTTAACTACTATTTTTTAGATTATATTCTAATTGATATTTAGAGTTCACCAAATTTTTACATCGGAATTGTTAGTTGTTTTTTACTTTTTTTCCTCAAATGTGTTAGTTTTGTTTTTTCTTTTCACTTTTTTTTGCAATTTGAATAATTTCATATTAATTATAATTATTTTTTAGATTATAAGCCAACTAAAATAAAGATTTCACACCATTTTTACTTCAAAATTGTTAGTTGTTTTTACTCTTTCCTCAAATGTGTTAGTTTTATATTTTATATCAGCAAAATTTAAAAGACAAAATAAGAAAAAGAATCCCAAAAAAGTGATGCCACTACCGATGAGCAAGTGATATTTTCGATTTACATGTGATATTATCGTGATAATATCACCATGTAAATTTCATGACATTTACCAGAAATAATATTGGCTAGTAGAAAAATCGGAATTTCATGATATCATCACAATATTAGCACCATTGCTTTAAATAACACACTATATTACATGAAAATAATAATGATCCACAAATTATAATTTAAAAACCCATGTCTATATTAATCTTCATAGAATCTTTCCTAACACAAAATATCATAAGTTTATTGCTCTTGACCAAGCCCCTACCCTCAGATATCCACTGGAAATTCTATAATCCTACGAACATTAAAATCCTAAAAAACTGTTAAGTTCACTTAAATTATGAATGAGATATGAATTAATTTCTCCATATGAAATCCAATGAGGTTGGAACCACTCTCTAATGCCCTGAAACAATTAATGATAATGTTAAACATTTCAGTAAAAGGATAGAAGGTGGATGCCAACTTTTAAAGGATAGAAAAAGTTAGGAAAAAAAGGTAATTTAAACTTTTAATATAACCATTAATTATGAAGGTGAAAAAACCCTAAAATCTTGATGTCTGATCCCTTATCACTATGGGGCCACAAACATCCAAAAAGGTGCTCAAAATGTCACTAAAATGAAAAAAATAAATTGGAAACTCCATACAATATCGATGGTGGCATTTCTGAGATGCTTCACATGCATTTTGACATGTTGAGGCATTTTGGGTACTAGAACATGGTCAAACTAGGCATTTCCTACAAAAATTGGAATTACAGCTACCATACTCAAATATATACTTCCCAAAAATGTCTATCACAAGGAATCATAGTTTATAAAAGACAAAAAAATACTGGACTAAATAGTTATAGCTCAATAATTAGTCATTCTTCCCACATTATTATAATATGCATAATGCTAATGAAATTAGATATGGCTGAAAATTTAGACGAAATTAAGTTGGGTGTGTGTTAAAATATTCCTACAATATTTTGGCTATGATAACATCCTCTTGAAATTTCCTTTGAAGTAACAAGGGAATGAAATATGGATGAATCTTGAGGCCTTATCCCTTCATTATTATGGCATGAGCCTCAACTAGATCTATCTTGAAGTCCATAACATTCCAATGTTCCTCAAATATAAAAGTGGTTTCCTCCACTGACCCAGTCTCACACCATCTGTAACAGATGGCACTTTCCTTTTAGGTTTAGTGACGCTAAAAATAGAAACAAATTTTAGCATAATTGAAAATAAGTACCAAAGTTCCTCGATTCAAGTCACCAATTGTTTTTTAAATTTTCTTCCATATATCCCCACTTCTCTTATATAAAATATGTCACAAAATTTCACTTCAAAACAACTCAAATCAAAATTACTTACCTAGGCCACTCCCTCATTAATTGAGGTCACAAAAATAGGAACTAGTCAAAATTCATTAGTAAACTAAAATACAACCTCTATTCAAGTAACATATATTTATTACTAAGGGAAAGCCACTCTTAATCAAGACAATCATGCAAGCACTGCCAGTGTACAAATGCTGACTAGTCCTTTCACCATAGACAACAATATAAGATATAAACAATGCTTTGAGATGGTATGAACACAAAGCGAAAGGGAATCTCTTAGCTTTGGGAAGATTAATACATCTCTCAAAGGAAACTATATTTGAGATGTTGTCAAGATAAAAGGACCATGTGTTACATAATACTCTCAAAAATATAAATTTTCAAACTTCATCCTAATGATAAAAGAAGACTTCAAGAAGCACAAAAGGTGAAAGAATGTGGGGAAATGTGACATATGCCTCCAAATAAATACATTGCCAATTACTTTGCAAAGGAAAAACAATCTAGTGTGTTTCTAGGAAGATTCAATGGCTCAAGGAACTCTCTTGAAAATATTAAACACCAAAGACAAGCTAAGCGATGCATAATAGCAAAGAACTATTTAAAATGGTGATACTTAGCTAGAATAATAAATCCCACCATAATGATGACCAATACCTACAATTGTGGAAAAAAGAAACAAAGTCAAAACCACCTTACCATACACAATTTAGAAGGGTTTTCCTAGTTAGGTAGCAAAACACAACCCAACAGAAAAAGAAAATGAGGAAGAGACAGTAGGATTTTGTCCCAAAAGGTCATCTTGATTTACATGGAAACTAAACACAAATCCCTACATAGGAGTATCTAATAAAAAAGGGAAGTATACATTAGTTTTTCTCTTGTTAATAGATGGGAAGAAAGTAATATGCCACTTGCTTCTCACTTAATCTCTTTTCAAATTGGGAAAAGATTTAGGGAGGATGAATCTAGAAAGCCAATGGGTGTAAATTCCGATATATTACCAAGGAAAAGTTGCACAAAATATTCACAAATATCACTGAAAAGTTGAAGCAACACTGCAAACCTTGAGAAAAAGGATCATAAAAGCAAAGATAGATATTGCGATCAATCATTGCAAAATTTGGTAAGAAAATTAAAAGTTGAAACACCCTTCTAAACTCAAAAACCACAAAAAAACTTTTATAAACATGCAAACAAGATAACATTTGTATTTAATCTATAGCACATTCAGAAGTACTAGGGTGAATTAAATGTGGTCGTACAATAATTAAATGGGGCAACACGGGGCAACTCATAAATGGGATTCAATTGCTATATAAAAACACTCTCAGGACTTTTGTGAGTTTGTAGATGTGTTAATTGAAAAAGAAATTCTTAACTAAGCCAAGACTTATGATGTTCAACTCATGCACCTATTCCAAAAAATATAATAGTGTCAAAGAATACACTAAGAGGTTCCATGTGCCCTTCCTGCGTAATTATTTGTCACAACCCTTTCAACCTTGCACAATTTCGATCAAAGAGAAGTTATTTTCCAACATTTTAGGCACAATGTTATGAAATTTATTGTTTTTAGTTTTTGTCTTTGTGATTCGAAAATCCTCATCAAACATCTAGCGCAACTTATTTTTCATCAATTGCTTCTTTCAATAATTTGATCGAATTCAAGTTTTAGCTTCAATTAAATGGTCGAGTTAGATACATATAATGAAAGCTTCCGCTTGTTTCAACCCTGATCTGCAATCGTTTCTACCATGACTTATTGAATCTAATCCCAGGGGGTTGAATGAAAGATTTTGGTTTCGGAATTCAAAATCACAGGAAAATTACCAGAAATATTGGACTTGATGGACTTTGGTGTATTGACTATTGGGACAAGTTTCGTTTATGAGAGGTCAGCATGGCCCGCACTATGTAGAGATGAGGTTTGTGGGAGATTCTCCAGTCACAGTGTAATTTTTCAGTCAAACACGACCAAAAGTTCCTTTTATTCCCGAAGTCATTGGAGTATTAAAACTAGTATTTTAGTGTTGAAATTCTTAGCCTAGATGTGGGAGGACTGATCTCTATCTGTATATCCAAGAGCGGAATTTATTACGCCGATAGGTGTACCCCCTACTGAAATTGGCTTCATTTTTTCTTTTTCTAATTAATATTTTTCATCCGATGGTCTAGATTGAAAGATGTCGGTATATTCTGGTCATCGCCACTAAATCAATTGACGAAATTCAAACAACTAACTTCCTTGCATATCTAAATCACATGTTTAAACCATACTTAATTTAATTTTTTACAAAACATGATTAAAAATTTACTATGCCATTTGTTTACTTCCACCTATCAAATTAGGGTGAACTCTAGAAATTGAAAAAATAAACAAATTAAACTTTACATACCACCACTTGCCAAGAATCATTTAAAAAAAACTAGCTATACACTTGGCGGCGAAGGCACAAGAGGAACAACACGTATTAGTGAGCGGCCTAACCACGTTGGTGCGCACATTCCCAAGGGTCTCCTCATGCCTCTCGAGAACATGGATGACGGGCACAGAGTTGAAGCGACCAGGGACATCTGGCTGAAATTTCATTATGTCTAGGTACGCCCTTTACTGCTTCATAACGCACCCAGATATTTTTGGAGGTGGATAGCCACGCGGCCTTGGAATTTAAAAAATATTGGGTATACACTTGGCGGTGAAGTCACCAAAACGGCCTGACCAACCTATCTACTGTGATGGTTGACATTCCATAACATTGCATTCTTTCAGACCATAAGGCCACCCATTGTAATAAGCAACGGTGAACTATTCGAAGGAAACTGGAGTAGGTTCAAAATTAATGAATCAATGCCATGAATTGGAAGGGTAGAGGGTTGAAGAACGATTAGTATGTTGAATGAGAAAATAGGGATCACGATGCTGTGAAATACTTGTGGAGGTTTCGTGTTGAAGGACTGAAACAAATCATGAATAAAGGGTTCGTAACAGTGATGAAACTATGAAGGAGGAAGATTCATGAATCAAGGATCACGGCAAGTCCAATTGAAGAACGCGTTCTAAGCTAGATGGCTTCAACGAGATGGCACAAAAAGCTTATACTCGATGAAACTTTCTGCAGACCTCAAATGCCAGGGCCTTCTACTCTCTTAAAAAATAAATTTCAAATTGACTGCAAACTAAATAAATACGTTCCATGAACTAGTGGGTGGCACGCTACATTTCCTTCTTCGAAATTGGCATGGTTCTCGAGATCCTATCTCGTTTATATAATTTTCACCAACCTTGAAGAATATTTTCTAATTTTTTAATGGTAACATTTTTTATAAATATTGTCCTTAATTTATTGGTATTTTATATAAATTATTTTCGTTTTGTATGATGTCTAGCACAATTTTTAATTAGTTTTCAAAGGCAATGGCATTTTTCTTACTATCAATATAGAAATTTATTGGCAAGCAGGTTGTATCAAACCCCAGTGAATGCATTATTGTTTACTGTTTTCATTATGAAAATGTGATGTCATGGAGGACGTTTGCGGTTTATTAATGACTTTATGTTAATGAAAAAATTATTGTAAAGCAATGAAATTAATAGCTTCCAACCTATCCCGATGACACAGTTGTCGATTTGGGCATTTTGAACTCTTTCTATATGAATACCATTGGTGTTTGGGCTATCTTCTGGAGCTTGTATTTGCAGCCCGCTTAGTTGGATCTCAGAAGAGTCCAAAACAGTGAGATGCATCTGTTGGCTATTGAAAAATTACATATTTCTTATCAGAACATTCGAACATCCAGTAATATACATTGCCTGTAACACCAACACATCATCCAAACCCCATTGCATGGGCACAAAAGCTTCCAACTAAAATTTACAGAAAAATAAATAAAAGGTTTATAACAGTGCATCTCTCTTGAAACAAATAAATAAGGTGATCAAGTTGGAAACAAACCATCGGAGCTGCGTCCAGGAAACCTTGCACACACGAACATTTCTGATGATTAATATAAATTCAAGCAAATGGTTTACACTTATTGTATTGTTGTTTAATGTTAAATGTTAAGAGTCGGATAGAGACTGTGGATTGTGTTAGTCAATATGCTCAAGGTGGATTCCAGTGGAATCATACCGTACGCGGATATTCAATGGCAGAGGGATGAATACAGAATTCAATTGAAATGGAGTTACGTTGTGTGGAGCTGTGAATTAACAATTCACTAAATCAGGACCAGAACTTGATGGCTCAGTTGAAAAGAATCGAAATGGAGGCATCGCTGAATGATGGTGCAACATAATGGTGAATTAATACCACAGTAAACGAAATGGAACCTTGAGAAAAGAGGAATTCAGAACCGTGAAAGGTGGTTTTGAAGACCCAATACCAGTGGTCTCGCGCACCTTTGGAAATGGTAAGTTGTTTTTGCAATTTGAATACGATAGTGTCCATCATTTGACACGTAGCGTAGTAGTGGTATTCAATTACCAGTTATATCACGTGAAATATAAGAATTAAAACTCATGCATCTTCATAACGCGTTGTTCGTTGGATTATCGACTAGAATGCGACAAGCTATCAGCCATTCGATGGATGGAGAATGGTAAGTTGAGTTTCTTTGGCGTTGGCGTTTAAAATAATTTCCGTGAACATTTCATGAAATGTTTGTTGATGTTGGGATGTAAAATTCATTGATATACCTTGGAATTAAATTAACCAAGTTCGATGGTGAGTCCGAACCACCTTGGCCTTTCGAAATTATATAATGGATGTACAGAAAAATGATTGAATGTGATGTTGGTTTGATTGTTTAGTATGGGCTAGGCATTTTTATATATTGGTGCATGGAATGTTAAGTATGGAGAATATTTCAATAGGATCTTAAGGCAAAGGAAAAGTTATATGCAGTGACTTCATAGTAATTTTGAATTATTGTAAATTCAAAATTCATAAAGTGCATTTATTCTATGGTTTATAACCATAGGTCTTTAAGGAAATGAAAAGGAAACTCCACATATGTAATGGAGGGTTTTTGAGATTGTAATGTATATATAAATGATAATTTTTCATCGCTTTTATATATAAATAAATGATGATTTTTTTAATGTTTATATATATATATATATATATATATATATATATATATATATATATATATATATATAACTTTTTAATGAGATTTTTATGATTTTTATCTAAATATTGATTTTATTTTATAATTGACCAAGTGGATTTTCTATCTTTGAATGTGGTTATATGATATATTTTTTTGGTAAGGTTAATGTTTGTATTTTTAAATAACATTGAATTTAAATAATTATAATATTTTCAAGCGTTATTCATGACATTGTATAATTATTAAAATTTATTTCACAATAATATTAAAAAGTCTAAAAATATATATAAAATAATTTGAAAAAATATCACGTATGTATTTTAAAAATTGAAATTAAGTTATTTTTTTATTAATTTAAATATTTGAAAATAATAATAAAACATAACATTATAATAAATAATATTGAAATTAAGTTATTTTCTTATTACTTTAAATGTTTGAAAATAATAAAAAACATAACATTATAATAAATAAATAAAATGTGAATTTGAAAATGATAAAACTACCTCACTATATTTCAAAATGTAAAAATACATCAATTATTTTCTTTCAAAATTCCAAAATGCATCAATTATTCTATTTCGAAATATAGTATTTTATTTTTTTCACCGAACTATGTGGAGAGTTTAACTTTAGATTTCATGGAACGTACCACTTCACTATGAAAGCAATCTTCAAATACAACTTATATAATTTCTAAAACCATGCAATTAAAAAAAATTATCAATTTTTTTATATTTAATGATTAAGTGAGAAATTTAATATATTATACGCATTTTTTTTTATTTTTTTTGTATTTAGACGAATTGAGATCTAGGATACTCTCATTAACATGAGGTTTATTCCAACTATTACTAACAACAAGTGCTATAACATTTGAGTGCGTATAAGCTCAAGATATTTAGAAGATTTAAAAACTGAAGCGCGGTTAGACTATTCCTAAAATGATTTTAAAATAAAATATAATTATAATGTTAAAAAAAAAAGGTTAAAATGAAAAACTTTGGAAATGATATTGATCTTGAAAATACATATTTTTTTTATAAAATTTGGGAACTATGAAAATTTGCCTTTAACATTTTAAAACTGGAATAGAATAATCAATAATACCATTATTTTTTAATATTAAACTATTATGGAATATTTTTAACTTTTTTAATCTCTAAGTTAACTACAACGTCATAGTAAACCAACTAACTTAAGCCTAGTAAACCGTCACCATAACACAAGCAAGTTATGTTATGTTAAGTGCCTGTGTTACGGGTTCACCAAGTAATAACCCAAGGGTTTAATATTAGAAAACAAAGGAATTGGGTTCACCAATTCCTTTTTTTCCTAATATTAAACCCTTGGGTTATTACTTCTTTTGTTTTATAATATGAATAATACGTTGGGTTATTTATTCTTGTTTATTAATTTCTTTGTTTTTAATATTCTTTTTATTAATCTTATTGATCCTTCGATTTTATTAATCACTTAAGTTTATTAATAAATTTTATTTCTAATACTAATTTGTTGGGTAATAGTTTTCTCTGGGTTCACCAATTCCTTTGGTTTATAATATTAAACCCTTGGGTTTATTCGTTCTTTTGGTTTATAATATGAATAATCGATCAATGTCATCCATGATCAAATGTCACATTCTGACAAATATTGTCTCAATATGAAAATCACCCATGGCCAACCATGGTCATAGTTGGTCCAATGTCGCATTGTGACAACAATTGTATCAATGTTTAAATCAATTCCCTTGGGTTCACCAATTCCTTTTGGTTTATAATTTGTTGGGTAATGGTTGTCCCTTGGGTTCACCAATTCCTTTGGTTTATAATATTAAACCCTTGGGTTTATTAGTTTTTTTGGTTTATAATATGAATAATCGATCAATGTCATCCATGATCAAATGTCGCATTCTAACAAACATTGTATCAATATGAAAATCACCCATGGCCAACCATGGTCATACCTGGCCCAACGTCGCATTGCGACAACAATTGTCTCAATGTTTAAATCAATTCCCTTGGGTTCACCAATTCCATTGGTTTATAATTTTTTGGGTAAGGATTTTCCCTTGGGTTCACCGCTTGCTTTGGTTTATAATATTAAACCCTTGGGTTTATTAGTTTTTTTGGTTTATAATATGAATAATCGATCAATGTCATCCATGATCAAATGTCACATTCTGACAAACATTGTTTTTATATGAAAATCACCCATGGCCAACCATGGTCATACTTGGTCCAACGTCGCATTGTGACAACAATTTTCTCAATGTTTAAATCAATTCCCTTGGGCTCACCAATTCCTTTGATTTATAATTTTTTGGGTAATGGTTGTCCCTTGGGTTCACCAATTCCTTTGGTTTATAATATTAAACCCTTGGGTTTATTAGTTCTTTTGGTTTATAATATGAATAATCGATCAATGTCATCCATGAACAAATGTCACATTCTGACAAATATTGTCTCAATATGAAAATCACCCATGGCCAACCATGATCATAGTTGGTCCAACGTCGCATTGTGACAACAATTGTCTCAATGTTTAAATCAATTCCCTTGGGTTCACCAATTCCTTTGGTTTATAATATTAAACCCTTGGGTTTATTAGTTCTTTTGGTTTATAATATGAATAATTGATCAATTTCATCCATGATCAATTGCCACATTTTGAAAAATACTGTCTCAATATAATTGTAACAACAATTATCTCAATGTTTAAATCAATTCCCTTAGGTTCACCAATTCCTTTTGTCTATAGTTTGTTGGGTAATGGTTTTCCCTTCGATTCACCAATTCCTTTGGTTTATAATATTAAACCCTTGGGTTTATTAGTTATTTTGGTTTATAATATGAATAATCGATCAACGTCATCCATGATCATTTGTCACATTTTGAAAAATATTGTTTCTATATGAAAATCACCCATGGCCAACCATGGTCATAGTTTGTCCAACGTCGCATTGTGACAACAATTATCTCAATGTTTAAATCAATTCCTTTGGGTTCACCAATTCCTTTGGTTTATAATACTAAACCACTGGGTTTATTAGTTCTTTTGGTTTATAATATGAATAGTCGATCAATGTCATCCATGATCAAATTTCACATTCTGACAAATACTGTCTCAATATGAAAATCACCCATGGCCAACCATGGTCATAGTTGGTCCAATGTCGCATTGTGACAAAATTTGTCTCGATGTTTAAATCAATTCCCTTGGGTTCGCCAATTCCTTTGGTTTATAATTTGTTGGGTAATGGCTTTCCCTTGGGTTCACCAATTCATTTGGCTTATAATATTAAACCCTTGGGTTTATTAGTTATTTTGGTTTATAATATGAATAATCTATCAATGTCGTCCATGATCAAATGTCACATTCTGAAAAATATTTTCTCAATATGAAAATCACCCATGGCCAACCAAGGTCATAGCTGTTCCAACGCTGCATTGTGACAACAATTGTCTCAATGTTTAAATCAATTCCCTTGGGTTCACCAATTCCATTCGTTTATAATTTTTTGGGTAATGGTTTTCACTTGCGTTCACCAATTCCTTTGGTTTATAATATTAAACCCTTGGGTTTATTAGTTCTTTTGGTTTATAATATGATTAATCGATCAATGTCATCCATGATCAAATGTCACATTCTAACAAATATTGCCTCTATATGAAAATCACCCATGGCCAACCATGGTAATAGTTGGTCCAGCGTCGCATTGTGACAACAGTTGTCTCAATCTTTAAATCGATTCCCTTGGGTTCACCAATTCCTTTGGTTTATAATTTGTTGGGTAACGGTTTTCCCTTGGCTTCACCAATTCCTTTGGTTTATAATATTAAACCCTTGGGTTTATTAGTTCTTTTGGCATATAATATTAAACCCTTGGGTTTATTAGGAATTTTGGTTTATAATATGAATAATCGATCAACGTCATCCATGATCATATGTCACATTCTGACAAATATTGTCTCAATATGGAAATCACCCATGGCCAACCATGGTCATAGTTGGTCCAATGTCACATTGCGACAACAATTGTCTCAATGTTTAAATCAATTCTCTTAGGTTTACCAATTCCTTTGGTTTATAGTATTAAACCCTTGGTTTTATTAGTTCTTTTGGTTTATAATATGAATAATCGATCAATGTCATCTATGATCAAATGTCACATTCTAAAAAATATTGTCTCAATATCAAAACAACCCAATGCCAACCATGTTGATAGTTGCTCCAACATAGCATTGTGACAACAATTTTCTCAATGTTTAAATCAATTCCCTTGGGTTCACCAATTCCTTTGGTTTATAGTTTGTTGGGCAAATGTTTTCCCTTAGGTTCACCAATTCCTTTGGTTTATAATATTAAACCCTTGGGTTTATTAGTTCTTTTGGCTTATAATGTTAAACCCTTGGGTTTATTAGGAATTTTGGTTTACAATATGAATAATCAATCGACGTCATCCATGATCATATCTCACATTATGACAAATATTGTCTCAATATGAAAATCACCCATGGCCAACCATGGTCATAGTTGGTCCAACGTCGCATTGTGACAGCAATTGTATCAATGTTTAAATCAATTATCTTCGGTTCACCAATTCCTTTGGTTTATAATATTAAACCCTTGGTTTTATTAGTTCTTTTGGTTTATAATACGAATAATAGATCAATTTCGTCTATGATCAAATGTCACATTCTGACAAATATTGTCTCAATATGAAAATCACCCATGGCCAACCATGCTGATAGTTGCTCCAACATAGCATTATCACAACAATTGTCTCAATGTTTAAATCAATTCCCTTGGGTTCACCAATTCCTTTGGTTTATAATATTAAACCCTTGGGTTTATTACTTCTTTTGGTTTATAATATGAATAATTGATCAATGTCATCCATGATCAATTGCCACATTATGAAAAATATTGTCTTAATATCATTGTGACAACAATTATCTCAATGTTTAAATCAATTCCCTTGGGTTCACCAATTCCTTTGGTCTATAGTTTGTTGGGTAATGGTTTTCCCTTGGGTTCACCAATTCCTTTGGTTTATAATATTAAACCCTTGGGTTTATTATTTCTTTTGGTTTATAATATGAATAATCAATCAGCGTCATCCATGATCATTTGTCACATTTTGACAAATATTGTCTCAATATGAAAATCACCCATGGCCAACCATGGTCATAGTTTGTCCAATGTCACATTGTGACAAAAATTGTCTCAATGTTTAAATCAATTCCCTTGGTTCACCAATTCCTTTGGTTTATAATATTAAACCCTTGGGTTTATTAGTTCTTTTGTTTTATAATATGAATATTCGATCAATGTCATCCATGATCAAATGTCACATTCTGACAAATATTGTCTCAATATGAAAATCACCCATGGCCAACCATGGTCATAGTTGGTCCAACATCGCATTGTGACAAAAATTGTCTCAATGTTTAAATCAATTCCCTTGGGTTCACCAATTCCTTTGGTTTATAATTTTTTGGGTAATGGTTTTCCCTTGGGTTCACCAATTTCTTTGGTTTCTAATATTAAACCCTTGGGTTATTAGTTCTTTTGGTTTATAATATGAATAGTGTGTTGGGTTAATTATTAGTGTTTATTAATTTATCTAGCCATAGTCAATCAATGGCATCCATGATCAAATCTCACATTCTAACAAATATTGTCTCAATATGAAAATCACCCATGGCCAACCATAGTCATAGTTGATCCAATGTCGCATTGTGACAACAATTGTCTCAATGTTTAAATCGATTCCCTTGGGTTCACCAATTTTTTGGGTTTATAATATTAAACCCTTGGGTTTATTAGTTCTTTTGGTTTATAATATGAATAATAGATAAGTGTCATCTATGATAAAATGTCACATTCTGACAAATATTGAATCAATATGAAAATCACCCATGGCCAACCATGCTGATAGTTGGTCCAACATAGCATTGTCACAAAAATTGTTTGAATGTTTAAATCAATTCCCTTGGGTTCACCAATACCTTTGGTTTATAATATTAAACCGTTGGGTTTATTAGATCTTTTGGTTTATAATATGAATAATCGATCAATTTCATCCATGATCAATTGCCACATTATGAAAAATATTGTCTCTATATCATTGTGACAACAATTATCTCAATGTTTAAATAAATTCCCTTGGGTTCACCAATTCCTTTGGTTTATAATATTAAACCCTTGGGTTTATTAGTTTTTTTGGTTTATAATATTAAACCCTTGGGTTTATTAGTTCTTTTGGTTTATAATATGAATAATCGATCAACGTCATCCATGATCATTTGTCACATTTTGAAAAATATGTTCTTAATATGAAAATCACCCATGGTCAACCATCGTCATAGTTTGTCCAACATCGCATTGTGACAACAATTGTCTCAATGTTTAAATCAATTCCCCTGGGTTCACCAATTCCTTTGGTTTATAATATTAAACCCTTGGGTTTCTTAGTTCTTTTGTTTTATAATATAAATAATCGATCATTGTCATCGATGATCAAATGTCACATTCTGACAAATATTGTCTCAATATGAAAATCACCCATGGCCAACCATGGTCATAGTTGGTCCAACATCGCATTGTGACAAAAATTGTCTCGATGTTTAAATCAATTCCCTTCGGGTCACCAATTTGTTTGGTTTATAATTTGTTGGGTAATGGTTTTCCCTTGGGTTCACCAATTCCTTTGGTTTCTAATATTAAACCCTTGGGTCATTAGCTCTTTTGGTTTATAATATGAATAGTACATTGGGTTAATTATTAGTGTTTATTAATTTCTTTAGTCATAGTCTATCAATTTCATCCATGATCAAATGTCACATTCTGACAAATATTGCCTCAATATGAAAATCACCCATGGCCAACCATGGTCATAGTTGGTCCAATGTCGCATTGGGACAACAATTGTCTCAATGTTTAAATCAATTCCCTTGGGTTCCCCAATTCCTTTGGTTTATAATATTAAACCCTTGGTTTTATTAGTTCTTTTGGTTTATAATATGAATAATCGATCAATGTCATCTATGATCAAATGTCACATTTTGACAAATATTGTCTCAATATGAAAATCACCCATGGCCAACCATGGTCATAGTTGGTCCAACGTCGCATTATGACAAAAATTGTCTGGATGTTTAAATCAATTCCCTTGAGGTCACCAATTCCTTTGGTTTATAATTTTTTGGGTAATGGTTTTCCCTTGGGTTCACCAATTCCTTTGGTTTCTAATATTAAACGCTTGGGTTATTAGTTCTTTTGGTTTATAATATGAATAATACGTTGGGTTAATTATTAGTGTTTATTAATTTCTTTAGCCATAGTCGATCAATGTCATCCATGATCAAATGTCACATTCTGACAAATATTGTCTCAATATGAAAATCACCCATGGCAAACCATGGTCATAGTTGGCCCAATGTCGCATTGTGACAACAACTGTTTCAATGTTTAAATCAATTCCCTTCGGTTGACCAATTCCTTTGGTTTATAATATTAAACCCTTGAGTTTATTAGTTATTTTGGTTTATAATATTAATAATTGATCAATTTCATCTATTATCAAATGTCACATTCTGACAAATATTGTCTCAATATGAAAACCACCCATGGCCAACCATGGTCATAGTTGGTCCAACGTCGCATTATCACAACAATTGTCTCAATGTTTAAATCAATTCCCTTGGGTTCACCAATTCCTTTGGTTTATAATATTAAACCCTTCGATTTATTAGTTCTTTTGGTTTATAATATGAATAATCGATCAATGTCATCCATGATCGAATGTCACATTCTGACAAATATTGTCTCAATATGGAAATCACCCATGGCCAACCATGGTCATAGTTGGTCCGACGTCGCATTGTGACAAAAATTGTCTCTATGTTTAAATCAATTCCCTTGGGTTCACCAATTCCTTTGGTTTATAATTTTTTGGGTAATGTTTTTCACCTGGGTTCACCAATTCCTTTGGTTTATAATATTAAACCCTTGGGTTTATTAGTTCTTTTGGTTTATAATATGAATAATCGATCAATGTCAACCATGATCAAATGTCACATTCTGACAAATACTCTCTCAATATGAAAATCACCCATGGCCAACCATGGTCATAGTTGGTCCAACGTCACATTGTGACAACAATTGTCTCAAATTTTAAATCAATTCCCTTGGGTTCACCAATTCCTTTGGTTTATAATATTAAACCCTTGGGTTTATTAGTTCTTTAATGTCATCCATGATCAAATGTCACATTTTTAGAAATATTGTCTCAATATGAAAATCATCCATGGCCAACCAATGTCATATTTGGTCCAACGTCGGTTGTGACAACAATTGTCTCAATGTTTAAATAAATTCCCTTGGGTTCACCAATTCCTTTTGTTTATAATTTGTTGGGTAATGGTTTTCCCTTGGGTTCATGAATTCCTTTGGTTTATAATATTAAACCCTTTGGTTTATTAGTAATTTTGGTTTATAATATGTATAATCAATCAATGTCATCTATGATCTAATGTCACATTCTGATAAATATTGTCTCAATATGAAAATCACCCATGGCCAACCATGGTCATAGTTGGTCCAACGTCACACTCTGACAACAATTGTCTCAATGTTTAAATCAATTCCCTTGGGTTCACCAATTCCTTTGGTTTATAATTTGTTGGGTAATGGTTTTCCCTTGGACTCACCAATTCCTTTGGTTTATAATATTAAACCCTTGGGTTTATTAGTTCTTTTGGTTTATAATATGAATAATCGATCAATGTCATCCATGATCAAATATCACATTCTGACAAATATTGTCTCAAAATGAAAATCACCCATGGCCAACCATGGTCATATTTGGTCCAACATCGTATTGTGAAAACAATTGTCTCAATGTTTAAATCAATTCCCTTGGGTTCACCAGTTTCTTTGGTTTATAATTTGTTGGGTAATGGTTTTCCCTTGGATTCACCAATTCCTTTGGTTTATAATATTAAACCCTTGGGTTTATTAGGAATTTTTGTTTATAATATGAATCATCGATCGACGTCATCCATGATCATATCTCACATTATGACAAATATTGTCTCAATATGAAAATCACCCATGGCCAACCATGGTCATAGTTGGTCCAACGTCGCATTGTGATAACAATTGTCTCAAGGTTTAAATCAATTCCCTTGGGTTCACCAATTCCTTTCTTTTATAATTTGTTGGGTAATGGTTTTCCCTTGGGTTCACCAATTCCTTTGGTTTATAATATTCAACCCTTGGGTTTTATTATTCTCTATTTTTTTTAATATTGCCCTTAGCCTTATTGATCCCTTAGGTTTTTAATATTTATCTCTTGGGTTCATTGATTCCTTTGGTTTATAATATTAAACCCTTGTGTTCATTAGTTATTTTGGTTTATAATGTTAATCACACATTGGGTTTATTACTTTCTTGAGTTTAAAATATTAATTCTTAGGATTTATTAATTTTTTAGATTTTTCAGTTTAAAATATTAATTCTTAGGGTTTGTTAATCTGTATTGTTTTTAATATTAATCCGTTAGGTTTATAATATTTATCCCTTGGGTTCGCTAATTCCTTTGGTTTATAATATTAAACCCTTGGGTCTATTTGTTCTTTTGGTTTATAATGTTAATAATCATGTTGGTTTATTAATATCTTATGTTTAAAATACTGATTCTTATGGTTTATTAATTTATTAGGTTTTTTAGTTTAAAATATCAATTATTAGGGTTTGTTAATCTCTTGTGTTTTTAATATTGATCCCTTATGTTTATAATATTTATCCCTTGGGTTAACCAATTCCTTTGCTTTATAATATTTAAACCTTTGGTTTATGATGACATTGGGTTTGTATTGTTAATTATCCCTTGGGTTTATTAATATCTTTAGTTTAAAATATTAATTTTTAAGGTTTATTAATCTATTAGGTTTTTTGTCTTTAAATATTGTTTCATATGCTTTATTAATCTCTTGAGTTTAATATATTAATTGTTAGAGTTTATTAATTTCTTATGGTTTTGGGTTTAATATTATTAATATATTAATAAATATTATTAATAAATATTATAATTTTATTAATATATATAAATTATTTTGGTGATTTTAATCATAAATATATAATATTTATTGATATATAAATTTATGTGCTGGGTAGTGGATATAGACCTATCGGCGTATATCAAACACATTAGTAAATATAATGTGGTTGTGCTAGTTATGTTTTGCTTATGTGCACATCTATATTAATTGGTGATACAAGCTCTCTCATCCAAATCTCCCTTTTAGGCCTTCTATTTATCACCTTCCTCAATGTTGTCTGACATGCTAAAATTGAACAAACTAAACACATCGTTTTCTTGCCCTTGATGCAAAGAGAAGGGATGGTGTTATGATATCTATGGATCAATTAGAGTGAATTCAAGGCAGTGCTCTAGTTCACATGGATCATACATTTACTTTGTGTACTATCGATACCTCCACATCCCTACGTTGATTGGGTATTGTTTTGATATAAAGTTCAGTATCGGTACCTCCACATCCCTACGCTGAGTGGGTATTGTTTTATTCTCAGTTCAATATCGCTACCTCCACATCTCTACACTGTGTGGGTACATTTCCGCAACTCAGGAACCATTGTTTCACCTCCTCATTGCTCAACACCCCACCTCAGTCCTGTGCAAAAGTTCCTCTTCTTTGCTTATATTCTTCTGCGCAGTTCCCAACCAGGTGGTTCCCTTACCCTATGTGTTTTTTCTCAGTAAATTTTTTTATTTGTTTAGGGTTGGGTTTAGTTAAAATTTTATTGGGGAATTTAATTTTCCATATTTTTTCTTTTAAGAATATTTGAATTTTCAATAGTTACTCCAATTTTTTACATTAAAAATTAAAAAATATAATTAGAATATTTGTATTTCTAATAATCAATTTTTTTTTATATTACAAAATTAAAAATTATTTTAGATTATGTTCAAATTAAAAGTAATTTTAATATTTATTCAGAAGATTAAAGTGGTTTTTGGATGGATTATATCGCTAGTATTGTTTAAGTGTCATGCATTTGAAGGATATTTCCAATTGTGTTTAGTGTTCATGTTAATGTAATCGAATAAAGAATGATTAACCTCCTAGGAGCACAAGAGGCCAAAATCAAGTGACATCAATGTGAGAAATGTTATTAGAATATGTCTAAATAGATCAAATAATATGCAACCAAATCAAAATTTTAAACCTCCTTACTCACCTACAATTTCATGATCATCCTCTAAAATATAACAACGTTATTCGCAACTCCACACATATTTATAACAAAAGAAAATGAGAAAAATGAGGGAAATTATAAATCTAAATAGGATATAAAAGATGTATTTGGTAAAAGGATATCTATATCACACCTCACAAACATAATTCAAGCCTTCATTTGAGGTGATAATTTAAGGAGAGGATCAAACAACGTGTGAATAAAGTATGATTCTCAACACTCGGATAAACATGTGAGTGAAACATGTCACAGTAGGCTTGAATATATTATTTTCATTACTTTTATGCTTTGGAAATAGAATGCATCTCATTGTTATAGGTTGGGCATCTATAAAAACCATCATAGAGTGTCTGGCTACGATACAATATCAAATGTTTGTGTCATGTCGAAACTACATAAACAAAATGAATGACTCACTCATAGAGTCCCTTTTTTGTAGCCATTCATCGACAACAACGACTTCCCCAATGGGATAGAAGTGGAAACTGATAGTTACAAAGGTAGGAATAATGGCGTAAGAGGTGATATTGTTTCCATAAATAGGAGAACCATAAATAGGCTCATGAACACCATCAAATATTATATTAGAGGTGAAATGATAAAAAAAATAATGAATACAAAGGTTGTGATCAATAAGATATGGATCATCAAGATGTTGAGCCATCTAATGTAAAGATGGTTTTGAGTGCTAGTGATATATTCACATAAAAGACCTTATAAATTTGTGCTTTGGGGTACTCCGAGGATTCAATAAGTAATCCAAAATGAGATTATTTTTTGCTATGGTGATTGGTTCCATATCAACAGCCATTGTGTTTAGCTCGAACATTTTAATAAAGATATAGTGATATCCTTTCACATCCTTAAATTGTAGCACCCCAAGGCATCTATTTTCCATCATGTATGAGAATTCAAGTAAAGTCATATATATCATAAATCAAGGCATATATTATAATATCCTAACAATATCTACTAAAACACAAATTATTATAACATGCCAAAAATGACCCAGCGAGTATCAAAACAACCCCTGATTCTCTTGCTACTTCCTTTTCAAACTTATAGTTTTCCTAGTTCCAGAAGGGCCATACACCAAAACACATTTTGGAGGACTCAGGAACTTGCACTGCCCAAAAAATTTTGGCCTATGTAATGGAATGATAACCAAATCATAAAGTTCCTATTTAACCTATTCCAACCCCCCAATTGAGTAAAAGGTTACATCAATATTTTCTATATTTATAACATCACAAGATATCACAAGCTGTAAGAGAAAGGAATCACAAACCAAAAAACATGGTTGTAACAATCAAACTATAATAAAAAGAAGGATATTGTGCTTAGAAAAATACCATATGTGTAATAACATTGGGATGTGTAGAAAAAAAAGGATAAATCTATATGGACATCAAAATTATTCAACCTTACAAATGTCTCTCCTCCATACATAGCATGCAAAGTTGGAATGGGAGAAACAATTTGGATTCACAAATTTAAAAACATATAGTAATTTTTTAAGTAGTCGTATTTTTGTTCATAAAAACTAAAATTATATAGTGAAAAACTTTGTTTAAAATTTTAAAATAAAAATTTGAGTAAGTTTGACATCATATAATATGAAAATTGTTTATGATTATAAAGTAAAAAACATGTAAGATTTTTTTAGCTACAATTAGGTAATTAAAGATATGTATATAGTTTTTTTTGAACCAAAGAAAAGTGATATTCATTAACAAAACAAATTTATGTAGTTACAAACTATTACAATTAAGTAATTAAATATATTTTTGGAATAATAAAATAGTTGTAAAAAAAATAATATAGAACAAGAAAATCTATGTATATTTGGATGTATGAAAATTTAGATACATTTTATTAAGTAAAATTTTAAAAGAATAATGGTTATAAACATTTAAAAATAATTTTGTTAAATAATTACTTAAGATCTATATTATTGATTAGAGGGATCAATGAGGTTTTCATATCAAGACATTTGATCCCTCTTGGTTCTTGGTAGATCGAGAGTTAGGCCATCTTAATTTCCCCCTTTAGATAAACTACATTCCACATGAATACCATGAGTTGTTTTTATAGTTTAGTATTATTTTATTTTATTATTTTAGTTTTTATTGTATCTTACCTAGTTAAAATGTTCATTACATTATGTCAATTTTTTTTATTTAATTTACTTTTATTTTTATTTTTGTGTAATTTTACAAATTCATCAAAACCTAAATTCAATCTAATTTATTAAAAAGAAAAAAAAAAGAAAAAAACTAACATTATAAAAAACATACATAAAACTATTTACTTATGAATCTAATGGCCTAAAACATTTCAATTGTCTAACATTTGATCTAATGGATCTAATGGCTCAAACATGGACATAATTGATCTAATGGCTGAAATATGGACACGGTGCCAGCTAAGGAAGTTATTTTCAAATAAGAATGCATTACAACGTAATTATATCTTTAAGATCAATCACAACAAACATCAACTACATCCAATTTATAAAAATAAAAAAATGTTGAATTCCCACTTGCATCACAACCAACCTCAACTACATCAAATTTATAAAAATAACAAAAACATTTGATTCAAAACATATTATTCCTTAACGCGTTTATTATTGAAAAGATTATAGAGGGTAGTTGTTATTATTATTATTTTCCTAAAAGAGGATTTTTTAGTTTAATTTTTTTGAAATTTGATGGAACTTATATATATATAGAAAGAGAGAGATTTGATGGACTAAATCATGTAGATTTTATGATTCAACTTTTAACACTATAATTTTAAAACTTATTAGAAAATTCAAATTTATTGGGATAACTCTGTTTATTATATTTTTCATTTTATTTGTTGATATAATTGTTATTTTAGTTTTTATAATTTGAAATATTATGATTTTATTTTGAGTTAATTTGCACATTCTTAAATATTTTATAAATCTTATGATCATGGGTAAAGTTAAATGGCGGACTTCACACATATTTATTAGGTATGAGCATAAACATAGTTTATTTTTTTTGCTTCCTAGTTTATTTTTTGTGCTTCCTTTTGTGCATAAAAATATTAATAGATTTTTTTATAGTATGACCTATTTTTTTGTTTTTTAAGAGCTCCTCTACCAATTAACCATTACTATTTAAATGACATGGTTTTACATGAATAATGAGTCAAAACCTACCCCACTAATTGCCACCACCAAATTATTTTAGATGGTATAATTTTCCTAAATAAAAATGATAAGTTAGCACTCATTTATTTCTCCCAACAAGTTATGATTGTCTTACAAGTAATTGATAACTCAGTTACCATATATTTTATCACTTAAAAAAAACAATAATAATCCAACGAACAAAAAGATAGTGATTAAAATCCATAGATAATATATTTGTTTACTATATTATTATGAAATATTGATTTTAACAACTAATCTATTGAGTTATTCATTATTATAAAATTTTAAACATCAAATTATCTTATAATATATCATTAACCTATCATTATTGAAATGAATATACTTATCCATTACATTATAATTTTATATTAGTATTGAAATAGATATATCTTATCTAATATGAATTTAAAACCTTACTTTATAATAAACAACTAACATATGAATTATATATAAACAATTTATAAAATAATACTTTTACACATTGTAATGATTCAATTAACCAATAAATTATATCTTTTATTTAATATGAATAGTTATTTTTGAACCAATATAGATTTATCTTTACCTCTGAATCTACGATGCACATAAAGGGATTAAATCTCTCTAAATGCATACCTCTTTTGAGTGCAAAACTTGAGAAAATCTTTGCAGGATTTGAGGATTTGATTCTTCTTAGCTCTTGCTATATCTAGAGTTAAAACAAATCTATCTTGGTTTTTTACAAAACCTTAATAAAATGTTTTAACTATAAGAAATTTTTAATTTCAATTATTTTATATAATATATAAAATTATTTTTGTATAATCCCTCTCTTAAGCGAAAATTAAGAAAATTAATAACTCTGTTATCATATACTTTCTCATTAAAAAAAAATGTAATCAAACAAAATATCATATAATAACTAAAATCAATATCTAAGATAATTTTATATTATATTATCATGAAATATTTTATTAACAATTAATATATTGAATTATTCATTATTATTATTATTATTATTATCCAATTTTAAGGTCACTGCCAAGCGAGAAACCAAATTGATATATGACATCAAATTATTTTATAATATATCATTGTTCACATAAATACACATACATATTAAATTATAATTTTATATTATTATTAAAACAAATATATTTTATTTATTTTAGCATTTTAAAAATAAAGCATGATAAATTTAAAAATGTACCTTTTAATATATATATATATATATTAAAAGGTACATTTTTAAATTTATCATGCTTTATTTTTAAAATGCTAAAATAAATAAAATATATTTGTTTTAATAATAATATAAAATTATAATTTAATATGTATGTGTATTTATGTGAACAATGATATATTATAAAATAATTTGATGTCATATATCAATGGTTTATATATATATATAAACAATTTATAAAATAATATTTTTAAGCATTATAACATTTTATGTCATATTATAATAAATTATCCGCTAAATCACATAGGAAATTATAGAGCCGACGACTTTAGAACTAATGAATGGAGTTCATCAATGTAGTTCACCATCATCGGAATGAACATTGGGATGATACGACTATCCATATATATAATGCATAGAAATGCAATAGTTAAAACCTATAATAAATGAAAAAATAAATGTTAAAGAAAAATAAAAAATAAGTATTACACATTTTATAAAATAAAATCCATAAAATCAATAAAAGCCTCTCAAAGGAATTCACCTTATATTAAGTTTAGCATTCAACATTGTTTTTTGTGATGATATAATTGAAATATGAGTTGCATTGATTTAAGCAAGGATCCATATTTTTCTCTTGACTTTTATGGATATTACACTAGTAATATTTTCAATAAAGGATAATTATTATCTTCTATAGTTTATTTTTCACTTCAACTCTTCTTGAAATTTGATGGGACAATTTATATATGCTATGACTAAACTTTATACAATATAATCTTAAAATTTATTAGTAAAGTCAAATTTATTGGGATAGATGTATTTATTATATTTCCATTTTATTTGTTTGTTGATATATTTTTTATTTTTCTTTCTTATAATTTGAAATATGATTTTCCGTAGTGAGTTAATTTGCACATTCTTAAATATTTGGAAATATTTTGAATATGAATGAAGCCTCACTCATGTCTATATGGTATAGACATAAAGATAGCTTGTTTTTTGTTTCTTGTTTTGCACCATAACACAATTGATACCTTGATTTTATAGTATGACCTAATGGTTAAGAGGTTGCTCCCACCAATTATGAAATGATTATTCAAATCCATGATTATATTCAAATAAAAGTGATGAGTCAAAACCCACCCCATTATTGACCACCACCAAATTAATTTAGATGTGATAGCTATCCTAAATGAAAATGATAAATCACAAATCATTTGTTCATCCCAACAAGTTATGATTCTCCTGCAACTAATTAATGACTAGGTTAGGTTATGATATATTTTCTAATTTTTTTAAATCAACAATAATAACAAGACAAATTAGTATATAATGACTAATATCAATATCTAATATAAATTTATACTATATTATTATGAAATATCATTTTGAACAATTAATATATTGAATTCTTTAATATTATAAAATTTAAGATATGTAATTATCTTATAATATATCATTATTCACATGAATATTAATACATATTACATGATCATTTGGTATAATTATTATTATTATTTTCAAAAAAAGGAGAATTTTTTCATTAAATTTGTGTTTGTTCATGACAAATACTCGAGATCTTCATAAAAATTCCTCTCATAGACATATCAATTGATAAATTGTATCTATCTACCCTATCCTGCGTTACATAAAAAATCCCAATCCTTATTAGTATCGTTAATGTGTTATAAGTATACAACCAACAAAATTGAAACCAAATCCATGCACATTTTACTCCAACCATTACAATTAGACTTACTCAGATCCCTATGCATGTCAATCGAGGTCAACGCCTAAAGGAGGATCCACTGGTGGGCTCAGTGATCTGGAGATGCAAGTACATTATAATACTATGTAGAGTTTCCATATCATCCTCCTAATGAAAAATTCTCTATTATTGGGCCTCTATTGTTTACATTGTGGTTCTATCTGAAGCTTGTTGTTGATACATCATTACCTGCATCTCATAAATTTCTGCATTCATTTTCTAAAAATTCTTTTCCTTCTTATTGCATCATTATTTCTCTTCAAGTTGTCTTATGATCGAGTACTCATTTTAATGACCTTTTAGTTTTATAGACTAAATTTCAATGTGTATATGTAGTTAATCCAGTTAAATCACAGTGTATAATTCACATTCACATGATATTGGAGTGATGGATGAACTTATATTAAACTTATTTATCTCATACAAGATATATCACATTCATAACATAGACATGAAACTGCAAAATTTGGCAACAAATGAACTCTCAATTCTCATTTTACTGTACAAAATATGAATTATTAATTATCGTTGGAGCCTTTACCAACATATATTCTCCTTAAATTCTCATAATAAACTTAGGGATATGAATGCTCTTTTAATGCTCATATCCAATTTTTAGATACAATTACTGTAGATGAGAGCAATGATCAAATATTAAGAAAGAAATTATCCTTCTAGAGGGGTTTCAATTTATTATGCATCTAAAAGGGAAAAATGTTATTGGTTTTCAATGTTGCATTTTAGTGTGGCTTCACTAAAGTCGAATTACAACCATCAAACTAACATTTATAATAATTACAACGACAAATATTTTGAGATATTAGCTTCCCTTGGAAACCATTTTGGGTCAGAGGAGCCAAGGTCTAATGAGGAGATCAAGAATTTTTTGCATGTACAAGATACTAAGATGAGTTTCCAGTCTCTGATAAGGTTGAAATCAATGGTACAAATACAAACTCTATTCATAACTTTCTACAATCAAATAAGTGTGGATTCCTAGGATATTTTATCAAGTGGAATTTTACCAAGTTTATTTTCGGTAAAGCTAGGTATGTTATCAGTTGATGTGTTCCCACAAAATCTCTACCTACAATTAGAAAATACATAAGGAAATAATTAGGAGAGGGGTGACTAGAATGCCATGATTTGTTTTGTATAATATTAATAGGGTCTCACTCTTGATTATCTAGCATTGAGCCATCTCTATAAACATAGTTGAAGGCATTTTTAATACCAAAAACAATCGAGTTTTGTAAAGGAGACAGGTTTCCAGCTTATTGGAGTTATTTTTTTTACATGCAAAGTAATATGGAAGCTGTTGTTTGTCATTAATATCCTGGGGTGGGTTTATATAGCATATATGAAGTCTTTTATCAATACATCTAGGGAACTTATTCGTTTGGATTCAATTACAATGGTACCTATTATTCCACAATTTCTTTGACACACCCTCTGGAGTTACAATACTTCGAGATTTTGGCCACCATGAAATATTTAATTATATTAACACTAGGCTGGTGAGAACATATGTGTCCATTATTTTCTATATCATTGTTGCCAATGAATGGTTCAACTTCCGTATTGAGAGTATTGGTAAGAATATTTGTGTGCTCATCTGCAATGGTTTTTGTTCTCTTTCCAAAACGTATCATACAAATTGAATCTTTTGGGTTATGCCTCTCATAAGGGCTTGCACTCTATGGTTGAAAACATTTGTGAAGTTTAACAGAGCATGGTTGCAGTGGAAATAATATTGTCGTATTGTAAAACTCCCTCTTGGATCTCCTAATTTGTTTGCTTCCAAAGGGGAAAGATAAAGTTTGGTTGCTTGAAGATATTATATTTGGGTTATGTTAAAGGGTGAATGAAATGTAGTTCATTTGGTATTTTTGATGAATCTGACTAACTCCTCATCGGGGCATATAAATGGATTTTCTATTAGATGTTCTAGTCTAATATGATTTGATGGTTGTGAGAGCTTCTCCATTCCTTGTCCTTACCATTTTTCCATTTAGTGTTGTTTTTTTTCTTGAGAATTTGGTCAAAATGCATGTCATGGTTGCTACTACATTGATATTTTGGTTCTCGACCACACTTTCCAATGGGGCAGCAAACAAAATTAGCAGTTCTTACAGTAGTCGCATCCTCGTCTCCACCAACATTTTTCTTAGTTATGTCATCATAACCTTTATGGCGGCCTTCATATGTTCGAGAGCCAACGTTGTTTTTTTCAAATCCTAAGTATAGAATCTTATTTATGATGGTAGAAATTCCTCTTGAATACATCAAGGAGCCAAAGGGGGTTCAATTCACACAATACGCCCCTTCCATTAGCAGGAACTGGATGAAGTGTACCCATAAGTTCAGTCTCATGCCAGAGAATGTGTGAAGTGCATAGTGGGGGGGAAGACGTGGTCTTCACGCTTATATAAGACACTATATCTCTTATCAAGAAGAATATTATATCTTTATAGTATGTTAAAATTACTGGTTTCTAGCCCTGATGGTTGTTAGATGGTTTTTGGTTTCTGACATAAAATTACTAGTTTGCTCAATAACCCCTTGGATGACTTCCTCTATTATTGAGGGTGGAAAACATCGAATTGGTAGATTCTCTTCAATTAGCACTGTGCTTGCTGGAATTGCATGGTGTCTCTATTCCGTGTATGCTCCAAATGATCTTCATAGGAGAATACCATTGTGGGATTGGATGTCCCAATCCTTATAAGTGGCTGAACAGATTATTGGAAAACTTGTATTTGGTCTTGATAGACAGCGAAGAGATTCACATCCTTTTAGATTTGGCTTTAGATTAGACTGACTACATATCATGAAATCCCCCTCAGAATGCGCATATATAGCATATACAATTTCTCATTCATTACTAAATTCACCTTCAACAAGATAGAATATCCATAAGTAATGGATTAAGAAGATGTGAGGATCTATATAAGGTGTTTTTCTAGATACATAATTAATTTTACATTCTAAAGACTGTACACAAGAAATGAATGAAGTCCTTAGTGAGGCTTCCTCTCTTATTGTGATAATTTTCTTAAAACTTATAGAAGAAGATTCCACATTAAGGAAAAAGAAACATAGAAGAAAAGGTATATATTGATAAGAGCTGGAGTATTTAATTTTTTTACAGGTCTCTCACACCATTGTTGGAAATTCCAATGATAAGCTCTGATACCATGTTGGAAATTTTGAATGCAATCAAACGAAGGAAACATGTTTCCCCAATCATAGAGAATACAAACCATATGCGGAAATTAATAATAACAGCCGTACACAGGCAGCGATACACAGGAGAGGAGCGATTTTCTTTTTCTATTCCATCACACTTTAAAAATGAAATTACATTTATTTTAATAAAAAGTGGCCAAAGCCTGAAAACCTAATTCTAATCAATGCTACTTAATGTTGAACTAAAGTTCAACAACATTTTGTCCTTGGGTCGTCGAAAGACCCATTTCTGCATTTAATCAGCATGCATGTTATATTCTTCTCATACACACAAAAAACACGTGAAGACGCATTCAAACACACAAATTGGTGGACTTCAAAGTTTATGTGATTCGCCTCGAGTCAATATCACATCCGGCTCCTCATCGCAGATCTCATATTGGTAAGCTTAACTTTCATCTGGAGCGAACATGGATAAATATAAAAGGTTGCGAGCATGATTTGTGATGGTGCAATTGCGTCACAGAACAAATAAAATATGCTACGGAACTTTATGGGAAAACAGAAACGGTTTCGAATGCAATGTACGATAGCACGATCGCACCGCATGTCAAATAACTTAACTTATGGATGCGGAAAGGTAAGTGGAAAACAATGCAAAGTGCGCTCTGCGGGTGGCTAAACAATAGTAAGTGTGAAAATGAGAAATACAAAGAAATGAATGCAAAACAAAAGGTTTTGTCCAAACAGTAAGGTATAAGGTGGGTCCCGCCAAATATCGCATTGGCGGTAAAACAACATATGCTGAATGGCTTAAATGATGAAAAAAAAGACTTGTGATTTATGTGTTGCGGGTAAAAGGTAAGTCAATGCGGTAGATGGAATTAAACACAAAGTTTAAGGCTCAGTACATTGTTTTGATCTTTGTGTGGATTGCGTGAAAACACCTTCATATTCTTGGATATGCTGCTGTCCTACTCTGCTGTAAAATTTTTTATGAAATTATGGGCTACACCACTTCTCATTCATGGTGGTGGTTGGGAGTAAAATTCCAACACTCCCCCTTAATCACAATTGTCGCAATTAGTCATTCCCAAACATTTTCTAAGATACTCAAAACCCATTTTCATCGTCACATTTTTCAAACCCATTGTCTATCAGGTGAGCATCAATTCTGTTGTACCATGCTCTTGGTGCTTGCTTCAACCCATAAAGAGCTTTCTTCAACTTGAAAAATTTGTGCTCTTAGCCTTCAATCTCATAGCCGGGAGGTTGTTCAACATATACCTCCTCTTTCAACACTCCATTCAGAAATGCTGATTTCACATCCATTTGGTAGACTTTCCATTTTTGTTGTGCTGCTATCGACAACACTATCTGCACTATTTCCATCCTTGCAACTGGTGCAAAGGTTTATTCATAGTCTCTTCCTTGTTGTTGCTTGTATCCTTTCACAACAAGTCTTGATTTGTGCCTTTCTATCTCTCCTTAAATATTTCTCTTGGTATTATAGAACCATTTTACTCCAATGACTTCTTTACCTTTTGGGAGGTCCACTAACTCCCATGTGTCATTATTTTGTATTGCACCAATATCTTCATTGGTTGCTTCAATCCATTTTTATTCTTTTACTGCATCTTGAAAATGAATTGGGTCATCAACATGACAATACAATGAAAATAAAGAGTTCAGAACATTACCATTATCAACTTATTGCTCATAGATTTCACTCAAATTTCTGAATCTTGGTCTTCTTGGTGTTCTTAGAGTTCCACTTGAACTCGAGAGAGTTTTGGATCCCTGTGGTGTGCTTGGAGAAGCACTTCCTTGATTTCTCAAGGTTGTTCTTTTTCCTGCTGATGGTGTGCTCTGTTGTGCTTGTGTAGGTGGAGGAGGAACCACTATGGAGGAATTATTTGCTGTTGTGCATTTCTCTTGCTCTTCGTCATACATACATGTCTTCACATTCACTGATTTCTCTAAGCTTCCCTCCCAAGCTTCCTCTTCGGTAAACTGTACATCTCTACTGATTATAAATTTCTTCGTGGATGGATTATAGAGTTTGTAAGCCTTGGACTCATCACTGTATCCAACAAATATACACTACTCCCCCTTGTTGTCCAAATTATTCATTAGTTGATCTAGGACATGTGCATATGACACGCATTCAAATACTTTCATGTGAGTGAAAAACTGCTTTTATCCACTCCACGCTTCTTCCATAACTCTGTTCATAAAAAATTTGTTTGGGCATCTATTCAAAATATACACTACATAATTGATAGCTTCAGCCCAATACTCATTTGTCAAATTCGTTTCCTTCAGCATAGTTCTGACCATGTCCATTATGGTCATGTTCTTCCTTTCTGCAACACCATTTTTTTGTGGTGTGTACCTTGTGGTAAATTTCCTATGTATGCCATTTTCCCTACAGAAACATAGGAAATGTTTGGAGATGTATTCTCCACCTCTGTTAGGTCTTAGCACATTGATGTAGTGCCCACTCTACTTCTCAACAAGAGATTTTAACTGGTAGAATTGTTCAAACACTTCACTCTTTTGTGACAAGAAGTACACCTATGTTTTTCTGACGTAATCATCTATGAATGTCAAAACATATTTACTTCCAACTAATGATGGAATTTGCATTGGTCCACACAAATCTGAGTGGACAATCTCTAAGGGTGCGTTTGCCCTTACACTCTTTCTTGCTGGAAAGGATTCTTTGTGTTGTTTTCCAAAGATGAAACCTTCACATAGGTTGTTTTGTTTCTCAATTAGTGGTAATCCTTTTACCATCCCTTTTCTATGCAAGAGGTTCAAACCTCCAAAATTGAGAAGTCCAAATCTCAAATTCCATAACTAATTTTCATCTTTCACTTCTTCTTGAAAGACCTCTTGTGTGACTACTATTACCACACCTCCTTCCTTCAAGTTTTTTCAGAGCTTGAGAGGAAACATCCTATTCTTTTTCATATGCACTTCTGCAATGACTCTTTTACTTGGAGGTATGTCCATGATAGTACACACATTATTCTTAAAAAATACATTGTAGCCCTTATTCACGAGTTTTCCAATGCTTATAAGGTTACATTTTAGGCAAGGTACATAATAGAAATTTGGCACAAAATTCTTTTCTCCCTTCCTTGTGAGTATTGATACTCTTCCTTTTCCCTTGACAAATACTTTGCTATCATTCCCCGTTGTCACTTTAGACTTCACATCTTCATCCAAATTGGAAAACATTTCTATGTTTCTAGTCATGTAGTTACTACAACCTGAGTCTAAGAAGCATACATCTTCATGTTTTTATTATGCTACATTACATGTTAAAATCACATTACTCTGGTTCTTATCTTACTTTCCAAAATTAACAATTGCCTATTATTCATGTAATTTTGTTTATTTCTACATTCATTGGCATAAGGCCCATAATTTTTATAATAATGACACTTGACTTGGGATTTATCATACCTTTGTCCTTGTGCTTGAATCTGGCTTGAGCCTTCACTTTCATTTAGTTTGATGCCCTTTCCGCTTGTGCTTGCAGGGTTGTTTCTTCCACTTGTCTATGGGATTCTTCCTTTTCCTTGGTAGTTCGATCTTCCTTGACCTCTACCTCAACCAAAATAAATTTTTGTCTTGAACGCATACTCCAATGAGGAGTTCGTTGTTCTATTCAGTCTATGTTAATGAGACATTAGTGATACACAGATCTCATCCACTGAAAATTGTGAGAGTTCCTTTGTCTCTTCTATTGCCACTACTATGGCATCAAATCTTGAGGGTAGACTTCTCAAGATTTTCTCCACTATTCTTCTTTCCTCAAATGTCTCTCCATGAGACATTATCTGGGTAACTAGCCAAGTCACATGTGTGAAGAATGAGTTTATGTTTTAAGACTCTTTCATATAGAAAGTTTCAAATTCTCTCCTCAACATTTGTAGCTTTGTTGTCTTCACCTTCTCGATGCCTTGATACGTTGTCTTGAGAATATCCCATGCCTCCTTAGAATTTTTTGCTCCTGCAATCGTTGGGAATATACTCTTGTGTACTACTTGATAGAGATATAAGAGGGCTTTGGAGTCATTCTTCCTATTATCTCTCAACAAGTCTCTTTCTGGTGCTGTCAAAGCATCCAACACTGATGCGTCTGCTGGTTCTTGGAAAATTTGTTCCACCGGCTCCCATATATCTTGTGAAGCAAACAGGGATCTCATTGTAATGGCCCAATAATCATAATTCTTGCCATTAAACTGTGGTCGTTGGGGATTTTTTAGGCTTGTGCCTGCTACTCCCATTCTGACTATGTTAAACAAACAATCAACTTGACTATGTCAAACAGAAGCTTTCTTGCTACTTGGAGAAATCTACTTCTAAAAAAATGATCTTACAGATTCTGCAGTGAAGAGAGAGCTCATGCGTCTTTCACTGAGAGCCTAGACTAGCTATGATACCATGTTGGTTAATTCCAACGATAAGCTTCGATACCATGTTGAAAATTATGAATGCAATAAGACAGAGGAAATGTGTTTCCCCAATCACAGAGAATAAAAACCATATGCAAAAATTAATAATAACAGTCATACACAGGGAGCAATACATAGGAGAGGAACAAATTTATGCTTCTATTCCATCACACTTTCAAAATGAATTTACATTTCTTTTAATAAAAAGTGGCCAAAGCTTTAAAAACTAATTCTAATCAATTTTTCTCAATGTTGAACTAACGCTCAACAACATTTTGTCCTTAGGCTGTTGAAAGACCCATTTCTCCATTTCATCAGCACATAAGACTTATTCTGCTCATATGTAGAAAAACACATGAAGACACGTTCAAACACACAAACTGAAGGACTTCAAACTTTATGTGATTCACCTCAAGTCCTTATCGCATCCATCTCCTCATCACAGATCGTAGATCGAGAATCTTAACTTTCATCTGGTGCGAGCACGGATAAACATAAAATGTTGTGAGAGCAATTTGTGATGGCGCAATTGCGTCATAGAAAAAATAGCATACACTATGGCACTTTATGGGAAAACATGAACGGTTGCAAATGCGATGTATGATAGCATGATTGCATCGCATGTCAAATAACTTAACTTGTGGCTGAGGAAAGGTAAGTGGTAAACAATGTGAAGTGCACTCTACCGGCGTCTAAACAACGGTAAGTGTGAAAATGCGAAATACAAAGAAATGAATGCAAAAAAAAAGGTTTGGTACCTACGGTAGGGTATAATGTGGGTCCCGCCAGATATCGCATTGGCAGTAAAACAACATATGGTCAATGGATTTAATGAGAAAACAAAACACTTGTGATTTGCACGTTGCAGGAAAAAAGTAAGTCAATGTGGTAGATGGAATTAAACACAGAGTTTAAGGCTCAGTACTATTTTTTGATTTTTGCGTGGATTGCGTGAAAATTCGTCAAGCTTCTCGGATCTACTATTTTCCTTCTCTGTTGTCAAAACATTTATGAAATTGTGGGTTGCACCACTTTTCATTCATGGCAGTGATAAGAGCTGGGGTATTTAATTTTTTTCCAGCTCTCCTACACCATGGTGAGACCATATGTAAATAAGCCAGCATGAAGTTCTATTTAAACCCTGAGTTATGTTTAAACCTTGAGCTTCATCAGTTCATAATCAAATCAAAATTGATCTTACCAAAATCTCTTGGAGTAAATTAACAATCTAAACTAACCATCAGAATAAAGGTGCTCCTGAAAACTCCCATTAGGCATATACTCATACACAATAAGACAGTGGTCTTGATCTGCATAGTAGCCAATCAGCTGAAGCAAATATGGTGAATGCAGGCAGCTTAGAAGGTTCACCTATAAGGAAATTTGCAAGTGAAAAATGTCATCATAAAGGAAAAAACATAAAATATTCCATCAATTGAAAGAAAAAATGGCAGTGTTAAGTCCCTAGGAACCAGGCCTCAACTCTAGAGTCATGTTCTCCTTGTTGGCCATAAATATCAAGTTGCTTAATGGTCATCACTTTTCCATCAAGCAAGACACTCCTATACTCAAAACCCAAGCCCCCATTTCCAATCACATTGGTAGAGCTGAAGTTGCTTGTGGTAAATATAAGTTGTTTATATGTGAAAATGTATACTTCCGGAGGCATTGAGATGACCTCACTAGTAAATTTGGCCCAGTTTCTGAGGGCCAATTTGTCGGTTTTATGAAACCTAGTCGTCGCAAGAGCAACAGTTTGAGGCACTTCAAAGCGTGGCTAGCCATAACGTCGGTCTTCTGCCACTTCCATAAAGCATCGGTATTGTGACACTTGTTCTGACATTTTGCAGAAGCGTCGCAATACCGACGCTTCTAAAGTGTCGCAATACCGATGATCATAAAGTATCAGAAGACCAATGTTATGGCTAACGACGCTTCTAAAGTGTCACAATACCGACGCTCGTAAAGTGTCGGAAGACCGACGTTATGGCTAACCACGCGTTGAAGTGTCGCAATACCGACATTGAGCAGAATTTTCTCTTTCGATGCTAGTGGTGTCGCTCTTCTGACGTTTGGAAACGTCGCTTTTCCATGTTTGGGAACGTCGCTCTTCCGACGTTGGAAAACGTTGCTTTTTCGACGGCATAGTAATTTTTTTTTTTTAAATGTAACGTCGGTATTCCGATGCTTAAGATGTGTCAGTCTTCTAACGCACAACTTAAAATATTTAAAAAAAAATGAATGCGACCAATCGTAAAAATGAATACAGATTTGAAATAGTTGCAGGTCTAAAGTTTCTTGCACATGGGTCAAAATTACAGGCTTCCACAGAGTGAATTTCGTTGGTCACAGAGTTGAGTTGTAGACTACAAGAGGAGTCAAATTCAGGATTTTACTTAGGCCTAATTACAGGCTTGTTGAAGGTTGAGTTGCAAACTTCAAAAGAGATGAATTATGAAATTTTTATAGAGCTGAAACCTTACCCACAAATCCAAAATAAATTCATTGTCCAGAATCCATAAATTAATTGATTCAAATATGCTTCAGAGATGTCTTATTCTTGCTATGCCTTAGAACCTGGTTGTTAATTGGCTGCAGAGGAGTAGTAGTCTAATGCAGTAAATGCCAAGGGTACAATTTAGCAGCTACTGAAGCCATACTAAACTGTTATATTAATGAAGCCATACACTGAACTGTTTTACTAATGAACTGTAATGCCACATAACTGTGACTGTGATGCCATGTATATTGTAATGTTGTAATGCCACACATTAGGGGAATTTTGAGGTCTAAAATGGGCCTCCTAAGGAAATTATAAAATAATAGTGGAGAAAATCAAATAAGATTTGATGACATCATCAAATTTAGAGGGAAAAATGAAAAAACTACTTTTTCAACTCATATTTTCAACGTATCTCCCAATGTTTTTACTCAAATTTCGAGCGGGAGTACTCATTGGATGCAAAATTTAATTTCTCATCCAAGGAGTACCCATGTTGCATACTTTCGATGGGTCCTACTACACGAAAAATGAGAAATACATAAAAAAATGTGATTACAATCATGTTTTTTATGTATTTCTAATTTTTCGTGTAATAGAGTATATCGAAAGTATGCAACATGGGTACTCCTTGGATGAGGAATTAAATTTTGCATCCAACGAATACTCCCACTCGAAATTTGAGTAAAAATTTTGGGAGATAAGTTGAAAATACGAGTTCAAAAAGTAGTTTTATTAGTTTATTATTTTTAATATTTTTACCTTTTTATTTGAAAAAGGGTAAATCATCCCCCATGGTTGACATCATCATCTTGAATCCTATTGGTTGTTATAAAGTTTATTTTTGTTGTACATTTTTCTTAGGAGGCCCATTTTAGACCTCAAAACTCCCCTAATGTATACCACTGTAATGTTAATGAGGCTATATAAATATCCAACTATGTTAATATACATACAAATGTGATGCCACGAGACATGCAATTGTGTTGCCGCCAGACATGCAATTGTGCTGAGGTCAACCATACTATTGTGTGCCAAGACCCATCCTAGAGTGTAGAGATTAACTATACATCAGAGTGCTGAGACCATCATATTATTGTATTGGACTGAGATCAATTACATACTTTACTGTAGCAAGACCTTATATATCTTGAACTGAAATGAAACAATACATACTCTATACCGAAGCAATATTATACATCCACTAAAGCGAGACAATACATTGTGAATACAATTATGCCAACGAGATTGTGCATTCAATTGTGAATCGATGCCAAATGATGTCATATATACACTGTTGTTCAAGACTTTGTTCAGATATTTATTTATAATAATTGGAGTGATTTCATAACTTAGATGTGTTGAGATCACTGTGATAGTGCCGAGACTTGTGTACATATGCCACTGCCAAGACTGAGAATCACATACGAGACTAACCATAGAGATGCAAGACTATGATCATAAAACAGAGATGTGAGACTGAGAGTTTATATTCTGGTATCATGAGCAAGAGAAATCCAGAGCCCTCACAAATATAATCAATCCAGAGTAAAAGTAAGTAAATGCCAAGGGTACAATTTAGCAACATGATGGAGGCTTACCTCTGACACCAGATTTGATTTAATGTCCTTGTGGAGACCCCACGATGTTCAGGTGTGTCGCCCTCCTTGAAACAACGTGATTCGAATGGCTACCAAGCGACATTCTTTCCTTGGATTTCCCTCTCCATGTCTTGCCTTAGAACCCGGTTGTTGATTGGCTATAGAGGAGTAGCAGTCTAATGCAGTAAATGCCAAGGGGTTAATTATGAAATATTTTATTAAATATTACACTATGCCAACCATAAAAATGCATAACCTAGCAGTAAAACTGGCATATCCAGTAGTATTTCATATATCTCTCCATTTTCTCAGCGGTGCGGAAGGGCACATTTTTCTTTGTTCAACATAATATCCACAGACATCGATAGGTGGATGAAACCTCGATCCTGTTTCATTCACTGATCGATTAAAAATGAGTGGAATGGACCAAAATCAAGCCAGCCCTGGATTTGAAAATACTGCTCTTCAGCTCTTCTAATCGCTGCCCACTACCCGCCTTAACTACAATTCACAATCTATAAAACGATTTAATTGTTGTCTTAATATGCCTTCGTGACTTTGATGTGGGAGGCTTATAATCTCTTCCTTCGCTACAATTTCACTATTATGTCATGCTTGCTCAAAAAAATTTCTCCAGGTTTTGAAATGTTCCTCCTTTTATTTGAACAAGACTCCTATGTCATCCAGGTGCACGATGATGCAAACAGAGTTCTGCATAAATCCGGTATTTTCAATTATCTCGGCACAACTACATACCCATCCAAAACAGATGCTTAGTAAAATAATTCAAAAGTAGACAATTTTTATTTGATATTCAAATATATCATCGCAGAGATTAATTGCAACAAACAATGCAACATCTTTCTATGGCACAGGCTTGAATATATGTTCCCTGAAGCAGCTCGAACCTCTCTTAAGGCATGGTTTCTATTGAAAAGTATTAAGGTACCACAATTAATATCTTGGCACAGTGAAATACACAACTTCGGATATTTCTATGACTCTACTGTGGCAGCTCGGTTAATCTTATGGAGGACTTATCTATTGGACTTATCTATGGGACTAAACATATATTGCTACAGGATGGGACCTAATGCTACAGAATCTAACCTACAATGTCACCAGATGGAAACCTAACATACTACAGGTCTAGGGTAAAATAGACTGACATTATACAATATGGAGGTGACTACTGTGAGGTTATCCTGCTGCACTATATCTAATCAAAGTGAACACTAAATACATGATATGCAACATGTGACAATAAGAAAATGACTCTTATCAGGACTATGATGGTTAATAGACAATGATCTTACATCAGTTATTGACAGTGACCTAAATTAGGCTTGCTGGGCAAGAAAAAGTTGTTGGCCCCTAGGTGACTTGATGTATTGCATCTCATTGTATCTCTTTCTACTAAACTCTTGATATTATTCGAATAATAAGAAGAATTAAGTTTGGGTTTTCCCCCTTGTGGGGTTTTTCCCTAGTCTCCGACCTAAATATTGGTTTCCTTATTGTCTCTGCTATTATTCTATTGTTCCTTACTGTTACATTACATTACTGTTATGTATAATGTTGATAATGGTGGAAGGAAATTATTGTGATAAAATAAAAATAAAAATATAAAATTGTCTATTCGCAAAAAATGACCTAAAATTAACAACATGATAGATAGTGGTAACAACGAGAAGCAAGGAGATGGCAACTCCACAGTCGATCTACTGGTAGAAAATATGCCTTCTCACCTCCAACGGATTTCTCATACTGGGTAGCACACATCAAAAATTTGCTAGTGAGAATGGAATGCCTTAAATCTGAAATAACAAGTTATATCCAAATATTGAAGTGGAATCCATAAATCTCAATTTGAAACAGTTGTTTTTATAAATGAAACACCAAGAAAACTTACAAATCCAAAACTCAATCAAGGGCTACAGTACAATACAATATGAAAAATTTTAATCATTGAAAATATACACGAGGAGATGAAATCCCAATAGGCTTTATTCAAATACGGGATGGAAACACAACAAAAAACTCTAAATCTTTGGTTACATGTGACTCGGGCTTCCCAACCCCCTCACTCACCAGAGTGGAGGCATTTTTCCAAGCCAAAATAATGGATAAATTCATTAGAAAAACCCTAAATTGCAGGCTACATGCTTATTTCTGAAGTTAGAGACCCTAAATTCTTCATTCACAATCTTCAATTTAAAATTTAACATTTTTCACAGAGTATATAACAAGAAAAGGGCCTTCCTGAAATCATATTTTAATTTTCCATACAATGGTTTCTGAATTTATTCAAGACAAATTCAAGAAATCCAAGCATTTTTTGTTCCCTATACGCATGAACACAGCCGCTGTAGATGCCAGTGAGCTGAGGAATGATCCATCCTTGGATTGAAGTTTCATTATTTTCTCCCATTCTACTATTTCTTGCAGGCCTTCCAAAAAATAGAGAAAAATTGTTGGTAAGGCATAGAGAAGATCAGGAGGAATCCTAATCCAAACACCACCAAGGTAAAAGGTAAAGTTAGTCAGTTATCACTTTGAGAGATGGAAAATTTATCAATGACAGAGGCGAATGGTGATCAGATTCTAACATTTGAAGCTTAGCCTCCCACTTTTCAATGATTTGCTTGATGAAAGGAAATTCATAAGGCAGATCCAGACCTAAGGCTTTAGCTTCTTTTAGCATTGTAGGGAACCTCCTCCTCTATTTTTCTAGATTGTTTCTTGAAAAATTCAATCCCTGAAATATGTACAATTTAAAAGCTCTTCATAGGAAAGAATATACCATAATTTTTTCACTATGTGAACATATGGAAAGGGCAATCTAGATATCAACATATTTCTACTTCAATCCCCTTTCCCCCACCACACACATATATATTTCAGTTAATACAAAAATTACATAAGGGCCTTGATTGATGTACACACCTTTTTGTACTTGTGACTCTCTAGTCTGCCATATAGTAAGAGTAATAATATATGCAAGAGTAGATAGTATTCTGTCATATGCCAAGAAATAGAATTCTTGATCCATCTAAAACCTATGTCTCGGCTTGAAGGACCTTTGAAAAACCATAAGGGAGAAGAACATTGACCCAAGTATGAAGAAAACTTGGAAAAAGAAAATGGAGTTCTAGGATGGAGTCTAGACTATGCAAGTATGGAGCTTGAAGACCAAGAATACAATATTAACTACTATATGAGAGTATGAAGGATGTCATATCAGTTCAAACCAGAAGGAAGATAGAGTAATGAATACTTTCAATATCTCATAAAGTATGATAACAAAGCTAAAGCAACGATGGCCGAGGAGCAAAGTTTAGTTTATCGTCGTTCCATGATCACAATCTTGAAGAGGAATCTACAAGCATTTAAGTAATCAGCTTGAAGGTATGAGATGTTTATCATACATTTTCTTATTCAATCTCAATGAGAAACTAATAGCCTATGAGGGGGAAAGACTCTTAAAACAATGTTTGTTCAAGGTATTTGACAAGTTTTTAAGTTGGTAAAAGAAGTTGCATTTGTGGGTCTTACAAATTCATGAAAAGAGGCATTAAACACTCAGAATCTGTAGTTTCTGCAAAAAGAGGACTAAATCAAAGCAAATAAAGATCTCTACAAGTAGTTCCTTCAGGGAAAACAGCCAGGTCACCTTGGCTTCAGAGTTTTTTCATGATCTCCCCATCTTTGTTTCTATTTCTAGTAAGACTTACAGTCTTGATGGGTGACGCTACCTCTGTTACACGGCTGATACTATATGTAACTGCTGTTACAAGCCTTCTAAGTGCTACAGTAAGAAAAACAAGATCAAGAAGAGTTCTATGTGAACAAACATATAATGTACTGGTTTTCTCATCTGTTATCTGCACTAGTGGAGGAATTCCTCAAACTTTGATTCTTACCCCCAGGAAAGATCCCACTGGTAGATCCAACCAGTAAGGCAGGCATAAACCAACCAAATTCCTCGTTACAGCCAATTCCAAACCGATGGGGAACCATAGAAACATCCCCATTGAGACCTGGGCTTTTAAAATATTTAGGGCTTTTAAAATATTGCACGGAAAATCCATATACTTTTAGCATGATGAAGTCACAAGCTATTCTAAAATTAAATTATCATAGCCGTGTATTGTGCCATGCTATGTACACAATTGAAAATGAATATCCATGAATCATGTTTCATATTATGCAAAATTGCGGAAGTATGTGGATCTTTTATACTTAGTACTTACTAAAGCTTACTACAATACTACCCCACAATCTTGCTATTAATAAGTCTCGAGTCTTCCAATATCCAATAAGGAATGCACCACAGAATTTATTGCCACACCCTATTGGATCAACAACATCTTCCATCATAATTTCTCCTTGCATTGAAGACTTTAGCATGGTACAAATTGTGTGAAAAGCTGGAATTTCCCATGTCTCCCGAGTGTCAGACCTGAAATAATAAGACATAAGATAAAGTGAAATGATGAAATGTTTGGAATGACGATAAATTTTGGTTTTTATTATGGAATAAGACTAAATCCAAAAATAATAGGACAATATGAATGTTTAATTGAGTACTAATATCTTTCCTGTGAACAATGCTTCCTAAAGGGCCTATTCTAAGAGTCACTACCTGCAATTTGTATTTTATTAGCATTACCATTTCAATTCCAGAGAGTTTTTAGCAGTTCAAAACAACTAATGTATGGAAACACAATTTTAATATATATTATAAGCAAAACCTCAGCTCCAAGTTCTTCAATATGCTCGATCATCTCCAATGGTGATCCAGGTCCAACAAGTGAAGCAACTTCCTTTTCGTTTGTGGAAAATATGTTCCCAGCAGAACCTAGTGCCCTATAAGATGAAAATACATATTACTAAATTACAACATTTCTAAGATAATTTAACTCAGTCAAGTTAATATTTCTAGTGATTCAATTTGCAGAGAGGCTGACTGCAACCTCCTCTTCCTATAAAATTCTCTGCAAGAATAAGGATGTTGCATAACTGAATTGAATTCACAAGGTTAACAAAAATTTCAAGGGAAATTTCCCATTCAAAATAGAAGCGCAGAAATGAAAAAATCCAGGAGGAAATCTAGAAATGCAACCTATTGAAAAACCAGAAGTAGCAAATTGCAACTCCTGATATGTAAAATGCCTGCAGGTTTTACTTTGACAAAGGCACTCTAACCTCCTTCCAAAAAAATATACAACAACCAAATTAAACCAGTATACAACAACCTTAGCTAATGGTTCTCTTGTCTTTGACTCTTCACTCCATGTTCCTCTGAGGAGTGTAGCTGTATAGATTGTTATTGCTTTTAATTATGCCCATCACAGGGCTCTCCTTTATGCTCTTTTGTGAACTCTTCTATTGATCCATCCTCAAATTCTTCATCCAATGTGTCTGTAGTTGCTGGACAACAGCATATAGAGCACCTGCTAGTAGGTTATAAGGGCGGACTTTGGGTTAGTTTTAGACACCAAAATGGTGCACTTGATGGGATAGCCTTATCCTTTTTCTAAGTGAAATGGATGAAGCAGTGAATGAATATCAAATCAGAGGTGTTAGTGGTAAATAAAGCATGCATGACTAATGAAGGAGATAAGAGACATTTATCCACATATATTTTTTCATAAGTTTCCTTGTTATCCCTACCTGGACTCTTTTTTCTGGGAAAAAAATTCAACACTAGAAGATACCCGAAAGAACCCTAGATCTGTTGTAATATACTCTAGATCTAAAATTCATTGAAAATATTTGTAGATCTATGAAATATTTGTTGTAAATTCTACATATGTCTGTAGATCTTAAACAAAATGAGTTTTCAATTTTGGACTTAAAAGGGCTCTTCAATGTAAAATTGCCAGATAACCATATAAATTTGGAGTTTTCTTTGAGCCATAAAAGTGCGCATATAGTTTCTTTCAACCATTATGGATCTAGTTTTGAATCTTTGTTCTTTTCTAGTAGTGATCGAGCCATCTAATCGACTAGTTGCTGATTCTATTTTAAATTTGCCCAAATATTTGTAGATCTAGAAATTCTCGAGTTATAAAATTGCAATTTTTTTGGATCTGCACCTGTAATACGAATTATAAAGTTGTATATTTTTTTGGATCTGCATCTATAGTACATTTCACAGTGTGAAACAGTTGATCTATCCCATATTCAATTGGATGAAATCATATCAATGTGTTTCTTATTATACTCAGTACCTCAGCCTCAAATTTCTTGATACTCCAAACTTGTGCACTTTCATGAGTTTGTCGAACTAAAATCTATAGCTTATACTTCATGAAACTGGTGGAGTCAAATTCATGCAAGCGCAAACACATCTTACACATCCTCTTTGAAACTCATCCGAAAGAACACTAGAAGAAATATAGAGAAAACCCTATAGCCTAACTCAATCCAAAGGAATTAACCAAAAAAAACCCAAATAGGGTCAACCCTACTATAGGAGGAAGGGCCTGCAGTAAGAACTTACCATTTTGCAAGAGTTGAGGGCGAATGTTGTTCTTCAAGAATTGAGGGAAAATGCTAAGGGTGAATGCTGTTCTGCAAGAGTTGAGGGAAAATGCTGAGGGCGAATGCTATTCTACAAGAGTTGAGGGATAATGCTGAGGGTGAATGTTATTCTGCAAGAGCTGAGGGAGAATGCTGAGGGCGAATGTGCATGTAGTTTTTAATAAAATCATTTTTATTTACATTTTATTTTTTTATTTCAAATGAGCGTGCATTTCAAATAAGCACGCATTTCATTTTTACATTTGATTTTTGCATTTCGAATCATTTTTATTTGGAGGAAGTTGTCGCAATAGCGACGCTTTGGGGCATAGTGTCGCAATTGCGACGTTTGGAGGAATCCGTCGCAATACCGACACTATGCCCCAAAGTGTCACTATTGTGATGGATTCCTCCAAACATCGTAATTGAGACACTTAGACTAAGTGTCGCAATTGCGGCGTTTGGAGGAAGTCGTCGCAATAGCGACACTTTGGGGCATAGTGTCGGTATTGCGACTGATTCCTCCAAACGTCGCAATTGCGACACTTTTTCTAAGTGTTGGTATTGCGACCCTTGTCTCTAAATGTCGTTATAGCGATGGTTTCAGGCGGGATTTGAAAATTTTGAAAAAATTTGGGGAAATTTCCGACATTTGGTCAAAAGTGTCGGAACCAAGTGTCAGAATCTCTGCCAAATGTACTAGTTCCTGCATGGAAGAAACCGAAGGATTCATGTACTCTGCTGAACTTTTCTCCAGATCCTCACACATCAGACAATTCTTCTAACTTCATCCATTGAACTTCTACAAATAGTAATATACCGATCCAGACATTCAGTTGATTAGTTGTCACTTGGCACCCCTCATGAAATTTGGGCATTTACAGGAACAAGACTAGGATCTTGGACACTAGATTTCAATGCTAAATAGCCTGGTTTTGGCAACCAACCAGATGATTCTAAACTTGTGCACATGAAGGTTGCAAAGCTTGAGTTTGTATATCTTGAATTTTAAAATATTTTATAGAATGGTTGTCTGTGAACTAAAAATATTCATCTCAATATTATCAATCTCTAGGTTCATATTCAGTGGGCTTTATATGGGTTTGGATTAGTGAACATTAATATTCAATACACCATCTAGTTCAATAGACCTAATACACTATCTAGAGTCAGTATAGCATTAGGCTGATCCTAAAGGAGTATCATCATCCTAAAAGAGAGATAGAGGATCTTCTTTGATTTCATGGTGCCATTATCATTTCTTTTTCAAGAATTAGAAAAATGTCATATGGTTTTTTTTTTTTGCAATGATTATGTGTAGAATGACATTTTTTCTGATCTGCCTTTTTAGAAAAGTGAAGATGTTAAATATATATTTAATGAATATTTTTTCATTTTTCCATTCTTTTTCATTTAAGGTCCATTAAATGATGGTATCCTTGGAATAAATTGAGGCTGCCAAGGCCAAGGTAGAAAAAAAAAGCAATAAATTATGGCTATAGCAGATAAGGGATTGTCAACGTGTTCAGAAAATGAACAAGAACTGTGTATTGCACGAAAAACATTTACATGCATTTAAGAGAAAAATTATTGTTTTCTTAATGCTATAATAGATGAATATTTGAAGCTCAAGGATTTTAAAGATGAACGTTCGTGATTATTGTCAGTTTTGGATGCTCAAAATAAGTAGTTGGGATGATGAGAGGCAAAGGAATCAATATGAAAAGAAATAACTTGAACAAAGTATGATGAGGCAAGTGATGGTTACGTATGTCACACACATTTTTAAGTGTTAGGTTGAGGTATACCTACTCAATAGAGGTATACCTACTCATTATTGGATAAGAAAATTGTTTGATGGGTTAGACTTTAGTTTGAGGAGAAGAAGATAAAGCGTAATCTCCAAAAAGGGATATCGATAAAGTATTACATGTACAAATCCATTCCATGACCATATATATAATTTTACATTCCCTAACCATATATATCTTTCAAGGTATGTGGTGTTTTAATATTTTTGAGTTGTGTATTTGCCACAAGGTCCAAGGAATTCTCCTTTCTATTTAATACTTCAAGGTCTGGAGTGCTTTTAGTTATTAGGGTTACCTATAGAAACTTGAAAGGTTTTTAGTTATTAGGGTTACCTGTAGGAACTTGTTGGTTTTTTTTATTGCATTAAATCCATCATCAGTTCCAAGTATTTTGAGTTTCTCTCTTTTTGTGTAACCACGTAACCAAATTTATAAGCGATTGTGGTTGGGTTTTGGTGTGGAGGGAAATTTATGAATTGTTTTTTTCCTAAATGAAGAAAGTGTGTTGAAAATGATTAGTAGCATCAGGGAGAAGAGAGGATTCTTGGTAAAATCTCTAGGCATGTTCATAAATCCCAAGCAGCTTTCATTTCATGTTTGATTGCTCATCCAATTTATCACCCACCAAAGACTAGCCATAAGCTCATATAGTTACTCTGTTGTAAATGGGTAAGCTCTGATTATGTATTCTCGTATAAGTCCCATAGCATCACTCTATATTGTTTTCCATCTATACCGAAGCTAATGAATATTGATATACCCTGAGCTCAGAAGTAGAAAAAAAAGTTATTTTCAGTGGTGTTTCCAAATGGCAAAGCCAACTATTACCTTCTGGAAAACTTGAAAGTATTTCTTCTTTCGGTCACTTGGGAGAAACAAAACCTCAAAGGTATCACCTCTCTTCAAAATCTCATTATAAATATCCACAATTTTTCGATTAAAATTTCTACATGAGCCACACTACTGGGCTAAGAAATACAAACCAACACTCTTTCTAAGAAGCTTTTCCACCAAAACCTATTGGAAAAAAAAGAAACTGATAGTGAGACCATCATGAAATAAAATATGTGAACCTACTATTCTTAAACCCTTACAGAAAAAAATATTTCATATTATAGCCATATTCTGAGGGAGGTGTCCAACGATTCCCCATCTCTTTTCAGAGGAGTCATAGATTTCCACTATCATCAAAACACTCTCACTCTCAAGATGAGATAATCCCATAGCCACCACTTTGTAGGTGTCTTTATTTCCCACATTGGAGGCCACAATGCCTATGCCCCCAACTTTCTTTATGTATGACATGGGTGGAAGTTTCAAGAATGTTTGGGTGAGGGGATTTCGCACACTTAACTTATCGTACCAACAAGGCGTACCCACCAAGAACAACCCTTGGGCCGATCCAAAAGGATAATAAAAATTGGCAGACCTCACTTTATTGTCTTGCCTTGAAAGGAAGGAGAACGAGAAAGGAGACTTCTTCCATTTCCCTGTGAAGAACCAATATGCATAGGAATTATTACATAGAAACAACCATAACCATGTCCAATTATTTTTAGGGGCTTCAGCCCATGTAGTAATTATAAATTTATTAGATGACAAGAGGCATTCCACTCCTTGCAAACACTATGACATATGCATAGACATTCAAGTGGAAAAAACCCTAATATATTTTCTCTCATATCTTTAGCCAATTCATACCACCCTTTTGAGGCTGAGTACTTCTCTTCCACCTCTTCCATATTCGCAACTGATACAATTCCTACACACTTTTACGAAGTTCCTTTCCTACATTGAACCTTGGTTGCTCGAAATATAAATAATAGTGTTTTAGAATATCTTAAGGACAATTCATTCCGTTGCTCTAAATATAAATATAAAATCAATTATTATTTTCCATAAAATGTTAATTTATATAATATTAATTTATATAACATGATTTTTCATTTTAATACTAATATTATTAATTATGAATATTAATTATAGTAGTTAGTTTTAAAAATTAATAAAAATGTTATCTATGGAGTCTTGGTTAAATGGTTATGAGGTTGGTTGTTATGGCACTCATCATGCCTTCAATTCCCTTCCCGGGTGATTTATTTTGACATGTTTATGAACATGGAATAAAAATAAAAATAAAAATATGTATCTGGACATGTTGATGAAGATGGAATAAAAAATAAAGGAGGAAAAAAAGAGATCTATCTAGACATGTTGATGAAGATGGAATAAAAAAAAAAGAGGAGGAAAAAAAAGAGATGTATCTAGACATATTGATGAATATGGAATAAAAAAAAGGAGGAAAAAAAGAAAAATGAAAGGACCTACCAAGGTAAAAAAAAAAAAAAAAAATTAATAACAATGTCTATATGATATCATAAAATAATTTATTGAAAATTAACTATACTACATAGCTTTAAAAATAAATAACAATTTCATCCGTGGGGTCTTGGTTAAATGGTGATGAGGTGGGTTGTTATGGAACTCATCACACGTTCAATTCCCTTCCCGGGTGATGTATTTGGACATGTTGATGAACATCCGATAAAAAAAAGAGGAAAAACAGAGATGTATCTGGAGATGTTGATGAAGAGATGTATCTGTACATGTTTATGAATATGGAATAGAAAAAAAGGAGGAAAAAAAGAAAAATGAAAGCCCCTACCAACGTTACAAAAAAACAAAAATTAATAACAATGCCTATATCACATCATAAAATAGTTTTTTGATTTTAGATCGACTTTTGTGATACATAATGTAGATAAATGTCTTTGGGATTAATCACATCATTAGGATTTGGTTGAATTTCGAACCAATTAATGTGGTTGGCTAGTTTTTAACGGCTATCTCTGTGGAATTATGCATCCATACTATTTATTCATTTATTCATAAAGATCGATTAAACCTATATCTCCAAGCAATGACGTGTCCATAATATTTATCGATTAAATTTTTCACCTTGTTAATATCAATATCAATATCTAATATATTGTTATACTATATTATTATGAAATATCATTTAGAACAATTAATATATTAATTTCTTTAATATTATTAAATTTAAGATATCTAATTATCTTATAGTATATCATTATTCACATGAATACTAATACATATTACATGATCATTTTGCATTATTGTTATTATTATTTTCACAAAAATGAGTATTTTTCATTAAAATTTTGTTTGGTCGCAACACATACTGGAGAGTTTCATTACAATTCTTCTCATGGACATCTCGATTGATAAATTTTATCTATATACCTTGTCCCATGTTACATCAAAAACCTCAATCCTTATTAGTATCCTTATTGTGTTAGAATTATACAACCAGCAAAATTGAAACAACATCCATGCACATTTTACTCCAACCATTACAATTAGACTTAGTCAGATCCCTATGCATGTCAATTGAGGTCAATGCCTAAAGGTGATCCACTGGTGGTCTCAGTGATCTAGAGACGCAAGTACATTATAATACCACATAGAGCTTCCATCTAATCCTCCAAATTATCAATTCTCTATTTTTGGGCCTCTATTGTTTACATTGTGGTTCTATTTGAAGCCTAGTGTTGATACATCATTACCCGCAAGTCATTAATTTTTGCATTCATTTTCAAAAAAAAAAATTTCTTTTTATTGCATCATACTATTTCTCTTTGAGTTGTCTTATGACTGAGTACTTATTTTAATCAAGTTAAATTGTAGTATATATTTTACATTCAAACAAAATTCGTGTGATGGATGAACTTAGATTGAAATTAGCTAACTCATACAAGAAATTTCACATTCATAACTTAGACATGGAACTGCAAAATCTGGCAACAAATGAACTCTGAATTCTCATTTTAATGGAAAAAATATGAATTATTAATTACCGTTGGAACCTTTACCAACATATATTTTCCTTAAGCTCTCATAGGAAACTTAGGGATATGAATTCTCTTTTAATGCTCATATCCCAATTTGTAGATACAACTACTCTAGATGAGAGGGTTGATCAAATATTAAGAAAGAAATTCTCTTAATGGAGGGGTTTCATTTTATAATCCATCTAAAAGGGAAAATTTTTATTGGTTGGAAATTTTACATATTAGTGTGGCTTCACTAAAGTAAAATTACAGCCATCCAACTAAGATTTATAATAAGTAAAACGATAAATATTTCGAGATATTGGCTTCCCTTGGAAACCATTTTGGGTCAGAGGAGCGAGGATCTAATGAGGATATCAACAATTTTTGCATGTACAAGATACGAACATGATTTTCCAATCTTTGATAAGGTTGAAATCAATGGTACAAATACAAACTCTATTTATAATTTTCTATAGCAAAATAAGTTTGGATTCCTAGGATGTTGTATCAAGTGGAATTTTACCAAATTTTTTTTTGGTAAATCTATGTATGTTATCAGTTGATGTGTTCCCACAAAAGATTTACCTGCAGTTAGAAAATATATAAGGAAATCATTAGGAGAGGGGTGACTATAATGCCACAATTTTTTTTGTATAATCTTAATAGGTTTTCACTCTTAATTATCTCGCATTGCGTCATCTCTGCAAACATAGTTGAAGGCATGTTTAATACCAAAAACAATCGATTTTTTCAAAGGAGACAGGTTTCCAGCTTATTGGAGTACTTTTTGTTACATGCAAAGTAACATGGCAGCTATTATTTGTCATTAATATCCTGGTATGGGTTTATATAACATATATGAATTCTTTTTTCAACACATCTGTGGAACTGATTCATTTGGATTCAATTACAATGGCACCTATTATTCCAAAATTTCTCTGAAACGCCTTCTAGACTTACAATTTTTCGATCTTTTCACCACCATCAAAGATTCAATTATATTAAAACTAGGCTGGTGAGCACATATTTGTCCATTAATTTCTATATTATTGTTTCCAATGAATGGTTCGAGCTCCACATTGAGAATATTGGTAAGATGATTTTGTGCTCATATGCATTCTTTTTTGTCCTCCTTCAAAAAAGTACCATACAACTTGAATTTATGGGGTTATGCCTCTCATATGGCCTTGTAAACAGTGGTTGAAAGCATTTCTGAAGTTGAACAGAGCATGGTTGCAGTGGAAATAATATTGTAGTGTTATAAAATTCGCTCTTGGATCTCCTAATTTGTTTGCTTCCAAAGGGCCAGGAAAAAGTTTGTTCATCTATAGATATTATGCTTGGGTTGTGTTAAAGGGTGAATGAAATGTAGCTCATTTGGTGTTTATATGTTCTAGTCTAATATGATTTGATGTTTATGAGAGCTTCTCCATTCCTTGACCTTTCCATTTTACCATTTAGCGTTATAGTTTTTTCTTGAGAATTTGGTCAAAATGCATATCACTGATGCTACTACATTGATATTTTGGTTCTCGAGCACACTTTCTAATGGGGCATCAAACAAAATTATCAGTTCTTATAGTAGTGACATCCTCATATTCACCAAGATTTTGCTTAGTGATTTCATCCTAACCTTTATGGTGGCCTTCATATGTTTGGGGAGCAACGATGTCTTTTTCAAATATTGAGTGTAAAGAATTTTTTATGACAGTAGAAATACCTCTTGAATACATCAAGGAGACAAAGGGGGTTCAATTCACACAATACACCCCTTCCATTACCAAGAACTAGATGAAGTGTACCCATAAGTTCAGTCTCATTTCATCGAATGCGTGAAGTGCTTAGTCGGGGGGAAGAAGTGGTCTTGACTCTTATATAGGACACTATATATGTTATCAAGTAGAATATTCAATCTTTATAGTATGTTAAAATTATTGGTTTCTGGTCCTGATTGTTGCTAGATGGTTTATGGTTTCTGGATTAAAATTACTAGTTTGTGGGATAACCCCTTGGATGAATTCCTCTATTATTGAGGGTTGACAACATCGAATTGGTAGATTCTCTTCAATGATCATTATGCTTGCTCAAACTGCATGGTGTCTCTATTTTGTGTATGCTCCAAATGATCTTCATAAAATAATACCATTATGGGATTGGATGTCCCAGTTCTTATCAATGGTTGAACATATTATTGGAAAACTTTTCTATGGTCCTGATGGAAAGTAAAGAGATTCACTGCCTTTTAGATGTTGTTTTAGAGTGGACTGACTACAGATCATGAAATCCCCCTTAGAATGCCCATAGATAACATATATCATTTCTCATTCATTACTAAATTCACCTTCAATAAGACAGAAGGTCCATAAGTAATGGATTAAGAAGATATTAGGATATATAAAAGGCTATTTTCTAAATACATAATTACTTTTCCATTCTGAATATTGTCCACAAGAAATGAATGAAGTCCATAGTGAGGCTTCCTCTCTTATTGTGATAATTTTCTTAAAATATATAAAAGCATAGTCCACAGTAAGGCAAAAGCAACATACAGTAAAAGTTATATATTGATAAGAGTTGGGTTGATTAGTTTTCACTTGGCACCCCTCATGAAATTTGGGCATTTACAAGAATAATATTAGGATCCTCGATACTAGATTTCAATTTTAGCTAGCCTAGTTTTGGCAACCAACCAAACCAGTCTAAACTTGTGCACCTCAAGATTGTAAAGCTTGCATTTTTATATCTTGAGTTTTAAAATATTTGATAGCATGGCTATGTGTGAACTGAAAATATGCATCTCAATATTAGCAATCTCTAGGTTCATATTACAGTGGGGTTTATATGGGTTTGGATTAGTGTTCATATTCAATACACCATCTCGTTCAACGGACCTAATACACTATCCAGATTTAGTAGAGAATTACCCTAATACTAAAGGAGTATCATCATCCTAAAGGAGAACTGGAGGATCTTCTTTGATTTCACAGTGCCATTATCATTTCTTATTCAAAACTAAAAAACATGTCATATGTTTTTTTCTCTAAAATTATTATCTGTGGAATGATATTTTTTCTTCTCTGCCTTCTTAGAAAATTGAATATGTTAAATATATATTTCATGAATATTTCTTCATTTTTCCATTTGAGGGTCTCTCTTTTTCATTTAAGGTCCTTGAAATGATGGTATCATTGCATGAAATTGAGGTTTCCAAAGCCAGGGTAGAAAAAAAGCAACAATTTGGTCTCATCTTTGTGTTTTATGTTAATTGATGTGAAGTTTATTTTTGTTGAAAAAACCATTGAGGATGTTGTTTTGTTTAGGATGTTAGAGGAATTTATGAATTTTTGGTTATTTATCAATGTCATCCATGAGGATACTTATAACAATCTAATGAGATATTTACCCAATACCAACCTTAGTAGGCATGACACAACATGACATCGATTTGTTGGCAAATGTACAAACCTTGGCATTTACTTGCAATCTAAATTAAAACAAGGTTAAACAAACTAAGTCCAAAACAACATTTAAACCCCAAAAGAGTATTGGTAGCATAAAAATTAGGCCCCAAAAGAGTACTGGTAGCATAAAAATTAGGCCCCAAAAGAGTACTGGTAGCATACAAATACTACATATGCCCCACATTTGCAAACTTTTATTCAATTTTCCATGCCAAACTTCACATATCAAGATACAGTAGGAAGGATAAAGTTGAATTTATTCATCAATTTAGACATAGTAAAAATTAAACTCAAAAAAGAGATGAAATAAATATATGCTTCCAGTAATGTACGAAGAATTCAGATTTGGTAAACATTACCGATGCCAAAAATTGAAAAAAATGCCTGAAAAAATGCCTGAAAAAATTTCAAGAAGTGGCCTTAAACACTTTCTTCATGAAGAAGCAGGTAAAAAAAGAGCTCACAATGCTCTGTTGTACCATTCAATCTAGGTTTAAATCATCAAGCTAATACCTTCCCCAAATATGTCCTGAAGCAAACAAGTAAACATAAAACCAATCGATTTTGGGAGTATTAACTACAAGAAGTATTTAAAAAATACATCATCCTTCACTAAATACATTGTCTGACAAGTGATAATAAAATGGGTTGAAGCTATTGGGCATTGGTTTTCACCTATAGAAAGTTGAAATATGTCAAACACATTTTTAATTGTCAGGTTGACGTATACATACTCCTTATTGGAGAAGAAAAGTTATTGATATGTAAGACTTTAGTTTAAGGAGAAGAGGATAAAGGGTAATCTCCAAAAAAAACTATTGATAAAGTATGCCATGTACAAATCCATTCCCTAACCATATATATATTTCAAGGTATGTGGTGGTTTAATCTTAATGAGCTCTGTATATGCTACAAGGTCCAAGGAATTCTCGTGTCTATTGAATACTTCAAGGTCCGAAGGGTTTTTAGTTATTAGGGTTACTTATAGGAACTTGAAGGGTTTTTACTTATTAGGGTTACCTGTAGGAACTTGTGGGTTTTTTGTATTGCAGTAAGTCCATCACAAGTTCCAAGGAGTTTGAGTTTCTCTCTTTTTGTGTAACCATGTACCCATATTTATAAGCTATTCTGGTTGAGTTTTGGTGTGCAAGGAAATTTTTGGGTTTGATTTTTTCCTAAATGAAGAAATTTTGTTGAAAAAGATCAGTAGCATCAGGGAGAAGAGAGGGTGCTTGGTAAAATCTCTGCGCATGTTCAGAAATCCCAAGCAGTTTTCATTTCATGTTTGTTTAGCTATCCAATTTATCACCCACCAGAGACTGCTTGTAAGCCCATCCGACTACTTTGTTGTAAATGGGTAAGCTTTGATTATGTATTCTCATATAAGTCCCATAGCATCCTTCTATACCTTTTTCCCATCTAGACCTAAGCTAATGAACATTGGTATACCCTGAGCTTGGAAGTAGCGAAACAAGTTCTTTTCAGCATTGTTTCCAAATGGAAAAGCCAACCATTGCCTGCTGGAAAACTTGACAGTCTTTCTTTTGTTTGTCACTCGAGAGAAACACATCCTCAAAGGTATCCCCTCTCTTCAAAATATCATTATAAATCTCCATAAGTTCTCGATTAAAATTTCTACAGGGGCCACACAAGTGGGATGAGAAATATAGAACCACAGTCTTTCCTACAAGATTTTCTACCAAAAGGTACTGGAAAAAAACCAAATTGATAGTGATACCATCAAGAAATAAAATATGCGAACCTATTATTCTTAAACCCTTAGAGGATCCAATCAATCAACAAATTCAAACCATGTATTAAATACACTTAATGTGTGCATTATGTATTCTCTATGTTTTTAATCACAATAGCTTAGTCTAGTACATCCTTTCATCCCTATGTTATCATAAAGAACCCAAATATCGTTTTGGAGGAAAAAAAACACAAGTGAAAAGTGGAAGACACCCACCTTTCTTCCTCCATAGCCAAGGAAATAATCTTATTCATTAGACAAAAGAATGCACTCCATAGTCTGTGCATACCTTGAGGCATCAATTCCATCGACCTAAATGACCTGATCAAGATTATTTTCCAGTAATTTCATTTGAGAGTGGCAAGGAAAACCATGGAAGTACCCTTTCTCTGAGCTCACTCACCTGTAGTGAGAAATATAATGAAAATGGGCTTAGGGTACTTTCCATAAGGAAATGGAAACCCCTCACCTCCGAAACACATAATAAGCATTGTATACTCATGCAATACAACAAGCATAGAGGCATAAATGGGAGGAGAGGCTTCGAATAAGGTCGGCGTAACCTATTGGCATGTTGAGCTCCTGGATTTTGGTTTTTTAGCGCAGAGATGGCCACTGCATCTCTTGTTGGGGAATTGGAACTGGTGTCCCCACCTCCCGGTTCCTCCCCATAAAGAATAAATATAAATAATAAATCGGTCTAAAACTGGTGTTCCTGAGCTCCCCACACAAAATAAATTCAAATAATCAATCAGTCTAAACTTTGAGTTCTTGAACCAGTGCAACATGGTTTTCAATGTATCCCCTCGGGTATCCCTTCAGCCACATCGGATTCATCACTGAGAACTGCTCCTAGTATTTTATCTTTCTCACAACTTTCACCATAATCTCAATTGGAATGAGATGCAGCCACTCGCAATCCCAAGTGTTGATTCTCTATGTAAATTAAGTCAGTGCAATCTCAATTGGAATGATATGCAGGAAACCTCAATCCTAAGTATTGATTCTATAACCTATGCAGTGATTCTCTATGTAAATGAAGTGACTGGCTCATAGGATAGCTTCATAGCTAGGTGGAAGAGACATTAGTAGGGTTTGGTGAGTTAGTTAGGTAGTTAGAAGAGCGTAATTGAAGGAGGCTATGGATCTAATGCCATAAAAAATTTCAATCATCTAACATTTGATCCAATGGTGTAAACATGGACATATTGGTGGCAGCTAGGAGACTTTTTTTCAAATAAGAATGCCTTACGACGTAACTACAAGAACAAAAGACTAAATCTAGTGTATATATGATTTTTAGTTACAAGGAGGACATCCTTATATATAATTAAACAAATGAAAATAAGTAAAGGTTATCAAGTAATAAAAAAACAAATATATAAAATGATTCAATTGCTAAACTAAGTTGATTTAAAAACTATAAGAGCTAACACTAATTTTCAAATAAATAAAAAAATCCAACAATAAAACAAGACTAAAATAATAAATCAGTTGTATATGTGTTGTTTAATTATAAGGTAATGGGCTTATATTAAGTAAAATATAATTGTAAAAACTTCAAAATCAATTTAAAAAGTGGTTATTAATTCATTAATCAAGCCATAACAATTCAAATAAGCATTGTGATTAGATAACTAGCCTAAGAAACTTAAATTCATGATGTATGTATACTACTTAAAACATTTAAAAGATGATAATATATAATCCTAGATGACAACATCCAATCACCACCTACCTTGAAAGATGTCACTACCTATGCACAAAAAATTCAAATCTCTTTTATAAATTCCATTTGAAACATCATATATTCCCATCAAAATCCTACTTATATCCTTATTCACACATTCTCATGAGATAGGAAAAATGAACAACATTCAATCTAGGAAATAAAAAATTCAATAATTTCCACATTATCCTTTATATAGAAAGGAGATATTGTCCTTCTGGTCTTCAAAACATACAAATAAGAAAAAGCGAATTTATAAAATAAATATATGGATGAATATATCAACCCTCTAACATCCAATTTTTTTTATGTTCAACCAGGAAATATGCTTGAATCCAAAGAGAGGAAACTAATTACTAGTTACATTGATAAATTGGGAAAACATTGAACTCTACTTAATGTAAATAGAGGAACGTGATACATAGTTTCTTTAATAAATTGTAAAAAAAAAAATAAACTAAAAAAAATAGATTTTCAATATTATTTTTTTTATTTATTTTCTACACAATTGTTGAAGCAAAATGGAAGAGGGTTTCCATATTAGATTTCCATTTTGTTTGTAATTTTCTAGATAACATTTGAATGTGTAATAAGAAAATAATATAAGATGTGATCTCAAGAAAGAGAAAGTTTATTTGCAAATATTTATTATAGTTGGAATATTTTCATTCACCCAATTTACTAGTTACATTGATAAATTGAGGAAAACATTAAACTCTACTCAATGCAAATAGAGGAACCTAATAACTCTAGCAATGCAATAAATATTTTCTTTAATAAATTAGACAAAAAAGATTAAGCTAATGATATTTAGATTTTATTTTTTATTTTGTCTATGATTTTCCACACAACAATTAAAAGCAAAATGAAAAAGACTAACCAGATTAGATTTCCATTTTATTTTAATTTCAACATAACATTTGAATGTGTAAGAGAAGAAAATAATATAAGGCCTCATACGAAGAGTATTTACAAATATTTATTGAGAGTTGGGAGATTGGCATTCACCTAATTTAAAATAGTAGCAATTTACATAGAAAATAGTTATTGGTATTTTTTCTCTTGGTTTTTGAATTTATGTTAATAATATACTTTTATATTGATTCCAAATTTATATTAAATTTATTTTTATTATGTAGAGAAATATATTTCGTTTGTAATCACATAGGTAAATATTACGTCAAAGATTATATCAAACAAGATTAGCAATCAAAGAAAAAACGAATAGTAGGGGAAGGAGGCCTACTTAAATATAAAAAAAAAAAATTAGGAGTATAGGGCAGGGATACAACACCTGCTAATACTCCAACCACCGTATCTATTAAGGTTAACTAGTATTTTTTCAATCTCCAAAGCCTCCCTTAACTTACGGTGATGAAAATGTTCAAGACTCGTAATGACCCTAGCCTCTCCAATGCAGATGTAATGGTTATTCTTTTCTGCATGCTCCGCTAAATAAGAGGAGCGAGATCTTCCATTTTTTATGTCAGTAGCGTGTTCATAGATCCTTCGATTAATCGATCGACTAGTTTCACCGATGTACGAAGTCCTAGAGGAGCAAGGAATTATGTAAACACCTTATCTATCCCTGGATCCACATGGTCCTTCACCGATTTCAGAGAGCTTTGAATAGTGTTAAAAATTTTAAAGGATGAATAAATATTATTCTTCTTAAGGATTCTAGCTATATTATATGTGGTCCCTTGGATGAATGAAAGGTGAACTCCATAGGACCATTCATTCCAATCTTTTTTGTTTCTAGGGCATTTTTCAGCCTTAGAAAAAACTTTGACGCCTTGGAACTTGTTATAACCATTCTTATTAAAAATATTAAAGAGGTGAGATTTCTCATCCTTGAAATGGAATTCATTAGAAATTATGACTGGTTTGGTGGCTAGGGTGTTCATAATACCTATCTTCTCATCAGGGAAATGATATGAATTACCATGAAGATATTGCTCCATCATCTCTCCTTGAAATAAGAACGTTGAGGAAGGGAAGGCTCCCCTCAACTTCAAATTCCAAAGTAAACTTTATGGCAATAGGTTGATTATTAAGATGTTGGAAAAAAATATCCAACTCATCTCTACCATGTGGGCAGATGACGCAAGTTTCATCCACAAATATTTTCCAAAGCTTGGGCTGAAAAAGAGTTGAGGATAAGGCCCTAGACCCAAAATCCTCCTTAAAGATATTGGCCATCATAGGGGATAGGGGGGAACCCATGGCAACACCACAGGTTTTCTCAACAAATACATGTTCGAAACAAAAGAAAGGAGAGGTAAGACAAATTTCAACAAGATGTGCAATGTCAGGATGAGTGATGTGATTGATGACATCAATAGCATATTTAATGGTAATAGTTGTGTATAATGAGACAACATCGAAACTTACCAGTCTACCATCAGGGTCCACTCTAATGGCCTTTTAATTCACTAATAAAGGAATAAGATTCCTTAACGAAGGAATCGTTTTGACCAACGAGAGGTTTAAGCTTATTAGCTAAAAACTTAGCAAGAAGATAAGTCATATCACCTATGGTGTTGAATATGGGGTGAAGGGGGCTCCTTCCTTATGGATCTTCTCAATGACCATAGATCCTAGGAGTGAGAGGGTTATTTTCAATGAGCTTCTTACTGAGGGAGCCATCCATGCTACTAGACTTAATGGTCAGGGTGACGGTTTTAGAAACATTTTTTAGTGGAATTTTATCAAATTTCTTGTAACTCTCACTATTATATAAGTGGTCTAACATATTTTTGTGGTAATCCTCTTTATTCAGTATTACCACAACACCTCCTTTGTCATCTTTAACAACAAAAATATCATGGTTAAGGTTAAAGTATTTGAGATCCTCTAATTCATTTTTGTTGAGGTTTCTCTTAGGATGCTTAGATATCCTAAGAATAACCATGAAATCTTGCATAATGATATCTTAAGTAGAATCAAGAAAGTCGTTAATACCGAAACCTATAGACTAAAAACTCAAAAGAGAAAGTAAAGATATTAACCACCTTGTTTCCCAAAAGTGAGATAGACATTTCACTAATACTATTAGGATTGACATCATTAATATCATCATTATTATAATTATTAAAATATTTATCAAAATTACATCCATTCTCATTATTATAGTTAATATATTTATTATTACTATCTTTGATTCTAATATTATTGTTATTAATATTATTAAAATCTACATCATAATTCAACCTATTATTATATTTAATATTTATATTACTATCTCTATCATTATTATAGTGTTGATAGCAAGGGAGGGCTTTGGGCAGCTAGAACGGAAATAGGGATCGAAGGAATCTCAGCTGCAGATTGGGGCAGGATCAGAATGCACGAATTTCAAAGACATACTTTGACAATCCAAATGAGGTGATGAATTTGCAAGCTAGGGAAGACCGAGCAGAATCACTAGGACCAGAAGTGCCAAGAATCCACAAATGAAGATGAAGACTGGAGATTTTATCTCCAGCTCTTCTACTGTTGGAGGAGACCGAACCAAATTTCTTATATTTAATTTATGGAATTAAATTAATCCAAAAAATATGAGGGGAAATTAATAAGAAACGACTAAAATAAATCTATACCAATTTAATACACAAAATCTACCATACATCTGAATGTTTTGGTGTTTCTTACTAATAAAATTTTGGTGTTTCTCACCAATAAATTACTTATTTGAAACATCTGAAGACACATAAATTCCAACACAACAAGGGGAAAAAAAGAGCCAATCGCAAAAAAACTTGCATAAAATTAGAGTTATCGGGATTTCACCCTCACAAACAAACCTTTTAACATCGACGCAAACACATTTAAGGGCTAGATAAACCTTCATTGAACTTTAAGATCGGGTCTAGGTGTAAAGATCATCACACGTAGATACTCTCCAAATACACTTGGGGCCGTTGGAAGCCAACTCCATGTGTGTTTTCTTAAATTGTATAGAGCTACATCATTACTAAACTGGAAATATGTAAAGCACATGCAATCGCCCACTCCTACGCACTCAAAAGAATAAAAATATGCATTCGTCTAGAAAAATTTTGCACATTGATAGAAGCATCCTTGTGATCTCCTTCCAACGAGAAGACTTTAAATCTCTCTAGAACTCCCAAAAAATGAGCTCAATAGTCTTCATCTCAGAAGCATCCCCTATTTTGGTATACGCCAACTACACTACAATATTTCTTGTAGTTGGCCACCTCCAAGCTAGATCCAAATTCTGAGGGGATGCCTTCCCAAGAAAATCACGCCAAAGCTTCGGTCATGAACTCAAGAGGTGAATCCCGATGTCCATGGGGCTTATCTAATACCTTTTGATAGTGTGTTCCACAACGACTCCCTCACTCTTCTCAGCTCAATAAAAAATCCTCAATTAAAGGTTTAGCCCAATTCATTATTTTAATTTGGCTTCCTAAACTCCTCTGCTCATCGATGACCAATTTACTTCACTATCAATTGCCTCCAAGGGTCCCTCTTCTTCGAGGCTTCCTCCTCCTTTTTCCCTGTGCATTTTCCTCCTTTCTCTACCAAATATGTTGTGCTTTCCTTCCATCATGATGCATAATTCAAGAAATTTTGGGAATTTTATTTCATCCACTCACATATTTTCCATGTGTCAAGTGGTGGCTCCAACTGTTATTCCACTTCACTATATTTATAAGGTGAGGACACCATCCTCACTTCTCCTCTCTTCCACTTATTTGCTCTACCTCTTCAATGTGTTTTATCATGTATGGACCTGCTCACAACATGCAACATGTAACATGCACCCATAAGCACGCAATAGGTGTAACCATAGGTAACCAACAATAATGCCATAGGAAACCCCTCAAAGCATTAGATGTGTGTGTCCATCAATTCAAGATACCAATTAAAATTCACATTTAATTTATTTCTATGTTTACAAAAGTTTACCTTGACCATCTATGGCCTCTATGCTAGCATTATACAATCACAATTTTAATGTTAAAAAAAATAGGGGCTAGGTGAGGGATGTTACAAAAAATCACTTTTGGTTCCCATATGGGATCTTCATGTTATGTATCCTTTCATTGTATCATGACTTCCCAAATAATGTGCTAGCATAGTTGGTGTTATTTTGTGACTAGTACTACCTTTAGTTGTAACAAAACAAGTCACATTCATTGATAGGTGGACCTTGGAGTAGAAAGGATGAGCCAATATATATGTAGCTTTTCCAATGTGACGGAGAATTTGTTAGGATCCATAGAACTTAGTTACTAGCCTCTATTGGCCTAATATTAGAGAAATATTCACTTATAGGTATGGAGATGAAGAAACATATAGTTCCATTCTTCAAAAGAATTTCTAGTGATTTTCATATACCTATTTCTTCACTATATTTCAAGACAAAATTAGATTAACCTTAGGTGCATTAAGAATGGATACTTTAGTGTTAAGGGTATAATATACTTCATAAACTTTGGATGTTATGGAAACCATTTTTTCTTGTAATTATCATTATGAATTGTAACTCATGTAATTAATTGTGGAAATTTAAACACAATGAATGGAAGACATGAGTGGATAGAGATTCATAATTTTGAGTAGGAGTTGGTTGGGAAGTTGGAAAGTCAAGGTTATGTATTAATGGCCACCATCCCTTTGACTAAATTTTAGTGGCCTACATGATAGGAAGGGAGGTGGAGTATGGGATTCGTGAGTGCAAGACAAGCCCATACCCACTTTTTCATACTTTTGGAGGTATGTTGTGCGGTCAACACGCAAGGACCTTGTGTGGGGGTTAGAAGAAAAAAAGAAGAGAGCTAACAGAAGAGGAGAAGAGGTGGTATTATCAGATAATAGTAGGAGATATCACTAAGAATGGTGGAAATTAGTAACAAAACAATGGGAACAGGCATGGGGTTCCTAAAAAAAAGAAAACTAATATGGTTGTGGTTTTGGGAACCTATGTGTCGGGTTAGGCATAATGAGTTTTACTAATGAATTTATAAGATAAATGGAAAATTTTGGGAACGAGTTGGCACTAGAGAAGAGGAACGTAGGATAGTATGGTAAAAGGCAGTAATAGGTGGAGATGTGAAGTGTTTTTAAGCCCTGTTGGCATTGATCAAGTGGAAACTATGTGTCCTCTAGATCCTTGGCATGAAAAGGCTATACTTTGTGTGTTTTTGGATGACTACGAGATCAAAAATTGAACATCAATGTAGTCTATATTCCTAGGTGAAGAGTTGGAGACACTAGAGGACCTAGTCCTAAAGTAAGAAGTGGCGGTGAGATAGTATCTAGATTCATGTGTGGTTAACTAATTGGAATTTTTTGAATTCCCTTGAGAAATTATCCCCATAATCTAAATCAATTTGGAGGGTGGTCAATTGCAAGAAATATTGCAGTGCAACTAGCCTATAGTTGGGTGGAGAGCAAGAGTCCCTCCTTCAGTTTCTATTCATTAAGATTATCAGATAAGTATTATGTACATCTTCCTTACATGTGTTACAATGTTTTACAATGTATAAGGAATTTATATTGTTATGTGTTATAAAAATGTGTGCATAGACATTATTTGCATAGGAATGGTGTAATTACTAGATGTTAATAATGATATGAATGTGTGTTTTTCTCAGGGTGAAGGGACATGCATATCTTTAGGATTGTTGATGTATAAATGAGATACAATTCATGGGTATAGTCTTGTATGCATTCTTGTTAGGCTCATCTAGGATATTTGGTGCATGCTTTCACAATTTTCTATTGATCATCGATATTTGACTAGTTTAGTATATTATTTATTTTATGCCACGTTTCATGTTGTCTTTGGATTTGATGATGTGAGGTTCCACCCGTTCGGGGGAATCATTGGTTTTTGTTGTGATTAGTAAGTAGATTTTCATTTGACACTATTAGCTCATTAAGTTTCTAGTAATTGGGCATGTCTATAAGCTTCAAAGAACATGCAGTGTTATGAGTGGCACTAATCCTCAAGGGAGCCTGTGAATGGTCCTCAGAAACATGAAATTCTATGTCCAAGGTGACAAACTTTAGTTTAGTTGAGAGAGCTAGAGAAATTGTAAAATGGCTAAGGACACAGAGTTAATAGGGTTCAGAACAAAAATATCCTTCTCTTATGCCATGAAATATTTACGTCATGCAACATTAGAATGGTGGAGTGTTGTTAGTAAGGGAGGATCTTTAGATAGAAGGCGAGGGATAAGAGTTTATCTATCACCCACTACCAAAATATTTATCACATTGTAGAGGTGTAAAGGTCCACTCGGGCATGGGTGGATGGCACTATAGAACATAGGCGCAGGGCATGATGGGAAGTTTATCGTCAATTAAGTGGAGAAATTTTCATCCTAAGAAATGAAAGGAAACATGATCTAGGAAGAATGACTATGCGTTAAGTAACATGGAACTGTTGATAGTGACCATAAAAAATTTATCAAGAATTTGTAGTTTTACTTGAAGGTCAAGAGCTAGTGGGCCCCCAGCCAAACTACGCTAGCAGAAGACAAGTAGGTTGGGGTAGTCCATGTGGTTGTCATGTGGGTACATGAAATGGCAGAGTGGCATCATCAGGATTGGAATAGGTGATGGCATGGACACTGGGATTGACGTGTTTCAAAGAGGACATGTGGAGTTGTTCGATGGTCCCACTTGGAATAGGGGCACTATGAGACACGAAAGGGGAAGTCAATGTGGATTATATCCATGAAAAAACAAATTGTGGGTCCCCAAAAATGATGGAAGTTTGTTTTGTAGGTGGGGCACGACCTAAAATAATTCATGGGACAAAGATGCTTCCCTCACTTAATGATTAAATGTTTGTTGCACCACGAGGTTTAGGCTAATGTAAACTGGTAAGGTATAATAGAAAACTAATGGAGGGCATGGGATGGGAAATTACCTTGTCACTTGACGTGAAGGGTTCCATCATGTCATGGGAGTATAGGGGTGGGATTCTCTTGGAAAATGGTTTTCCATGAACGCATAAAGGCAAAGTGGCACTATGACACACCACATGGGACCTTGATGAGGTGGTGGTGCTAGATAGGTGATACGTGGTATTTCCTTGTTGATGTGGTAAGGGGTTAAGACCCAGACCTCAAATAGGTGTAGTTGATCTAGATATTGGATTGAGGAAAAATCTATATTGCCAGAAATATATCGATTAGTAGAACATGATGGTATCATCCAAAGTTAGTTTTTCTAAGATTAGGAAAGGATGAATTTTGTAACGCAATTTCCATGAGGTAACTATAAAGGTTGGTAAGTTCAAAGTAACACCTCCCACTAAGCTTGGGGAAAGTCTAAGGGGGAGGGAAGACTTGTTATAAAGAGATAGCAAAATATAAGGTTCAATACTAGACCTTTGGAAACAAAGTTGGGACTCTAATGCAATACAATGATGTGTTAGAATACTATTGCATGGTAATAGCAAAGCATGGTTCAACATTGGACTGATATGGGCTCATAAATGATTAAAATTAGAGCTCTATGAAAATATCTATTCCTTAAAATATGCTTGCTTGTTGCATTCAGTGTGTGTTTCCTACATCAATTAATAATGAAATGCATACAAAATTGAAATATGGTGTTTCAGATAGCCCCATAGCCATATGTTTATGGAAAGTGTACCAAGGTGATAATAAGCATATTTTATTTCAATTATGTGTGTAATAGAATGTAATAATATATCAAAGAACTTCAATATGGTGTAGCACAACATTGATTACTTCCTATAGTGGAAAGAAAACGATTTCGCTCGAAAGGGGAAAGAAGAAGGCTCCCCTAATTGGATGAACACCATTAGAAGTATAAGAGTTTAGCTAATAAGTTACAAGGTTGAAAATGAAATACTTTCCATGGCTCAAGAGGAGGGAAAATTAAATTCCATCATACTACATACCACGTTAGACTTGAAAAGTAATTGCTAGCATCATCTAGGTGTTATCCACTTAGGAATGGATAAAGGTGGGAAAATTCCATAAGGAATTGGAAAACATGGACTAAATATTGATGGTACATAGGGTAATATTTCTATAAAGAGACATAGACATACAAGTGAAGACACTATGAGCGGTATAAATCCACTTAGTACTCCTCAATGAAGAACGAACAGTTGAAAGCAATTGTCTAGTGAAGCCACCAAAAGGCACTATAAATATTAAAGGAGAGGGATTTATTCAATGCCAGAAGAATTTAAGGAAAATCTTCTAACATTTTATGGACAGATGAGGAAGGTCAAATAAACAAAGGCATGGCTACTATGAATGAAGAAATATTTTAGAGTACATGATTACTTTTAGAATACAAAAGCAAGGGTAGCCATTTTCAGCTTAAGGGGAAAAACAAATATCTGGTTGGAAGAGCTGAGGAATGTGAAGAATATTGAAGAAAATGAGTTTTTTGGAGGAGATTTAAAATATATTTATGGGAAAATTTCCTATCTAAAACACACTGTGAAAGTAAGGCAAAGGAATTTTATTAGCAAAATTTGGGGAGGTGACAACCGATGAATATAGAAAAGGATTTTTGGAGTTGCTAAGGTGCGCGTCTTACATCAAGGATGAGAAGACAAAGATTCAAATGTATATAAATTATTTTCCATAAGAATTCGAGGATAGAATAGAATGTGATGAGCCTAAAACCTTGGAATGTGCTACCAAGAATTTTTTCCTCAGTAACAAAAGAGTATCCCAAGACTGTAAAATGCTATATAAATGGAAGCATACACAATTAATGACATGGCTTGGAGCATTTCATGCATCTATGCAGCATTAGATAGTAAGAAGGCCGATCACCAAGACTTAGTTATTGAAATGGAAGGTATTGTAAAAAAACCAACTTTTTTCGATTTTAATTGACCGTAATTCCAATTTTACTTATGTAATTCCATCAGTGGAAAAGAGGTGTGTGTTGTAGAGCATATCACATCAAAACTTGTGGCTAGTTCAGCTAGCCATTAAGACTAAAATGTGGGCCAAGTATGTTGTAATTCATGTCTAGTTGTAATGGATAACATGCACACATCATTTGAATTGAACCTGCTACCATTAGGTGCATACAACATATTAATTGACATGTACTATCTATCAAATCATAGGACGTCAATTTCTTTATCAAGTCAATTGAATGCCTCAATAAAAGTGAAGAAATAATGATGTTGCAAGGAAAGAGAAAGCCTGTGATATTTCAGCAAAGCACTGCATTATAGTTAAAGAGGTGCAGCAGGAAGGAATGTGATCTTTTCATTTTCTATGTGACCAATGGCTCTAATACTAGCAGAAATAATTGGGGAGATGTCCTATCTTGAAAAAATTGGTAGACATGTCCCTTGATGAAATCCTGGAAATACCACTAAGAAGGGAAATAAAATTCTTATTTGAACTATTGTAAGACTTAGTTCCATCGTCAAAATCTCCATATTGAATAAGTGCATCATAGCTGCTAGAGTTGAAGTTGAAATTGAAGGAGATGATGGAAAAGGACACATTAGTCTTGGAATATCACCATTGGGATTTCCCATATTATTTGTCAATAAGGATGGCACATTGAAGTTGTGTATTGATTATAGAAAGGTCCAAAAGGACACAATCAAGAATAGGTATCACTTTTCGATGATTCAAGATCTATTTTATGAGCTAAGGGGAGTTCCAATCTTTACAAAGATCGATTTGAGATCTAGGTACCGTCAATTATGCATCAAGAATTAATAAGTTCATAAAACAACATTTAGAACTAGATATGGGAATTATGAGCTCACGGTGGCGTTGTTTGAACTCGTCAATTCCCTAGAAACATTCATGTGTCTAATGAAGAATGTTCTAAGTCCCTACTTGGACAAATTCATGTTCATTTTCATGGATGATATATTGGTATATTCGAAGGCTAAGGAGGAGCATGAAGAGCATCAACACTGGTATTGCAAGTGCTAAGAGAGCATAAACATTATGCCAAACTTAGCAAGTGTGATTTTTTCCAGTCACAAATTCAATACTTGAGGCACATTGTCTCTAAGGAGATGCAATGTACCCTGATAATATAAAGCCCATAATGGTGCGGAATGTGCCTAAAAATGTGTTAAAAGTAAAATACTTCATGGGATTGGTCAGTTATTACCAGAGGTTCATTCAAAACATCTCAAATATTGGACACCTAATCATAGTGTTGCAAAAGAAAGGGACTAAATTTCAATGGATATTTGAATGTACAACCAAGTTTGAGCAGTGAAAGCACCTACTCATGCATGCACTAATTTTAAGTATAACAAATCCTGAGAAAGACTTTGTTGTGCATGAATTCCTACAAGGAGGTTCTTGGTGGGGTCCCGATGCAAAGAGGGAAATTGGTCAGCTATGAATCTAGAAAGTTGAATGAGAATCAACAAAACCATCTCACCCATGATCTATAACTACCAATAATAGTCCACACATTGAATATTTGGAGGAATCACCTCCTTGGGAGGAAATTTTTATTGATGGTAGATCAAGAAGGCTTGAAGTATTTGTTTAATCAACCCAAGATTAATTATATCCCGGAAAAATGGTTAGCCTCAATTAGTGAGTTTGATTTCAATGTAAAATACATCAAGGAGAAGGAAAATAAGGTAGTTGATGCACTCAACAAAAGGTTAAAGGTAGGTCACATAGCAGTTGTGATTTCTTGCGAAGTTAATGTCCAAGAAAATATTAAAGAATCAATACAACAAGAGGAGTGTTATCAGCAAATCAAATAATTCTTATAGCAAGAGCCTAGAGGGGAATTAAGAAAAAAATACTCCCTCATTGAATATGGATTGTTAAAGTTCAAAGGAAGGTGGTATATACCTTGTATGGGCGACTAGAATAATTTCTAATGAGTTTAAAAAAAGACCATATTTTCGTCATCTAGGCTATCAAAAAATGATAGAAACTATGAAAAGGGTGCACTATTGGTTGGGAATGAAAATGGATGTTTTTTAGTACATCGCTAATGCTTGGAGTGCTAAAAAGTAAAGGTGTAATTTAAACACCCATTGGGATTTCTATAACCAAACTACATTGCAGAATCGAAGTGGAATTCATCTCAATGGACTTCATTACTTGGTTTCCAGGTACATCTAGGTAGCATGATTCCACAACGGTGGTGGCAGATAGGTTCAGAAAGTTAACTCAGATTATATATGTTAAATACATTGATAAGGAAATTTACATTGCCCAGATTCTTATAACCAAAATAGTGATATTGCACAAATGTTGTTGAGCATTGAAAAAGGTATGGATTCACCATGTATTTTCTCATTCTTTTCTTTAAACATAACTCTTTTTATTCTAGAAAGGTGATTTATTATAGAATTATGATAGAATTGAAAAGACTTATGTTTATTGTAAAAAGTAACTAAAAACTGCCTTTTATTTTCAAAAACAGGAATCAAACGAGGTGAACAACTATACCAGAGGCGAGGCTAAAGTAGGAGTAACTGCTGTTCCTCCAGTAATAGGCCATATCCAGCCAAAAAGAAAGAAATTCGAATGCATAGCTAAGAGAAGACAGGGAACAGCACGTCGGTACCCAAAGAAGACCAAACGCTAGCTAAAGAAAGAAAAGGAGTGAATCCCTCAAGATCTTTCGATCTTGAGGGATCTCTGTTCAAATCTTATCTTGTTCCTTGTCTTATCCGTCAAAATTTTTTTATAAGGCAATGCCTTTAGAGATTGAAGGGGTCAGAAATCATTGATTAAAACATTCCTCTTGTAATTCTACACTTTATTGACTCTCGTGATCACAGAGTGGTCGCTGTAAACACTTTTTATGTTTAATTAATACAAATACGTGTTTCAGTTCCATCTTTCAAGCTCTGCAGTAGTATAGCAGTGTTTCACTGGTGCTACGGGCCCGGCCTTGGTGGAATCGATCTACTATTTTTATTTCTATATTTTAATTACCTTTGTGTGATAATTGTGATCGGTTTTTAATTAGTTGGTGTTGAATTGTTTATTGGTATTGTTGTGTTGCGTTAATGTATTGCATTGCTGTTCCATTTCAACAAGGATCTTAATTCCTGTATTATTCATCTTGTTATCGCTCATAAAGCTTTGCTATTCAATATTTAACTCTATTTATTGTTCCATTAGATTGATGTTCATTTAAGGTTGCTACTTAATAACGTTGTTGTCAACAAGGTTTGGTGTTCAACAGAGTTCATTAGTTGATTTCATTAAGTTAAGATTTGATTCATTAGTTAGTTTTTGTTGTTCAATTCTAGTGTGTTGTTCATTTCTAATTCATTAGTTTCAGATTGCAGAGAGCTTTCTTATTTACATTTATATTCGATTACAGTTTGATGTTCATTTCCAGTTCATTAAGTTTACAATGTTTTCTTAGTTCAAATTCTATTTCTCTTTAATTGCTTTAAATCAATACTGTCAACTAGAGAGAAAATTGGTTATTGCTTCCTCATTCCCAGATTGATTACCTTGTTCCAGTTTGATTTCAGTTGCATCAATTTCTAAAGGAATGAGTTATTGCTACTGTATCCTTGATTGATGTTTTGTAGAGTGAATAATTAAGTTTCAAAGCACTTGAGTTCATGTTATTTTCATTAGATTTCTTTTGCAGCATCCGTTTACTCTTTTATTTAGAATATTGTACTACATCTCACACAGCATTTCTCTTAGCTCAAATTGCAGCCTCAAACAAAGTACACTCTTGAAACAAAAAGTCGTTCTCGGATTGATGATTAATGTAGGATAAATACGTGTTAAAAAAGATACCTTTTATACCTCAACATTTTGCGCCATTGCCGGGGAGAGTGTATGCTATTTAGAAGGAGTGATGCACATTTGACCTTTTTTTTCTACTTGGGAAGAATTGGTTATTAAAGATGGAAGGTAAGAACCTGCGCACCGAGCAAGGAACATACTTGCTCACAGCTCGCTTCACAGCAGAATTGGGTAAATTTCTTTCTTTAGGTAGGAATGAAGGATTGTTTTTTTGAATGAATAGAAAAACTAAAAAAATCAAATTCATCCTAAACCCGAAAAACCTAAGGGATCGGTGACCCTTGGGTGAACAACTTTCATTGATGAAATCCTTTCATTGATGAAATCCTTAAGTGCTGTCAACATCATTCAAAACAAAGGACCGGAATCTCCTCAGATTGTAGGCCAACAGGAACACTTATTCCAGATCAAGGGAGTGTTGTCAAGGTCATTCCTATTCCTTCTAGTTAGGCTAGGAATTCCCTTGATATCCCGGAAGGATATTGGCACATATTTGATCAAATGGCCCAGAACCAGAACTAGAACCAGCAAACACCTCAACAAACTTCCACACTGCAATATCCCATTGTGGACACTATAGTTAATGCACCTATGAAATCCTTTCCTCTTCAACATATTCAAACATTCCATGGCTTGACATCAGAAGATCCAGATGCATTTCTGTTTGAATTCGATGTATTATGCAGGGGGTATGACTATACCACCAATCCCCAAAAATTAAAATTACTTCCTTCCACATTAAAAGGATCATATTTACGATGGTTTATGGGATTAGGTGGAGGGGTTATAAATGATTGGGATCAGATGAAAGTTGCGTTTCTAAAGAAATAACAGGATTATTACAGGTCCCGAGAACTAAAAGATGAAATATTTCAGATGACAGCAAAACCCAATGAAACTCTGGAAGAATATGTGGAACGATTTCAATACAACCTCCAGAGATCTCCTTATGAATATTTACCCTTATCTGATAATGTGCTGAAAACTACATTGATTAGGGGGATGAAGGATCAATGGGTGGAAACATTAAATATTATGGGAAAAGATGATATATATCAGGAAATCTATGCTAACATTATTGATTTGTGTATCAGGAGTTCGAGAGGCAGCACAAGGCTAAAATCAACAGAACGTGACATGATCACAAGGGATAATAAGACATCCAATGAAGGCGTAACTCGTGCAGAGATTGGAAATCTGCTAGAAGATTTTAAAAAAGATATTCTAGGAACTCTAACAACGCAGTTTGACATTATGCAAGCCAAAAAAAAGAAAGCAGAAGCCAAACAAAACTTGAAAATATTCTTTCCTAAGTGCAAGAAGAAACACAGCCACAAAGAGTGCCCGCTGGATATAATCAAATTTTGTGCCATCTTCACAAAAGATCACCCCATAGAAGGATGACGCTCTCTTCCTGGGTTAAAAGCAGTCTATAAAGAGGCAGAAGAAGAGTCAGAAGTGGTATACTTACTTAATCAGTGCTGACAATGGTAGCCACGACAATCAGGTATGCCAACTGATCCATTCTCTTCCTTTCAGCCTCCTCAATATAATGCTCAGCAATATAATGGAATGTGGAAAAATCAGCCACCTTTCCCCAATTGGTCACAATAGCCATTTCCTACATCATCATGGCCAAATCAAAAAAACCAAACTAATTGGCCAAATTTTCCTTTCTTCCCACCATTTTGGCAAAACAATGCTTATCCAACACAATGGGTCCCCTCCACTTCGCAGATTCAAGCATGGCAGTCAAACTGGCAAAGACCTACAAATCAGCCAGATGGAACAATTCCCCTCTCTCAACCTACACTGCTAGCTCCCTATACATTGCCACAAAACCCCCAGACCAATTTAAGACCACAACTCCCAGCCCAACCCAACCCAAACCCAAAAAATAGGCCAGTTCAGTCTGTCAAAATAATGGAACCACTAGAACTAGAAACTGAACTGTGGGAGTGTAATGACCTTCAATTGAGATCTGGGCGCATAGTAGAAACAAAGGGAGACAAAAATTTTCACAGTGAAGATTCGTTACCTGTAGAACAAAAATTGAAAAAAGAGAAGGTGGTTCAACAACAAACTCAAACTCCACAACAACCACCTCTTCTCCACCATTCCTATAATGATTAATTATACCTTTCCCAATAGAATATCCTGATTTTGATCTTCTAGGAGAATTAAAAAATTTGTGTATAAAAATCCCTCTCCTCCAAGCTATCCAAGACATTCCTATTTATGCAAAAACCATTAAGGAATTATGTATAAAGAAGCCAAAGAGGATAACAACAACCAACCCAACTGTCCCAGTAGTCGGTACTCTATCTGACTTATTATCAGGAATGGAAACACCTGTAAAATATGAAGACCCAGGCAATCCTATAGTGATGGTGAAAATAAATGGGAAATCATTTCCAAATGCCTTAGTTGATTTGGGAGCTGAAATTAATATCCTAACAACCACCACTTGTCAAAAACTTGGCATTACATCATTAGATCCAAAAACAACCTTATTCGAATTGGCCGACCGATCAGTGGTCAAACCAAAAGGTACTCTATAAGATGTAATGGTATCCGTAGATTCCTGGGAGTACCCTACTGAATTCCTGGTTATCAACCCAAAGAACCAGCTAGATGGACACCTGCTAATCCTAGGTAGACCTTGGTTGGTAGCTGCCAACACTTATATTGGTTGCCGACAAGGCAACATGACAATAACAAGGGGAAACTATGTCAAGAATTTAGCTTTATATCCCCCAGCCCAACCAAGCCTATCAATAATAAAAACAAGGAAGCAACATGTATCATATCTTATGGAAAATATGAGATCACCACTAACCATAGAAGATGCCCTCGATTTTAAATATCAAACAAAGGATGATATCATTAATAGTTTCATTAACAAACCACAAATCAGATCCCATCTACAATGTCACATGATCAAGGCAGCATTTGATAATAAAGAAGAAGAAGATCCCCTGAAAGACATTCCTGACCAAATAATACCCACTAATTCTGTGTACAATAGTAAGATTTTGGAAATTGAACCAGGAAAAACTTTAAACAATAACAAAAATCTGACTGCTGAACAAGAAAAGAAGAAGGTCCAATACTACAAAAATATAAAGGAGCCTTTGCATGGGATTATCCAGATATGAAGGGAATTGAACCCCAATTATGTACGCACCACATCTATACCAAAAAATATGCGAGACCCATTTTCCAACCCCAACGAAGACTAAACCCTCACCTTAAAGATATTGTGAAAGATGAATTACAAAAGTTGTTGGATGTTAATTTCATTTACCCAATATCTGATAGCAAGTGGGTCTCCCCATTAGTAGTGGTACCAAAGAAGAACGGGAAGTGCAGAATATGCTTATATTACTGAGAACTGAACAAAGCAACCCAGAAAGACCACTTTCCCCTTCCCTTTATTGACCAGGTATTAGACACATTGGCAAGAAAGAAATTATTTTCTTTCTTGGATGGCTTCAGTGGGTACAATCAAATCCAGATTGCCCCTGAGGACCAAGACAGAATGACTTTTACCTGTCCTTGGGGGGGATTTTCCTATCGAGTCTTACCTTTTGGCCTATGCAATGCCCCTGCTACATTTCAGAGGGCCATTCTTAGCATCTTTTTATACTTAATAAATGAAGGGCTCGAAGTGTATATGAATGACTTCACACCTTACGGAGATGATTTTGAGCCAGCATTAGAAAACTTAGAAAAGTTGTTGCAAAGATGTATTGACACTAGGATTTGTTTAATCCATGAAAAGTGTCATATGATGATGATGATCAGAGGACTTATCTTAGAACATTATATTTCAGCAACTGGAATTCAGGTGGATCCAGCCAAAATTCAGATAATTTTGTTAATACCTACACCCACCACACAAATAGAGGTACGTAGCTTTCTTGGATTTTATAGTTATTATAGAAGATTTATAGAACATTATTCTCAAATAGATGCACCTCTATATGCACTAACAGGCAACGTTGATTTCATTTGGACAGATAAATGTGACCAGGATTTCGAGGATCTGAAAAGCTTGTATCAACAGCCCCAGTACTGAGGGGCCCAAATTGGGATTTACCATTCTAAATTTCATCTGATGCCTCAGACACAGCCATTGGAGCAGTGCTTGGGAAGGAAGAGGATAAGAAACCATATGCAATCTATTATATTAGCAAAAATCTATCTCCTGCTGAATTAAATTATACTGTGACTGAGAAGGAATTTTTAGCTGTAGTTCATGCTGTAAATAAGTTTAGAAATTATATAACTGGGTATCCTATATTTTTATATATCGATCACTCTGCCATTAAATTTTTAGCAAATAAACCTATTACAAATGGAAGAGTGACAAGATGGTTGATTTTATTGTAGGAATTCGATGTCACAATTAAAGATCAACCTGGAAAAGAGAACCCTGTAGCTAATTTTTTGTCACGAATGCCAAAGCCAACAGATGCAGCTGCAGTCGAAGATCTCTTCCCAGATGAACATTTGCCCGTTGTTACTATTAGAACCCCATGGTATGATGATATAGAAAATTACTTAGCAATAGGTAAATTACCAAAACATCTAATGCCTAATGAACGAAAATAGATAATACAGCGTAGTACTCAATTCTCTTGGATTGGAGGCTACCTGTTTCATACAGGGTTAGATATGCAAATCAGGAGATGCATCCGAGAGGACAAAGTATTTGATATTCTGAAAGCATGCCATGACAGGCCGTGTGGTGAACATTTTGCAGACCGTAGAACTACCCACAAGGTTTTACAGATAGGCTACTATTGGCCTACAATTTTTAAAGACGCTAAAAAATTTGTGCAAGTCAGTGATAGCTACCAAAGGGTGGGTCGCCCTGAATAGTCTGAAAAAATGCCTTTGAATCCACAATTAGTAATTGAACCATTTGAACGTTGGGCGCTTTATTTTTTTGGTCCCATTAACCCCCCATCAAACCAAAGAACATACATCCTAGTTGCAACCGAGTATGTCACTAAATGGGTTGAAGCAGAGGCACTTTCGAAAGCTATAGAGGACTCTGTAATAAAATTCTTTTTCCAAATCTTTGTGTGATACGGCCTCCCAAGGGACATAATCACCAATGGATGACCGCATTTTGTAAGTAATAAACTCGCTAAAACATTACAGAATTACCACATTCAGCACAAAATTACAACCCCATTCCACCCATAGGAAAACGGCCATGTAGAGAGCATGAATAAAGTGATCGAATCTATACTGACAAAAATAGTTGCCTCACATAGACGAGACTGGGCTTATAGGTTACCTGAAGCCTTGTGGGCGTATCGAACAACATGGAGAGGTACCACGGGGTATTCACCATATCAGTTGGTATTTGGAAAAGAGCCCATCGTTTCGATAGATTTTGAAATTCAGAAATTAAGATCAGCCCAGGAGGTGGGTTTAGACATAAATGAAGCCCAGGTCAGAAGATTACTACAAGTCAATGATTTGGATGAAATGAGGCTCTTTTCTCTTCACTACACTACATTAATTCAACAACAGAGAGAAAAACGACATGACGCCCTCATCAAAGAGAAAATATTCCATGAAGGAGATTGGGCACTCCTATATGATTCTAGGTTTCAGGATTTCCCAGGGAAACTCCAGACACGATGGCTTGGACCTTACGAGATACAAAAAGTGCATGATAATGGCACCATCACATTAAACACCATTGATGGATCTGGGCATTCCTTCAAAGTAAACGGTCATCGAGTGCGACTTTACCATAAACCGCTTAATCGAGAATCCTTTTACCAACAATTATGAGAAGATTCTACCATGCATATTCTTGTTGAGGGAGAAAAATCCTCCTTAGCACCTAATATCTTAATCATTTCCTTATTTTTAAATTCGTACATAATGTTTTTTCTTTATTTTTCTTGTTTTTTTTTGTGCAGAATTTATTTCTTAACCTATTCCTTTCTAAGGAACAGCAGCAGTTTCTCTCAAGAAACAACGTGTTTGAGTGTTTCTTCTTGTTGTTCCTTTTGAAAGAAACAACAGTTTCTTGCTTCGTTTTTTTTGTTCCTTTCAAAAGGAACAAAAATTTGATTGCAAATGTTTCATGGAAAATTTTAGGGGCAAATTATAGCCCAAAGGCGAATTTTAAGGGGTTTTAAATTTTAGTAGGGAGAATTTTTTATATCAAACCCATTTTCTATAGTTTTATATAGTTAGCCCTATAATTATTTTAAAAATAATTAATTATTAAGTGTTAGCCTAATAAGATAAATGCGATTAAAACTAAAACCATGAAATTTGCCTCCCGATTTTCTCGTTTGGAGCTGATTTCAATGGCATTCGCTTGGATTCAGGGGAGGGATTGGAGTGATTTTCCCCCATTTTCACTGGTTGGAGCTTGGAAGTTGGAGGTGCAAGAAACATTTATGGCATTCGCCCGAATTTACTGGGTCAAGGGAGGGATTCACCCCATTTCAACTGGTTGGGGGTTGGAAGGGGCTTGGAAGTTCACTGTTGGAGGTGCACGGTGCGGGATTATATGAAGGATGCCAAGATCTGGTTCTGCATGCATTGACGAGGGCATTAGGGCAGAAAAAATCAAGTTCTAGTTCCGGGAAGGTGCACGGTGCCAGATTCTATACAGGATGCCAAGATCTGGTTCTACACACATTAACGAGTGCATTAGGGCAACAAGAATTTTCAATCGAGTTATAGTTCTGAAGAGGTAGCAAGAATTGAGTTTTAGTTAGGGATTTATAGTACTAAGATGGTCCATTTCCTCGGTGCCATGGAGCTAAACCATGGATGGAAACAATAATTGAGTTCTAGTTAGGGATTTAGAGTTACCAAGATGGTCCATTTCCTCGGTGCCATGGAGCTAAACCCGTGAGGAGGAGTTTGGAAATCTAGCTGTAATTATATATTTTTTTGATAAATTTGCTGAGATCGGACTGTGAAAGCTTCAAAGTTCAAGTGTGCTAGTGATTGCTTCGGACTTTGGCGAGGCTAACAACAGCGCTCTGTGATTATTATTTTTAAATAAATTTGCCAGTCTGAATGCTTCAACGAGTCTAACAGTGTTGGTCAATGGTGATTCAGTGAATGTGGGTGCTCTGTGGTTGAATTATGGGTGATTTGAAACAGGTAAGCCAAAATCTAGAATTTTACACTTGTTCCAAGCTTCTTTTAAGCTCACAATCGCTAGAAATCCAAACTTTTCACATTTTTCTGGGTAGGAATGCACGTGCAAATCCTGCAAAAATATTCTGGAAGCTACAATCTATAGTCAAGGTATGGTTGAAGAATTACAATTTGAATATTAAGGGCATGGAAAGATTTTGAGACATATATTTTGTGCAATTTTTAATTTGAAGTGTTTTGTCTTCCTTTTCAAGTATGTTTTTCAAGTTTTTAAATTAGTGTTGATGCAGTTCCAAGATATGGTCTTGAAATTCTTAGGTTGGTGTTGATGCAATTCCAAGTTATATAGCACACAAGAAGTCTCTGCACACCCTGAGTGGGTGCATTTCTCTAGGGATTTTTTAATACCATCCAAAATGTGTACACCCCATGCTATGAAAATGGCTATGCCCACAGCTGATGCAAGAATGGCATGTGGGTTGCCATCTGTGGCACATAAACAATCTTCTTTACTTTCTCTGAATTCAGCATTGGAGGATCAAGTCAACTGGCAGGCTAAGAAGGGCCTACTAAAGTTCATAAATTCCACAAGCCAAAAGATGGTTATAGGTGCAAATTCAATTGCTGACAAGCCCATAAATAGATGTAGTAGATCAGGGGTGTATAGGCCAAGGATTTTAGCATAGCATGTTCGCACAAATGCGGCATCAGGAGCTAATATAGGCTTCCAAGATGATGGTATTGGATTAAGTCCACTTACAGATGCCTCAAGGCCATCAAATTTGATCAAGTTTCTCACATCAGAGAGAACCAAAGTTCTTGTCATGATGGCTCTGGGGTTGTCACTTTGTAATGCCAATAGAATTGTAATGATTGTTGCCATTGTGCCTCTCACAGCGACTCATGGATGGAGGAGCTCTTTTGTAGGAATTTTTCAGGTGTGTCTCTGTATTCTTTTGTCCACCCTGAGATTGTTATGCATGGAATTTGTCTTTAGTGAATATTATGTCAACTATTTCACAAATTTATGGTCTTCTTATTCTTTACCATTAAAAGCGTTGCACCACAGATAACATATTTTTTTTTATTCTAAGTGCAGGATTGGAGCTGTAAATATTCCACCAAAATTTCCGTGGACTTGCACCTGGCATCATCCCTTTGAAGTGCATCCTATTTGGCTGAGGCAGACCACAGAGTTGAATAGATCCATGGTGCTGGTTTTATATTCTATTGACCTCACCAGTGAACCAGGGTCCAGTTGGCTTGGCTTTTAGTATGTATATTTACTGATAGAATTGAGCCTTAGATATGATCTACACATGTAGGTTGCAAGGGATAAAAATTTAAAATTTTCTAAAATGAATCCTTTGTTGAGATAGACAAGAAATTTTACAAGAGACTTGCAACTTAACCTACAAAGTAATCTAGATGACATGTATGAAGGTTGTCCCATTTTTTCAATTCATTGACTTCCTATTGTGCTTGGATTCAGCAATATCACTAAATTTCATTCTCTCATGCTTTTGTATGAATTTGTACTTCCCCTTTCTAGGGAAGCACTGGTACTAGTGAATTTATGCAGTTTTTCATCTGCTCATGTATTGAGCTAAGAACAAAACACAAATTTTTTTTTCATATGCTTTCAAATCTGATCATGTTAGATTTAGTTTCAGATCATGCCTTTGAGTTGCTGTTGAAAATATCCCTGGTAAAGACTAGAAACCCTTTGAATTGGGCAACCAGATTAATGAAAGATATATCTTGAAGCATGTGACAAATATCATTAAGAATTAGCAGGTTGAGGTATATCGATAACCTTACTAGAGGGTATGTATCCTCGTTAATTTTTACAGTTATGGTATTAGCACTAGCTGGGCCATTTGTTGCCCAGAGGTTAGTAGACTTGTATTTCAGCATACCCATCTCCAGTATTTCTTATGCAGCGAGCATGGTATTTCTGTGCTTCTAGACATCTTCTCTTGAATCCATTCCCTATTGAGTCATTACTTCATAGGTTATGGAGAAAGCATAGGCCTCTGCTGTGCAAGCGTTAGTTAGAAACGAAAGAAATAAACATAAACAAGATGGGTACCAATATCACTTTGGTTCATTTTTGTACACATTTAACATATTATATTGTCATTAAACTATATTTGTTAGGTACTTGAAGGCTTGATTCACACTTTTCTATTGAGAAGGATCAGAAAGGATCACAATAATGAACACAAAATTAGAAATACTCAGTAAATTTAATCAAAAACTCATTAGCGAGACATTTATTTCTTAAATGTTGGTCCAACTTTTATAGGGGCTGCTACCTGGATGGTAACCAATTGACTATCAAAATAGGTCACAGAAATTACAAGTATCTGCTAATGCATTGCAAAGCGTGTTGAATTAAAATCAAGGGAGGTCACTATACCGTGATAATTGTACTCTTGTATAAAGCACATAACGAATACTAGCAAGGTGGCAAGTACTCTCTCAAGTGGGTCACATTAGAATTTGAGTGCTCTAATGTGATCCAAGGAGTGGAAGGTGTCTACAACTAGCATGACAGTTTGAGCCTTCTCCATCCTTTCTTTCACAAGTGGAGGATAACCTAATCTAATTTGAGGCTTGTTTCTATAATTTGATAATTTCCAATATTAGAGAAATAATTGGACAGATGAGCATATATAACGAGAGTGGAAACCCCTGTTTATTCAAAAGAGGGCTGAATCCCTAGTTTGAGGTGCAAGCTATCTTTCAGGTCTAATTAGACTCTTATCTATTACCAGTAATACTAATAATTTTATTCGAGACATTATATAATTTGAGAAGTTCAATTTTCAGTACACATATTTTTTATATGGAATATACAATATTGTACCCTGAAAAAAAACAAGAAAGAAAAAAAAAAGTTGCGGCCTGAGAAGAATATGATCATGAAATAGCTCAAGGAGATATGATCAGAATTTTATCATATTGCACTATGGAACTATGAGCTTATAAGAAAAATAGCTCATTTATAAATGACTTTATTTATATAACAAAAATCTGTGTACACCCCATGCTATGCAAATGTCTATGCCCACAGCTGATGCAAGAATTGAATGTGGGTTTCCATTTTTGGCACACAAAAAATCTTCTTTACTTGCTCTAAATTCAACATTGGAGGATAAAGTCAACTGGAAGGCTAAGAAGGGCCTGCTAAAGTTCAGAAATTCCACAAGACAAAAGATGGTTGTAGGTGAAAATTCAATTGGTGACAAGCCCATAAACATATGTAGTAGATTGGGGGTGTTTAGGCCAACTATTGTAGCACAGCAGGTTCTCACACATGTGGCATCAAGAGCCGATAAAGGTTTCCAAGATGATGGTATTGGATTAAGTGCACTTACAAATGCCTCAAGGCCATCAAAATTGATGGATTTTCTCACATCAGATAGAGCCAAAGTTGTTGTCATGATGGCTTTGGGGTTGTCACTTTGTAATGCCAATAGAATTGTAATGTCTTTTTCCAATGGTCCTCTCACAGTGACTCATGGATGGAGCAACTCTTTTGCAGGAATTTTTCAGGTGTGTATCTGTATTCTTCTTTCCACCCTGCGATTTTTATGCATGGAATTTGTCTTTAGTGAATCTTCTATCAACTATTTTACAAATTTATGGTCTTCTTATTATTTACCATTAAAATTTTTGCACCACATATGACAGATTTTGTTTAAATCTAAGTGCAGGATCGGAGGTGTAACTATTCCACCAAAATTTCCCTGGACTTGCACCTGGCATCATCCCTTTGAAGTGCATCCTATTTGGCTGAGGCAAACCATGGAGTTGAATAGATCCATGGTGCTATTTTTATATTCTATTGACCTCACCAGTGAACCAGGGTCCAGTTGGCTTGGCTTTTAGTATGCAACTTTACTAATAGAATTGAGTCTTATAAAATTTAAAAATTTTATCCCTTGCAACCTACAGGTGCAACTGAACCTACGAATTTCAATCCAGATGACATGTACGAAGGTTTTCCCATTTTTTCAATTCATTGAATTCCTGTTGTGCTTGGATTCAGCATGATCACTCAATTTCATTCTCTCATGCTTCTGCATGAATTTGCATTTCCCCTTTCCAGGGAAGGGCTAGTACTAATGAATTTATCTAGTCTTTCATCTGCTCATGTATTGAGATAAGAACAAAACACAAACTGTTTTTTCGTATGCTTTCAAATCTGATCATGTTAGATTTGGTTTCATATCAGGTCTTTGAGTTGCTGTTGAAAATATCCCTGGTAAAGACTAGAAACCCTTTGAATTGGGCAACCGGATTAATCAAAGATATATCTTGAAGCATCTGGCAAATATCATTAAGAATTAGCAGGTTGAGGTATATCGATAACCTTACTAGAGCATATGTATCCTCTTTAATTTTTACAGTTACAGTATTAGCACTAGCTGGGCCATTTGTTGCCTAGAGGTTAGCAGACTTGTATTTCAGCATACCCATCTCCAGTCTTTCTTATGCAACGCGCATGTTATTTATGTGCTTCTAGAAATCTTCTCTTGAATCCATGTCCTGTTGAGTCATTACTACATAGGTTCTGGAGAAAGCATAGGCCTCTTTTGTGCATGCATTAGTTAGAAACAGAAGCAAGAAACATAAACAAGATGGGTAACAATATCGCTTTGGTTCATTTTTGTACACATTTAACATATTATATTGTCATTAAACTATCTTTGTTAGGTACTTGAAGACTTGATTCATACTTTTCTATGTAGAAGGATCACAAAGGATCACAATAATGAACATAAAATTAGAAATACTCAGTAAAGTTAATCAACAACTTATTACCGAGACATTTATTGCTTAAATGTTGGTCCAACTTTTACAGGGGCCGCTACCTGTATGGTAACCAATTGACTATCCAAATAGGTCACGGAAATTACAAGTATTTCCTAATGCATTGCAAAGAGTGTTGAATGACAATCAAGGGAGGCCATCATACCGTGATAATTGTACTCTTGTATAAAGCACATAACGAATACTAGCAAGGTGGCAGATACTCTCTGAAGTGGGTCACGTCCGAATTTGAGTGCTCTAATGTGATCCAAGGAGTGGAGGGTGTCTACAACTAGCATGAGAGTTTGAGCCTTCTCCATCCTTTCATTCACAAGTGGAGGATAGCCTAATATAATTTGAGGCTTGTTTCTATAATTTGATAAGTTCCAATATTAGAGAAATAATTTGACAAATGAGCATATATAAAGAGAGTGGAAACCCCTGTTTATTCAAAAGAGGGATGAAACCTTAGTTTGAGGTGCAATCTATCTTCCAGGTCTAATTAAACTCTTATCTAGTACCAATAATACTAATAATTTTATTCTAGACATTATATAAGTTGAGAAGGTCAATTGATAGTACACATATTTTTTATATGGAATATACAACATTGTACCCTGAAGAAAACAAGAAAGAAAAAAAAAATTGTGGCCTGAGAACAATATGATCATGAAATAGCTCAAGGAGATATGATCATAATTTTATCATATTGCACTACGGAACTATGAGCTTATAAGAAAAATAGCTCATTTATAAATGACTTTATTTATATAACAAAAATCTGTGTACATCCCATGCTATGCAAATGGCTATGCCCACAGTTGATGCATGAATGGAATGTGGGTTGCCATTTGTGGCACAAACAATCTTCTTTACTTGCTCTGAATTCAGCATTGGAGGATCAAGTCAACTGGCAAGCTAAGAAGGGCCTGCTAAAGTTCATAAATTCCACAAGACAAAATATGGTTATAGGTGCAAATTTAATTTCCGACAAGCCCATAAATAGATGTAGTAGATCAAGGGTGTTTAGGCCAAGGATTGTAGCACAGTAGGTTCACACACATGCGGCATCAGGAGCCGATAAATGTTTCCAAGGTGATGGTATTGAATTAAGTGCACTTACAAATTCCTCAAGGCCATCAAAATTGATGGATTTTCTAACATCAGATAGAGCCAAAGTTGTTGTCATGATGGCTCTGGGGTTGTCAATTTGTAATGCCAACAGAATTTTAATGTTTGTTTCCATTGTGCCTCTCACAGTGACTCATGGATGGAGCAACTCTTTTGCAAAAAAAATTTAGGTGTGTCTCTGTATTCTTTTTTCCACCCTGAGATTGTTATGCATGTAATTTATCTTTAGTGAATCTTCTGTCAACTATTTTACAAATTTATGGTCTTATTATTCTTTACCATTAAAAGCGTTGCACCACATATAGCAGATTTTATTTGAATCTAAGTGCAGGATCGAAGGTGTAACTATTCCACCAAAATTTCCCTGCACTTGCACATGGCATCATCCCTTTGAAGTGCATCCTATTTGGCTTAGGCAGACCACATAGTTGAATAGATCCATGGTGCTAGTTTAATATTCTATTGACCTCACCAGTGAACCAGGGTCCAGTTGGCCTGGATTTTAGTATGCAACTTTACTGATAGAATTGAGCCTTAGATATGATATACACCTGTAGGATGCAAGGGATTAAACTTTCAAATTTTCTAAAATGAATCCTTTTTTGAGATAGACAAGAAATTTTACAAGAGACTTGCAACTGAACCTACAAAGTTCAATCCAAATGACATGTAAGAAGGTTGTCCCATTTTTTCAATTCATTGACTTCCTGTTGTGCCTGGATTCAGCAAGATCACTCAAATTCATTCTCTCATGCTTTTGCATGAATTTGAATTTCCCTTTTCGAGGGAAGGGCTGGTACTAATGAATTTATCCAGTCTTTCATCTCATGTATTGAGCTAAGAACAAAACACAAACTGTTTTTTCATATGCTTTCAAATCTGATCATGTTATATTCAGTTTCAGATCAGGTTTTTGAGTTGCTGTTAAAAATATCCTTGGTAAATACTAGAAACCCTTTGAATTGGGCAACCAGATTAATCAAATATATATCTTGAAGAATCCTACCAATATCATTAATAATTAGCAGGTCGAGGTATATCAATAACCTTACTATAGGGTATGTATCCTCTTTAATTTTACAGTTATGGTATTAGCACTAGCTGGGTTTGTTGCCCAAAGGTTAGCACACTTTTATTTTAGCATACCCATCTCCAATTTTTTTTATGCAACGAGCATGGTATTTCTGTGCTTCTAGACATCTTCTCTTGAATCCGTGTCCTGTTGAGTCATTACTTCATAAGTTTTGGAGAAAGCATATGCCTCTACTATGCATGCGTTAGTTAGAAACGGAAGCAAGAAACATAAAAAAGATGGTACCAATATTGCTTTGGTTCATTGTTGTACACATTGAAGACTTGATTCATACTTTTCTATGTAGAAGGATCACAATAAGGAACAGAAAATTAGAAATACTCAGTAAATTTAATCAACAAGTCATTACCAAGACATTTATTACTTAAATGTTGGTCCAACTTTTACAGGGGCCGCTACCTGGATGGTAACCAATTGACTACCCAAATAGGTCACAATAATTACAAGTATCTACTAATGCATTGCAAAGCATGTTGAATGAAAATAAAGGGAGGTCACTATACCATGATAATTGTACTCTTATATAAATCACATAACGAATACTAGCAAGGCGGTAGGTACTCTCTGAAGTGGGTCACGTCAGAATTTGAGTGCTCTAATGTGATCCAAGGAGTGGAGGGTGTCTACAACTAGCATGAGAGTTTAACCCTTCTCCATCCTTTCATTCACAAGTGGAGGATAGCCTAATCTAATTTGAGGCTTGTTTCTATAATTTTATAAGTTCCAATATTAGAGAAATAATTTGACAGATGAGCATATATAAAGAGAGCGGAAACCCCTGTTTATTCAAAAGAGGGTTGAAACCCTAGTTTGAGGTGCAAGCTATTTTTCAGGTTTAATTAGACTCTTATCTAGTACCAGTAATACTAATAATTTTATTCTAGACATTATATAAGTTGAGAAGGTCAATTGACAGTACACATATTTTTTATATGGAATATACAACATTGTACCCTGAAGAAAACAAGAAAGAAAAAACAAATTGTGGCCTGAGAACAATATGATCATGAAATAGCTCAAGGAGATATGATCAAAATTTTATCATATTGAACTACGGAACTATGAGCTTATAAGAAAAATTGGTCATTTATAATTGACTTTATTTATATAACAAAAATCTGTGTGTTTAAACTTTAGACACACCACAAATTTGGAATCTAAACCAACTCTACCATGACAATGCATGGCTTGATATATATCTCTACAGCTAAGTATGATGACACTGATGATGGCTAGATATATATCTCTGTTACCTTAGATGCTGCATGATTATGATTAATGTTTTTGGTACATGAACCTATGGGTCAATAATAGGAAGGGGGCAGGTTGCAGATAGCTTGATGATTATGGCAAGTGGATGAGATATGTCATTTTGATGATGTCTACCTATCAGATGATGACCCTCTCGTTTATCGATGTAAAGTTAAGATGGAAGACCTAGACTTGATGTATTATTTTCTGTGCTTAAAGATATGATGATATGGAGAATTTTATATATATATATATATATATAGATATATTGTGGGATCCCTGGTGATTCTAGACAAACACCTACCATATGCCTCGTTATAAAGATTTGAATCGATCTATGAATGAGCCTCATATATTAGATAGCTACTTGTTGGGATATTTTTGTGATTCTATTACCTATGGTCGAAGATACATTGCCAGTTCCATGGATATTCTTATGATGGTGTGATGGGTGGAAAGAGCACAAGAAATCATAATTCCTCTATATTATTACAATTGCCTATTTAGGGAAAACAAAACACAAGAAATACATAGTGGCTATTTATTATTTTCGAGATATTATAGAATTTCTATGAGAAATAAAGTTAAATATGTATACATTTTTGTCAACACGGGACATCATAGAAAGGTGGAAAGTGCTTTTTATTCAAAGCACATTGATGAAGCCATTATATCTAAGCGCATTGATGAAGTTGTTCTAAACTATTATCAACATTGCCCTTGTAAGTTAAATAATTATGTTTATAATTCTTAATAATCATCTCACTATCACTATTATGTTTAGCAACACACATGAGTATTTTTTCTCAAGGCAGTGACATAGAGGGGCATTGTTTATTAATGCAGTGATACAAAGGATAATTATTTCTCAAGCTAATGACACAGGGGAGGATTTCCCACTCTAAGAAAGGTCTTCTTATGCTTTCAAACCATATTGTTAAAGAATATTTTTTGGGGGGGTTTTAGTCTCCTTTAGGACCTTAAACATTGATGTATTTTAAGTGTGAGTTGGATTGTGTGCTTATTATGTTGGTTTGGATTTTTATGCCTTAAATGTTGTGATGGAATCACCACTTCAAGATACTGAGTCTATCATCATAGAACTTGAAATTCCATGGATATGCCACTATTATGTTAACCCTTCTTCACAGGAGTGTCAGGTCTGCATGTTGAATATTCTACTTATGTAAAAGTGTTGATAATGAATGTTGAATCATATAAAAATTGAGCTTATATCATGGGTGTCGAGATATTCATCACATGAATCTGAGTTTTTTCCTTCATACACATTCTAATACTTCCATTATAAGACAGTTTGAGAGAAGGTAAAGATCTTGTCCCAAGAGTTACGTTCACTATAGTCACAAAGACACCACACCCATTACATCATCAAGATATTATAGGTGTGCCAAGATTTTTATTGAGAGACCAAATAGGTTTGTCACCTCTAAATGACAGAATATATGCTTAGACAGTCATTATACACTAAGAGATCAAATGAATGTTTAATATATTTCCACATTCATCCTAAAGAACATATGTTTTTTGAGAATGTCATGTAATACGAATTCTATAATATTGTTGAGGTTGTTTGTCAATATGTCAAGACATATATGTTTAGGTCCATTCATACTTTTCAGACATATATATTAGATCTCTCTCCAAACAACCACTTAGATAATCACCATAGGAACCTGAATTTTTTTTACTTGAATGTTGGAAACTGAGGCATATGAATCCACAAATTTAATCTATTATTTGAATGTCAGAAGCATGAACTCATATTTACAAAATATAGGATGATATTAATTTTTTTTTTAGCATAGGATCTGTATCTAGAAGCAATGAAGTAGAAAATTATGTAGGCACTTACATGATACTACAACATATTTCTTAAAATGATACTTAAAGGCTCCATTGGATTATATCAAATGCAATTTGCTGGTGTAAGGATTTTATTTACATAAGTCACAATGATAAAACAACGACCAGATCTACCCATTCAACATAAATGATAAGGACACTCAACTACAAGTTTCAAAGCAGTGAAGAATTCAAAAATTTTGCCACATTTGAATGGATCTGAATTTTATGGCAAGCGTATGATAAAAGCTGGTCTTTGCGTCCAAGCCATCAAATTCATTTAACATAACATGTATGATTTTCAAATTTGACGAAACACTCAATTTTTTTAGGTATTAAATTTTAATGTTTGTTTCTATTATGTGATTAGATGGTGGGATATATTTCTGAACAAAAATCCATTTTTGGTGAGGATTTTTTGAAATTTCTTCTTAGAATATTTTTGTGCAGAAAAATTCACTGGATGATATGGAATTTTTAAGACATCTTGGTTGAAGAGCGTACTATATGCTTATGATGTTACCCAAAACAAACTCTATGTTTCTTTATTGAATACTTTAAGATTTGTTTTTCTTTCATGAACTTTTGGGATCCTTAGCCTGGATTTGTCAACTTCTATTGGACATAAGAAAATATGTGCCTCCCTTGGTTCAATCTCATTTTTGAGCATCAGTGTCATGGGGCTTTCACATTTTTTGGTAATGAGTAGCTACATAAGTATTCTTTGTACTTCTAGAGAGTCTTTATCCCAATTTGTAAATTTTTATTTTGAAAAATATATTTAGATCTTTGATGTGCAATGGTACTTCCCTTATGCATGCAGAAGGGTCCCTGCCACTCCCTTGGTCTATCAGGATGAAAACTGCATTGGGTGCAGCAAAATGTCTAGCATTTCTTCATGGAGGGGCTGAAAGACCAGTGATTTTTCGGGATTTTAAAACATGCAATATTTTGCAGGATTCGTTTTGTACCTACAACTTCAAAATTATGAGTTGGCTCAGTGTTACACTTTGGATTCTCTTAAGTCTTTATGGAGAGATTTGTACTTGGAGCAGGAATACAATGCCAAGTTGTCTGATTTTGGACTAGAAAAATATGGACCTGAGGGAGACCACCCATGTTTCAACTCGAGTTATGGGAACATATGTTTATGTTGTTCCATAATATGTAATGACTGGTGATAATTTTAACCAGTTTAAAACCCGTGGCAATAATATCTTGGTGAGGTAATTTTAAGATTGATATAGATCAACAAGATTTCTAGCCTCTTTAAGGGTCCTGTCTAGCAATGGGGCAAGTAGCAAAACTGACAAGTTTGTTCTAGGAGAATTTTTGAGGTCTCATCCTATTGGCATAATATTAAATGTAGACCAACCAATGTTCAAGACTCGGGACAGTTTATATGAGGTTGAATTTTCCTTAATTGATGAAAAAAGTATCTAAACATGCATACATATCCTAAAAGAAACATGTGTTTGGTGATACATATTTAAGTTGATCTCAATGTACTCTTCATTGGATTCTCTCTTATTCTTGAATTATAGATTAGCACAGGAATTTCCTTTTTTACATTGCCTATTACTGATGTGAATTTTAATAAAAGTTAGCATAGACAATTTAGATATTTACAAAGATAAACAAGACTAACTGAGTCAATGATTAAGGTTGGAAGTCAGGACAATTTGCGACCTGCATTTTTGTTCAGTGTCTGGATTGATGTATCCAACAATAATCCTATTAAAACCTTTAGATGGGGAGGTTATTATAATACACAATTTGGCTTTCTTCAGTTCATACTATCTAGGTTTTCAGCTTTAATAGTTCACACTTTATTGTTCCAGACATCTTCCAGGCTTCACAATCACTCATCTCCTACCATCTGAATCTAAAGTGAATAAAACCTTGACGGAGAACTTTGGATAAATTGGAATATCTGATCTTGTGCATATAGGATGCTCTTTGCAGAGACCTGGATCAGTGGGAAGGAGGGTGTCTTATGTGATTGTAAAAAGGGCCTAGACAGAGATACTATTGCAAGGGTCTCATGGGTGGAGGTAAGAGGTCTCCTCGAGATCTCATGAATCTACATATTAAGGTGGCACTGATCTTTGCCTGTAACTTATTGCTTCTGTGTGTGAGCTCCACAAAGTATGGAGGTGATTATCCTGTTGTGTGGGTTGATGGGAGTTATTCTAAGGCTCCTCCATTTGAGTCTGTTGTGGCTGGAAAAGCTGACAAGTAGAATTGTGCCCTGCCTGGATGAATTTATAGCATCAAAGTTTCTTTATTCAACATACCATAAAATTTATTGTTTCAAGTGATACTATTGTTGAAGTCATATAAAGAAGCCTGTGTTTCCTGTATATTAGATAAAACCTTTGTACAATGCAAAACTTTGTAGTGATATCTTTTGCTAATATTTGAAGTGTTTTCTTCCATTTCTAACATCCAAATCTACAATGCATATAACCTATAAAATTATAATATAACTTCATACATTTTGGTGCTCTCTCTGAAAAAGGTTTTGAGAAATCCCTAAGCTCAGAAAGATTTCCTTCATAGAAAACTATCAAGTCTCTGCATCTGAAAGAATTTGAACAGGAATAGTTTTCCTTCCCATAAAACATATCAATCCCCATTTTTTTACCATATTCTTCATCTCATGGATCTATTTGTAGAGCAGTAGGGAGTTCTAATAATTCTATAGAATCTAGATTTCCACGACAATATTTTTTCTAGAGTTTTCTCTTCATGGATTTTTTGTTATGGGTCAGTTTAAATTTGAATATTTCGTTGTCTTCATGATCACTAATCAAACTCATCACCACTATTACATATGATATCATCACCAGGAGCTACATAAACATCATTTTACTCAGAGTCCGAGGACTCCTCAAACTCATCTCCAACCTTAATATTAGTGTTAGTAGTAGCATGAGCAACAACACTACACTTAGCAGAACTAGAAGAACACATTTTCCAAACTACACGAGAACTACTTCCCTCATGAGTCACCATGTGCCATGCTTGGTCTTAGTCGTTCGCTTCCTTCAACTCCTGGTTCAACTACCATATCTTCATTGGAACCAACACCCCGAACTCCACTAGACAATGATTCACCATTTTGTACTAGTGATTCACCATTTGTACTATTGATTCGCCATGATTTTACAAGATAATATAATATCATGAGATATTCGCCAAAAAAATTGTGTATACATATTATATTATTAATAAAATCGCCTTCCATTTTTCCTATGTATCATGGGGATTCGCCCATTTATTATACATATAAATTTGGGGGGGGTTCTTAAAATTTTCCCTAGAATGTTTTTGTTGCTCCTTTCCAAAGGAATAGCATTTTTTTCATTTCCTTTCCAAAGGAACAACAGTTTTTTCCGACTATTTTTTTTGTTGTTCCTTTCCGAAGGAACAATAGTTTTTCCGCCTGTTTTTTTGTTGTTCCTTTCCAAAGGAACAACATTTTTGAAGAGTGCACTTTTTCAGTATATTTTTTATCTTGAACAAAATTTTGTGGATTTTATGAATTCTTCGTGACTCTCTTGATGGAAAACACACGATTTATGTAAGTATACACAAATTAGAAATGACTGAAATCAACAAATCAAGAGAAACTGTTATTTTTAAGAAATGGTTTTGCAATGATATGGGAAAGGAAAGGACACAATCATTTATATTGCTTTGTTGTCCTTATTCTCATTTAAATTAATATGATCGGGTATTTTTATCATGATGGTTCTTCCCTAAACTATCTCTCTTTGATCTTTATTTATTAAATAAGAATAAAGGCATATCTTTTTCCATTGAGATGTCCAGACTTCTTCCACTATCCCTACTCTTAAGGAGTGTTGAGCCATCCTCTATATATAAGTAGGGAAGTGCTATATATATATATATATCTATATATATATATATATATATATTATGTAATTCTATGATCATAAGGAAGTAGTGAAGTGGCATTCCCATTATGGCCACCACACCAGGCATATGGTCCAATGGGAAACTCAGACAAAAATAGTAAAAAGTCCATGGAACAAGAGGTCTCATCATGAGCCGACCTGTCCACCTTTCACTTATTCCTGGTGAATGGCATTATGGTTCATCTGGTTCCCAAGCCAGCACAGTGACCTCCATCATGAAATTAAAAAGCACTTCCATAGGCATAAATAAAGGATAATGGTTCCAAGGGTGAAAAAGCAACTTTGTCAAGGTTATAGACACTTGTGGGAAACAGAGCTCTGCTGATAGTATTAGAGTCACACTTTTCAAATGAATAGTAAGGATGAACCTTTTTCTTATATCTTTACATAAGATAAAATGAGAGGATACCTTTAAACCCTTTGTTTTAAACCTAATATACATGTAAATTATTCATAACCCGATCATAATAGTTTATGAGAGAAATGACCGCATAAGTACTTGTTTTTACATCATTTGTCCCTTCCATTATCTTTGAATCATTGTATGAACGTTTCCATATCTATTCACAATTTAATATTATGCATCGATTTTAGTAATGTAATCATTTTTTATCGTATCATAAGTGTGTATGATGTTCAAATGTTGTATGACTACTGTGCATTCCTTTACTCTCTTATTTGATAGTCGAGGACGACCTATCATCCTTCAGGGGGGCACAGATGCCTTTTAGTGTCTACATGCGGGTTAAGAGCCTATATTCTTAGTAATAGTGAAGGCTTAACAGTATTATTTCGATAATCACTAAATATTGTGTTGTGCTATTCCATTGCATTTATGTGCATTTGTAAGGAATTAACAGTGTGCAGGTAAAATGGGAGGACGACCAATTCGTAGTGAGCCATAGGTGCTGGCTGTTTCAAGCGTTGCACGAGAAATTCTAGAAAAATTGGGATGGATTACATACCTCACAAGGCTACAAAAACCTCATGAAACAGTAACTATCGAGTTTTTACAGAATTTGCAGGAATTTTACTCCAGGGTTAGAGGTAGACAGATAGTAGTAACAGATGAAATAATTGCAGAGGTGTCTGGTCTACTAGCGGAAGGAGCCATATGGACCCATAAGAAGGTGAAACTCCAAGATGCCATGAACCTTTTTCGATATGAAGGGCAGAACCTGGTTGTCAAAGGGAAAGGAGTTCAACCAGCCTCGTTGGGAGAACCATGGACAGAATTGGCAAAAGTAATCCAGGCCTACATAACATGCAATGGGAGGAAATATGTGGTAAGACCTCACCACCTTAAGCTATTAGAAGTGTTAAATTAGAAATGTACCATAAACCTGCCTGCATTTTTAAATTCTTTACTGCATGATGTTGCCCGTATATAGGAAAATCTCATCACACAGACATGGTGGTAAGCCACCATTGCTTAATCAGATTGATAATAAGTTACAACCTTTCCCAACAACAGACTTGTTGGGAAGAACTGATATTTTCGATTAATGGAGGATTAGCCCTACCTGCCCCAAAACGCAAGATAATGGCTAGCACAGCAGCATCGCCATCAAAATGTAGACAATCCTCCTGATTAGAAAGAAGTAGGGGGATGATAGAAGGCCTTTAGGGTAGCAGTAGCCAACCCTTGGAATTTCCCAGCTCGGAGGATGAACAGCCCCCAGAACTTGAAGGAGGGAGTCACCGCACTGATGAGGATGAAGAAGAAATGAGCCACCACACCAGTGGTGAGGAACAAAGTAGTGCAAGAGAAGGAAATGAGGAAGAAGAGAGAATTGAGGAAGAAGAAGGAAGTCCTCATACTAGTGTAGAGGAAGAGATTCGATACTCTGATGAAGAAGAAGGTAGTTACCATACCTGTGAAGAAGAAAAAGATAATCGTAGCAGTGAGAATGAAAGAGAGGGAGCAGAGCCTCCCAAAACCACCACTGCAATTTCACCACAAAGCCCTTTGCAAGAGGACCAATTGGCCCAAATTTCAGCCAACATGAGCGAATATGTGTAGCCCCACAACCCACTAAACCTTAATGTTGATATCAACCAATTGCAGGAGAAAGTTGTTACCAATAAAGAGACGGTTGAGGGAATGTCGGATGAAACAGAAAGAGGAAACCCTAACGGAACAGCAGAATCATCTAGGGATATTTCCATTGAGAAGTGTGGACATGAAGAGGTGAACACTGAAGCAGTGTTCCAAAATGAAAATTCTCAGGGAACAGCAGAGCCAATTGGGGTTATTACCCCTAAAGAATGTAGCTGGGAGCATATGAATACTGAAGAAGTGGTCCACACAGAAAACAGGGAAGCAAGCCCAACCGAAGGTATGGCTGCTGAAAAGCAAACCCCAGCTGAGCAATTGGGTTCAGAAAAAGGAACAGCCGTTCCAACAAGGAGGAGAAAGAAAGTAACTGAAATTGAGAAACTTTGTAGGGAACAGCAGAAGCTTCAGAAGCTATTGGAGCAACTTAGGCAGACTATTAGGGTTCTTAAAATGAAGAAAATGCCTAAACGAACCCAAATAAGAGAAGCATAGTTACCAAACGAGCCCCTAAAAAGAGGAAAGTGGCCACTAAAAAAATCCCCAAGTTGTAGAGACTATGGAAACCTAGGCTGAGCCTAATCATGAAGATATGGAACAACAGGCAGCTATTCCAGATACAACTGTTTCAGATGTAGCAACCTCAAATGAAAGTGTATAGGCCTGTAGTGAAAACACTTTTACTGATCCTACTATAGCCAAACTCCAAGAGGAGTTGGCACAGACTCGGTAGGAAAGGGAAAAACTGAAGAAGACACTGTCCCTAGAAGAAAATACCAGGAGTTGTAGCAGTAGATGAAGAGCATCGATGCAGCAGAGACTGAAGCCTATGAGAAGTATCGGAAGGTAGAGGAGAAGGCTGAAAAGGTAATGAATAAATTAAAAATAGCCCAAAATCGAATGGATACTCTCTTCTCATTATACACAGATGTTTTAGCTTATAGATTCCCTGCCAAGAATTATGCTTTATTCTTACTAGAGAGATATTTACAGTTAAAAATTAAAGCAATTAGGGTAGGAAAGTCTATAGAGTTAAACGCTGTAGAGGATTTTATAAAATGTTGTAAACTCTATGGGGTTAAGGTACAACGTCTCCTTTGTGAGTTTTATTTGCATAATATTATATTGGAGAATGAAATTTAGATATATCCTAGCCCTTTTGTGGATGAAATCCAATTCCAAGCATTTATTTCATTTTTTGTTAATCAGTTAAAATGGCTCAAAGCCTATAATTTTTTCCAAAGGGAAGAAAATGAGTTAGAATTTTCTGTTAGTAGTGAACCAAAACACCCATTGTAATTATGGGCTAGGCACAAGAGCCTCATGACAAGAGAGGGTGTTATCCAAGCATTGGGGCCTGTCCATAAAGAAATTGTCTTGACTGGGGTAGAATATTTTCTATCTATTAGAGACCATGCCTATATAGTAGCTAAAGTCCGATGGGGGATTTCCAATCGGAATGTTCAAAATAGAGAGCTATTTAACTATAAAAATTTTGGGTTAGCTACTGGCCGCTTGGTTCTCTATAGCAACCTCATCTTCAGGGAAGGCCCATTATGGCTATGGTGTAGGTTTCAAAGCCCCATTGCATGGTTCCCTGCAGTGGATTATAAAGCCATTTATGAAATACCTGAAGGATAGATAGGGTATTTCTTCGAAGCTTTAGCTGCAATTCATGGTTTTAGGCCTCTTGATGAAAAACCCTATCTAGCTTATTCTTTAACTTCTTTGCATGTAAACTATGGTTTTCATGAGGACATGAAAAAGGGTAAGCAGGGGGGTATGTTGAGCGTTGACAAAGGTATGGATTCACCATGTATTTTCTCATTCTTTTCTTTAAACATAACTCTTTTTATTCTAGAAAGGTGATTTATTATAGAATTGCAAAGACTTACGTTTATTGTAAAAAGTAACTAAAAACTGTCTTTTATTGTCAAAAACAGGAATCAAACGAGGTGAACAAATATATCAGAGGCGAGGCTAAAGCAGGAGTAACTGTTGTTCCTCCAGTAATATGCCATATCCAGCTAAAAAGAAAGAAATCCGAACGCATAGCTAAGAGAAGATAGGGAAGAGCACGTCGGCAGCCAAAGAAGACCAAACGCTAGCTAAAGAAAGAAAAGGAGCGAATCCCTCAAGATATTTCGATCCTGATGGATCGCTATTCAAATCTTATCTTGTTCCTTGTCTTATCCGTCGAATTTTTTATATAAGGAAATTCCTTTAGAGATTGAAGGGGTCACAAATCATTGATTAAAACATTCCTCTTGTAATTATGCACTTTATTGACTCTCCTGATCAGAGAGCGATCGTTGTAAACACTTTTTATGTTTAATTAATACAAAGACGTGTTTCAGTTCCATCTTTCAAGCTCTACAATAGTCCAACAATTTTTCATTGGTGCTACGGGCCCAACCCTGGTGGAATCGATCTGTTGTTTGTATTTCTATCTTTTAATTATCATTGTGTGATAATTGTGATCGGTTTTTAATTAGTTGTTTTTGAATTGTTTATTGGTATTTCTGTGTTGCGTTAATGAATTGCATTGTTGTTCCATTTCAACAAGGATCTTAATTCTTGTATTATTCATCTTGTTATCACTCATAAAGCTTTGTTGTTCAATATTTAACTCTATTTTCTATTCCATTAGATTGTTGTTCATTTAAGGTTTCTACTTAATAACGTTGATGTCGACAGGGTTTGGTGTTCAACAGAGTTCGTTAGTTGATTTCATTAAGTTAAGATTTGATTCATTAGTTAGTATTTGTTGTTCAATTCTAGTGTGTTGTTCATTTCTAATTCATTAGTTTCATATTGCAGAGAGCTTTCTTATTTACATTGTTATTCAATTACAGTTTGCTGTTCATTTCCAGTTCATTAAGTTTACAATGTTTTCTTAGTTCAAATTCTATTTCTCTTTAATTTATTTAAATCAAAACTGTCAATTATAGAGAACATTGGTTATTGCTTCCTCATTCCCACGTTGACTGCCTTGTTCCAGTTTGATTTCAGTTGCATCAATTTCTAAAGGAATGAGTTATTGCTACTGTATCCTTGATTGATGTTTTGCAGAGTGAATAGTTAAGTTTCAGAGCACTTGAGTTCATGTTATTGTAATTAGATTTCTTTTCCAACATCCGTTTACTCTTGTATTTAGAATATTGTACTACATCTCACACAACATTGCTCTCAGATCAAATTGCAGCCTCAAACAGAGTACTCTCTTGAAAGAAAAAGTCGTTCTCAAATTGATGACTAATGTGGGATAAATAGGTGTTAAAAATATACCTTTTATACCTCAACAAATGTGTCCAATAATATTATCTCGGATAGGGATGTCAAGTTCACCTCCAATTTTTTGAAGGTGTTGTTCATTGGATTTTGGAAATACTTTCCTTCGATGCATCATATCATCCTCAAATGGATGGAAATAATAAAAGAACAAAGGATTGGAAGATGTGTTGAGAATGTATGCCATGCACCATCTAAGGTGGTGAGAAGAGTTTCTACCTTTGGTTTAATTTTCCTATAACAATGGATATGAAGAATCATTAAAGATGAGTCCATCTAAGACTCTGTTGTGAAACTAGCTCCAAAAATAGAAGAAAAGAGATATCAATGCCTTAGAAATAAGCCACTTCGAGGGGGAAACCTCCAATATATTACATGAATGAACAATTCTTGGATGATACAAATTACAAAACCTTATTTCTATATATAGGAGTTCATGGGGCCATAATGTAATCCTAACCGACCTAACAATAATAATTTAAGGGCACAATAATAACAATATGGGGGCTACAAGGGTACGATAATAACAATAAGGGGGTTACACTAACAACAACAAGGGGCAATACTTGTAATATAGGGACATAACATGCCCCTCTCCTTCAAAAAAGTGTTGTCCTCAATGCTTGAGTAGCTCTGCATGCTTCTGTATAAAATTCTCATCCTCCCATGTAGAATCTTTAGTGGGTAAGTTATTCCACTTGATGAGATACTTTGAAATTGATCGATTCCGTAGCTGTCGAGTTCTTGTTTCCATGACTGCTTCAGGTTCCAATATGATTTTTCCTTCCTCATCAAGTTAAAATATTGTTTGAACTAGAAGATTTTCACCTATAACCTTCTTTAAGCATGAAACATGGAAAATTGGATGCACTCGCGAAGAAGCAGGAAGCTCCAATTTGTATGCCATAGTACCAATATTTTGCAACAGCTTGTAAGGACCATATTACTTTAGCGATAATTTATTATCCTTCTTAGCTTGCTTGAGGGACATTTGTTTGTATGGTTGTAGCCGTAAAATACCTAGTCTCCTACATCAAAAATTATCTTGCTGCGATGTTGATCTTCCTATTGTTTCATTCGATTTTGTACCAAATTCAGGTTGTACTTTAAGAGTTGGAGAACTTATTTTTGATGCTTGATGTGATCTTCCACTTCTGGAACCTTTGAATTTTCTCTTAAAGATGATGTGATGGATGGTTGATGATATCCATAAAGTTCCATAAATGGGGTCATTTTTGCTGCAGTATGGAAGGAAGTGTTATACCACCATTCAACGAGAGGTAACCACCTGACCCATTATGTTTGTTTATCAGATACAAAAAAACGAAGATATCCTTCCAAAAATTTATTTACTATCTCAGTTTGACCATCGGATTGAGGATGATAAGATGATCTATGAGCTAATTGAGTACCCAAACAAGAAAATAACTCTGTCCAAAAATTTACAGTAAAAATGGGATCTCTATTGCTCACAATAACCCTTGGGTTTCCATGTAGCTATTGAATTGTGTCCATAAATGTAGTAGCAACTATACTTGCTTTAAATGGATGAGATAATGCACAAAAGTGTGCATACTTGGTAAGTCTATCAACTACCACCATGATGACACTCTTTCCTTCAGACTTAGGTAAACCTATGATAAAATCCATTGAAATATCCTCCCAACGTTGACTTGGAATGGATAAAGATTGTAGAAGACCCGGGGTATTAATTGTCTCAAATTTATTCTGCTAGCAAACCAAAAATTCTGCCAAAAACTCTTGAATATCATATTTAAGGCCATCCCAAAAAAATTCATTCTTCACCCTATGGTAAGTTTTTAAAAATCCTGAGTGTCCTCCTAAAGGAGAAATGTGCAATTCCAAAAAAATATTTTGTTTTAGTTGGGAATTCTTACAAAGATATAAGCGATCTGTGTACCATAAGGAATCATTTTTCCAACTAAATGTATCAAATGTACTAGGATATTGCTGCAACTTTTGAATGGGTGTCCACACTTCTTCGTCCTTCTTCCATTCATCTCTTGCTTCAGTTATCCAATCTGGTTGGATAATATAAATGGCATAAATAAATTCTTCCACCTCTTCATTCTTTCTTGAGAGTGCATCTACAACAACATTTACCTTCCCTTTTTTGTAGATTATTTCAAAGTCATAACCCAACATCTTTGTGACCCATTTTTGTTGCTCTTCTGAAGATAGTCTTTGTTCCAAAGAGTGTTTAAGACTATCATGATCAATTTTTACCTTGAAGTGTATTCCCATTAGGTAAGTTCTCCATTTCTTTAGTGCATGCAGTATTGCTAACATTTCCTTCTCATAAATAGGTTTCTGTAAATACTTTCCTTTGATTGGACGACTTTCAAAAGAAATGGGTCTTCCTTCTTGCATTAAAACAGTACCAATTCCATTTCCTAAGGAATCACATTCCACAATAAATGTTTTTGTGAAGTCTGGCATAGCTAAGACCGGTGCTAGGAACATTGCCTCTTTAAGATGTTCAAAGGCCTTAGTTGCTTTAGGAGTCCATGAAAATGCATCTTTATTCAGTAATGTTGTTAAAGGTGCTGCTATTCTCAAATAGTTCTTCATAAACTTATGATAATACCCTGTTAACCCAAGAAATCCTCGCAACTGCTTTATGGTTATGGGGACTTTCCATTCCTTAATGGCTTTAATTTTGTTAGCGTCTACCTTAACACCCTCGTGGGATACAATATGACCCAGATATTCCACCTCTTGTACTCCAAAGAAACATTTGGATGTTTTTGCATATAATTGTTTCTCCTGCAATAGTTTCAATACCCTGTCAACATGTTCAACGTGATCCTTCCAAGACCTACTATAGATTAGTACAACATCAAAAAATACTAGCACAAATTTTCGAAGGAAGGGTTTGAAAATGGAATTCATCAACCCTTGAAATGTAGAAGGTGCATTGGTAAGGCAAAAAGGCATGACCAAAAATTCATAATGACCCTCATGAGTTCGAAATGCTATTTTCGGAATATCTTCAATCTTCATTCTAATTTGATGATATCCGAAATGAAGATCCAACTTGGTAAAATAAATTGCTCCATGTAATTCATCCAATAATTCATCAATCACAAGAATGGGAAATTTATCTCTAATGATGAGCTTATTGAGCTCCCTATAATCGGGACACATGCGCCATGATCCATCCTTCTTGTGTACCAATACTATAGGAGCAGAGAATGAACTTTGACTAGGTTGACTTATACCAGCCTCTAACATTTCTGCAATAATACGTTCAATTTCACTCTTTTGGACATAAGGATATCTGTAAGGTTGGATGTTTGGAGGAACACTTCCTGGAATCAAATGAATAGCATGATCATGATCACAAATAGGTGGGAGTCCTTTGGGAGTATCAAACACCTTGGAATGATTGTCCAAGACTTTTTGGAGATCTGGAGAAATAGATGATTTTGATGTTGGAACTTCTAGTGAGCATAATTGTGCAATTACGCCCCATTGTTATTTCTTCAGAAGCTTTGTCATGACATTAGAGCTTATTATCTTTCTTATTGCCGTAGTTTACAGATACCGTAATTTTGTTCCTAAACTTCCCGGAAACAAAATTCAGAAAGACTGTAGAAAATTAAAAACTACCTCTTAAAGATTGTAACCATTGTACTCCTAGTAAAACTGTCTTCCATTGGGATGGAAAGCATTGGAATATTCAATACATATTCCCCCATGGATAGCTTGATATTATGGCATTTTCCAAATAAATTTATAGTTCCTCCATTTGCAACCATCACTGGACATTCTGGTGCTGGGTATAGGAAAAAATTCAATTCCTTGGCTACCTTACAATGAATAAAATTATGGGTACTACCTGAATCAATCAACACTATTACCTTTTTCTTCTCGATATGTACTTCTATATTGAGAGTTTGAGTGGTAATACCTACCAATGCATTACACGATATGGTCAAACTCATTTCTTCCTCTTCTAGGGTTGGTTCCTGGTGTATATCCTCTTATTTTTCATTTTCTTATTCCTCTTCACAATCTATGTAAAATAATTTCTTCCAAGCACACTTATGACCTTTAGTGTATTTTCTATCACAACTATAGAAAATCCCTTTTTCTCTTCTTTCTTCCAATTTTTTTGGTGTCAACCTTGTAGGTTTTTGAAATCTAGGAGTAGCAACACTTCCCTCTTTATAGAAGTGAGTGGTAGGCTTCCTTGTCGCCATAGTTTTACATTCAATTTTTCTTGCCAACCTGAATGCCTTCTCCAATGAATCAGGTTCCAAAACGTGAACTTCATGTTCGATGTTATCCTTCAAAGTACCTATAAAGAGATCAATTCTATGTTCCTATGTAATATCAGTTACCCTTATATTCAAATTTTGGAAGTCCTCAATGTGCTCCCCCACTAAACCCTTTTTTTTGAGATTTATCAATTGGCTAAAGAAGGTGTTGATCTTTGTATCCTCATAATGTGCTATCATTTCCTCCGTAAAAATTGACCAAGTGACAATTTTTTTACGAGAGCAAAGCCATTGATACCATACAAATGTATTTTGTTCTAGATGTAAAGTTTCAATGCATATATTTTTTGTGTTTTGCACATTATTGAGATCAAACTATTTCTCCATCTGTAGTATCCATGTTACAGGATCCTTGCCATCAAACTTCCTCATATCCATCTTTGGAATATGGTGGTTCTTCCCACCAACATCAGAGTTTATGAAATCATGATTAGCATGTAATTTTTTCTCATCATGAGTTTCCGCTACTATCTTTTCACCATTAGGAAACATTTGTTGTATCAACTTTTTCAAACCTTCCATGTCTACTTTTAGATCATTCTTCATGTTTTCCATTTTTTCATCGATGGCATCCATATTAGCTTCCATGCAAACTTCCATGCCATCCATCTTAGCTTCCAAACCATTCATATTAGCTTCCACACCTTTCTTCAAACCATCCATCTTAGTTTCCATTTCATTTTTTGTTGCTCTTTGCGAGAGCGAAATTTGGTGCACTTTCTCATGGACTTTTGATATCTCATGTTGCATTTATTCGTCTTCATGAGTCATAGTAGAGCCTTCTGAAGGCTGAATAGGTGTTGAATTCTTTTTAGGAGGAATTTTAGATCCCAATACTGATAGCTATGCTCAATAGGCCTTTGGAATCAGCCAGAACTGATTTTTCAAACAAGACTTTTGCAATTTGAAAAAAAAACACACACCTTTTTTTATTTTGAGGAGCTCGATATTGAAACTGAATTATCTATGTGATTTCAGATCTTCAATATCTTAAATTTGGCCCTAAATTAACCCTCTGAATATTCTTTCGAATTCCACAGGTCTGACCTAATTTGGATTCTTCAAGGCAAAGTTATGTCCAATATCTCACAATGACCCAATTATGGACTGGTTCAGTATAACGAACTTGTACAACTTTCCATGTGTCAATTTTTCCTCCTTTGGCTCTAAATTTGATAGAAAATAAACTACAGTCCATTTATTTGTATCCACTTTTTACAGCATTCCAATCCGATGCTCAGAGAGAGAGTTATGAAGATTTTCCCATGATAACCTCTTTGAGATGAAATTCGGGAGCCTGAAAAAGACCTAACTTCCATAGATCATATCTCCGAAAATATTGTGAACCAAGCTCTGAAATTTTGCGATGATGTTCCTCAGGATCTCTGCTTCTCTCTCTAATCATTTTAGCTTCTGAAACTTCGTATAAAACACGTTAAAGCACAAATGTTGTGATGACCTATTTAGGTTAAATTCAGGAGCCTGCAAAAAGCCCTAACTTCGATAGATCATATCTCCGAAAATATTGCGAACCAAGCTCTAAAATTTTGCAAAGATGTTCCTCAGGATTTCTGCATTGCACTCTAAAAATTTCAGCTTCTGAACCTTCGTAGAAAAAATGTTATATCGAAAATTCCACACTGACATGTTTGGAGCAGCGAAAACCCTAGAATCCAAAGCTATGATACCAAATGTTGTGAAACCAGCTCCAAAAATAGAAGAAAAGAGATTTCAACACCTTAGAAATAAATCGCTTTGAGGGGGCAACCTCCAATACATCACATGAATGAAAAATTCTTGGATGATACAAATTACAAAACCTCCTTTCTATATATACGAGTCCACTGGGCCACAATGTAATCCTAGCTGACCTAACAATAATAATTTAAGGGCACAATAATAACAATATGGTGGTGGTTGCATTAAGAATTGTGCTTGCACGAAAGAAACTCGATGGCCGGCGTTTATGGTTTCGATCTGCTTTGTTTCCGCCCTCACCGACGCAGCTGCTCGGGCTTCAAAACCTGTTCTCTGCCTTGACGCTGTTGCCATTGTGAAGACTTCTAGGGATGCTCTCGTTGATGCCCCATGCCATGCGCTATCTCTGCCTATTCTAAATGCCTCATATTTGTATGTTTTTGTTCATTCAGAGGGCACTCGATCTACTGAGTCCAGGAACGAAGTAGACTTCATTGTTGCGAAGATTCACTGCATCTACCCTTTGGTGCCGGTGGTGGCTTCCCTTGATTACAGAGGCTTCTATCTGCCCAAGGTATTTTTTCAGCTCTTCAATGGGAAGATACTATAGGCTTCACCAGATGCTCTGTTTCTGCCTTCGTTAGCATGCTAAGGTAGCAGCAACCCTCGGTTCGGCTCGTTGGGTCTGCAGTGGGGATTCTGTGTGGCGTAAAATTTCTGGCTTCCTCCTTCGAACCTCGGTAGGGCCAGGTGAAGTTGGGTTTCATGTGATCTAACTCCTTCTCTTATCAGATCTGTACTAATAAGAAGGGATCCAAATATTACTCTGCCCCATTTCAGGTCCAGATTTCATCCATTTCAAGCAACACCATTCTGCAATGGGTTAGCTCGTCGGACTTGGTGCAGAACCTTAAGTTAAACCTGGAACAAAGGATTGGGATACCCTTGGTCCATTAGAGACTCCTATTCCAAGGTAAACAACTTGAGGACCTCCTTCCCATCTCTTTTTACAACATTAAAAGAAATGATTCTATTGTATTAACCCTTCGTTTGAGAGGAGGCGTAGCTGGACAGTCATCTTCAGCTCCCTCCTTCTCCTACAAAGATGATGTCCATTCTTAGATCCCCAATCCTTAGTCTTCTTCGAAAGCAACTCAACCAAATATGGATCCCAAGCCATTTTTGGTGGATAAAATGGAGGAAATTCCTACTATAGAATTCTCTGATCCTGGGATTGAAGAACTCCACTAGAATTTTGTAGAATCCGCAATCATATGCAGATTTAATGGTCTATGGCCTCGCACTGTAGATTTATACCAATGGATCCATAACAACTAGACTAAAAAAAGCAAGATCTACTTATGCTCGAAAGGCTTCTTCATTGTAGCTTTTGAATTAAATGAAGATTACCAAAATGCCTTAATGGGAGGCCATTGGTTCTGGGGCACGGCTGGGCTTTTCCTCTCCCCATGGTTTCCAAAATTCAACCCTTCTACAGCTGTCATCACCAAACTTCCCATTTGGGTCAGGCTCCCGAACCTTCCGGTGCATCTATGGCATATTTTTGTTCTCATAGCCATTGGAGACACCTTAGGTCGCTACCTCGCTACAGATACCTCGAGAAGGGAGAATGGACTCTACACCTACAGTAGAATTTGTGCGGAAATAGATATCATAAAAGGACTGCCCGATCAGATCAACCTCAAGATTGGGGGTTTCCACTGGACTCAAACTTTGGATTACGAAAATACAACCTTCTGTTGCTGCCATTATCATCAAACGGGGCACCTCCAAAATGCTTGTACCCAGATCCTCGACAAAAAGAAGAATTTGATTCGCAAACCCAAATCCAAGAGCTGGAATGCCTGTGTTCCTCCCCCCCCCCCCCCCCCCATGGATGATTCAGACTCCTCCAGCTCATATGAGGAGGAAATAGTAGCAGATGGGTTGTATGATGGGGCTCCGCCGGACCCCCCCTCTGCTAGTCCTTCAGACCCCTCTGCCCCGCTGATCTGTCAGAAATGGTCTCATGTGTCTGCGTCCTCTAACTCGGATAAGGATATTCTGCCCCCAGGGCCGAATTGTCTACAACTAGTCATGGCTCAGCCAAATTCCACTGACTGGGTCAAAGTAAGCAAGAAAAAAGGGAAAAAATGTTGAGTGGCAGTATCCACCCACACTGGGTATATTTCTCTGTTTAGATCTAGCTTCTCTATAGTTTCGTTTCTTTCTTTATGTTCTTTCCTTGGTTTTCTTTCGGGAGCGAGGTTGATAGCCCATCACCTATGCCTCCCTTACTTTTCTACTTCGCTTGCATGAAATCTTGTTTGTACTATATGTTTCTACTCTTAATAGAATTAGTATTATTCAGAAAAAAAACAAAAAAAACAAAAACAATATGGGGGTTGAATGGGATTTGTGGGAATTTTTGAGAGGGGAGGATCCGAGAGCTGAGATTGAAGCATGGACCTGAGGCCCTAGGGCTTTCCTTGCGCTTCTCTGCAGGCACCGCCACTGCTTCTGGATCCTCCACATCGTCGTCTGCATAGCCTACGCTGCTCGATTCTAGCATGTCGGATTCCAAAGGGGGGGGGCCTGTAACCCCCCCCCCCCCCACAATCCTGGGGATTCAAGCAGATCTGGCATCCCTGGTTCCACGCTCAACTCTGATACGCCTTCCCACTCAATCCCAGAAATAGATCCATCATATCTGACCACTGCACGATCATCGCATCACCCCAGTGATGGGATCGGGTCCAAGGACGCACAATCTGTGAGATCTATGACCTGCATTCCAATTCAAATGAAAAATACCTAAGATACACCTCCCAGCAGAGCGCATCAATGGACACATTCAATACATGCACGATCATGCGTTGATCGGTAAGTTTATTGGCCTATGGCCGACTGACAAAGCCCTTTATGGTTGGATCAAAGAGAAATGGAAACCAAAAGGGCAGGTGGACCTCCAGTTGGGCCCCAAAGGCTTCTTCAATATTATCTTCACCTGCATCGAAGATAAAAACAAATTCATGGATGGTGGCCCTTATTTTCTCAACACTACAGGGCTTTATCTAAGGGATTGGGTGGAACGTTTCAATCCCGATAAGGAGGACTTCAACTGGGCTCCAGTTTGGATCCGTTTATACTCCCTGCCACAGGAGTATTGGGAAGAGATCACCCTCAAGGAGATCGGAAACTTCCTTGGAACATTCATCAAAACTACTGAAGAGACCAAACATAATCGATATACTGCATACACTCAGATCTATTTCTATTTTCATCTAGCAAAATCCCTCCCTGATTTGGTAATTCTCTGGGACAAATATTTCTAGTGGATCCAATCTATAGATTATGAACATGTTCCTTTTAGGTGTAGAAAATTTCATATGCATGGAAACTTGTTCAGGGATTGTCCTCAAAATCGCCCTCCCGCCCCCTATGGTCCTCCCAATGCCTCAGATCCAGATGGATTCACTCGGGTTTCCTACATAAAAAGACACTCCAAGAAGGCCCCCGCTCCTTTATACCCCCCCCCAACCCTCTCCCTCTTCGAAAGGCCCCTCTTTCAGCAACATCTTCCAAATCTTAGCCGATATTAGTTTGGATCAAGAAGCTGAGGAGCCCCGCCCTGACCCCTATTCCTCTGCAAAGCCCTCCTTTGGCTCCATTCCCCCCCTTAAGGTCTAGACACTCCGATGGTTAATATTTCGATGACCACCAATCCTCAGAAGGGCCCCCCGCTCCCGCATTCTGAACCTACCCAAAGTAGCCGCCCTAAAGCGACTTCTGACATGGATCTTGAATCCCATGCTCCCATAGATCAACCCAGCAACCCCAATGTCAGATCAAACTCTGCAGTGGTCACCTACATGATTGAAGAACCAGAATCTATTGATTTTTGGGATCTAGATCTAACAGGGCTAGAAAAAGCGTGTGATTCTAAAGAGTATCATACCATTCCGCCCAAACAGATTGATAGTTTGGAGGAAGAACTTCTGAAGGCTCAACTAATAAAGGGTGGTGTTCATCTTGGAATTCAAGGGGAGCTCATACCTAGGGAAACAATCAACATTATCAGAGAATCAAGGAAGCGGGGTCGACCTACGGATCTACAACGGTTAATCGTGCTAGGGGATCAACTTGTCGAATCTGGGAGATATCCCAAGTTGATGAAATTCTGCAAAGCCCTGAAATCTCTAAGTTTATGATTAATATTACATCTTGGAATATTCGAGGGATCAATAGTCCCTCAAAGTGCCGAATGATAAAAAATAGTCTCACTCGCAACAAACCTGCCATTTTTTTCATGTAGGAAACCAAATGCACTAGCTCCACTTTCCATTCAATTATATCTTGCCTTTGGCAGAGTTGTGACACCATCGGTGTCGATTTTGTAGGCGCCTCTGGGGGCATTTCCATTGCTTGGAATCCTGCCATCCTTTCCCTTTCTCACTTCCATGCTTCCCATCATTTTATTCAAGCCTCCTTTCACCTCATTGGCACCAGCCTCAAAGGCCTGCTTACTAATGTTTATTTCCCTCAAATTACTGCTAGTAAAATTTGAATCTTTGACGATCTCTCTGCTTTGCACAATATGAACTCCCATCACTACTAGATCTTGGGAGGGGATTTTAACATTATTACTAGCCTTCAAGAAAAACGAGGTGGGCGCAATATTTTGAAGATGACTCCATACACTTCAAAAACTTCATCAACCAAAACTGCCTCATTGACATCCCTACTGCTAATGGCCTTCATACTTGGAACAATCGACGATAGGGAAACCACTTCATCGCTTCTCACCTAGACCATTTCCTTGTTTCTGATCCCATCATTAAAGAAAGAGGGGACATATTCTCTACCATACTACCAGTGGCAGGATCGGACCATTGGCTCGTCCAATTACAGTGGGAAATACCAACTATGGGAAGGCATAAACCCTTCCGTTTCGAGCAATTCTAGCTTCCCCACCCGGCATTCTGGGACATGGTGATGCACTGGTGGCACACCATTCCCCTGCAGAATGGATCCATTATGTATAATATGCAGCAGAAGCTTAAAATCATTAAAGCTAGACTGAAGCACTGGAACAAAAGTACCTTTGGAAACATCTTTCAAGGACACTGCGATCTACAACTTCAAATGGAAAGCATTCAGCAAGAACTCATCAGCTCGAGAATGACCAAGGCCCTTGACGCTCAGGAGAAGGATCTCAAATCCCGAATCGAGGAAAAGGAGCTTCAGGAAGAAATGCTCTGGAAACAAAAATCCAGAAGTCGTTGGCTTAAAGAGGGAGAGAAGAACACTTCCTTCTTCCACCACTCCACCATTCAAAGATGAATGTCCAATCGCATCTCCATTATTCGCAATGACCAAGGAGTAAACTTGGAAACACATGAAGAATTTGAACAAGAGCTTCTGAACCATTTTAAGGACACTCTCACAGAGCCGCCCTTGGATAGCTAGGAGGCCATTGAGAGTATCACCAGACACATACCAGCCTTGATCACGGAGGAACATAGCTAGATGCTACTTCGACCCATCCAATTAGATGAGGTGGATTAGGCCATGGCTCAACTCAAGGTAGGTAAAGATCTTGGCCCTGATGGGTTTACTTCCAACTTCTTTCACTTCTTTTGGATGGATCTAAGACAGGAGATCTAGGAGATGGTTGAAGAATCTCGAGCTATGCACTAGATGCTCCCCGCTCTAAATGCTACCTTCATCTCCCTCATTCCTTAAGAGGATCAAGCCTCTTCCCCCAATAAATTCCGCCCCATTTCCCTTTGCAACGTCCTCTATAAGCTTGTCTCCAAAGTAGTTGCAAATTGCCTCAAAACCCTTCTTCCTCTACTCATTTCTCCTGAGCAAACCAGCTATGTAGAAGGCAGGCATATCTTAGATGGAATTATCCTCATGCATGAGGCGACACACTCCTTACGCTCCCATAATATCCCTGGAATGCTGCTTAAGATAGATATCTCAAAATCTTTTGACAAACTCAGTTGGCAATATATCTAGCAAATGCTCAAGGCCTTTGGTTTCAGTCAAACTTAGATTAGATGGATCCTTAGCCTCATCTCCTCCCCTCTCTAATCCATCCTTATCAATGGAATTCCCTCTCCCCCTTTCCACCCCTCTTGAGGCATTCAGCAAGGGGACCCTCTCTCCCCTTTCCTCTTCGTGATCATGGGAGAAGGCTTAGGCAGGTTGCTCAAATCCCACATTCAAGATCACTCTCTTCAAGGCCTCAGTATCCACCAGTGCCCGCCCCTCTCGCACCAACAATTCATTTATGACAACATGCTCTTTGGCCACCCCTCTCTTCAAGAAGCCTCGTCCCTAAAATCCATCTTTTACTGCTTCTCTCTAGCTGCTGGCCCGTCGGTCAACAACTCTAAATCCCAAGTTTTCTTTTTTAACACTACCATCATCACTCAGCGCAATATTTCTCGAATTCTTGCTTTCACCATGGTGGTGATACCCTCTAAATATCTAGGTGCGCTACTCACTGACTCAGTCCTCAAGCACTCTTCCTGGAAAGAGTTACTAGACAAGTTGGAAAACCGGCTATCCCTATGGACCCATCGAGCTCTGAATCTAGGGAGGCATCTCGTCTTAGTCAAATCAATCCTTCAAGCAATGCCTCTTTACCTTTTCTCCATGTTGGTGGCACCAAAATGGGTTCTCAAGGCCATTCGGAACCTTCAACACAACTTTCTATGGGGAGGGGCCAAAGCAAGATGAAAATGGTCCTTAGTGAATTGGCAGGAAGTCTGCACCCCCAAAAAATCTGGTGGTTTGGGGCTCCGTGACCCTTGTCTAAGAAACAAAGTCATGGGAGAAAAAATTTCGTGGCACTAGGTCTCTAATGCAAGCAGTCTGTGGGTGCAGATGTGGGCCACCAAATATGCTTGAAACTGGCCAATGGAGGATCTCATTTGTTTTGATAATGATCACACAGGTTCCCTTATCTAGAAGGTGGCTAGTCAGAATATAGAACTAGTTCGAGACCACAGCGTCTGGGAAGTTAGGTCAGGGAGATCAGCCAACTTCTGGCACGATTCATGGCAACAAATGCTGAGGTTAGCGGACCTCTTTCCAAACTCTGATTAGCAAGGCACGCTGGAGCATCTCCCTCATCAAAATGTTGGTACCTTTTGGACTCGCCCCGCCTCTCCCACAAGCCATTTTCGACAATGGCTCATGGATGACCAATTGCACTCTCACCTTGGTCTACCTCTCACCGAGGAAATAGCCGAAGAACTACACAAGAGACAAGTTCGTATCTCTGAAGAGCCCGATAATCTCTATTGGGGCTATTCTACTGCTTGAACTTTCACCACCAAGGAAGCCTATAGTGTATCCCTCCTAGCCTCATAGCCTGATGGTATCTGGGAGAAAGTTTGGCACTCAAAAAATTGGCCCAAAATTTCTACTTTTCTCTGGCTCCTCAGTAAATGTCGCCTCCTCACTTGGGACAATCTCCGCAAGAAAGGCTTCATTGGTCCTTCCCAGTGTCCCAACTGTGGTATTAAGGAGGAAACCTCTAAGCACCTTTTCAATGAATGTGAAGTGGCCATGGCCTATGGGATAAATTATTCCTTCTCTACAGAAAATCAAATAGAATCATGGGGAGCATCATCAACACCATTCGTAACTGGCCTTCCACTCCATTTCGGTGCACCATTCTCAATTCTCTTTGGACTATGATACCAGGGCACCTACTCTGGCTGGTATGGAAAGAGTGCAATCATAGAATCTTCAAGGATCAGCGCACTCCCATGGACATTCTTTGGAATATGGTCTGCAGTCATACACATGAGACTCTAGCCCTTCATCATTGTAGGGAAGAGGACCTGCCCTCCCTTCAGAGTGAGAAAATTATTTGGGCCAATTGGAACTTACGGTTACATTCGGCCACCATTCCTGAGCCCCCCTCAAACCAAAATTTTCCCTCTCTTGGACGATGGACCCCTCCGCCTCCAGGTCACTACAAGCTCAACTTTGACAAATCCTCTAAATGGAATCTGGGGAAAGCGGGCTATGGAGGTATTTTCAGAACTTCCCTTGGCCAGGCGCATTTACTGTTCTTTGGTTGACTTGGTTGGGATACCAACAACTCGGCAGAGCTTGAAGGTCTACTCCACGGGCTCATCCTTGCCAAGGAACACCACTTGTTTCCCCTTATCATTGAAGGTGATTCACAAATTCTAATCAATATGGAAACGCGACTCTAGGTCGGCTCCTCTGCCTCCAATCTCATCAAATTTGGCATCTAGACACCAGGATCAAAACGCTCAAGCAATGGATGCACATTGACACTGCTATAGACTACCACCATTTTCGGCGCTCTGCCAACAAAGTTGCGGATCTCCTGGCCAATAAGGGTGTCCATCACTACGACCCCAGCTGGGTTGGACCTCTTACCTCTGTTAATGATGAAGCTCTCCTTCAGGATTGCACTCTTCTGGTGCACAATGACAACCTTCCCCCGGATGCGGGTGGTATTTAGTCACACATATTTCCACGAGGAGGCCATGTGGCTCACCACATTGCGTGCCCATGTGCCCCATCCTTGGGATGCAAAACGCCATCAAAATTTGAGTGGGTTGGGCCTTAAATTACCATGCGCCACCTTAAACTCTACGTACTCTCCGAGCTGGTTAATTACTCCTTCTCTCAGCATGTTTCTCAATATTATCGCTCCGCCTCTGGCTTTCCAGCCCACCCTGACTGTCATCCCGTTGCTCCTTCTTTTTCGGCCCTCATCTTCTTTGGTGCGAAGTCTTTGGGCTCCCACCTCTGCAGCGACACCTCCATCTTATCGAGCCTTATACATGCCATCCAGAATGTCACGTCGCCATCGACAGCCTAGCAGAAGAGAAGGGGGAAGGGGCCTCCCTTCGCGGCCTCCCCTATCCATGGCCTCCCCTCTAGAATTGAATTTCAAACTCTCATGGGACCTTGCAGACTTGCATCCTCCCGCCCTTGCACATGCAATTCTCTTTGACCCCATGGCCCCTCCTGCTCCTCCCACTGGACCCTCCTCCTCCCGCGGCAAGAAGCGTACCCACAAATCAACATTCTCAAAGGAGCCTCCCTTCCTTCCCCATAAGCTCAAGGCACTCCTGGTGTAGCCCGCCTCTAGCCCCTCTTCAGACGATAGTGAATTAAAGCTAGCCAAGGAGTTGCAGCTGCCAGGTCTTAGTCTTTCGAGTTCTATGAAGGGCAAGGAAGTCTTCCGTGTGACTGGTGCCACGAACATTTCAACTTCTTTGCCGGATAATGCTCCTTAGGAGACTCTAGCAGAGCAACTCAGACTTCCGCCCTCCCCTCACGAGCAGCATGAAGACAATGAATCGTTGGATTACAGCTACATCTATCGTATCCTAGAGGAGGACCCTCCAACTAGCATTGAGCATGAAATCTCTCCTTAGCATGTCCTCGTTGAGCTCCTTAGTTTGCAACTTTTGTACGCCTCTCTTGTTTGTTCTTTCAGTTTCTTTTTGCACTATGTTAAAAGTTAGTTTCCCACCAAGGGAAGCCCAATATATTTGGACTTTTTTGGCCAGTTTCCCCACCAGGGGCGGTCTAGTTTTTACCAGCAGTTTTCTGTACAATCCCTCAGTTATGGATTTCTCCATTTCTGAGGATGTGCCTTGTAAACTTTGCTGGACGACTTAATAGAAATAGTATTACTTAGAAAAAGAAAAAAATAAAAAATATGGGGATTACAAGGTTACAATAATAACAATAAGGGGGTTACACTAACAAGAATAAGGGACCATACTAGTAATATAGGGACCTAACAGACTCTTTCTTGTAGGAAATTCAACACTCCTATCTGTTGGTTTGATCCAGTGAATAGGGTGCATATTGAGCCTAATATTCTTATGGAGACAACGTAGGAAACAATTGTTATTAGGTAGCAATTGAAGATATCTCAAGATTGGTAGAAGAGCTATGAATATCAGAAAAGGGTACACAAGTAATTCCAAGTGGAAGAGGATGTTTATCTCTACATCAAACCAAGTAAAATTTCTTTAAGCATTGAGTCTTGTTCCAAGTTGGCTCTAGAATTTTATGGGTCATTTTAGTTTCTAGAAAGAGTGGGCTCATTGGCTTATAGATTGGATTTACCACCCACAGTGAAGGCACATGATTTTTTCCATATCTCCTTACTAAAATGTATGTACATGATAATTATGTTGTTGATTGCTCTCTAATATAGGTGGAATATGTGGGGGAATTCCATCCAGAGCCATTATGCATTCTAGAGTGGAGGCATATTACACTCTAGAATCGAGTAATCCAATAGGTTAAGGTGCATTGGAGACACTTTTGACTAGATGAGGCCACATGGGAGATGGATGAGTGAATGAGAGTTTCATACCGAATTTTTTTCATTGGTTCATAAAAAGTAAATATGACTATAAATAAATGTAAATATATTTGTATATAAAACTCATGGTGAAATGTTGCACTCAACATAGAGCATGGTTGATATAGTGTTCAAGTATAGAACACCAAGGATGGTGTTCCTATGAGGGGGTGGGGTCTGTGAAAACACTTTTTTTAATCCCTCTTGTAATTATAATCATGAATTTTAACTCATATAATTAATTGTGGAAATGTAAACATAGTGATTAGTTGAGAGGAGTGAAAAGTGATTTAGAGTTTTGAGGAGGATTTGCTTAGGAAGTTGGAAATTCAAGGTTGTGCATTAATGGTCACTAACCCTCTAATTGAATTTTAATGGCCTACATGGCAGGAAGGGAGGTGGAGTATGGGCTTTTTGAGTGGAGGGCAAGCCCATACGCCATCTTTCATACCTTGGGGGATACACTTTGTGGTAAAAATTCAAGGGCCACGTGAGGGGGTCGAAAAATAAAATTAAAATAAATGAAAAATTAAACATTAAAAAGAATAGAGTTAATCGCAGGAGATATAGGATTATCACATCGTATCTAGAGAGATCACTAGGAATGGTGGAAAAGTGTAACTACATGTTGGGAAAAAGCATCGACCACGTAGAGAAGGGAACACAAATCTAGTTGTGGTTGTGGGTGCCTATGTGTTAGTTTAGGCATACTAGGATATACTAGAGAATTTTTTAGAGTAAAGGAGAGTGATGGGAAGCATTGGCATTGGAGCAGAGGCATGCACGGAAATTTGGTGAAAGGAAGGAACTAGTGGATATGCAGATATTTTTGGAGCTCTCCTAGCATTGAGTAGGTGGAAAATATATGTGATTCGTATCCCTGACATGTAAAGGTTAGACTCTTGTGTGTTTTGGGGTGACTATGGGATTAGTAGTTGAACATCAGTGTACTCTAGATTCCTGGGTGAACAAGTGGAGACACTAGAGGACCTAGTATTAAACTAAGAAGGTGGAGGTAGGGTAGTCTTTGGATTCCTATCTGGTTAGATGATTAGCATCGATTGGATTTCCTTGAGTTCTTATCCATAGACTATGAATCTAGAATCGAGGGTGGTCAGACACAAGAAATATTGCAATGCAGTTGGCATATGTTTGGGTGGAGAGTGTGATTTCCTCCTTTAATTGATATTCATTAATATTATTAAATAATTGTTATGCGCATCCACCTATATGTGAATGGAGAAAAAAAGATGTAGGCTTGTTGACTTAATTATAAAATAAAAAAGAAGTATTCGTAATAATAATATATTATATATAAAATGTATAAGAGACGATAAAATGTTACAATGAGGCCCTGTTTATATACCTACGCATGTGGCCTTTCATGAATGGGAATGTATTTTAGACATGGCCTTTACTAACTTAATGACTAATTAAATAATCCTGATTTTAATATTAATAATTATATTTATTATATTCGTTATGAATTATATTCATAACATTGTCCCTTCCTTCAAAAGCTTTGTCGTCAAAGCTTATATTTGACACTTTTCTTCAGTTCAATCACGCACCGTTCTCTTCATTTTCTTTCGTCATTTTTTTATAAGTGTAACGGATCACAATTTTATTTTAATGTCTTTGCCCAACCTTTAATATGATACTCCCAACCTATAATATATCAACTTTTATTTATTAATTTGTTATGAATTAGCCCTTCCTTCAGAACTTTGTCCTCAAATTTTTATGGATAATAATCTCTTCATCTTGTATGTGTTATCTTCACATGTGTAACTCGAAGTTATAGCTATTCACCCCCTCTCTTTTCTTTATTAATTTTTTTATTTTATTTTATTTTTTTAATAATAATATTATTATTTTGAATTATTATTATTATTAATATTATTTGTAAATTAAATAATTATTTTTTTATTTTTTTTTAACAATTTATTTCTTTTAACTCTTTTTTTTGTTGAAAGGTTACAACCCTAGTGAAATGTGGCTATTCACATATATTCTCCTATAAAATATATGTCCACTTATGTGTATTTGACTCGGTTAATGTTTTCCACGTAAAATAAAACTTACCATTCACACAGAGATTTTTCATTCCTTTTGTTCTTATTTTACCTTGCAAATACCATGGGAAATTACCATGGGCTTCTAAAACCATGAGCCTATAAACCACTTAAAGAATAATTAAAATAACCTTATCTACTCTTCCTTCCTTTTTCCTTTTTATTTTTAATATGTCTTGGTATGTACTTATATGTAATACTTTATATATATCTCTTTTTTTATTTTTCCTTTTTTTTTTTTTACTTATATATATATATATATATATATATATATATATATATATATATATATATATATATATATATATATATATATATATATTGCTTTTGCTTCTTATTTTTTCAAAAAAATACCTTTTTTTCTTTTTCTTCAAATTTTTAATTTTGGCCAAAGGCCTACTGGTGAAAATGCAGAAACTCCAAGACTGGTAGCGAAACACTTCGATGACAACAATGTTGACGAATTTTTTATGTCCAAAGGCCTGGACTGAGGAGCGTAGTTCTGTGCAGCGATGAGAGGGAAAAAGATCGAACTCCTCTGATACCAAATGGAGCAACAAAGTTGTAGGCTTGTTGACTTAATTGTAAAATACACAAGAGGTATTTGTAATAATAATATATTATATATAAAATTTATAAGAGATGATAAAATGTATCCATGCATGTTAGGCTCGCTTAATCTGTATTAGGCATGGTTTCATGGTTTTCTATTGATCATGGAAATTTAACTAGTTTATTCTATTATTTATTTTATGTTGCACTATATGTTGTTTTTATTTTTTATGATGTGAGGTTGCACCCATTCGGTATCACAGTCGGTCGTTGTTGTGCTTAGTAAGAAAGGTCACATTGGCCAGTGTTGGATCATTAAGTGTCTGTTAAGAGGCATGTCTATAAGCTTCAATGGACAATAACTATTTTGTGTGGCACTAGTCCTTAAGGGAGCTCTTGAATGTCACCGAAAGCCTAAAATTATAAATCTAAGGCGATAGACCTGAGTTTAGTTGAGAGAGCTGGAGAAATTTTAGAATGGCTAAGGACGTGGAGTTAAATGAGCATGATATAGAAAGATCCTTATCTAATGTCATGAAATATTTATGTCATGCAATGCTGAAATGGCCAAGTGGTGATAATAAGGGAGGTTTTATAGATAAAAGTAATGGGATAGGATTTTACCCATCATCCACCACCAAAATATTTTTTATGACACAGAGGTGTAAAATCCCATCAAGCACGGGTGGATAGCACTGTCGGGGGGGAGGCGCGGGGAACAATGAGATGTTTCATGCCAATTAAGTGGAGAAATTTGCATCTCATGGAGAGGGAGGAAACATGCTTCAAGGAGAACTCCCATGTGTTAAGTAATGTGGATTGGTCTAAATTGATCATATAGCAGGAATTATTGGGTTTATATAAATTTCGGGAGCTAGTGGGTCCCCATCCATGTTGAGTTAGAAAAAAACATCTAGGTTTGGGCAAGACACATGGTTATGAAATGGTTACATGACATGGTAGAGCAGTGTCATCAGGATTGGAATGTATTATGACATGAACTCCAGGAGTAATGTGGAGGTGTTTGATGATGCCACCTAGAATAGGGGAATTATGTGACATGAAAGGGAAAATTGACATTGTTAGTATGAATCTTAGTTGCAAGTGTACGGAAAAAGACCACTTTAGTTGTGCATAGAAAATAACCCTAACAACAAAGATGGTTGCCAATATCTTCATATATGCAAGTAGTTGCTCAAGATAAATGTTGTAAAAATCTATATCTATGCATCAAAAGACATTAAGCAGTAAATAAAAACAAGATTTACTCCATGCATCCAATACAAAAGACAAGAATATGTTGAATGAATTTTATATTAAGGACACCTGGGAGGAAAACATAGAAGGATGTTACCAGATCTCCTCAATGGGATGGGTTCTTATAAGTCCTCAGTACTTCAGATCTAAAACTCCTCTCTCTTGATGGTGTGCAAAACCCAGAAAAAAATAGAACTCAAAGGGAGTTCACAAGAAAAAGATAGAAAAATATGACAATGATGGTGGATCAAAGTCAGACCAAAAGTATAGATCCAGAGTGATCTTTTAGGCAACAAAAGGTGATGAATGAATGGAAAACCCCTTCTATTAGTCTAGATATTGGTGCACGATTAAAATATTATTAACCAAATCAAGATCCAACTTTTAGGGAATATTTTATTATTTTTTTTGGAGGGAAAGGGAGTTTGACTTGCGTTAAATCCCTTTATTTGTAAATAATAAATAAATGAATTATTTATCATTTTAAGGATGTGTTTGAGTAATAATTAAATAAATAATGATTTATTTAACTATTTATGAGTTATTTAGTCAAATTTAACAAGGAATATCATTTAAATAATGTTTAAATAATTATTCCTAGAAAATGATAAGATAAATAATAATTTATCTAATTAATTTTCCTATTTTGGGTTAAATTTGACTAGGAATATTAATTAAATTGTTGTTTAACTAATTATTCCTTGAGGAAAATCAAATAAATGTGGATTTATTTAATATTTCCTCATGGGGTTTCTTTTTTAGACCATAAACAACTTAATAAAGGTGTTTTACTAAGTTATTTTTCATAGTGAAAGAAATTTTACTTAGGGTGAAATTGGTCTTACATGGTGTACTTAGGTCCATCTAATAATAACAGGTTAGATGACAAAAAAATGGTGTAACAGACATGGTTTAGAGCCACTTCACTGTGGGTTTCAGGTCCCTAGAGAGGATGGAAATGCATCTTTTAGGTAGGTCATAGAATAATAGAAGTCATAGGATGAAGATTCTCCCATTGCTTGACGAGTAAATGTTTATTATGTTGTAGGGTCAGGCCTATGTGCACTGGTAAGGTATGGTTGTGGATTGATGAAAGGTGCGAGACAAGAATTGACCCTTGATGTGAAGGGTTGTGTTGTGTTGCAGGAGTCTAGGAGTAGGAGTCAGGACACTCTTATCATAGGGTGTGCCTTGAAGGAGTAGAGGTGAGGTGGCACTATGATGTGAAGTGTCTTGGCCTCATGCAAGGTGGTAGTGCCACGTGGGTGAAATGTGGTAGTTCATTGTTGATGTGGTTGGTGATTAAGGAAAATATTTCAGATGGGTCTAACCTTTGATATAAAAGTTTAAGGAAAAATTTGTATCACCAAAAAGATGTTGGTGTCCAGATATGAACAAAATTCAACCCTTTCTTCCACATAAATTATCAACCTAGGACGTTAGTTATTTCAAGACTAACGGAAAGGTATATGCAGATAGATGCACATGGTCTATTGTAAATCACAGGCTTAATCTATAACACACAAGTCATTGTAACAACATTGAAATGCACTACAGAAATAAAAGGCATCTATAGAAATTTAAATGTGACTGTAACAACAATAAAGAATCACATTAAAACACAACATTGCAAGGAAAAGAAAAGAGAACATGGCACCTTATCAGAAGAGTGGGCCCAACTCTCTGATCAGGGTTGCGGTGAACTCACGAATTACAGGAGAAACAACAAGCTATTGTGCATTCAATTAGTGATAAAATAAATTCATTACAAATTTTGTATGTCCAAGGGCTTAACCCCGATTCACAGCCCACAGGCTTCTTTATACAATTATCCTGAAACCCCCAATCCTTCTCAGCAACTTCATTGTTACAAAGATACATTTTGTTACAACAATAACCAGATTTTCCAACAAGAAACCGTAAAAAGGCTTAAGATAGCTCTGATACATTCATGGCTGTCACGCTGTAACAACAAATAAAGAAGACACTGGAGATGATGGCTGTGCCTTGACTCGCAGCTGCAACACTCCTGTTTTAGCTAGATCTGAAGAAATATTAGAGTTAATATGTAGAAAGGTAAAACCTCCATGAAAAATACATCATTAATCAAATATCCCATGAAATATAGGAAGAAGGGTTTTACTTCATGTGTCTTAAGAATAATAATGGTAGAAATATATAGAAAAATAGGGTAAAATGGGAGAGGAAAGTATATAAATCCGGTACCCAACATCTCCCCCCAATTTATCTATCTGTGTGTCCTCATGCAGCTCATCGTTTCCTCAGGTCCGGGTTGGACCAACTATGATCGACATGAAGCTGTGTGAGGTCATATTCTGCAGCAATTTCTGTTCCTGGTGGCTTATATCCTTCTGTCAAAACAACTTTCCTTCCACCAATCTAGGTCAACGTTATATGAAGGAGTATATTGCTCAGCTGGAAACCATAAGAAGGGAAATTGAAACCTTAATCCCATCCATCTGACCCCACAGGTATGAATTCATGCCACGTAACGTGGCATTCTCTCTAAATCACGTGCAAATTTAACTGCTCCAAATTGTTCTCTTTCCCTAACGGCTGAGGAGGACAACATCTATCTCTTCTGAAAATTTTCCAATGCTTCCTTGCGAAATATCATAATATGGCTGACAGATAGGTCAACGCACTATTTCTGGGTTTCCAACATGTGTTCCTTATGGCCCTCAATCTGTAAAAATGTATAATGCTTGTTATAAATGTTTGATGACTGACCATGCTCTCTTCTCATCATTAACGACTTTCTAGGTTGATTTTCTTCAAACGTATCCCAGGCCTTTCTCCATTTAATCTGATTGATGGTATAGGAGGTAAAAGCCCTTAAATGGATGTCCCCCATGAATGGAACGGGGTTAAATGAATGGTCATGCTTTAAGTAATACCCATGCATATAGAGCTCGCACATTAAGTGTTGTACAATAAAGTCATGAATTTTCAAAATACGGAGAAATTGAATGGGGTCCTCGATTTCATACCAAATCTTCTTATATATAATTTCAAAACAAAAGAAAAGAAATTTTTAATGAAGGAATAAGGAATATCTATGTGCAGGAGGTCTGCAGACCATTACCTGCTATACCAAGGAGAACATTTTCTCCTCATCTGTCTTCAGCAGCTGAAGTTGTTCTTCCAATTCCTCTATTCTGGACTTCTGTTTAGCCTGCTTCAGTCGCGCCTTATATAAATGATCCATGTACCCTGTGATGACTCTAGCGGCCTATTCTCAAACCCTAGTTGTTTCCTTCTTATGGTCTCTCGCTGCAGACTGCCACTTCTAAATTTCAACAGCCAATACAAATTCTCAACCTTCAAGCAACTCTTCGATCGGGCCAGTCAGGTAGCTGCCATAGAGACTTCAATCTTCGGATTTATTGCCCTCCATTTATAAATTTTTACCTTCCTTTTCAAATGTGAAACTTTCTTCTTCAAATCTCAAACCTCCCTTTTTAGTCTCATAGTTTCACTGAACTGTAGCTGATACTTCTGCTTGAGAGGTATCCTTCTTTTCTCGCACTATTCAATCCATTCCTGTTTAACAATGAATTATGTTTTTGGGCCTATGACAGGCTCAAAAGGCAACGGGATGCTGCCGAATTTTTCTACGGATTCTCTTGTCAAGCCCTTCTGGCTGGGCTCCCTATCTCCAGGGGCTTCTTCTTCTATGTTTCCTCCAGGAACTTCCATTGTTTGGTTGGTAACTTCATTGACCCTCCTGTGTTCTGAAGTTTCCATAGGAACGTTGTATTCCTTGCGAGCCTCTAAGTGTTTCGGTTCGGTGGTGAGTAGGCCAATCTTGTCTATGTAAACAGATTTTAGTACTGGGGGAACAACTAATTCTTCCATTAACCATTTGGGCGAGCAAAATCCCCTCGCCCCTCTAGGCATCAGGGATAGGAACAGAGAACGGGGAACAGACTCGTCATCTTCATTTCTGGTTTGGACCGGGACTTCATGCGCAACTACTTCAACCGGGGTCGATACTGGTTCTTGTGGAACAGTATCGACCTCCTGGTTCATCCCTTCTTTACCTCCCTGTTCCTCATGAATCATCTTTTTTTCACTATTGGTACCGGTTCCTGAAGTCTAGTGTCGATTCCACAGGTTGAATTTTCCTGTTCTAGCGAAATTTGGGGTGGTTCTTGTGTAACACCCTCTCCTATATTGGTATTCATATTTATATGGGCAGGTGATGTTTTTTTTGCAAAACAACATCGCTTGCCATTTCTTTATCCATAATTTCACTCCTCTGCTCTTTATTAACAAAATTCGACAACTGTATAATGGTATCGACTTCCTGCAAAATCTCCACCATTTCCTTCTCTGGGGGTTCTTCAAGCAAAGCAGGTTCTTGTGTGGCAGCCTCGGCCATGTCACCCCTTACCTCCTCCATTCTTATTTCTTCTTCTCACTAGAAAATTTGGCACAATTTCCGACGGCCACTTCGTCACTATTCTAACACATAGTCGTCGCAAGAGCAACAGTTCGAGGGCGGACAAAATGTGCTTAGCCATTACGTCACAATTATGATGCCTTGAAAAAGTGTCGCAATACCGACACTTTTTCCCTTGCTTCCAAACAAGCATCTCTGTTTCGACATTTCCCAAACCATCGCTCTTCCGACGTTTGAAAACTGTCGCAATTCCGACGAAATGTGGTCTGACATTTTGAGCGTCACTCTTTCGACGTTTTCATATTGTCGCTCTTCCGACGTTTATAAAATGTCGCAATTATGATGCCTTACAAAAGTGTTGCAAGACCGACGCATTGCAAAAGTGTCGAAAGACAGATGCTTTCCAGAAGCATCGCAATACTGACGTTTTGCAAAAGCGTCGCAATACCGACGCTAGGAAGAACTGTCGCAATATCGACGAACGTCGCAAGACTGACAAAGATGGAAATCTTTGAACACATCGGAAGACCAACGCTTATAAGGCGTCGGTATACCGACGCGTATAAGGAGTCGGAAGAGTGACGCTTACAAAGCGTCGGTATACTGACGGTGGGTTCAATTTTAAAAAAAAAATGAAACTTTAAAACAGGACAGTAAATCTCCAATATTTGTTATGAATTGTGGGCATTAAAATTTTCTGTCACAACTGTAAAGTTGTTGTACTATAGAATAAACAAATTTGTACTCCAATAACATGACGTCCAAGGAAAATACATTTTTCTTCTACGAGACAATGCCACTAGCTTATATATATTTTGGTGCCATGTGGAATATTACAAATTTGTATCAAAATTCATTGAATGCCATGTGTAATCTTACTAAATCCCTCGATAAATGTGTGGTCCTCTGATGGAGAGCGAAACCCACTACTAGCAGGTTTGCCTCAAAACTGCTTCAAGGGCAGATTCATAATCTGAACTCAATCTTGGGACTTGTGTGTTATGGGCCCACTCTATTTCCACTGCGCCACTTCAATGCATATATATGCATGGACCCCAACGCTAACGACCAGCCCCATCCAACACTGGTTAGCACGCCGCAATGCTTTGAATGATCCGACGGATATCGCACGAGTTGCTTGCACAAATGATAATTCGCGATGAGAGTGGTTTCTCCAGACCGCTTGAGGCCACGTGTCAGCCCATAGCCTTGACCACGTCCAAATGGGAAATATTTCTTACCCTAAAAAGGCGGTACGATCAAACCTGCTTTTGGATTTTGAATAGTATTTGACCAGAGTTAACTCTATTCCCTGCATGCTCTCCAGTTCGCTAACTCAGGGTCTAGAACGTATTCACATCCAACGGCCAACCATATACAACCATGGTTGGCCCGGCACTAACGTGCATTCACATCCAACAGTGGATGATCTATCTCTCCGATGAGCATGATCTGACGATCTTCGTGAGCTTTCACGTTATTTTTTATGCCGAGCATTAAAGCTCAAAATCTATGCGAAATTTGTTGTTTTGTGAAACCACCCTTGGCTTACGTGTCAACCAACGGGAAATATCACATTATTTTTTTGAAAACAACTTTCCACTCTTTCAATCACGCAAATACCACTCATTCCAACTCCGGTTTTCCTTGTAAGTCAAGGTTCCATGCTGCCCTTGGCCCAGGGCTCTATCCACCTTTGCCTTGTTCCGTTCTTCCAACCGCTCATTACGTTCCTTAAATGGTTCCAATTGGTTTAAGAGTCCCAGGTTCTGCTTCCTTAGAACTGATGTTTCCACACGGTATTCAGTTCAATCTACAGCGTGCTCTGCATGGTGGCTTTGCATAAGACCGATGTCGCTTGACACAGTTGCAGTTCCTCTCGACCAGTCACAATTTCCACAATGGGATTCTGAACCGATAACCATCCTCCACAACCAGAGCTTATGGGAATGTCTTACTAAATGAAGTTCGAGGAACAAACTGGGTTCTCCACAAAGTGGTCAGTAACTCAAATTTATACAGAGAACCATGAATGCATTCGAAGAACACAAATACACAGAAATGCATTCTTCACACAGTAGGCGCATAAATCCAATCTGTTGCCATTTCTTTAACATAGAGTACCTTTTTATGCTATAAAAACTTAACGAGAGACCACGATCTCCCCCAACCCGCATTGTAGAGATCCTACTTCTCTCAAGAGCCACCAGGCATCTGTCTTTTGCCTTCATAAAGGGATTTTTATTACGATATAGAAGATAATACCAGCTAAGAATTTACACAAACTGCGATGTAATAACCTTTAGTATTCTAATAAAATGGGTCCAGTGATTTGAATCTTCTCTAAAAATAATTAAGTCCATTGCTATTAACATCAATTATTCCAACAAAAAGTGTATGCCCTGCTTGTCAAAATCTAGGAACTGACAAGAAGCTAAATCATGTATTCTTATTCAATAATATCAAGCAAGCATCAGCCAAAAAAATTCCTAATCCCATGTTAGCCCTGTATTTTGTAAGGTCTAGTCATTTGGAATTAGTACAGAGACTTGACATACAAAAAAAAAATATCACAAATCAATGGAGTGCAACAGCAGGTTAGGATCCAACCATCTGGGTCACACAGAACATTATGAATTTTTTCTTCCCATGATATGAGACCAATATGGCCAACAAAACAATCACTCCAAAATGTGCAAATATCAATGAATTTTATTCAGAAACTGTACAATTCTATAAGTAAATACAAGAAGATGCTTCGAATTCCCTCAAGGGAAAAATTAGATTCTGCAGCCCTGCCTTTAAAAACCAGGGCAGATAGGTTTGAGTCTGCCTGGCTATCACATCATTTCTATATATTTCTAATTGCAAAACTTTAAATCTATACATGTATTTGGAACCCCGAATTGACATCCTTCCCTGACAATAGGGGAGGGAAAAAGAAAAGTGACTATGAATATTTTCATGGAACTACCTGTCGAGTAGACTCGCAAAAGAGTTGTTTCTCAAGCATTTATAATCAACCCATGTTAATTATGGAGGGCTCAATTTAAGGGCATAGGCATCCAATTTATGGAAAATATTGTCAAGGGATTGAATCATTAAACAACTCATGCCAAGCAGCAAACCTGTCTGAATCATTAAACAATGCATCAACAGCCAATTCACTCTAAATCACTATCTAAAATTTCCATGGCCTTTAGTCCCCTTGGTTTCTACAACAACAAAAGATGGTTCAGCCAATTGAAACGAGTCCTAAATATTGATTTAAGCATAATTTTAAAGTGAGACATTAGCAAAGATTACTAAATCATGGAAAAACATAGCAATGTCACAACAGTTGACAAGAAACCCTGCTTGAAGAGAATATACCTTCTTTATGCACTTATTTTCTCTAACCTCATACCGAGCTCTGGTAAGATCAGACAACCAATTCCCAGGAAATCAATACTACACAACAAAGGATAAACACATTAGGTACAAATCACACCCCTTTTTATTATTCTTAGATACATGCCAGCAAGCCAGACACCTAAACAAGGGAAAATACATTTTACAACACAGTAGTCCAGGTCCCACCTTTCTGATCTACAATTATCACACAATCAGGAGCAAGGATGAAAAAACTCAACATTTCTCTTGATCTCTAGTATGAAAATTGTGAAAGACTGATATGATAACATTTCGTTGCCTCGTCAGAACCTCGCTTGAAAGGCACTTGTTTCTTACATTTGCACCATTTCCTGAAGCAGACAGATCTTCTGAATTTCTGTAAGTCACCAAACCCAAGGTCAATTACACAAACCTTCTTGTAAACATAGATTTTTGAAAGATATTTACAAGAAAAAAAAGGAATCCTAGATAAAATATCAAACCACAAACTTGTTGTTTAAACAGGGCATGTAAGGATCACAGACAGGAGTACAAGGTCTTAATGATCTACTTCTTGAGTGAGCTGCTAATTGGGCTTGAGTAGATGGAGTATGTTGGTCATGCCTTCCATTCTGTTTATCAATCCGAAATAGTTTTCTTAGAATGAATAGAACATAGCAATAACGATAGGGTTCCTGCAGCACCCTGTCACAGGTCTGACAAGAATTCCCCAGGCCCTTCGATAGTCGAGACTGGGGCCTCTGGTTTAAGAAAACCACTCTAGCACTATTGGTGATGTGGGTCTGCAGCATAAAACATTAACATTATAATCAATAGCTAATTACATTCATTTAACCTACATTTTAAAATTACCGATATGTGTGACAACTTACCTATACTAGAGAATAGTATATTAGCTTATGCATGTCCTAAAGCTGAATAACATCATGGTAGACATACCTTCAAACCTGGAACAGAAAAATCTTTTAGGACATCATAAAGCTCATTTGATGCAATAATTCATGCCAATTAAGGACCAGTCTTTACAAGGTTTTGCGGATTACCTGTAGAAGGCGATGTGAACGATGGGAATAGAGACAATGTTGACAAATGCTGGCACTGAAATCCACGCAAAATATGTTGACTTCATTCTTATTGTGCTCCAAATGAATGGAAAAAGGTGTAAATAATCGGTCTGTTAACGGAGCCTCCAGTCATGTCAGGTTTTGTGGAACAATGGAGAGAGCATATCCAACCTGCAAAGGAGTCAGAAAGCTCAATCCTTCCATAATTTACTATATTTGAGGGTCCAGGAAAAACGACAGAAATATCCTAGAAAATCATTATAATTTATCAATTTATGGAATTCGGGTAATTATCAATTTATTACCCCTCGACCTCAGCATATTAAACCCCCTTAAGCTAGAGATGTGAAACAAAACAACACACGTTTCCTCAAAAAATGAACTTAAATAAGGCTAAGCTTGTCAAGAAGCTGACTGTTCGTTCTGGAAATTTAACTCAAAACCGAGCTTACCCCTCAAACTTCGAAAGAATAACACAAATCATAACACATCAAAGCTAATCTTGAGAAGCTATTTTCCAATTTGAAAAATTAACTCAAATTCGGAATAAAATATATGGGAAACCTGAGTTCCTGATCCTGCACGCAAGAGAGAACAATTGGCAAAGCCTCCATCTCCATCATGAATATCATAAATATTAACTGTCTTTTGGGCACTGGAAGTAGATACCATAAGAGGCCCACATGGCCTGTACCACCAATGTTGATTCTCTGGCACAACATTTGCAAAGCCAAAATTTCTCCTCGAGACATCCCTCTTTGCTAAAACTGGAGAGATGGTACTGGATGTTGAATTGAAGGCCTCTGATTCAATATGGAATGCCATAATTTCTTTATTATAAAAGTCCCATCAACAAAAACCTGAGTCCAATGTACAACCTGTAGATGCTGCCACAACATATTTACCAGAGCGGCCATCTAAACCAGCTGCTCTGATCAACCAGCAATCACCCCACATGTTTGGGGTAAGCCCATATGGAGCTTTATATTCAGCCTTCTCCTGAAGATTGGAAAAAAAAAAATACTGAGTATTACTCATACATCAACTACCCTTTATGTTAAGGGAAAATTTAAAGAGTGCATAAATATTCTTGAAATCCCAATCATAGTTTCTAGAAAATTTCAACATTTTTTGAAATGAACTACATCAAATATTTAGGCAAATCATTTTTTTAAATAGAAATTGGTGAATTTTATTTCAAATATAGAAATTTAAACCATGAGAATAATCTAACCCCTAGGATTTTCCCCATTTCTAATAGAAAATCCCCAAATGTATAAATTATAACACCCATAAACCCAAAAATTAAGTACAATAATTAAAACCTCCTAGAGAGGAAGTGCCTAGAGAGACCTGACCATAAGCGTTTAATTGGTTTTTTCAGAGACCTGACCATAGAATCAAATGAATCCTGTGAATCCTGTGAAATAATAAACAATAGTAAGGCCATTATTTATTGGTTTGAAATAATAAACAACATGAAACAAACCCACATAATTAGTAAATTATTTAAAGACAATAATTCCTACATATTAAAATATAAAGTTATAACATACCAGCTCATACTCGAACATAACATCTGTATCAATATTCTTCTTTTGTATCTTCTTGATCTTCATCAAGCTAATCAACATCTATATCAACATATGATTAAGAAATGGTGTTGAAATGATCGACCTTGTCATCATCATCATCAATTATGTCATTTTCAATAATATCCTCATCGACATCATCATCAATAATTGTTGCCTCATCTCCTATGCCTGGTTCATCTTCTAAGATATCCTCTTTGTCTGTCAATGCATCTTCCTACTCATCTGCTACTGTATCATCTTCTCCTTTATCAATATCATATTCTTCCTCTACAGTATACTCTACTGGCCTTCCTCTTGGATCATATCTATTAATAAATGACCATTCGTTCTCACCTGGAACCTCTGAGTAAAAGACTTGTTCGCATTGGCTTGGAAAAACATAGCGATATTTTCCTGCTTCAAACTGTGATGTTTTAACCATTGGAAATCCATTGTCATGATGAATAAGTGTTCTATCATCATCACGTACATTCATTCACAGCCTATACCATTTGACGTCAAACAAAACTATTTTTAAGGAATTAAAGTCACACTCAACTATATCATCTAAGAACCCATAATATCTATTTTCAGATTCTCGAGGATGTCTGTCACTCCTGGAGGAAACATTAGTGACCTGGAATAATGCATTTATCCCACTATCATAATTTTTCTTGTTATCATCCAACTGTTTAACGCGAAATTTACAACCATTGCACCACATAGCCTTGCGGTGTTTCAACTGCAATATGCCAAACATGAAAAAGATGAATTCTCAATTAATAATTAATCATATAATTTACACAGCATGAAAATTAACTGAAAAATCAAACTTGTTGTCACATTATAAATATAGTATAAAATAAGTAATGAATAAAATAAGTGAATTAATTGTGTACCTTTCTATATTTCAAACCATATGCTAAATCGATTTCCCTGTCCATAACGTTTCCATCTCCACTACGATACGCTTCCCTAATCAATTCAGACAGTAGTTTCCATGATAACCTACCATCGTTATGTGATTTACATGTTTCAATCCATTCACTCATCCACTCAAGATTGTTTACAATGTATAAAAGTAGTGCCTCATAATCTTGAGCACCTGAATAAAAAAACAATAATTCACCAATATTAATAAATATTACTTATAACCAAGGTAAATTATATTAATTAATAAACTATGAAAGAATAAGACCTAAATGAATATAATGATCATATACATGATGTAAAAAAATGAAACATTATATGTATTATACATAATAAATATTTTACCTCTCACTTTCTTCATTCTACCTTTTCCCAACAGGTGCTCCACTTCAAATTTTTTGATGGAGTTCACATCCCAAATGCAATCCACTGCCTTCATGGCTGGCGCAGCTAATATAGGAAGATAATGACTAATATACACCATGGATTGATATACCACATATCCCTCCACCATAGAACCCTCAAGTCGTGCTCTTTGTCTAACCAAAGCCTTCAAGGATTTCATGTGCCTCTCGACCATCCACATTGACCTTGTGTGTACTGGTCCACAGATTTCAATCTCCTCAACTTGGTGTATCAAGTAGTGTTCTTGTGCATTGAAAATTGTTGGAGGTAGATACTTTTGCATTTCACCATATATAACTTGTTTGACATTGTTGTCGAAGTTGTTTGGGAGAGATACAGGTAGAACATACTATAACAATAAAAAATGAATCGTTATTGGTTTCCAAATTAAACAAAAAAAAGGAAAATTTAAAATATGTATTCAAGCAATAACATACAAAAACGTATACCAAAAAAATTACCTTAACAAAGGTATGCCAATCATGTGTTTTCACCCCACTGAAGTCACCTTTCTTCATTAAGATATTATTTATGTTTGAAGAAAAAGCTATTGGAAATTTAATTCTTCTAACGACCTCTTTTACATCATTGCTTTGTTGTTCTGTTAATAACCATGGAATATTATTATAATTTTGACCTCCATTGTTATTTGATCTATCGATCACACTTTTCATTGCATGATTCGATTTCTCAATGTTAGCACAAATTTTGTCAAATTTATCTCTATCATGTGCACCATCTATGGTTCGCCATAAATTTTCTGTCACATTCTTCCCGACATGCATTGTATCAAACAAATGAGTTATTTTTAGGTCGTCATAGTAGGGCAACCTCGTGAATTGAGAAGGATAACATTTCATTCCAGGTCGAAGTACAATATTAGTACCTTCACCACAACGATGACCTTGATATCAAAGAATAAAATAAATTAGAACAATATTAATTATAAAATACAACAAAATAAATTCATTAGTTAAAAAAGCAATTCCAAACATTACATAAACAAATAATATATATATATATATATATATATATATATATACACACACACACACAAAAATTACGTACCAGCTGCTTGACGATTATTAATTCTGTTATATTCCAACATCCACAACTGAGGTGTCATTCTTCGTGGTTTTAATCCAGTTTCTTCTTTATCATTGAAAATATGTTTTTCAGTAGTATGATACTTATGGTTCCTAGAGAGGAAGTGCCTAAACTCATCAAACACCATCTTTCTTAAGTCTGGCGAATGACGATACTTCATCTTAGGGCCACAAACTGGACATGCAAATCTACCCTTTTTTTGAAGACCTGCAATAGATGGATCAATAACAATTATACTATGAGATCATTTTTAAAACATGCAATATGGTATATCTAATTTAGATAATTATGTATTATATTAAAGTGCAACGAAATATTACATACCACAAACATGTGTTAGTCCCGGGGCATCATGAATTGTCCATACAAGCATTCCACGACATTGAAATCTCTTCCGCTTGATTGGTTTAGTGATGTCATACATAGTGATGCCATGCCATAACTGTATTAGCTCATCGATAAGAGGCTCAATATATACATTCATATCTTTGACCTGGTACTTACCTAATTGTTCAAAATTACGGTACATAATAATTACTACCATGATATATATAAGTAAGTAAATAAATAAAATATATATTTATGCAAACAACAAGAGAAATGAAAATTTTACATTAAAAAAAAATAATGTATCAAATACCTGGAATAATCATAGTCAACATTATGTGCTCCCTCTTTATTGACATCCAAGGAGGAATGTTGTTGTTGATAACGAAAATAGGCCACACTAAGTAAGTAGATCTAAGCTCTCCGAATGGATTAACACCATCAGCTGCGAATGAAAGCCTAACATTACGAGGTTCATTTTTAAAATCTCCATATTTTTCCTCGATTTCTCTAAATGCAGACCCATCTGCAGGCATTCGAAGAACACCATATCCACTTATATTCTTTGAATGGTAATCCAAAACTGTGATATGATGGTATACCTGAACATTCACTGCAAACATGGAATTATGGGAATATGACGAAGAACCTTTTGAGGCACCATTTTGGTTAGTTGATCTGTTCGATATCTACTGGGACCACATTTCGGACATTCTGTTCTCAACGCATGTTCTCCATAATATATAATATGATATTTAGGATATGCATCTATAGTGTTATATTCCATTCCAAAGTGTTTCATAATAGCACATATATCTCAATATGTTCGAGGTAAAGTATTTGGCGATGGTAACAAATATTCACCCAACAATCTACAACATAAACAAAAACTAGTTAATGTAAGATTTGCAACATAAACATAATTATTTTTTAATTAAAAAAAAAACTATTTGTAAGATTTGCAACCATGATTCCAAGCCAATAGAAACAAAATAGGAAAAGTTTTCTCATTTATATACCATGCAAAGGTGATGAATATATCAAAATGGCACCAAGTGCAATACATATCATTGAAAAATACATAAGCATACTTGTTGAAGTAATGTATCAGGTTTCTCTTATATTATTCACTGTGTTTTATTATTGATTTAATATTATAATATACAATCTGTCCCTGCTCAGATCTGTTGTCAATTCATTGTATCAGCCTTAAAGACAATTCTGGGTTCAGTATATATATATATATATATATATATATCAGACCAGCATTTTGAAGATCTTGTATTCTTCATTATCTATGTTTGCTTGGCAATAAATTTCTAGAAAAACATCTACAACACTTATAGGTATTGAATTGGTTTATGAAACCCACTATTAGTGCTATTTGTAACAATTTGAGAGAGCATTACAACTTCAGCATACTGCTCACAATGTGTTTGAAAAAATTTATCACTAAAAAGATTCATTAAAACCCATAAAACTCAGTGGCCAGTTTAGTGCATTTCCAAGCGGGAATTTTCTAGTGGTCAATTTATTATTTCCAGTCACATTTTCATTAGGTTGTATGTTGTTGTCCCTTGAGTGGCATCAGACCATTTGCATCAGTCTTAATGCCATGATCAAATTGATTGTATGCTGTGTGAAAGGCTTTGTATTTATGTTGTTGCTATGTGTGAGCAGCGAGAGAGGGTATGACAGTTCCTAGCTGAGTGTGAAATAAGGTTGCTGCTAATTGTTTTGAGAACATAAATTTTCATCAAGTACACTTGATGAGTTTCATGCTGCCAGCCTTGTATTTATCAGTCATCATGTGTATTTTTGCTACTATAAGGTGTTGAGTATGAGTTATTAGACAAGTTTGTTGCTAGTATAATAGAGGAATTTGCAGCTCATGGAAGAGCACCTAACTGGCTAGTTAAGTACAGAACTAGACGGTTTATGCATAAACCGGCCAGTTCCGTACTTAACCAGCCGGTTAGGTTTATTTTTATCAAAATAGAGAATAACGATAAAATCTACATTGTGGTGAACAATTTGTGCTTTCACAAAATGTGACTTGTTAACCGGCCAAAACAAGTGAGAAGAGGCTATTGACCTGGTTGCAAGGAAATATACCAGAAACCAGTGGTATGTCAAACCTAGAAGGTAACCCGAGAGACTGTGACTGTTAGATTAAACAAGTAACAAGTGTTGTGCCTAGATAAGAAGTGTTGATGAAAAACAAATTGATCTCTTTCATAAAAGAAGGCCTATTGGCCTAAATATCTAGGACATGTGGCACTCCATGATAACGACACATGGTGTGTGGATTTGAGTTTTTCAGGTGGTGAAGTGGGCCGAAAATAGGTGAAATGTGGCACGACTCAGAGATTGACATGTGCCAATTGGTACAAGTGGTAGACAATTGGCATGCTCAAACAACAAGGTGATGTAGTAATGACATGAGGGAGAAAATATCAGAAAAGCCCCAAATCTAGAGAACTAAAGCTCATCACCAACCTGAGATTGACAACTTTTCATGATGTAACCTATGAAATCGTAAATGGAGAAATCATAGTAACAATAAAGTAACCTATGTAACGATAAAGTCAGATTCATCTTGGGAGTGGTAATGGGAGAAATCATAGTGAACAACAGGAAACATGCAGAGTTGCTTACAATCAAATAGATGAAAAAACACATACAAAAAACCTAGATAATAATCATGAACAAGCTTAATATTGAATTATGAACTGTAGAGGAACTTACAAAATGTGACATTACGAACTTGGTCAAGCGCACAAGCAAAAATATCCTGGACATGACCCTCGTTGACAAGTTGTATTGCTCATGATGCAAGAGGATTTGTACCTGCACTGCCAAGTCAATCAAAATCCATCATTATCTATACAATAAATACAAGTAATTGATGTAGTATTTTTTACTCTAAGATGCAATCTTATGATAATGTTAGAACATATGTTAAAAATGTCAAAACATACCTGAATAAGCTCCTCTTCATTTCAAGAAAAATTTATTGGAGTCGCATGAACTTGGAACAAGCCTCCAACGATCTAAAAGAGTAGAAACTAAGTCAACAATGACTTTTTTGTTGCTATGTTGGATCGATGGAGGTTTTCTCCAAGATTAAATCACTCCAATAAATTATTCTCTACTAAATAGGGCCAACCACGTGAAGGTGGAAGCTCTTATGGCCCCTCCCCACCCCCCTCACATCACTCTCAATTCCCCAATACCCAATCTATATTTCATTTTTTACTTTCATGAGCATAAAAAAAATATTCAATAACTAATAAAAAAACAATTCAACAAAAAGTACGCAAGGAAACATTGCAATTAATGCTTGACATAAAATAGTATGATAAATGAGTTTTTTATATAACGCAAAAAACGTTCCAAGTATGGTAACGTTTGTCTTATAATAATACAATATTTTACATTATCAAATTTTCTTTTTCTTCTTCCTATTTCTAAAGCTCCTAATTACATCATCAATATCATCGTGCTCTTCTCCTGTTTCGTGCCTTTCGACCCACACTGCTGACCTAATTGCGTAGTCACAATGTCCGGTCTCATCCAGTGACGGGGCATCGCCTACAAAAATATATAATATTAAATTTTAATTGTCAGTTTTTAAATATCATTGAACTAGTTCGGTAATATTAATAAAAAAAATTGCAATGAGATTATTTACCTGGTGCACTAGTTGTCGCCGTTGGGACTGTTGCCCTGTCTTCCTCTCTGGTGGTAAGATTCTCAAGGGAAACATTCTCTGTCATTTAAAAAAAAAACGTTATAAGGACAACCATCAAGGTATAATTATAAAAAAATATAAGTGGAAATTAATTACCGTCACGGCCCTCACTGATAGTAGCATTGTCGGCCTGGTCCCCACTACAATGATCAGGTTTCACGTGAGGAACATCTACATCTGGCTCTACAACTGGGTTATTTGCCTCGTCGGCAGTGCTGCTCCCCTGATTTAAACGAAGTTGTTAGACATTAAATTTATGGACGAAAACAAACATATTGAAAGGTTAATGTTTTACCTTATCAGGAATTCTGGATCTTGGGACCTGCCCCAGGCTTCTGCGACGTTCAACTACGGCTTGATAGTCGAAATGGAAAGCGATATTTTTATCTTCCTCTGTAGTTTCTATTCCGAAGTCATCACCCTACATTGCATATGATTGTGTATTTTTAAACATATTTGATAGGATTACAAAAACGTTGGAAGGTGATACAATTAATTATAAGATGTTTAGCTACTTAATTACAATTTTTGTAGCTAATTTCAAGTAGCCGCCCTGGCCTAGCTTGTGATGGCCCTTTTTTTCAATCCTAGCTTTCTTTGCCTTTGAGGTGTCAAGCAGCCTATCATCAAAATATTGAAGTCAGATATGACATAGCACACATTTATTTTAGACATAGAGAAAATTAAAGCTACTGAATTAAAGTTGTAATTTACCTTGCGGGTCCAGTTGGCATTTCTCCTTCTTTCTTTGCCCTTTTATCTTTTCCATCATGGATGAGTGCTCTCAACTCACTCTCTAGAACTGTGAGAGGACGCTCGTATCTAGGGTTAAATTGCAATTGCCTCCTATAGCTTTCCCTGGTATATTTCAAATATTTGTCGGCTACCCGAGCCACCGTTGTTCTGTCAAATGTGCCGACTCCAAAAAGGGCTTCTAGATAATATAGAAGTTCTTTTTTCAGGTTGGAATTCTAGGAATTCCACCTTGTGCGTATGGTTGGGCAAACAATTACCAACACATGGCTCACCAAAAACCTATAGAACTCATTGTTTCCTACACATAAAAAAAAGATATTATCATTAATTTAAAAACAAAAATCATGATAAAATATGTTTTAGAAAGAGTACATGAAATAGTTAAAATATTAAAATTTACCTAGGAGTTGTACGTGTTTTATAGGGACACCTTCATCGTTCACCAACAACGTGGCATTAATGGTCCCCGTGGAGCTAACATGTGTAGCTCCAGGAAATGCAATAATGTAGTTGGCCATACCAACCTCATCACTGCCAACATGTTTAACGGTTGGTTGGGTGTCTTCTTGGGCAGGGTGTGTTTCTTGGCTGGCACCTAAAGGAGTAGAAGGTGTACGAGAGGGTTTCTGGGCAATCTCTTGCCCTTGTGTCCCACTACCACCAACACCGGGTTCAGAAAGTGTCAGAAAACGCTACATACAAAAGAAATTTTTGTTATTTTAGTCAATGTAAAAATTAAAAATCAAACTATCACAATTCATCTCATGCAAAACAGAAAAAATATTCTTTTGACTCTTTTACTATTACCTGATATGTTTCTAGCTGGGTCATAAGTTGTTTTATCCTCTCTTCTGTTTCAGGTGTTTGAGGCGCGTCTATCAAAGTATCAAATTCCGACCTTGCTTTTCGCGCCTTTTTTCGCAACAAGAGCATTGGAGATAGGGATGAAGAAAGATCTTCCTCATAGAGGGAATCATCAGGCATACCATGGCCAGGTGTCTGCATATTTGAAAAAAATTAATATTATTTCAATTATGTAAATAACTAAAATACCTGAAGATAGAGCAATGCTGGCACTTTACATGTTCTTCCGCTGGCCTCTTTCCGTGATCATCCCGTCTCGGGGTTGTTCCTATACTGCCCTGATCAGTTTTCCACATTGCAATAAAATTATAAATGTAAAAACTTGAAAATAATATCTAACTTGAAAACACAAAATGAAAAATGAAATAATTTCTAATAATACACCGGAAGACAGAGTTAGAGTTTCAAATATGCTTTGCATTGAATTCAGTCCTGGAAACATGTCATTGCACATTAAGGCACCCAAACAAGAGACGAGTGGAAAATGAGACTAAACTGGGTTATTTGTAGTGAAATTTTAAAATCTCAAAAGGTATATTAATTATCGAAACAAATCAGCTTCATAATTTCAGTATTATTGAGTCTGCAGTGTATAAATCACAAAAAAATTGAAACAAAACACTAGAAAAGAAACAGATTGAAATGTGTATATACTCCAAAAAAACTCACATTAATAGGCTTTCATTATGGAGCACAAGACCACCTCTGTGTAAGATGATGGAAAGGCCTAAGGAAGCTTTACTATTGGAAAAAATAGTCTTGTGGCTAAAGATATACACTGCGTATTCCATGCCTCTTTAGATTCTTGCTACCAAAGCACACCTCGAGCAATGAGAACACTATTTTTAAGAGTGATTCTGGTTGGGTGATTTTCTTACCAGGTTCGTGCAGCACAAACATGTATGCCCCACCTATCAAGATGGTGGGAAAAAGGAGTGACATCAAATATGGTAGAAGTTCATTCAGCCCAGGAATTGATTGATTCTCTTCTAATTGCTGGAGACAAGCTTGTTGTTTTAGATTTCTACGCTCCTGGTTGTGGTGCCTCCAGATATGTCCATCCTAAGGTATGTCAGAAGATTAAATCATTAACCAGTTTGTAATATTGTTCTATCAAAACGTTAATTTTTGAAGTAACTATTTTATATGTTCCTGGTGAAACATGCCTTTTGATGTATTCCATTCAAATAGATTTCGAATGGGTTTCTCCTCTCTTTCCTGGAGAAAATGTTCTCTGAAATATATTGTTTGAGCTAAAAAAGTCTACGTCTCCTTAACCGGCCCCATGTTCTCGCCATGGCTGTGCTCCTTTCAGTTTTTATTGTATGGTCTATTATGGTTTTTCTTAGGGGGTCTAAGAGACTTGGGGTACTCATTAGATCGTCCTCTTATTCTATTAAAAGAGTCTCTGCATCTATCCAGCTATGAGCCGACTTCGCGCTACAAACCTTCTTAAAGAGTGTGTTTGCCTCACAAATTGTGAACCCTGTAGATATGAGTTATGGAAATTTTCCGGAAATCTTTAAACAGGTCCCTGATCCTTTGGTTCCAATCGGAAATGGCCAAATTTCATCTTTGATGAGAAACTGGATTATCCTTGTAAGTATATTGATTCTCCTTTTAACAGTGTGATAACCACTAGGCATATTGATCGTATAGATATCTTCTTGTTAAAAATGTTTACCATGAGTTTTATGATGAACTTATATGGTATCTCTCACTCAATGTTGCATTATAACTAAATTTAGTTGGCCCAGACAAAAATGCTGGATCTATTTCATCATAACAACTATAATTATGCATTGTTCAGTTGCATGATTTTTACCTAACATGTGCTTTTGTAAGCTTCAGGTCATGCTCTCTTTGGCAATCATAGAAATACTTGTATTTAATAAATTTTTTGCAACATGAATTTTGAGTTCGTACTCAATGGTGCTAACCATTATTATTGCAAATAAATATTACAGTAGTTCTGTCACTCTTGTCTTTATGCTCATATGTATGAGATGACATGGGTATATTACCTTTCTTTTTCTCTAATGGAATTTGTATGCAAGGTGCAGAGATTTCCTGCACAGAGATGTTTGGCACATTTTCATTAGCAGTGGGAGCCACGATATGTGCAATTTCTTTACTTGAGCTGTTGGTATTAGATTTGGAACTAAATATTTAGAAAATAATGACTCAAAATGTGCTTTTATAGGTTGGAATGGAATACTGGGTTCGCTGGGCTCACCGAGCTCTCTGGAATGCTTCACTATGGCATATGCATGAGGTATAACTACAGTTTACAGAAATGTGGACCAAGAATTACTTAAAAAAAAAACAATCAAGTTGTAATATAGCAGATATGTTTTGCACTATGAAATCCCCTTTTGTTCCATTGATTACAGGACTGTTGAGATGTTAGTTTTAGATTGTAATTGACAATAAATTTTCTTTGGGAAGTCTCATCACAGGCCAAGGGAGGGACCTTTTGAGTTGAATGACATGTTTTCCATTATCAACACTGGTCCGGCCATTGCATTATTGGCTTATGGATTCTTTAACAAAGGCTTTTTTCCAGGCCTTTGTTTTGGTGATGTAAGTACTAGCCTCTGTTTTGACTGTTGCTACCATTGAAATTCACAGAAGTACTAAATTGGTAGTATTCTTTAAAGAATGATGTGATCACTATAAATTTAAACCAAGTTTGATTTAACAACTATGTCAAGGTGATTTTCAATGGCAGTATGTTAATCACTCTATTATCAACCTACCGTGCATTTTGAAAAATTCCTCAGGGGCTTGGTATCACCGTTTTTGGGATGGCATATATGTTTTTCCAGGATGGTCTTGTTCATCACCGTTTACCTATTGGGCCTATTGATGATGTTCCATATCTTCATAAGGTAGTAGCTACACATTAGGTTTGTTCCTAATTTCCTTATCATAGCTCTATAGATCGCTTCATTTATCTGTGATGTATACATAGATTTCTTTCCAGTAAGTAGCGGATCTCATACAGATTTGTTTAAATGCCACTACAGCTTCATCATGCAGACAATTTTAATGGTGTACCATCTGGTCTTTTCCTTGGAACAAAAGTGAGTTTTCTTCTTCCCTTATAACCGTTTGTATCTTTGTATTTCAAATGTGTTTAGAGTTATTCATGTGTGGTCTTAGGTGAAGATGTATTGATAGTTTATTGATTTTTGAGTTTCACGGGAACTGGAAGAGGTTGGAGGTCGTGAAGAGCTAGAGAAATTGTATAATAGTAAAATAAAGGGCCTCCAAAAGCTTCAATGAAGGCTCTGACTTTCCTACTTGTGTTATTTGGCACAAATTTTCCCATTTTATATCTACGCTCATAGGAAACTCCATTTTTCTTGAGAGCTAAATTTGTACACACTATGAGAGTAATCTTTGGAATTCAAATTAGTATTTGAGACAAGAGTCTTAAAAAAATAGGGGATTTTATGTTGTCAAAGGGGATCCTTAACATAAGGGTATGTTAGAGCAATCCTAATCATCTAGCTCATGCATATGAGAAAAATCCCGTACATGTATACTACATTAAATATATTTTTCAGCAGATCACATAATGGTCCAGTCCCTATTTGCAGGGTTTGTAAACTTTGGTTGAACAAGCAACAACCAGTTCTGAAATAATGCCAGTGTATTACTAATGAAGATTTTGTTGTAAATAACCTTTTTAAAATCAAATCACACATCAGAAGAAAACATTGTAGCCTGTTTGGAAAGGAATTTTGGCTATTTATGTATCAGAAACAAGGGTAGCAGATCAAACCATTCATTATGCTTGGTTTTTGAAACTAGAAATAAGTTCAGAAATTATATTCATCATGAAATCAAGTCATTGATATTGAAGATGATAGACGAGAATTAGATTGATGATATATTTATGTCCATACTCGGTTTCATGAAGACCTAAAAAATATCTTTTATTTTGGATATTGGCATGTATTGTTCACATATTAGAATTTTTACCCCAAAATTTCGAAAAGGTGCTTTTGAGGGACCATAGATGATCTTGGATAGATGGTACTATAGTGTTATCTTTATCTAATAGAAACTATGTTCACCCTTTCATGTGGTTACTCCTCCTCCAAGCAACTCTTTCTTTTATGTGGTTCCCTTGCACCTCCCGGTGTAATTGCTAGTGTATGTTATACTTTGAATCTAGTACAGATTTCAGGATTTTTCATAATTGCAGATTCGAATCAGCTGGAAATTTTCAAGCTTATTATCTTGAAGACCTATACATTTTTTTTTGCATATCTTGAGACTTCATAACAAAATTTCAGAACTTAGGCTGAGCTCAATTTTTGGGTAGTTCAGAAAAATTATAAAAGTTATCTCTCGCAAAATAGCGGATCTCAGTCACAACAAGAAGTTGGTCTTGAAGAAGTATTTGAGCAGGAGATTTGGTCTCTTATTGAGCTCTTTTATTTGCAGACCTCAAACCTCAAATTGTTACAAATTTTGGGCTAGTTGTTGCATATATTGCATCAAGGAGTTTGGATTTGTGCACTGTTTGGAGATCCTCTTAATAGATCTATTTTTTTAGTAGCCTTACCTTCAACAAGAAGAAGACCTTATTTGGAAGAACACATTGGGCTTGGTTGAAAATAGAGTTTGGTTCTTCTTGAAGCAGACTTCAACTCATATTTATTAAAGATATTCCTTGCATTATTTCTAATCTGTGGATAGAAACATTATTAAAGGATTGCTAAAACAAAAGAGCAAGTAACCCTTGTTGAAGACCTTATTAAATATATTGTTGGAGCAACTTCTAGTAAACTTGTTGTGAAGACCTTGAAGACATTTTTGGAGCAACATTGTTGAAGCTAATGGTATAGCATTGTTGGAGACGATCTTGAAGGGCTTTGAAGTGAAGCTTTTGGAGCAACTATTGAAAAATCCTTAGAGCATTTAAGTAAGGCACTTTCTATCTTCCATCACCTTTTTCCTTTCAATATCCTTTAAACGATTTTGTTGATATTTAATGTTTGAAATCACGTTATAATTCCTTGATTATATGTGTTTGGGCACTTTCCCTTTGAAATTACCCAAAAATACCCTGGCAATTTTATCTTCAAGATGCATGTCTGACCCTATTGTTCAATATTTTGATTGATGGTAGTAAACATAGAGAGTTAGGGGGCTCCTGAATTGGTTTGGATGGGCCATTAGATCTATAACATCTACTAGGGAGAACCCCCCTTGAATTTGAGGAGAGCTAGCCCGAAGTGAAAAGAGGTTGGTGAGGTGACAATGGGGCTATGGAATTACACATGGTATCACACTTTAGCTTTAGGACTTTATCTTGAGAAGTGTGAGATTTTGCTATATCAATTCTCAAATTGTTTACAACACTATTGTTAAGAACTAATAAGAAGTGATGTTGAGGGGTTTTTGGGTATAAGAAACAATACCATTTAAAAACTAGGGTTCTCATTCCTTGGCATTCCTTCACCTGGGCCTAGGGGCACACAAGAATAATTTCACACTAAACCATGCAAAATTAAAAGTAACTTAAAAGATCCATAAAGTAATAATAATCATAATTACTAATTTCCTATTGTATGATATAATGCAAATTATTCAAACGTGAAGCAATGAAGACATGTAATGTCTGAATTTCAAGATTGATGAACCAATACAAGAAGTTAGAAACTACAACTTTCATTCAATACTCTGTGTCCTAACTCCAGGAAGGAATGTAGTTTGTAGTACAGAACATGCATCGTGTATTATCAATTCTTAATTGACAACAACTAAAGGTCATCTACCTCATCAATTCCTTCCCATTTTGTTTTTTCATGTTATATTCCTTATAAAAGTGTCAAATTTCTCTCAAAGTAAGCAACCATTGAATTAATTAAAAAATAGTTCAGATATGATTGAGAAATGGTCATTTATTTCTTGAAAGGATCTTCACAATTTATTTGGTTGTTTTTCATCTCAAGAAACAAGAAATGACTTAAGAAACTATCGTGATGTAATACAAGAAACAACATGGTGCAATGGCAATTTTCAAAACCAAATGATGTCCATTGAGGACATGGCCTTTATTTGGTTCCTATTTCATAGGAGTTTCGGGTAGAAATGGAACTTTGTTGTACCATTTCCAGTAGTAAAAAGGGAAAACCTTCTTTTTCCATGGGAAATAATTTACCTTTCCTTTTCAAGATAATCTAAATCACAAAAAATATGAAATATACTGCACACATTCTTGGATAATGTGAAAGTGGAAAAGGAATACCCTACACAAGTGATGCACACATGTACACTTGAACACTAATAGATTTTTTTAGTTGAAATGCAATGCTTGTTTTCATTTAAATGTAGGGTTTTTAAAGCAGGGAGAAATAATGGCTGCCAATTTAATAAGCGTTTCTTTGGGAAAAATTTAAATCTTGTATTGGGTGATGAACATAATAGAGGGTATTCAATCTCGATTCTTGACATTTTGTTTAACTTGAATAACTCAAATGATTATAAATATCAGTGGATGAGGTTTTTTTTCAAGTATGTCGCTCAAAACTCTTATGTCAAAGAATTTTATGATGGCTAGCATTTTCTTGTTTCCCTTTCTTCAATTCAATGTAAAAATTATATTAATATATTGGAGCATGAATGATAAATACAATTTTTTGATCTGCAGTATATCCAGCCCCAAGATTATGAAAAAAATTCTCAAGTGGAGCTATTGATTATTGATGAAGTAGCTGCAATTCCATTGCCTGTTGTAAAGGATCTACTCGGGCCATATTTAGCGTTTCTGTGCTCTACTATAAATGGGTAATAATTATAAATGAGCCAACCACAATCACAGATTTTGTAACCATTCGGTTTCCATGGATAGTGATGATGATATTAACCCTGTATATCAGTGACCTATATCTATATGAGAATGATCTCAACATTGACCTTGATATGGTTGTATGGATGTGACCTTTGGTATGTCATAAAAAAATCCCCAAATCTGGAGGACTAAAGCTCATCACTTTTGATCTAGAGTACTACCCTTGTGATAAAGTTGATGAATTTCGATCTCCCATTCTCTACCACTTTGCACTTCACCTTCAATATAGATCAGACCAAGGCAATTCATTACTGGGTGTTGAGATGGATGAGTTTGTCGAAATAAAATCCATAGCTTAAACTTCATGAAACTGGTGGAGTCAAATTCATGCAAGCACAAACACATCTTACACATCCTCTTTGAAACTCATCTGAAAGAACATTGGAAGACATCTAGAGAGAACCCTATAGCCTAACAAAATCCAATGGAATTGACCAAAAAAACCCAAATAGATTCAACCCTACTATAGGAGGAAAGGCCTGCAATAAGAACTTACCATTTTGCAAGAGCTGAGGGTGAATGTTGTTCTGCAAGAGTTGAGGACAAATGCTGAGGGCGAATGCTATTTTGCAAGTGCTGAGGGTGAATGCACTCGTGATATCAGACGTTAATGTAGTTTTTAATAAAATCATTTTTATGTAGTGCGCATTTGATTTTTGCATTTCAAATCATTTTTATATACATTTGATTTTTTCATTTCTAATACAAGTGACAAACAAATTTCTACAAGAGGTTGAAATTTTTACTAGAATAGCCATGAAAGACTAATTGAAATGGCTTAAAATGCAAGTGGATCTTCAAAATAAATGTAATTGAAGGTTCTCCCCACTAAATTTTTGCAAAAGTGCTTACATTATTTAAGTTATCTAGGATATTTTTTTGTATTACACAATATAAATTAAATAATGAAATAGTTGGGTAGTCTTATTGTTTCAAATTAGGACACAATTTTCAAATGGTGATGAAGTTTCATGTGATGATTAACTGACAATATTCTCCTTTCCTATCCTTGAAAAACTATACAAAGTTCCTTGTTGCCACATGAAACCCTAAGTCATGTAGCAGCATAGGACCAGTCCTCCTTTTTTCCCGTCATAAGGAATTTTGCACATATTTGACGACTAGAATTTGCGGATTCCCGTTTTCCATGAGGTGCTAGGAAGGATAGAAGACTTAATTTTGACGTTTGAAATTTTTTCAAAAACGTTCTTACACCCTTTAATTTCCACTTACCAATAATTTTGCAACACTAGTCCTCTTTGCAATTGCAAGGCTGTACTCAAAAAGTAAGGAAAGTTACTTTTTTGGATCACTCAAAATTAAAAATTTAATAAAGGAATTACCACTTATCATTATTGATATTTTAAAATTAGAATCAATTTAGTTTTCCCCTTCCTATTACAAAAAGTTCACAAATCATTTCTTTTACATAAAACACCAAAGAAAGAATAAAGCCCATTTCCCTACAAACTTCCAAGGTTGTGATTAGTGAAGCAGTGAAAAAGTACGGCTATAGCACTAAAAAATTAGAATGCCAATCTGCCCCAACATGAAGTAGTGTTAATATAGCTGGTGGCTTGGCTTGATGGTCAAACAGTGAATTACACAAGCACAAAATAAAAGCTTTAGGTGTCTAGTTCCTTACACTCGCACTCTCAAGGCATTCAGACTTAGGCCGAGCTCAAGATTGGCTCCGAGGAAACTAGATTGGCTCATTAACCTGCCATATTTTAATTTCATAAGGTATGTTCAAAGTTTGAACTGCTAGGGTAATTTATTATTGTGAAATCATAGTTATAAATTATCTCTTATTCTGTGAGCAATGTAATCTATTAATTGTAAGCAAATTCATTAAAAAAATTCAAACTGATTTTAGCATGAATGATGAAAATTTATATATTAATTGGTTTTTAAGAGTATTTGTATTATGTAGGAGCACTGGAAAGAAAAATCAAGACTTCATTTTCTTTTTTCCTTATTTTATTGGGCTGAACTGGAGAAAATTGAATATGAATAGTGAGTTAATTGTAAGATCAATGGGCCAAGGCCATACATCAACATTGACCACAATGGGGAAGTATAGGTGACTAATTATTGTACTTCTTATTTATAAAGAACAATTGGCAGATAATTGTATTATTTGAAATCTATAACAAATACAGGCAACAAAATTACAACAAATAGAAAATTATGCAAAAAATTCACCAGGGCACTAATGTGTGGATACCCTATCATTTCTTAGATCCTCATAACTTACCAACACCTACTATATTGGTATACACATAATATTACATTTACCTAAAGTATTTCATATGTATCTAGAAGTAAATAAGTTGTATGACAATTGTTATGGCAGATATAAGATGTGTATTATAGTTTATATGTCAATTTTTCTTAAGTAGCATGCATGTGCAGTTCATATAGTGACTACAATTACCAAATATATTTCAGTGAAGATGTGAAGATGATCTCTCATTAGGTCCTAATTACTTAAAGCATCATTAATTAGCTTTCCAAATGAATAAAATATGTTAACAAATTAGTAAAAACTAGGAAAACAAATCATGCTTTAAAAAAATATGGCACAATGAGTCACACTCTAAGATTTATTTGATTACTCATCAAGTGTTAGTACAACATATATATGATCACCATTACCATAGAAATGGGACATGTGACCATCATTTTGGTTTCGTCAATGACATTTCACATCATGAGCATTGTTTAGGGTTGATTGTGTTGATTTTTTTTAAACAAATCATTTATACATTTTATAGAAATTATAGACACAATTTATAATCACATTACAAGATCATGATGTATGGATATTCCTTATCATTTCTTAGATAATCACAACTTAACAACACCTAATATATTGATATACAAATCATATGGAATTTACCCCTAGAATGCCACATGTATCCTAAAACAAATTAGTTGTATGGAAATTGTTATGGTGCATATATGATGTGTATTACAGTTTATCTTATAATTTTGTTGAAGTAGCATACAACAATTTACATAGTGATCTGAGAACCACTCTGTAGAGTATACATTGATTTTGTACACATGGATTTTCAGTTGCTTTTTAAGATATATCATTGGTGATGATCACATGATTATATAATGAACCATTAAGTTGAACTATGAAATTATTCCTCACAACACACACACACACATATTGATGAATTAATAATTTCTCTCATATAATTTTTTTAATCTATTTTGAATATATATATATATATATATATATATATATATATATATAGAGAGAGAGAGAGAGAGAGAGAGAGAGATATAGATATATATATATATATATATATATATATATATATATATATATATATATATATATATATATAATTATTTCTAAGAAGAACAAGAGAGAATCCCTTACCATATCTTCGTAAAACATATAATAGCAAGAAAATTAATCTATTGAAATTTCATTTCCAAACATATTCATGGAGTAAAATGAAGATTAAAAGGATATATTCATGGATTTACCTATAACATCACCTCATAAGAATGTAAATGTACAATATTGATGATACATAGGTTAGCAGAAAATTAATCTATTGAAATTTCATTTCCAAACATATTCATGGAGTAAAATGAGGATTAAAAAGAGATACTTATGAATTTACTTATAACATCACTTCATAAAAGTGTAAATGTACAATATTGATAAAATTTATTTATATATGATAAATAATAAACCTTTATCTCACATGTATCATATAATCTTATAAACAAACACATTCTTTAATATGCAATACAAGTGAAATTACTCAATCCACATGGAAATAAGACTTAGTTCAAGAAAAAGAAAATAAAAAATAAAACGTAAGTGACATGGATTTTACAAAGAGACATATAAGTGGCATTTATTGCATATAAGTGTCGTTATACCGACGGTGGCCAAAGTGTCGCTATTGCGACAGCTACCTCCAAATGTTGCAATTGCGACACTTAGACATTATGTCGCAATTGCGACGTTTGGAGGCAGCCATCGCAATAGCGACGCTTTGGGGCATAGTGTCACAATTGCGACGTTTTCCTCCAAACGTCGCAATTGTGACACGATGTCTAAGTGTCCGTATTGTGACACTTTTCTCTAAATGTTGGTATAGTGACAGTTTCGGGCGGGATTTGAACAAGTTGAAAAAAATTGGGGAAATTTCTGACATTTGGTCAAAAGTGTCGGAACCAAGTGTCGGAATTTATGCCAAATGCACTAGTGTCTGCGGGTCTTTCAAGCGAGGCTGGTTCTTTTGTGGCAGCCTCGGCCATGTCACCAACTACCTCCTCCATTCTCGTTTCTTCAAGACCCTCCTTTTCAACCATCATATCTTCTTCCTCGGGTTCCTTCTGATCAATTTCCATTTCCATTTCCTTGGGTTCCTCTTGATAAATTTCTTCTGAATGTTCTTCTTCTATTTGACCAGCCGGAGAGGCTAGTTGTTCTTCTTCCTGACCAGCCGGAGATGTTGGTTCTTCTTCTCTAGCAACAATCATGGCTACTACCTCTTCTTTTGAGGACCCACAAAATTCTGCCCAGGAGACCCGAAGCTTGTTTATTGTGTTCATGACCAATAATCGCACTAAACCGTGATTGGAGTGTACTGTCGAGATTCGGTGCGAACGCTGAGCAACCTGTGCCATATGCTACATTTTTTTCAAGAGGAAAAAATTCATTTTCAGAGCATGCTCCAGATTCTGCAGAAATCGGAGGTGCATTAGAATTTTAACGTGATATTTGAACAGAGTTGAGGCCCGACCCTCACAGGTAATGTATTTTATTACGAAGCCTACAACTTCATTCCAACGATATGGTATTGTTCAGTGCTCGTATCCTTTTCCCATATTAACGACACTTTCTCCTGCTTGTAAGAACAATTCGGGGAATTCTGGAAGAGAAACTTTCTGAGCAGACCATTGCTGCCCCTGTTGCCTCAATCCGCTAACCTCTGTGATTGCCTCTTCTGTAACAGGAACTTTCAGACCCCTAATCCGCGAATAATTTTCCTCTAAATTGAGTGTGAATTCCATTGTGATATCTCCATCAAACCCCTGCAATCTGTCAAAGTGTATATCCCACCCTGCGTCGATAAAGACTTGCCAAACCTCTAGATTGCTACGAACTGAAACTGTGTTTTCAGGCTCATGATGCACAGCCAGCCCACCCATACTATGGAGACTTGTAGCAACACTTCCTGTAACAGCAGATCGTTGAGCAAGATCGTGGGTACTGAATTCAGAGGAACAACATAGTGAAAATGGAAAGGCGGTAATGTTAAATACAACCAAATACTCTCGAAAGCCGAGAAAAATCATGAAGAAATATGGTAAGTGTGGTAAAATAAAAATATTAATTGTTCGTATAGGGTGGACAAGACATTTTACGGATCCCAATACGATTTAAATGATGATACCACATATTGATGGGAATCGTAAGGTGTACCATGAGTGGGTTTTCATACCTAATTTATGAGGTCATTATTACACCGTCCTTGTCATGACGGCACCCCCCCCCCCCAACTTAAATTTTTTCCATCTGCGGCATTAAAATATCCACATGGGATATTTAATTAAATCAGTAAAAAGTCACATGGAGGCCTACCTAGCGGCCTACCTGGAAGATGTGACAGTTGGTGGGATGACAACGTAATAATGATGTGGGTGGTGTAACAGCAACGATGTAATAGCATTGGTGTAACAACATCGGAGTAACATCATCAGTGTAACAACATCTGTGTAACAGCATCCGTGTCACAACATTGGTGTAACAGCATCAGAGTAATAGAATTAGTGTAACATCACTGGTGTAACAACATCGAAGTAACAGCATCAGTGTAACAGCACTGGTGTAACAATAGCGGAGTAACAACATTGGTGTAACAACATCAGTGTAACAGCATCGGTGTAACAACATCAGTGTAACAACACTGGTGTAACAGCATCGAAGTAACAGCATTGGTGTAACAGCATCAGTGTAACAACATCGGTGTAACAACATCGGAGTAACGGAAACACAAGTAGCAACATATGGAGCAACAACACTGTGAGTAGCAGCAACTAAGTAACAACACCATGAGTAGTAGCAACCGAGTAATAGCACAATGAGTAGTAGAAACTGTGTAACAGCACCATGAGTAGCAACAACTGAGTAACAACACCATGAGTAGCAGCAACTGAGTAACAGCACCATGAGTAGCAGCAAATGAGTAACAACACCATGAGTAGTAGCAATCGAGTAACAGCACCATGAGTAGTAGAAAGTGAGTAACAAAACCATTAATAGCAACAATTAATGCTTTGAAAAGTCTTTCTATGCTTTTTACTCCTTAGTAGTAGCTCCTACAAAAAGACAAGAAAAATAAAACATTTTTTTTTTTTTTACATATTATTCATTTATTTATTATATATATATATATATATATATTACATCAACGGTGTAGAGGAAGGATTCTCTGTGCTGATGACCATCAAACCAGATTTCTTAGAGAGTTGTTTAATAAAAGCATCCTTAGAGGCCGGCCAGTGGTATAGTCTCAGGCAATGTCCATTAACTATAAATGAAGCATGTGATTCATCAATTGTGACTAGCCTAACTGTTTTATTATCAAATATAGCATCCACCTCATAAGCTCCCATCCAACGAATGCAAAGCTTCCCCTTAAAATCCTTAAAACGAGATTCATAAAGTAGTGCCCAATCTCCACTTTGAAACACCTTATTTTTAATAAACTTATCGTGCCATTTCATTCTCTACTGATGGATAGTAGTAGTTCGTTGGACAACCATTAAACGAATTTCATCAAGTTCATTAAGCTGAGCCAATCGGTGTTTCTGAGCATCTGATAGATCTAACCCAACTTCCAGCGAGTGTACTTATTTCAAATTCTATTGGAAACAACAGGGATTTTCCATAAACCAATTCGAATGGTGAAAACCCGGTTGTATTTCGCCATGTTTTTCTGTATGCCCACAAAGCTTCTGGGAATTTCTGAGCCCAATCCCAACGATGGTATGCCATAGTTTTTGTTAAAATGTTTTCCAATGTCATGTTTGTGCTTTCCACTTTTCCATTTGCTTAGGGATGGTATGGGGATGTCACTCTATGCTTGACCCCATATTTTTGCATGAGATTTTCTATCTTGTGTGATGTGAATTATGCTCATCCATCTGAAACAATCTCTCTTGGAGTACCGTAACGAGCAAAAATTTCTTCAAATAGAAAGTTTGAGACTACCTGCTCTGTTACTTTTGCGACAGCTTTGGATTCCACCCACTTAGTCACGTAATCAGTACAAACCAAGATGTGAAACTTCTACTGGGATGGTGGGTTAAAGGGTCCAACGAAGTCAATAGCCCATTTCTCAAAAGGCTCGAGGACTACTTGTGCCTGCAAAGGAATTTCATCATATTTAATGGGCTGCCCCATACCTTGGCAACTATCACACCTCCTAACATAATTTTGAGCATCACAAAAAATGGAAGGCCAGTAATATCCCATTTGTAGCACCTTATGGCCTGTTCTTTTGTTCGCGAAATACCCTCCACAAGGGCCATCATGGGCAGATTTTAATACCTCATAAATATCCTCTTCAGACACACAGCGTCGGATTTTCTTATCTTCTCCTATATGAAAATGGTACCCTTCCATCCAAGAATATCGGGCACTATGATGAATAATCTTCTACTGTTCCCTATATGAAAAATTAGGAGGCACTTTCCCTGTAGCAAGATAGTTAGCAATATCCACATACCACGAAGGTTTAGTAGATACTACAAAAGATATTCATCGATAAAATTGTCTTCTATAGGTGTGCATTAATCATTGTTATTCATTCTAGATAGGAAATCAACTACTAGATTATCTTTTCCTGGCTTATCTACTATTGTAATATCAAATTCTTGAAGCAAAATTAGACATCTCGTAATACGGCTAGGAGTAATAGGTTTATTTATAAAATACATTATTGTTGCATGATCAGTATGGAAAACAGTAGAATACCCAGTGATGTGGTGCTGGAACTTATTAACAGCATAAATGACAACTAAGAATTCTTTTTCTGTCACCGTATAGTTTAATTCAGCAGGTATTAAATTCTTGCTGACATAATAAATTGCATATGGTGTTTTGTCTACCTGTTGTCCTAGAACAGCCCCTACTGTTGTCTGAGAAGCATCAGTATGTATGTGAAATGGTAATGCCCAATCAATTCCTCAGAGGATTGGAGTCCTGCACACCAGCCCCGTAATTTTCATGAAAGCTATCTCACAGTCTTCAGTCCACAATAATTCTGCATCTTTTGTCAGCAATTTAAATAGTGGGTGTGTTATTTTAGCAAACTTTTCTATAAAGCGCCTGTAATAACCAGCACAACCAATAAAGCTATGTACCTGTGTGGGTGTTTTGGGTATCGAGAAATGTAATATTACCTCTACTTTAGCTGGATCAACTTGAATTCCAGCAGCTGAGAGAAAATTTCCCAATACTACCCCTTCTTCCCTCATCATATGGAATTTGACTATACTCAAATATACATGGGTTTGTTTACATATTTTGAGTACTTTCTCTAAATTTTCAGATCCTTCCTCAAATGAGTTTCCATATGGAGTAAAATCATCCATATATATTTCGACGCTATCATTGACCAAATCAGAAGAAATTCCTAAGATTGCCCTCTGGAAGGTAGCAGGAGCATTACACAAGCCAAATGGGAGGACCCTGTATGCAAAGGTTCCCCAAGGACACATGAAATTTGTTTTATCCTGGTCTTCTGGGGCTTTCTGAATCTGGTTATATCCACTGAATCCGTCTAGGAAGGAAAAAAAACTTCTTCCCAGCCAAGGTGTCCAGGACTTGGTCAATGAATGGCAAAGGAAAATGATTTTTTTCAGTTGCTTTATTTAGTTCCCTGTAATCTACGCAGATCCGCCATTTACCATTCTTTTTAGGAACGATAACTAGCGAGGATACCCATTGGCTATCTGAGATGGGATAAATGAACCCTACATCCAACAATTTTTGTAATTCTTCTTTAATAATGTTTCTAAGAGCAGGATTCATTCTCCATTGAGGCTATCTTACAGGGCAAAAATCTTCCTTAATATAAATATGATGAGTGCATAGGCTGGCAGGGATACCCTTCATGTTGGTATAATCCCAGGCAATAGCTTCCTGATGATCTTGAAGGAATTTCAAAAGTTGTTTGGTCTGAGATTCAGTTAGGTTTGGGCTGACATTAAGTGTTTTCCCTGGTTCAATCTCCATTGGAGTACTATCGTGAGATGAGGTTACAAGAATTTATTTAATGTAATCTTCCAGTTCAATGTTTTCCTGTGTCTCACATCTCATGACAGATTCTATAATATGTCAAGTTGAATCGAAAATAGAACCAGAATCATTGATGAAAGTGTTAATGGCGTCATCTTTAGTTTCTTTTTTAACTTGAAGGGTCCATCCAATAGTGAGAACTGGTCTAACATCTTCATTTTCAAGTTCGGGCTCTTCTACATGTAGAGGTTTCTGAAAGGGAAATGATTTTTCAGACGGGCTAGGTTTTGCAGGAGGATAAAGCTTGAGATTATTCGTAACTATCCCATTTAATATGATCATATGCCCAGATTGGCATCCTATGTAGGCATCTGCAGTTACCAGCCAGGGCCTTCCTAGGATCAATGGGTGACCACCTACTGAAGATTGAGTCTGTAATATAAGGAGGTCCACAGGGTAGTGCCATGAGTCTACTGAAATGATCATGTCTTCTAATTTTCCTATTGGTTTAATTGTGGATTTGTCTGCAAGTTCCAGGATAGTATGGGTTGGTTTAATGTTTGCAATTCCTAATCTGTTCATTGTTTCAGCACTAATAATGTTAATGGCCGCTCCCAAATCCACCAACACATTTGGGATTTCCACCCCATTAATCTGGACTGTTAGAATCGGGTTCCCCGAGTCTTTTTATTTTACAGGCTTGATTTTTCCTAACATGATATCAGATAGTCTACCCACCACATGAATGGTCAATGGATCCTTAGGTTTCCTCCCTTGTTTCTTTGAGAATTATTCTTTCAGAGTTTTTGCGTATATAGGTACATCCATCATAGCTTGTAACATGGGTATTTTAACAAAGAGATTCTACAATTCCCCTAAGAATTCAAATTCTGCTTGAGGGTTTGGTTTGCTCAAGGGTAATCTTTCAGGATATGGAGGGGAAGTTAAATGACCTTGATCAGAGAAAGCTTGGGAATGTGTCTGATTAATTATGTTTTCTTCTGAATTCTCCCTAACTGTTTCTTGTTCTAGTTCTATATCTCCACCATCAAATTGTTCTGTGATAATGGATGAATTAGGTGCATTTACTATCTGGCCAGACCGTAAATTTATCTCATTGAGCCCCATGGTAAAAATGTTGTAAGATGGCAGGTTCAGGGTGTCTGTTTGCTAGACCCCTTTGTTATTCAAGTTTGGGTTAGGCTGGATAGGAAGCTGAGGTATAATGGATAGGTTTCCTGGGGGTACAGTAGAAGGCAACTGAAGTTGTTGTTGAGGAATAGGTTGAGGAAAATGCCCAGTGGGAGGGGGTCCATGCCAGGTCTGATTCCATGAAGGATTCGGACTGGATTGAGGAACCCATTGTTTCCAAGGGGGATACTGATATTGAGGCCACATGGCTGAAAATGGTGCAAATTGGGGGCCCATACTAAAAGTATTAAAGTACTGCGATGGGTCCTGAAACATACCTGGATTCACTGCCATTGTTCGAGGTTGCCATGGCTTCCTCTGTCCCATAAAGTACAGTTATTCCACTGTGCTTTCTTCACTTGCTCCTTGGAAAATTTCTTTCAGCCCGGGCAAGGAAGGACAGGCACTGGTCGTGTGAGTCTATTCGTATATCGTACAAGCTTCCATCGTGTTCAGCGAGCATTCCTTCAAAGGGTGTTTCTTTCTGCAGTGAGGGCAGAATATGGCCATGGTTTTTTCCAACTCCATCTGCTTTTTTTATGCCTGTAGAGTGTCCATTTGGGCTGATAGCATCTTCAGAATATCGGTCCTCAGACTGTCCAGTATATTTCCAATATCTTCTTTTGTGATCCCTCCACTAGAAGTCTTCGATGACTGAATCCCGTGTCCACTTCTTGCAGTCCCCCGTGAACACTTGATATAGTAATCACAGATAGTTTCAAATTTTTCTTTCAAAATATCCCCCTTTCCCACTATATTCAAGAGTTGCAGAGTGTCTTCCCTAAGTGCTCTGAGAAGAATGATCTTTAAAATGTCCTTGTCTAGGTCACTATGTCCAGACCTCTGCAATATGTATTTAAATCGCTCTACGCAGTCCTCCATATTTTCATCCTCTTTCTGTGAAAATCTAAAAATTTCTTCCTTAATGTCACAGGACTCACAATAATATTGGTACTTCTCCAAGAAATCTTCTTTCATTCCTTCCCATGAGGTAATCGTACTCCCTCCTAGACCCATACACCACCTCAAGGGTATTCCCTCTAGGGTAGCAGGAAATATCTTTAATTTCTGGGCATCGGCGATATAGTCATATCCGCAGAAAACAATATCAAACTCAAAAAGGAATGTATCAAGGTCTTCTGAAGAGAGCCCATGAAAACTAGGAAAGGTTGTCAAAGGTATGGGTCTCATTGGTGCATCACCTGTAACATTTCCTATGGGAAAATCAATGGAGAAACTTATAGGTGCCATAAATACTTTCCAATACTCACTTGGAATTTCCATTGGTTTTGTGGCCGGTACCTAGAGTGATTCAACTGAAGAAGGTCGCACTGCACTCCCCTGGTCCCTTGGTGACTCAAAGTCCTTCAAAAATTCCTTTACCGAATCAAAATCACTTCATTCAGCAATGGGAAACCATTTTTGAGGTTTTTCTTCCCAGTTAGAGTTTCTCAATTCTTCTGATCCCTTGCTTGCCACTTCTTCCCCTTCTGCTGATGAAAAGGATATCTCCTCCACTAGTACCCTGTTTATTAAATCTTCTATTGTAGAAAGAACACCTTTTGGTATCATGGATGGTACTGGTTGCTCCACAGACTGCCCTTCAGACTTCTTCTAAACCCTAACACTAACAGGAGCACGAGATGATGCCTTTGATCTAGATTTTTCAATAATTTCCTGAATGTACATCTTTCTTCCCAGATCCTTCCCTTTCTTTGGGGGTCTTCCTCTGCCCCTCTTATTCATATCTTTGTTCATACAAATTGTGAAGGGGGTTCATCAAAGAAAATAAGTCAATCGCTTAGGACTCGAAGTAGGACAGATAACTTCCTCCCCGGGACAGGAGAAAATATTCAAAAGAAACAAAAAATAAATAAAAAGAAAAATTGAAGTTCAGGACCTGAAGCAGAGTAATAACATACCCTCCCTCGGATGAGAAACTGGCCCCTAGAAGAAAACAACAGGAAATAAAAATAGAATGACTGGACTACGCCCAGGACTTATGGAAAGGTTTACAAAACACCTTCCCCAAGACGAGGGATTATTTTTTGTTTACAGAAAACCAAGTAATAAAAAGAAATAGGAAAGAAGGAAAGAAAAAATAAAACAGAAAGAACTTACACTCAGGACTTGAAGCCAGGAAATAAATTCCCACCTCAAGACGAGAGATCGACCCTGAGATCTATTGCAGATCATGTTCTTACACCTGTTAGCCTTCCCCGGCAACGGTGCCAAAATGTTGGTGTCTGGATATGAACAGAATTCAACCCTTTCTTCCACATAAATTATCAACCCCAGACATTAGTTATTTCAATACTAACGACAAGGTATATGCAGATACAAGCACATGGTCTTCTGTAAATCACATGTTTAATCTATAACACATAAGTCATTGTAACAGCATTGAAATGCACTGCAGAAATAAAAGGCATCTACAACAATTTAAACGTGACTGTAACAGTAATAAAAAATCACACTAAAACACAACACTGCAAGGAAAAGAGCACTACAAATACTAGAGTAGAACATAGTATTCCTTTAAGGAATGAAATACCTATCTTCCTCCATTTTTCCATGAAAAGAAATTCTTCTTGAGTATGGTAGTTAATGGGCTTTCATTACACCCATAATTATTTGCAGCCTTTTTGTAGTATCTAGTTAGTCCCAAGGAACAATATAATATCTTTAGAGTCTTATATTTTTACAAATATTTTATAGCCTCAAGTTTCCTAAGATCCACTTGCACCCGTATCCATTAACCACTTGACCTAAGTACTCCAGTTGAAAAGTGCCAAAATTCATCTAGATTTCTTTAGGAACAATTGGTGTCATAAAGTATATGTAACTTTTATCGACATGTTTTGCATGTGCCTACCAAGATTTGTTATAAATCAAGATATAGTTAAAGAATACCACCACAAATATACACAAGAAATGTTGAAAGACCTTGTCCATGATGCTTGGAAAATTGGGCATTCCATTAGAAAGACCAAAAAGCATCACTAAAATTCCATAATAATCTTCATGTCTATGGAATGAAATCATACAAATTTTTACCTCATTTTTCTATATTTAGTGATACCCAAAGTGAAGTTCCATTTTGATGAAGAACTAGGCATCGTGAAGAGCATCCCAAATGTCATCAATAATTGATATGGAAAAATTGTCTTTGATCACCAATTTATTAAGAACACAAATATAAGGAACATTAAGTATTTTGTTATTTCTTCAATAACATTAATATTGGGTACGAGTAAGAATTAGTATCACGGAATATTCAACTACTATCCAATAGTTCCTAAATCTTATATTCAATAGAATTTTTTTATTCAAAGGGATGTCAATAATGATGCATATTGTTTGGTTAGCTACCTAGAAAGAATGGGATACCATTATCATGCTCACGAAAAGGAGATAAGTCATGGGTTTTTTCAAATACTTCTGGAATCATTACAAAAAATCAATTGTAAACCAATTTGAATTTATTATGGGGTGATATCCATGACTTGGATGACGTTAAATTGGAAAATTATTTTGAGTAGCCTTTCTTAAAGAACTTTTCACAACAAGCATAGAGAATGATTTCTTAGGGGCTAGACTATAGACTTTTACGGGTGTGTCTATGACCCTCATTACTGAAGCTCATATAAAAAGTCCATTATATCTTAATCCATTACTCACAACCTTTCTTCTTCGAGAATTACATTAATAATTATATCATTTCATTTCAATAATGGACATGATTAATTTAAGGAAGTATTCCACTATTTGTAGTTTCATATTCTCACATTTACCAACACATTTCATCATAAATCCAGTTAGTTATCATGATTTGAAAACCATGCACCACATGGACATCAGAATATGTGCCTTCAACAACTCAACAATGAACACTAGTGCTACCATTTTAATTAAGGAAATTATCGTTCTGTGCTTCATATAACTAACCAACATCAACGTGTAGGGTGCTAAAATTCTTGATAAAGTGTAAAGGTAATATTGACGTTTCTAAAAAGGGGATTCTTGGGTGATTTTGTTAGGTTGAGGAAGTGTACTCTCTATTAGATCCAAATTTAGCATAATTTCCTTTGCAATTTCCTTGGGCATGCCAGGTTCGGTCATATGTATGACAAAAAAAATTATTTCCTTATATTTAGGCTCTTTGACTCATTTTTTATCACCCTAATAGTAAAGATATAAACATTAAAATTTAGCTTCTGCTACCAAGGTCTACTTGTTGAAACACAAGAATTGGGAATTTAGTGGATTAGTCACAGGTACAAAATATGAAGGAATACATATCTATTAGATCAACTTTAGTGAAGTGAGGCATTGAAGGGTGAAAACACTCAAAAATGAGTGGTCATTATTGTAACCATCTTCCCTCATCAATATACTTACCCTTAGTAGATTGTTCACTTGAGAAGTTGCGACCCTCATCATGTTTACCTTCCATCTTCACAATCGTATCAAAATAAAAGTTAAATTTTGCAATGAAGGAAGATACATTAGTCTTTAATGTACTCATTGGATGAGAGTGTTCCCTGAAAAGGAAAGAGAGTAAACAATTTTCTTTACTTCAACCATCATTGATATGTTGAGGGTGTGTGACATGAGGCCTATGGGTCCCCATAAAATTTTATCCAAGATCTAACCTGATACTATTCATGTTCCAAGAGGAATCTAAGGAGATGGATCACAATCAACTATATTGAAGGATCTACTTAAAAAATGGTACTAGAGAGTTTCACCACGATGATTAATGCCATGCAATGTGTATTTGAGCTAGCTCTCTTATAATGGTATAAATGGGCCAAAAAAAAAAAAAATCTTTAATACTATAAGAGTATTTTTCCTATACAAAAATTATTGTACTAATAAAATTCACAAATTCTTGGTATTACAAATTATTGTGCCACGAACTGCTCTCCAACCCAGTATGGAAGAAATGTTGTAATGTCTCATCTTATCATGTTAAACATTTTGATATAATGTCTTGTCTTATCTTACTAAACATTTTGACAATTAAATTACATAAAAAATAAAATTAAAATTATTAATAAAACATTTTGATTTCACAAATTACATAAAATTAAAATCAAGTTTAAATTTATAAATAATATTTCTAATTCTAATTCACAATCAAACTAATCTGGACTGGTCATAAATATAAATCCATCAAACATTAAAAAAAAAAAAAAAAAATCTTCTACCAAAAATAAATAAATAACATAAAATAAATAAAAAATATAATTTTATAATAAATTTATGAGTTTCCAATAAAATACATAATCCAATCTCTTATAACAACACCGAAGATGAATAAACGATATCTTTCACTATATTTCCTAATTCCCTAGTATGCAAAACTGATATCCCTCTTCAAAGTTAATTCCCTGCTATGCAATAGTCATATTCATATTCCTCTCATAGCTTAAAAAATCTTAAAAGTAATGAGAACACTTTTCATCATTGCCACTACCATGTATTGGACTGCTATTGCCATGTAGGAGTGATAAGTAGACCGCACCTTGGTTAATGAAAATATGAATATGACAAAACCATAGAACATGGAAAGAGACATGTTATTTATCAAAGAGGCCTAATCAATGACACTACTATTGTGAAATGGAATTCCAATCAGAAGGTACCTTTGGCTTTGAATCTTCCCGTGAAGTTGACCTTTGGAGATTTGGATCCGTAATTTATAAAGTCATCTTCAAGATCTAAGCCCCGTGCCAAAGTGGTTGGCTCTCTGTTTTAATTTTCCTAAGTGTTTTGATTTGTCTTTACTTTCTTTTCTTAATCTTTTTAGAACAATTTTATACTTCCAACGGTGTGGCTGTATATATACTCTTACTTTTATACATAAAATATTTTTTAACCAAAGGATTACTTTAAGCGTTGGCCAAAAGCAAGTTAAAATTATTCTGTTAACCCTCCATTGAATTTACAAAAATAATAATAAATCAAATGTATAACCTTTACTTTGTGACTTTATTTTTAAAGTGTAAGGAGCACACCATAACTTCGATAGCACATGCAAAACACTAAAAAGGGTTGCTGTTTTTATATTTATTATATTGAAAAATTATGTGAATTTTTAATATTATAAATGATATTATTATGATAAATTTAAATATATTATGTAATTGGAAAAAATAGTTTATATTGTTTTTTTTATTTAATATAAATAAATTAATATATATTTAAAATTTAAAAGGAAAGTTTTCATGGGCATATTTCTATGTTGGATGGAGTTAAGAAGTTTAGATGCTTAAGTTTCTAATTTTTATTTGTTATTGGTCCTTGTTGCCTGTGTTATAGGACTATAGTAATTGAAATGTGGTATCTTTACAACTTTATATGCAAACCGGTATGATCTAAAACTTTTAAACCATGCTTTTTAACATATTAGGTGTCCACTAAATTTCCCGACCAATCAAGCATATTGATTTATTTCTATTGACCAATCAACACAATTTTCATCTTATTTCGCCTCATACCGAGGCAAGTATGAGGCCTAACTTAGGATAACTAAGGATAATTACAAGAAAGTGATGAAATTTTCAAGTTCACATGAACTAATGGTGACATTAATTCTGAACATTTTATGTAACATCACTCTACAAGATAAATGAGATGATATGCAAGCTTATTATAAGAAATCCAAAGTCATTTAACTCTAATGTTGTCATTGTTGATGTTGTCAAGTGGTGAATGCATGTAGCTGCGTTGTCTACATGTAGTTGTGTTGTCTCCTAGCATCTACAGAACGAGATGATACAAACATTTATTATAAGAAAACTAAATTCATTTAAGTCTTATCTTGTCGTGTTTTATGTTGTTAGGTGGTGAATGCATGTAGTTGCACTATCTCTTGGCACCTACAAAACGAAAAATGTCAAAAAAATTAAGATCTCCACCTTCATCCATGAACAAAAAATTCCACAACATCTTCAACATTGTCCTTCCTACTCCTGGATGGACTCTGAAGAAGAGGAGAAATAAGAAACAATTGTAGAAATAGGAGTGTTTACAATCAGATCAAGAGGTACTTACAAAATCAACTGTAAACCAATTTGAATTTATTATGGGGTGATATCCATGACTTGGATGGTGTTAAATTGGAAAATGATTTTGAGTGGCCTTTCTTAAATAAATTTTCACAACAAGGATATAGAATTATTTCTCAGGGGCTAGCCTATATACTTTGACGGGTGTTTCTATGACCCTCATTATTGATGCTCATATAAAAATCCATTATATCTTAATCCATTACTCACAGCCATTCTTCTTTGAGAATTAAATTATATCATTTCATTTCAATAGTGGACATGATTAATTTAAGGAAGTATTCCACTATTTGCAGTTTAATATTCTCACATTTACCAACACATTTCATCATAAATCCACTTAGGTATAATTATTTGAAAACCATTCACCACATGGACATCAAAATATGTGTCTTCAACAACTCAACAATAAAAACTAGGTGTTAACATTTTAATTAAGGAAAATATCTTTCTATGCTTGATATAACCAACCAGCATTAGGGTGTAGGGTGCTAAAATTCTTGATAAAGTGTAAAGGGAATATTGAGGTTCCTAACAAGGGGATTCTTTGGTGATTTTGTTAGGTTGAGGAAGTGTACTCTCTATTAGATCCAAATTTAGCATAACTTCCTTTGTAGTTTCCTTGGGCATGCCAGGTTGGGTCATCTGTATGACAAAAAAAATTATTTCCTTATATTTAGGCTCTTTGACTCTTTTTTTATCACACTAATAGTAAAGATATAAACATTAAAATTTAGCTTCTTCTACCAAGGTCTACTTGTTGAAACACAAGAATTGGGAAGTTATTGGATTAGTCACATGTACAAAATATGAAGGAATACATATCTATTTAGATCAACTTTAGTGAAGTGAGCCATTGAAGGGTGAAAACACTAAAAAAGGAGTGGTCATTATTGTAACCTTCTTCCTCATCAATATAAGTACCCTTAGTAGATCGTTCACTTGAGAAGATGTGACCCTCATCATATTTACCTTCCATCTTCACAATCCTATCAAAACAAAGGCTAAATTTTGCAATTAAGGAATATACATTAGTCTTTAATGTACTCATTCGCTGAGAGTGTTCTTTGAAAAGGAAAGAGATTAAACAATTTTGTTTAATTCAACCATCGTTGATATGTTGAGGGTGTATGACATGAGACCGATGGGGACCCAAAAAAGGTTATCCAAGATCTAACCCCATACTATTAATATTTCAAGAGGAATCTAAGGAGATGGATCACAAGCAACTATATTGAAGGATCCACTTAAAAAAAAGTACTAGAGAGTTGCACCATAATGATTAATGCCATGCAATGAGTCTTTTGAGCTAGCTCTCTTATAATGGCATTAATGGGCCACATTTTTTTTTCTTTAATACAATAGGAGTATTTTTCCTATGTAAAAATTATTGTACTAATAAAATTCTCAAATTCTTGGTATTACAAATTAATGTGCCGAGAGGCGCTCTTCAACCCAAAATGGAAGAGATGTTGTAATGTCTCATCTTGTCATGTTAAATAATTTGGTGTAAAGTGCAGTCTTATCTTATTAAACATTTTGACAATTAAATTATGCAAAAAATAAAAATAAAATAAATAATAATTATAATTATTAATAAAACATTTTTAATTTTACAAATTACATAAAATTAAATTTAAACTTAAAAGTAATAATTATAATTATAATTAAGAATTATATTAATTTAGATCCATCGTAATTTTAGATCCACCCAACACAAAAAAAAAAAAAAAATTCTTACACAATTTTACAAGTTAAGAAAAAAAATATATAATTTTAAGATACATTTCTGAGTTTTAGTAAAATACTTACTCTAATCTCTTATAACAACAGCGAGGAAGAATAAACGATATCTTTCACTATATTACCTAATTCACTAGTATGCAAAATTGATATCCTCTACTAACTTAATTCCCTGGTATGTAATAGTCATATTCCTCTCATAACTTAAAAAACTGGAAGTAAAGAGAACACTTCTCATCATTGCCACTGCCATGTATTAGATTGCTATTGCCATGTATGAGTGATAACTAGACCACATGGCTGGTCAGGTGAAGATGAATGTGACAAATTTTTAGTTCATGGAAAGATGAATATGCCAAAACCTTACTCAGAACAGGGAAAGAGACATGTTATTTATCAAAGAGGCCTGATCAATGACACTTCTATTGTGAAATGGAATTCCAATCAGAAGATACCTTTGGCTTTGAATCTTCCCGTGAAGTTGAACTTTGGAGATTTGGATCCGTAATTTATAAAGTTATCTTCAAGATCTAAGCCCCTTGCCAAAGTGGTTGGCTCTCTGTTATGGGGGATTGATGGTTTTAATTTTTCCAAAGTGTTTCTAAATCCAACCCCGATAGCGGAGTTGGTTAGGCATGAGGGCCTTTCGAGTATACCTTGAGGTCTTACTGCGAAAAATAAATAAATATTAATGTGCAATGGTGGGGCCTTGCTGTCGAGTGAGTGCCTCTCTCAGCTTTTCATTCGACTCATTCATTTAATCGGGGTCATTCATTTGATTTGTCTTTCCTTTCTTTTTAAAGTATTTTTGAAACATTTTTATACTTCCAATGGTGTGGCTTTTTATATATATATATATATATATGTGGTTATTCTAAGCGTTGCCCAAAAGCAGGTTAAAATTATTTTGTTAACCCTACATTGAATTTAAAAAATAAAATAAAAATCAAAAGTATAACCTTTACTTCGTGGCTTCATGTTTAATGTGTAAGGAGCACACCATCACTTCGATAGCACATGCAAAACCTTAAAAAGTGTTTGGTGTTTTTTTTTTTAATATATTCAAAACATATCTGAATTTTTAATATTGTAAATGATATTATTATTATAAATTTAAATATATTATGTAATTGGGAAAAAATATTTTATGTTGTTTTTATTATTTAATATATAATTAAAATATAAAAAGGAAATTTTTTATGTACATATCTCTAGGTTGATGGAGCTAAGAAGTTTAGATTTTTAAGTTTTCAATTTTTTTGGTTATTAGTTTTTTACGTCTGTGGTATAGGATTATAGTAATTGAAATGTATTATCTTTACAATTTTACATGCAGATTGGTATGATCTAAAACTTTTAAACCATGTTGTTTAACATATTAGGTCTCTACTACATTTCCCAATCAATCAAGCATATTGAATTTTTTCTATTGACCAACAAATGCAATTTTTATCCTATTCTGTCTCATATCGAGGCAAGTATGAGGCCTAACTTACGATAACTAAGGATAACTATGAGCAAGCGATGAAATTTTCAAGTTCACATGAACTAATGCTGACATTAATTATGAACATTTTATGCAACATCACTCTAGAGGATAAATGAGATGATATGCGGCCTTATTATAAGAAAGCTAAAGTTATTTAACTTTGATGTCGTCGTTGTTGATGCTGCTAGGTGGTGAATGCATGTAGTTGCATTATCTACATGTAGTTGTGTTGTCTCCTGGCATCTACAAAATGAGATGATACACGGGCTTATTATAAGAAAGCTAAAGTCATTTAACTATAATGTTGTCATTGTTGATGTTGCCAAGTGGTGAATGCATGTAGCCGTGTTGTCTGCATGTAGTTGTGTTGTCTCCTGTCATCTATGGAACGATAACCGTCAACAAAATTAAGATCTCCACCTTCCTTCGTGAACAAAAAATTCCACTCCATCTTCAACATTGTCCTCCCAACTCCTTGATGGACTATGAAGAAGAGGAGAAACGAGCAAAAATTGTAGCAAGAGGAGTATTTACCTCTTTACAAAGGATCCCTGCTCAATTTGGAGATTGTAGTTTACCTTGAACTTGGGGTAAAAGCCTTCATTTTGTGGATAAAATATTTACAAAACTCTGAGTATTTTTTTTTTGTTTTGGTTTTATTTACCTTAGTATATTGATGCAGTTGAGACTAGTGATAGCTTCTCTTGATGTGGTTAAGACTAGTGATAGCTTCTCTTGATGGAGTATTCTTTTTGCTGCCACTGCTGATAGGATTATTCTTGCTACTTGATATTGGTATCAACGTAACCTAATAGTTTGGACAAAGCTTGGGTTTTTGAGTGATAAGTAACAATAAGTAAACATTAAGAAACCCCATAAAATTGAAAATAGCAGGATACAGCCTTACTAGTTTAGTCATTACTAGGTTCATTAGTGGGAACACTGGTGGGATCAAATCCTTCTCTCTCTGTTCCTTTATCTATCCTCCTTGTGCCTTCCATGCATGTTACCTTGTCTTGTTCCTCTATCTGACCCTCTTAATGAATTTGTTGTTCTCTATGGTTCTTTTCTCCATTCCTTTATGTTCCATTATTGAGTGTTGTTTCCTAAGCACGTGAAATGCCTCAGATGTAAGGTAGAAGGCTTTGGCCATCTTCCCAAATTGGGTCACCAAGAGGTGATACAAAAACCGAAAAATCTACTGATCTGATCAGGAATAGGGGTTCATGCTCATTCACCTCAGCCATCATCCATCATCCTACTGAAAGTGATTGTAAATAGAAAAGTTCGTTTACTTTTCTACTTTTTGAAAACACAGAATTTTGTGCTTTTTGAAAATAGAGAATGTGATTGTAAATTATAAGTTACAGTAACAAAGCATTTAAAATGTAAAAATTTATTAACTTGTAAACTTGTGATAGGTTTTAATTTTATCGTGCTTCTATTTTGAGTACTTATTTTTTTCGTTTTTGAGATAAATTTGCACATAGCAATTTATAAAGACACAATACAGTTATCCTATGATTTTTTAAGGCACATAATGGATTTTCTTGCTATCATACCGACTGCTACTGATTCAACACGATCGCTCACTTAATCAACTTATTCAACAAAAAGCATCCTATCATTTTTCGATGCACATAATGATTTTTTTTGCTATATTCATATCGATTGCTACTAGTTCAACACAATCACTAACTTACTCAACTTATTCAACATAATCAACAACATTATCTGGCTCTGCCCTACCCCATTTCCTGTAGTAGTTTCTATATTCAAAACCTATTTTTGTGGCTCAGATGTGAACATAAGTTGTGGGAATTTATCAGAAAATTTGTGTTATCTATTGTTTTAGCACTTACTTTAGGAAGACCATCCAAATACTCTTCTGACCTTCCATATTAAATCTTTGAATTGTCCCATTACCATTTGTGTGCCCATCTTGCTCCACATTTTAAAACTGGGCAAAAAAATATGCTACTCATATCGACCTAGGACATACCACAACTATCTATGCAAGTGTGCTCGACCGATTAATTATGTTTTATCCATTGTTGTTAATACACCAACCTTATTTCTGTCCCTAGTTCTTAAATAAACGAATTTTTTTTCTCCCTCCATGGTACAGGAACTATCTTCGAAATGGAATGTGGTGTTTTTCACCTACTTCAATTCCCCCCTACACTATAGTCTGACACACCCCTTCAGCAGGGGAATCATCTTTGATTTGCATGACACCATTCCCAAAGTTTTCATAAGGGTTTCCAAGGTTGATATTTATTTATTTTCTTGACCTACGGATTAATGTCTCACTAGGGTCCTTGATGGTTCTAAGAGAACCACTACAACATGCTACAACATCGACTTCATGAGAAAACTTGATCTCAAAAACCACTACAGCATGCTACAACATATCCCTTTGAAATAGGTAAATTCATCATGAGCGAGTGTGTGTAATGCATGCAGGTGGTTACATGGTTGTTGGGTGTCAGAATGGTCGCCACGGGTGTTCTATTCCACGGGTGTCTAAATACCACCACGAGCATTTATTTTTCCCTTAGGCAGGGACTAGCATCCACGCTGCTATTTATCTTGTTTATAAATTAGATTCTATGTCCTTGGCTTATGATTATTCAACTAAAAATGAAAATGACAACACTAGATTATTTTCTGATAAAATAAAATGCATGATTATTCTCTATTAAAATAAAATGAACCATACAATATTAATTTTCATCCATGTCCCTTACATATGGGTTATTATTAGTCAACTAAAAATGAAAATGACAAACCTAGATTCTTTTCTATTAACATTTATGGTGAAAGTGGTAACAAGGAAAAAATACATCATACAATACTCATTGTCATCCATGTCCCTTACATGTGGTTAAACAATTGGATATAAAAATAACAAATCTCGATTATTTTCTAATAAAGCTTGAGGTTTAAAAGGGTAAGTAGGAAAGAGATGTTCCATATAAAATAGATTATCATTTCTAAGTTAGATTCTATGTTCCTTATATGTCTTTATAAGTTATATTCTATGTCTTAGTTAGTCACATGAAAATGAAAATTCTTGATTTTTCCCTATTTAAACTTATGTTTATTATGTTTAAAATGATAATAAGAAACAAATGTGCTATATAAAATATTAATCAAATTGAAATTTAATTTGAACATAAAAAATTTAAATATATTATAAAAAATATAAAAATTGATAATAAGAAACAAATGTGTTATATAAAAAATCAATTAAAATTAAATTAAATTGGGATTTAATTATAACACACACATACACACATATATATATTGTTTTTAGATTTAATGCTAAAATAAGTTATAATTTTTATGGAAAAGTCACAATAGTCATATAAAAAAAATTCAATGTTTTGGATTGGTAACTAGATCTATCCCATTACAAACCACTAATGTTGCAATGGAGTCTCACTTGTCCCCCATTATGGCCAACCTTTTTATGAAAACTTTTGAAAAGAGAGCATTTTAGTCATACCTCCTAAAACCTAAGAGATGTAAAAGATATGAGCATGATTTTCCCTCACGAGAAGAAAGAAATTAATAAATTATTTGAACACCTTAATTTTATTTCAAAGAACATCAAATTCACTATGGAAGTGGAAGAGGATAATATCATCCCACCTTTGGACATCGATTCATAGGAAGCAATATAGAAACCTTGGCCATGAGGTCTACTTGAATAAAATGAATATATATAGTTACCTCCATGCAAACTCTCATCCCCCTCCCACTTATTCAAGAACACCTTAACCATGAGGGTTATTAGAGTTTCTAATGAATACCACCTAGAATGGGAAATTTTTTACCCTACCAAGGTTTTTATGAGTATTCACTACAAGAATAAAGATAAAACTACAATAAGAGGATTCATGCATAGAGAAGGATGTGAGCCTCATTCTAGAGAAAAAACTAGGTAAGATAGTTTTCCTTTCCTACATTAAAGGGGTTATAGACAAAATTCCCGTGGTTTTAAGAAAAAAGGAGATTATAACTTCTTTCAAACTCCTTAAAACCATCAAATAGAAAATGATATTAGTGAAGGACATCCTAAAAAAAGACCAACATAAAGGAGTATATAAAGTAGAATTCCCCTATGGAAAATCTTAAATCGTGGAAACTAGATGATCAGTTCAAACAAGGATTTTAAGCATAAAATTGATATCAAGAATGGGTGCACATGAACCTCAACATTAGGTAAGTGTTCCAATAGAATTAGACGTAATCCTAATGAAAGAGGATCACTAATTCAAATTTAGAATTATAGAGGTTATTGAAATCATTAAGCATCCTAATAACCTAAATAGTGATGTGGGTACATAAATCAATGAGAACTGAGTTTCATTGATTTGCTACATAAGGCACTAAGCAGAAAATGTCAAGTTTTCTCTCATCTTTGTCTCCTTCCTTTGTTTTGGTTTTTCTCTTTAACGTGATTTATTATGCACTTGCTATAGTTACTTACTTTTAGATTTTGGGGTTTTATTCGATTTCCTCCTTTGATTTAATTTTTTTTTATTGATTTTTGATATTTTATTACAGTAATACTTATTTAGACATCAAAAAGATTTATCTTGGATGGTTAGAATGAAGGATTTCTATCCTCCCCACCAAGCTCAATTTGCACAAGTGACATGTTTAATTCATATATATTATATGTTTTATTTTTCCTTTTTTTTTTTTAACATGATGGAAAAACCTATCATAATTTAGTTTTAAAACCAACAATAGGGATGGGCATCATTGGTTTCTATCCCCGATTCAAGCTAATTCATAATTTTTATTCAAGGGAACAACGTCACCTAGGATTACTCATTGGTGGTCCATAAGAGCACAAGCTTTCACTCCTCCAAGATGCCTCTGGGTCTTGGGCCATTAACCTATTTCCTTATGTCCGAGAAATACAAGCTCCTATCCAAGAAGAATATATGTTAGGTTGCAGTCCAGGCCCATATCAAGTATATTGTTCTAACGGCTTTAAACCATAGTATTATGATTTATTATTTTTCTTTCGTCTTATTATTTACTATTTGATAGATTTCTTTTTCTTTTTCTATTATTCCTTATCGTTTGTTTTTTTCTCATTCTAAGATTAACATATATTAGTATATTTTGTCTATTAATATTTGAGGATATATATATATATATATATATATATATATATATATATATATATATATATATATAGTCTACTATTTAAGCTTTTATAACTAGTGATTATGATGTTGAATTATTTTGGATATAAATTTTGTACTTTCATTTTTTTCCCCAATGAACAAATGGACACTCAACCTATCATCAAAATTAAAAATTGAAAGAATGAATCATTTTAACCCTTCCTACCAAGTTTAATTTCGACAAGTGACATGCTGAATTCATATAGAGTATATTTTTGTAATGGATTCAAGCCATAGTATTAGGATTTAATAATTTTCTTTGTCTTCATTATTTGGTAGATTTTTTAAATATTTTTTGTGATTCGTTCTTATTATTGGATTTTTTTATTATAGAATTATTATATATTGTATATTAATGTTTAGATTTGTTGTATTATTATAATATTTTTTATTATTATGTTGTATTTATTATTATTATTTTATAATTTTGTATGGTATATATATATATATATATATATATATATATATATATATATATATATATATATATAGTCAACCTACATTCTCCCTAGAAATAGTTGTAACCTCAATAGGGATGGGGGTATGGAAATCAATGAGAACTGAGTTTCATTGATTTGCAACATAAGGCACTAAGCAGTAATGTCAAGTTTGATTTCATATTTGTCTCCTTCCTTTGTTTTGGTTTTTCTCTTTAACGTGATTTATTTTGCGCTTTCTATAATTAGTTACTTTTATATTTTTGGGGTTTTTTTCGATTTCCTCCTTTGATTTAGTTCTTGTTTATTGTTTTTTGATATTTTATTACAATAATACCTATTTATTTATCAAATAGATTTCCCTTGGATGGTTGGGATGAATGATTGTTATCCTCCCCACCAAGTTCAATTTTCACAAGTGACATGTTGAATTCATATCAAGTATATGTTTTCTTTTTTCTTTTTTCTTTATTTTATTTTTTAACATGATGGGAAAACCTATCATAAATTAGTTTTCAAACCAACAATGGGGATAATCATCATTGTTTTATATCCACGAATGCAAGCCACTTCATCATTATTATTCAAGGGAAACAACGTCATCTAGGATTACTCGTTGGTGGTCCATAAGAGCACAAATTTTCACTCCTGCAAGATTCCTCTGGGCCTTGTGCTATTAACCTATTTCCTTATGTATGAGGAAGATGATCTTCTATCCAAGAAGAAGAAATTTTAGGATGTACTCCAGGCCCATATCAAGTATATTGTTGTAACAACTTCAAGCCATAGTATTATGGTTTATTATTTTTCTTATTATTTACTATTTGGTAGATTTTTTTCTTTTTCCATTATTCATTATTGTTTGGTTTTTTCTCATTATAGGGTTGGCATATATTATTATATTTTGTATATTAGTATTTGAGGTTTTATATATATTCGACTATTTAAGTTTTTATAACTAGTCATTATGATGTTGATTTTTTTTATATAAATTGTGTACCTCTGTTTTTTTTCCGTTGAATAAATGGACACTCACCCATCATCAAAATTAAAAATTGAAAGAATGAATCATTTTTACCCTTCCCTTTAATTCCAACAAGTCAGATGTTGAATTCATACCAAGTGTAATGTTGTAATGGCTTTAGGCCATAGTATTAGGATTTGATATTTTTATTTGTTCTCATTATTTGGTAGATTTTCTAATTTTTTTTGTTATTAGTTCTTATTATTATATTATTTTTTTTCTAGAATTATTATATATTGTATATTAATGTTTAGATTTGTTGTATAATTATAATAATTTTTATTATTATGTTGTATTTATTATTATAGTTTTATAACTTTTTATGCTATATATATATAACCTACATTCACCCTAGAAATAGTTGTCTTTATATATATCCTCGGGTTTTTATATGATGTTGAATTTTTTGTAATTTTTATTGGATTCAACCTTTCAACTAAAATCCAACATATTAAAACCAAAATATACAAATCCATCTTTTTTTTAGATTTGAAATAACTCTCTCACTCGTTTGATGTACTTTTGATTGTTGTTGATTTTCACACTCACTTGATTTTAGATTTGAACTTGCTTCATTTTCTGAACTCACTCTCTTTATGTTTCGTTGTTGTGTTAATTTCACGCTCGCTTGCTTTAAAGTTGAAGTCTCTCACTTTATGCTTGTTTGATTGTTGCTTGAATTTCACGCTCACTTGAACTTGTGTTAACAATTGATTTCTTGAACTCACGCACGCTTGAATTTTGTGTTATTAATGGAATGCTTGAATTCACGCTCGCTTGATTTTTCTTCAAAAAATTTCATGCTCAGTTGATGTCTTGAATTTGTTCACTTGTACTTTGCACTCGCTTGAAATTTCTCACTTGATTTAGATTCTTTGCAAAATAAGGGTGTCCAATATTATCTAAAACTCACCCAATATTTTACAATGAGATGAATCTTTTGGAAAATTAAGTACAATTTCAACCGCTCAACTTTTTCACTTTCTTGATAAAAAAGTATTGGGTGTCAGGTTCACCTGAGAATGCACCCTTACAATTCAACTCAATTTGATTTTAATTTTATTACAAGTTAACTTACAAAAACAAAATTATTTGCAAGTTACACAAAGACCAATTGTTGTTGATGTCGTTGAGTGTTGATGTGGATGACCACTTTATTAGCTTGATTATGTGTTGTGTATGCTTTTCTTGTTTGTGCTTCATTACCCTTTATTGAATGTTATTTGCAACTACTTAGTTATAGGTGCTTCAATTAATTTTATTTCTTTCATTCACTTGGTTTGAAATTCATGTCTGTGTTAAATGAGAGAATTGTAGTGTCAAAAATAGACACAAAATATGCACAATTAATCACTATAAAAGGTGTACGTAAGATCCCTTTATTAAAATTTCAGACAGATCTAGGATACTTCAATACCACAAAAAATATATGTTTTATTAAATATTGGATAACACCAACCTTCAACTTTTCAATAAATGATAATGCCAAGCTCGCGCCCCCTTGAAGCAACTTGTCTTAAAAAATGAATGACTTAGCCTCCGAGAAGTAAAAAATTTACTTCAAAAATCTTCCCTTAAAAATATATATATATATTCACTTATCACTCCATATTACATATTATATTTCCAAAGGAGAAATTTTAATGCACCTTATTACAACACTAATTCCAATATTCACCCTTATAACTAAAAACAATTATCTACTCCTGGTCTTCTCCCAAAAAAACCACTCATTAAAAAATACACCTTATCACTCCATCACATAAAGACAACACCTTACCTTTCCACATTAAAAAAAACAAAAAAAAAAAAAAAAAAATGATTACTTTAAAAAACAAAAATCGTGTCATTTAAGCTTTACAATAAAAGGGCATACCTTTTACTTGTTTCTCCAAACATAGACTCTAGCTTTGTTAATTCTGCTTCTGGGTCCAAGATGCTTGATGATTTCGCAGCTTAAAAAAATTAATTAGCTTTTATACATGATTTCATTTGTTCAAGTAAATTATGAAAATCCTTCTTGTATGTGGGCAAGTTTGAAATGACGAATTGTAGAAATTGTCGATTGAATTTCTCCAAAGTGTTCTCAACAACATGTGCACTTTGTTTAATTTAATACAACTGCAATTTCCATGTACCTACAAGAAAAAATGTCCAAGCATTCACAACGCTAGCTTCTATCTTCCATGCAAACCAGAAATCCTACACATTCTTCTTCCTTCAATTTCAAACTTGTTTCCCATCAAAAAACTTCAAGCAATCCCTGTTTACTGTGCAATTCACTATTCTAATGGGACGGATTAGGCTAACTTTGTAGTAATCTTCCTTTTCTTGCAGGCAGGGTATATATAATTCGAGAAATATTTACTCATCGTAATGGAATAAATAGCAAAGAGTTAAAAGATAAACAGGTTGATAGAATCTGTGACCTATTTCAGCGACAACTATAAGTATCATTGAGTGATATTGATTCAACGCTTCAAGATTACAAATTTTTGGAAGAGCAACATGGATTCATGATTGGGAATGACATATATCATTTAGTTGGACTTCCTTGCAGTGTAATATCAACTTATATAAAAGGCTATACAAATGTACAATGTTCACGTGTTCGTTATGACAAAAAGGTGGCTAGATGAAAGCATACAGATGCTGAACTTTTTCAAAATTACCTGGTTTTTTAACAGTCTCTACATTGTGGGTTCCTAAATCCTAATGAGTACTTGGATTTGTTCCTTGTTCGTGTTGATGGCTTGTGGGGACAAATTATGAAGATGGATGAAATTAGTAAATCATCTTACCTTGATGAACTTGGAGAAACATTTCAGATGTGACGAAATATTCTTCTTCACATCTAAAATACATAGATCGATTCTTGCATTTGCATGCATACTGGGCTCAGTTAGAATATTAGCTTGGAGGAGATTTCGAATTTACTCAGGGAGTTCAGAAAAAATTTATTAATACATGTGGTGGGATGTTAGAGTTCTGGAAAGGATATATAAACATGGAGTTTTCAGCTGCCTATCCAAAACTTATCTCTACAAAACTGATCCAAGTGAAGATTAGGGGAAAATTTAGAGATATTTACAGTGATGGAGATTATTTAATATTGGTCACAACTGATCGAAAAAATGAATTTGACAATATTCTTGCGTCTATGCCATTTTTTGGCTATGCACTTGACATCCATCCTTAATATGTTCTCGAACCTGTTTCTATTTCGTCGTGCTTTATTTGGCATTTTCCAGCACCCCTGTAACAACAGAGAAAATCTCTCATGTCTTATGTCACGACGGACGAAAAGGCAGAGTCGTGTTCAAAGGGGCTATCAAATACATGGCCTACAATGGACCTCTTTTCACCTTGATTTCAAAAGAAGAAACCTGTATGTTGCGACCATTGGAGTTCTTCGCGGCTTGGCATGACGTGTTGACCATTTCATACTTAGGGTTCCCACCTACCCTATGCAGATCCTCCCTGTCTGTTTGTGTGATTATGATCAGATTGATTTCTCAACATTGCATTGGAAAAATCTGAAAGAGGAAACCTTATCCTAGAGTGGTGTCGTATGGAGACACAACATTACAAATCATGTATATCTCTGCACAACAACTCGAACAACTACTTGCATAGCTTGAGCCCAATTAGAGGGAGAAAGGAAAACAATGATTCATACATAAGTCGCAACACCTCCGAGCCACCACATGGTCGCTTCACCGTCGATGTCCCACTGAAATATTTTTTTCACCATCTCGTATAGAATTCCCGTGATATCTTTCTTTAGATATCCTTGGTAGTTGGTAATGTAGTGAGAGTTCAAGTAGATTGCGTTGATTTTCATGTAGATACTCATGACCACTTGATTTCCACATACAGATCTACCTCACTCATGTCCTTCGTATCATAGGGCCACGTCTAGTTGAAGGTTCACCAAACGAAGAGAAAGGCTTCATCTAATGTGCAGGTTGCATTATCGATCCCTACCTAGACTCTTGTACGTTTACTCTATTATCACAAGATGGATTAAAAGAAATTCCTTCTAAAATTGGAATTGCCTCTCTAAAACTAAAAAAATATTTTTCAATGGAAAGTTGCACAATCTAACTGAAAAAAATCAAGAAAATGAGTTGTTACAGGAAACGCTTTGCAGTGTATCATTGTAGTGTACACATGTGGTTCAAAATTCAACCTCCGACGTGTAACGGTAAATTCCACTATCAACATAGTTTTGTCGCTACAGTGAATAACTCAACCCACAGATTAAATGGCAGGTGATAGGTTCACGACAATGCTCCGCGGCTCCGACCAACTTACATTCTAGAGCTCAATAAAAAAAATGTAGAGATAAAAGCTTCTGCAATCACTCGCCACGCTACATAGGTTTAAAGCCTCTCGACACATACTTTAATACTACAATGAATATATTATAAAATAAATAAACATAAAATATTTTACACATAAACAAAAGGACATGGCGAAAAAAGGCCCGATGCATGAATGTATTATATTCTTCTCTTTTTGTATAAAAAAATGATAATGATACAAATATAAATACATCAGAAGATTATGTCAAGATAGTGCATCTATCTTGGACATAATCATGTTGGTTGAGTGAATATCTAAACCATACACTAATATAGGAGCCTAATTAGTTGGGGATAATCTCTCAACCAATTAGACCTAAAAAAACCCCCCTAGTTTGAGGAACAAACCCAATCTAGAAAAGTAGGAATAAATCTAAATTATTACAATTTTAATTATTTTGAATTTTTTTGGAGTTATTATTGTTTTTATGAGAGTGTGAGGTTAACATATACACTATTATTATAGGGACCTAACAAGGAGGTGGAGGGAATAGAGGCTTTCTCCCATCACCGCCATTACCTTTTTTTTTATTTGAACTCTCTTCTTGCAACCTTGTTATCCTTTCATTATACAACACTTTTACCATCTCTAACATATTATAGAAATATTTTATGAAAGTTATCTCATTCTTAGGCATCATCTCATTTCATTCTTCATGTGCCATGACTAGTGGAATACTTAGAGTTTGTGACCTCCTTAAACCCATTTGAGGGTTTGGTTCCTCAAAAACTCATCGTCTTCTCAACTTATACCTTGTAATCATTCAAAAATACTTTCAAAAATGGTCAAACCTTCAAAAAACCCATGCTATGATACCAAACTGATCTGAAACGAAAAATTGAAGGTTTATTGAAAAAGTTTGCAAGCTAGCTTATGTATTGTGGGAAATAGATCTAAACTACAAAAACACATAAAATTAATAGTTGTAGTTAATTTTTGCAGATATTACTAGAGAAAAATAGACAACATACAAAATAAAAAAACAACAATTTGATGACAGAGTTCACCCCTCCTTGGCCACGTTTCTAGGTCCAGCTTCAATTGTTGGTCCCTATATTATATGCTTAAATTTTCAATTAAATCAATATACAATGCTCAAATCACAAAAATAATGCTTCCACTGTATCCAAAACACCCAAAAACCCCTGTGTAGGCTCTTCTTGGACTAAAAAAGGCTGAAAGTGGCCAAGATAGGACTCCTTGTTATTTTCTTTGTTATGTGTTATGTAAAATGACAAAACTGGAAAAACAAACAACAAATCTTCCTTTGGAGGAATTGGCAAGCGATAAACTGGCACAGTAACAACAAAAATTCTTCTAAAATCAATGTAATTTATCGTTTAGTTAGTTTGGATCATGTACCCTAATTTCCACCCATTTTAACAGTCATGTGAAATATAATATGGCCAAGGGCACAAGAAGAGACTACACGCTTTCCGGCTCACTACATATGTCGAGTGATGTGGCTGCAGGTTGGGCACCACAGAGTTTATACCCTTATTTGTAGCCCCCGCCTATGGTCTTATGCAGTTTTTTAGAATCGAGGGCTGGGCTAACTGCCCACCCCCTCCGCCATGGCTCTTGTCAAGGCACACTCATATGTCTCAGGGCTACGGACACATTCCCACCCCACCCCACTCCACTTCCACCATGGTTATGGGGTACAGAATATACCCTCCTCCCCCAATCGCCAGACAACATTAATTTAAATAAAAACGACCCATATGATATATTAAAAGCTAATGTGTGGTCCATTAATAAGTCATTTGATTAATTTTGTAGAGTTCGTGGGGTCAAACCTTTCTTCGATTGTTAGCCAAACAAAAAAAAATTGCACGAACCCCGTGGGCCACGTGGTGCCTCCAGATTAGACCACCCAAAACAAAAAAACCAATAGAATTTTTCCAACCCGGCCTATATGACCTTCCACATGTTATCACAGGATTGGCCTATTTGACATCTATATTGCCGAGTTAGATTTTTGATATCAACACTATGTCACCATACAAGCTACCCAATTTGCAATACAATCAACCCTTCAAGTTGAATTTTTTAATTATTTGCCAAAAAATTCAGAACATGATAACTTTCACATACATTGTTGGATTCAAGCGATTGAAGTGTCATTGGAATCAAAACAACGAGATCTACGATTTGGCACTAGTTTCATGCGATTTTAAGAACTTCGATTTTTTAGCATATTTTTTATCCCCTAAATCATCTTATGATTACAATGAAGAAGTTAATGTTTCTTCAGGTGTCTAGGCACATTTTAAAAATTTTGTGCCAACAAGAAGCACAGTTAAGTTTAATTTTTTGTGTAAACAAATGTCTAGTGGCTATTATTATCAAGAGATTGTCTCGAAAGGATTTGAAACATTTAGTAGATGAGAATCATGATCCACGTATAAATATAGTTCTCGTAGTTGCATGTACGTTCATAGTTGAAAATATATGGATGTGTGCATTTGAAGAACATATGGGGGTTTCCAAGCTGACAAAACTTCAACGGTCTTAAGTTGGTGGGTGCACTCAGTAGCAAACTACATGTCCTACTTGTCCTTCCAAGAAACTCTGTGTTGCGGAGAAAGTTTTGTATGTTCGTCATCCTCACTTTTTTTTTTGTAGGATGGGTAGGACTACATCTTCATCATCATGTCCAAATACATCACCCCAATCGGGACGGGGAATTGAAGCAATGACTTCACATCAAGGAGTGCCTTAAGAGTGCACCTGATCACCGTCTATCCAAGACCCCCTAGACATCCTCACTTTTGATTTTAACATGAAATTTATAATATTTGTTTAATTGTTTCCACAAACCTCTCTGGGCACACTTTTGTTTTTTTTTTAATCTTTATGGTTACAATTGAAATATGTTTATTTGTTTCTAACGTAATTTTAAAAAAAAATAAGTGATGGGATGTTTGTACTTTTGAATTTATTAATATAAAATTTTTGGGTGGTTTTATTTTAGTCACTTTTTAAATAGTTCTTGATGGTATTTTTGGATAAAAATTGATGGTATTTGTGGATAAAAAGGATTTTTTTCCCCTAAACTAAAGTTACATATTTTCAAAATGCTTAATAAATTCATGACCATATTATAAATATGATTACGCCCATAAACATTATTTGTTCACCATTTTTAGCAGAATTTTGACTCTATATTTTCTTCATACAATTGTAAATATTGAGAGGGCTCTCGTGATATTCAAAACCAGAAAAATAATCTAGAGTTAGGATGTTTACGAATGAAAAATATCACCTAAACTATAGAAAACAAATTTCCATTTTTTTATACATCCCATTGAATATCCTAATATATTTACGTGAATATCTCTAGTCTTAATTTAAAATTTAAATATATAAAACAACATTATTTTGTTTTGGCATTTTTTTATATGAAGGGTGTATATATTATACACTTGTGAATGGAAATACAATTCTTTTATAACTTTTCATCTTTGAAGAGTTACAAGAATATATGCCCTTCCAAATGAAAATAAATCCAACCCTTCAAATTTGATCATTGTGTATGAATTGTTTCTTTGAAGGAGGACTGTAACATACACCGTTAACTTCACATGGAAATATAAGGAGATAAAAAATTGTTATACAAGTTACTCATGGGTAACTAACCATTCACCATTAAATATTCCTTACTCATCATTACATAGAATGTTTACCAGTTCATAGTGTAACTTTTAGAATAGGAATAGTAAGCTCCTTAACCATTAAAAACCTCCATTATAGTACATTAACATAATACTGTATGATGTAACCTTCCATTCATTTCATTACTCATATAGCCATCACATACTTTCCATTATGAACCTCATAACAAGAAAGGAATCAACATCATCAACCTGACACAATAATCAATCACATCATTGAACACCACTATACCCTGGAAACCCCGTAGGGTGAAAACCAGCAAACGTTTAATTTTATTATTAAACACTCATGAGGGTGTTCAACCCATCACTCAATGGCTTATAAGGGAGACCATCCCTTAACCATCGTTTATATAATCTTACAAGGAAATATGCAAGTATCTAGCTTAAAGCCATTACAATAAATATGATACCATTTACCCTCTGGTCTTCATATCTTTAGATCTTCACATCTTGGTGGCATGGATGTACCTACAATGGACCATCGTGCATTGGACCTTCCTACAACTTGCACTCATCTGCATGAACATTAATCATTTACCTGCCACCAGGACAAGCATAGTTTTCCATTGTACATGACAAGCGTAATATTCCTTTGTACATGTCACCATCATTCCCTGCTATGATGCCTTCAACATAAAATGATGTCAAGATTCATAAAGTATTAATCAATCATTTCACATATCTGTACTATATTAGCTTCTCCATCCACTCATGTATATTCATGACAAGAAAGTAAAGTACCTTGTCGTTCGCTCTTTAATGACCCATGCCTCATATGTGCTGGTTATAAGTCATCACAATAACTAATTCTTCCTTCGCATAAGAACACATTCCTGCAAGACAATGGCTACATCTCCCAAGCCTTTCTTTAAAATAAATTGATACATCAGTTAAGATATTTATGCATGTGATTTACATAAATTTAGTCAAAATAGCTAACCCTTAAGCTATTACTTTTAGTGCATGGAATGCAAGCTATCATAACATTTGTTTCTTCCATGTATGCGAATGCATACCGATTCCAAAAGACTCTCCCTAAAGGAGTGCTTACACAACGAAGCACATAACCTCCTTCACGAGTCTTCCCAAAAAAAATCTCAATGCTAGTGAGCATGTAAACATATGTAAAAATACACAATTAAGAATATGAATATATGTCTCATTTTCAAGATTATACTAATAATGATATTCAATGTAGTTTTAATACTACAAGCTATCTTTCTACATACAAATATGTATATTATTTCTCAATAGAAGTTAATACATATGTTGCATGTATATGCAAGATCTTCCTCCAAAAGGAAGTTAACATCATACTCATGATAATATAAAATAATCACTTAGTTTATTCATCTAAGGAATAAAAATGATTAGTTCCTTTAACCATGAATTTATTAAATAACTTAACTTTACCAACATCATGGTATTTTATTCATGGATTTATTAAATAACTAATATTTTCAAACACCATGGTAATCTACCCAAGGTTTTATGAAATAATTAATCTCCATCAACACCATGGAAAAACTACCCATGGTTTTATGAAACCATCCATGGATTTATTAATTCATCACTATTCACAACATGGTTAATGAATATTAACCTGAGAAACTTCTCCTTTCTTCTTCATCGCACATGAAGATATTTCAAGAATTTACCCTCTTCAATCTATTCAAGAAAAAACCTTGGATTTGTTCTCATTTCATAAATTAAATGAGTACAAAATCCCCTTTAAAATAAAAATCATGCATCTTCTATTTTCTTGCTTATACCATATTATGTAAATATTTATATTAAAGAGCTATACTCTTTAATATATTCAAGAAAACCTCTTCTAAAATATTGAACATGTAGATTCTATTTTTTGAGTATACAATAATATATAAATATTTATATATTAAAAAGTTACCTTCTTTGTATCTATTCAAAAACTTATGTTGTAAGTTTTTATTTTACCATGATATATATCTAAAAGTAAAAGTGGCTATTTTCATACAACCTTTTGTTTTCCTTCGACAAACTAAGTAAAAGATTAGTATGAACAATATTTCACAGTACTTTTATTTTATTTCAAGAACATAATAAAACAATAATGCAAAAAATATCTTTCTTTCAAGATGACTTATCTTTTATCCTGTGTTAACTTTCTTGCACAACCCAACGCCCACTTGCATAGGTGAGTGGTCACCATTATTTTCTCCACACAGGTCACGAGCTTTTTTAATGATTCCGTAGTTTCTTTTATAAAAGAATCCAGGTCTTTGACCACGTTCCTCTATTCTCTACATTTCCAACTTTGCTCGAGCCAATTATCTTCCAGTATCAAAAACTCAAAACCCGCGTTAATAAACACAAAGCAATGCAATTGATCATATTAAAACTGAAAGAAAACACTCTATCATTTTGCAATTCTATACTATATGCGCTATTCACATTACATGCAAACCTGAAACCTTCAGATCATTCGTGTTTTATTTATCTGTAACTTCAAACAACTGCTACAAGTCATCCAGCATTGGAGTCTCCACATATCCCGAGAAAGCAACGCTCACTCCGATGTTAAAGACATCAATTCTATTCTAAGAGCCTCCGCAAGCCCTTTCACGCCATATTTGGTTGCAGTATAAACAGAGGTCCCATACTGCGTGTACAGACCAGCCAAAGAACTGACGAGAACAACAGACATGGGAGGTCGGGCATGGGCTTGGACTTGGACTGTGCGATGCTTCATCAAGCAAATAGCAACCTGCAGAGTGTTTACCATCCATTTTCTGTCTACATAGGAAAGAAAATATTAACCAGTTCCATCACTTGACAGGAAAAAAAAACCAGCGTGTGTTTTCCTCCTCCCCAGATCTTTTATTAATAAAGAATACAAAGGTCGTTATAAAGAATGTGTTTTACATAAAACAGATTCTTGATTTTCTTGATCCAATAGTTAAACTAAATTCATGTAAGATTTATTTACCATGCGTAAATTCATACGGTTGAGTCGTATGTTACATACTCCCCCCCTTAAGAGAACATTGTCCTCGCTGTGCTTCTCTCACTGAAATTTAAACTTTATACTCATGGTATAATAATATAAACAACCCAAATGGAATCCTTTCCCTTCACAATGAAACACTTTCGTTTCCTTTAAATGCCATTAATTGAAACAATAATGTTCTTATCCATATCCATAAGCATGTACAGCGCAAAGAAAGTTTCATTTCTTTTTCTATCTGCTTATCCCTTATTCAATTCACAAAAGTATAGAAAAATATCTATACGAACTTACCAATTACTATTGGAAGAAATGATGGCTTTTATGCAATCTCTCATCGAAAGGTTGAACACCCATCAACACTTCCTGGAAAGAGCCTGTAATGTATGACTAATAATTCAATCACATTAGTCACATAGTTTCAATCAAATGAAAATACTTGCAACTAAAAAACATTCTTGCAATATAAAGAGATGCTTTAATCAAAGTACTTCCATAAGTACTCAGAGAGAACCAACCCTCTCATCAATGCATCACGTGCACAGTGTCTTAGCTCCTGCTAAATACATTCATAGAGTACTTCAAGAAGTACTCAGAGAGCACCTAGCTCTCTTCATCATACCAATGGTCAATCAATGCACCATGGTCATATCCTAGCATCTGCTAAGACATTCAAACAATTTAGTAATAAAATAAATGAACTTATACATTCAATAATTCATTTTAATATAACACAACTTTTACTTAACTTGTTCCACTATGAGAACTGCAATGGTAAACAAAATTCTCCTCCTAATCCATAGGATCGAGTAATTTTTTCACATCCAGACAGTTAATCTTTCCACACTAAAATGTCTTTATACTTATTTACAAATTTAGTCTTTCAAGTTTTGGTCCTCCCAACCATCAAGTTAGGCTATTACGTCCTCCACTTGCCCCCTAGCTCCTGAATCTGGACAGTGCCACGGGTTAACAATGGATCTTTCTACTATGACCTCTAGATGGCCAATCCAGTCATACTCAGAAAATCCTAGAAGAGAAATTCAGGATAGTCCGGTCCAATTCTCCAATTCCAGTCACACTCAGATTTTTTGGCTTTACAAGGGTTGTTGTAAGCTATTTTCAACTGGTCCCAACCAGGTCTAGAAAATACTCCCCCTTTACCAATTTCACAGAATGCCTACTCCTCCCCGGGGATCTAGCTTTATCCTCAGAGGAGTAGGTAACTGTCTTTCCAACTGTCCCCAACCACTTCCTATTCTTGGAAACATTTTTATCATTAGCGTAGAAATATTTTCTTTCATTAATTAATTTTCAACAAATTAAATAATTTTCTTTATCAACAGTGATGATTTAATTTTTTCTTGCCATATAAAAGAAAATTTAAACAAATTGTCTTTAGCTAGTTAATACTAGTTAGCTTTAATGAAGTTGTCGCAACTTCCCCGTGGAAGTAACATACATGTGTTGTACATTAAAACATGATACTTTAACGTTTACTGTTGCCATTCACATTGCAATGCTTGTGATGCTTTATTTTCACAGATTTTATGTTTCTATTAAGCTACCCATGCTTACTATAAGAAACAATGCTAATCATAAATATGCATTTCTCAAGCACATATTATCTTACACAATCATTTCCAATTCCCATAATGTTCTATTCCAACAGACTGACATATGAAGTAATTATCATAATCACTTGTTCACAACTTTCAAATATCTTTAGTCAAAATCGATTCGTGCATATAACTTTCATTAGTTATTCATTCATAACTAGTCAATAGTTTTAATGCATCCATGATGACTCATGCAAAAACTAGTTAGTCAACTAGTCATTTAGCTAAGTTTCATAACTTGATCTATTAAGAGACGTCATTCAATTTAATTTTAACACTCTATCATTTTATAGTAGGATTTTCTTCATCTTTTGCATTCATGCATTAGTTTCACACACCATCACTATACACATTCATCTTTTTAAAGTAGTGCATGGCAACTTAATTTTATTGCATGCAAAACAATTGCTTCTTTTCAAGCTCAAATGAAAAGTAACTATTTTTCTTTCATGCTTTTATACTTTCTTTCCTAAAGAAATAAAGCATAATACACATATTAATCTCATATGCATATTCTTATGCTGAAAAAGAAGTTAATCTCATGCAATGCCATGTATGTAACAAATCATTTTTAAAGGAATAAACATGCATATGCATAGACTTCTTAAAATAAAATAACATAAAATACTTATCTTTATTTAATTTGAAGGACTTCTCTCCCTACTACAATACTCATCCTCATCAGGAATTCACATTGCTCCTCCACAACAATGTTTTCTTGTAGCAACATCGACAAGATTTTATAACGTGATTAGATAAAGCCTTAATCGATAAATAATCAATCTTTGAGTGATCCTTTAACACCTATTCATGTGCATATATAAGATGTGAATGCAATGTCACAACATGATTTCTTCTAACATCTCTACATTAGTGTGAGTAACTAATTATCAATTCATGTCAAATAACTTCCACACTATTATGACAGTTTTCACACGCACACATTTATACAAGACAAATCACTATATCTGTTCAGAAATTCCTTTAATGGAAAATGACACCATGTGCATTCGCTTTACTTAAACTTTTACAAAAGACCAACCACTTCAGCTTTTGCCTTTGAAGCATACAAATATAATAAAGCTAACACATTTGTTGTTGTTCCTATGCATACAATGCATAAAGATTCTAATCCTAATTTCCCAACAACGTAATTAACATAATCGAGTAGGCAAACTCATGATTCCTCTTCGAGGACACATAACATAATAGGCATGCAAAACATGGTTTTCTTTTCCATAAAACTAATGGAATAAAACATAAGAATACATACCTTATTCTCGAAATATTATACCCACATTAGCCATGTATGTATTTCAAGGAATACCAAAACATTACTTTAGTTTTTGTACATGTAATTCATCTTCTTTGCAAAAGAATATTTTCTAAAGTATGATAACAAAAAATGTTATCATTTCCACATATAGACTTATGTTCTTTCCGATGAAATCTAATACAACTATTGCATGCAAATAACCTTGTTCCTCTATGATTCTACATGCAAGTTGCTCATGCTTTGCTGCCAAGAATTTACAATAGATAGCCTCTTTTATGCATAAAAACTATGCAACACTAACAAGGTTAACTTAACCTTTAACATACCTAAATCAAGAAGTTTACATAATCCATCTAGCAATGTAGTATACTCAAGGGGTTATTCTCTTTAGCCTATATTTATTTTCGAGAAAAGAACTTGGATTCCTTTTCATTTAACACACCGGTACAAAATCCCTTTTTAAATAAAACAAGCTTCTTATCTTTTCTTAAATAAGATATATATAAAGGAAAGCAACTTTACTTATTTATGTTTTACTACTGCTCACACCTTTCAAGATATGTACTAGTAATCTTTGCAAGAACTCACATGGGTTCTTCTCAGCAAAACTAGCATAGTAGTTTGGTCTTTTACCATGATATATCTTTCTAAAAGATTATCATATTAGCAATACTTTATTACTTTCCAAAAGAACTAGCACAATCTTGCATATTAAGTAAAACCACATTTTACTCTATATTTGTCTCCTTCAGGATTTATTTTCAAAATATACATATTTCTCTCGAGAAGAATCAAATGTATATTAGTTAAATTTTCAAGCACACACATGTTTCTTTTTCAAGAAACCAAATTCTTCAACACAACAATAGAATATTTACGTACATCGAAAATATATATCCGTTTTTAAAGAAACTCTAACTCAACAGGTATTTACTTTGTAAGCAGTGTATTTTCCATAAATGCAATAACTAGTGTTTCAAGAAAAGAAAGATAATAATACTTATCTCTTGAAACTCTTTATTCAACCCGGATTAGAGATGCGATGTCTTCCTTCACATAAGCGCATTTCATCTCGAATCCCTCTATTTCTTTTCGCTAACTCCCAAAGGTGCCAATGTTGCAACCTTTAGCTCTGATACCACTTGTAACATACACCGTTAACTTCACATGGAAATGTAAGGAGATAAATTTTTTTTATACAAGCTACTTATGGGTAACTATCCATTCACCATTAAATATTCCTTACTCATCATTACATAGAATGTTTACCAGTTCATAGTGTAACTTTTAGAATAGGAATAGTAAGCTCCTTAACCATTAACAACCTCCATTATAGTACATTAACATAATACTGTATGATGTAACATTCCATTCATTTCATTACTCATATAGTCATCACATACTTGCCATTATGAACCTCATAACAAGAAATGAATCAACATAATCAACTTGACACAATAATCAATCACATCATTGAACACCAATATACCTTGGAAACCCCGTAGGGTGAAAACCAGCAAACGTTTAATTTTATTATTAAACGCCCGTGAGGGTGTTCAGCCCATCACTCAATGGCTTATAAGGGAGACCATCCCTTAACCATCGTTTATATAATCTTATAAGGAAATATGCAAGTATCTAGCTTAAAGCCATTACAATAAATATGATACCATTTACCCTCTGGTCTTCATATCTTCAGATCTTCACATCTTGGTGGCATGGATGTACCTACAATGGACCATCGTGCATTGGACCTTCCTACAACTCGCACTCATCTGCATGAACATTAATCATTTACCTGCCACCAGGACGAGCATAATTTTCCTTTGTACATGACAAGCGTAATATTCCTTTGTACATGTCACCATCATTCCCTACTATGATGCCTTCAACATACAATGATGTCAAGATTCATAAAGTATTAATCAATCATTTCACATATCTGTACTATAGTAGCTTCTCCATCCACTCATGTATATTCATGACAAGCAAGTAAAGTACCTTTTCGTTCGCTCTTTAATGACCCATACCTCATATGTGTTGGTTATAAGTCATCACAATAACTAATGCTTCCGTCGCATAAGCACACATTCCTGCAAGACAATGGCTACATATCCCAAGCCTTTCTTTAAAATAAACTGATACATCAGTTAAGATATTTATGCATGTGATTTACATAAAATTAGTCAAAATAGCTAACCCTTAAGCTATTACTTTTAGTGCATGGAATGCAAGCTATCATAACATTTGTTTCTTCCATGTATGCGAATGCAGACCGATTCCAAAAGACTCTCCCTAAAGGAGTGCTTACACAACGAAGCACATAACCTCCTTCACGAGTCTTCCCAAAGAAAATCTCAATGCTAGTGAGCATGTAAACATATGTAAAAATACGCAATTAAGAATATGAATATATGTCTCATTTTCAAGATTATACTAATAATGATATTCAATGTAGTTTTAATACTACAAGCTATCTTTCTACATACAAATATGTATATTATTTTTCAATAGAAGTTAATACATATGTTGCATCTATATGCAAGATCTTCCTCCAAAAGGAATTTAACATCATAATCATGATAATATAAAATAATCACTGAGTTTATTCATTTAAGGAATAAAACTGATTAGTTCCTTGAACCATGAATTTATTAAATAACTTAAATTTACCAACATCATGGTAATTTATTCATGGATTTATTAAATAACTAATATTTGCAAACACCATGGTAATCTACCCATGGTTTTATGAAATAATTAATCTCCATCAACACCATGGAAAAACTACCCATGGTTTTATGAAACCATCCATGGATTTATTAATTCATCACTATTCACAACATGGTTAATGAATATTAACCTGAGAAACTTCTCCTTTCTTCTTCATCGCACATGAAGATATTTCAAGAATTTACCCTCTTTAATCTATTCAAGAAAATACCTTGGATTTGTTCTCATTTCATAAACTAAATGAGTACAAAATCCCCTTTAAAATAAAAATCTTGCATCTTCTATTTTCTTGCTTATACTATATTATGTAAATATTTATATTAAGGAGCTATACTCTTTTATATATTCAAGAAAACCTCTTCTAAAATATTGAGCATGTAGATTCTATTTTCCTGAGTATACAATAATATATAAATATTTATATATTAAAGAGTTACCTTCTTTATATCTATTCAAAAACTTATGTTGTAAGTTTTTCTTTTACCATGATATATATCTAAAAGTAAAAGTGGCTATTTTCCTACAATCTTTTGTTTTCCTTCGAAAAACTAAGTAAAAGATTAGTATGAACAATATTTCACAGTACTTTTATTTTATTTCAAGAACATAATAAAACAATAATGCAAAAAATATCTTTCTTTCAAGATGACTTGTCTTTTATGCTGTGTTAACTTTCTTGCACAACCCAACGCCCACTTGCACAAGTGAGTGGTCACCATTATTTTCTCCACACAGGTCACGAGCTTTTTTAATGATTCCAGAGTTTCTTTTATAAAAGAATCAATTGAGCATATTAAAATTGAAAGAAAACACTCTATCATTCTGCAATTCTATACTATATGCGCTATTCACATTACATGAAAACCTGAAACCTTCAGATCATTTGCATTTTATTTGTCTTTAACTTCAAACCACTGCTACAAGTCATCCATCCGATGTTAAAGACATCAATTCCATTCTAAGAGCCTCCGCAAGCCATTTCACGCCATATTTGGTTGCAGTATAAACAAAGGTCCCATACTGCGTGTACAGACCAGCCAAAGAAATGACAAGAACAACAGACATGGGAGGTCGGGCATGGGCTTGGACTTGGACTGTGTGATGCTTCATCAAGTGAATAGCAACCTGCAGAGTGTTTACCATTTTTCCTCCCCAGATCTTTTATTAATAAAGAATACAAAGGTCGTTATAAAGAATGAGTTTTACATAAAACAGATTCTTGATTTTCTTGATCCAATAGTTAAACTAAATTCATGTAAGATTTATTTACCATGCGTAAATACATAAGGTTGAGTCGTATGTTACAAGGATAGAAAGGTTCTCCCTCTAGAGGGAGAACGAGATATTGTGTTGAGTTTCTTTTGTGTTTAAAATTTATAAGAAAGAAAAAAAGAATACCACTTTATTGATGCTTTAATTGTGGTAACAAAGCATGCTTTTGAGCTCTGAAAAGCCTATAACTACAAGATAATTTGAAGAAGTCTCCAAGAGCTTGCTGCTAATATGCCACCCAAAGAGAAAGCATGGAATGGATGATGAGAGGAGATTGGAGCTAAAGAGTGAATTGGGTCAAGACAAATATTTTGACTATAAAGATGTTGAAGAGGAAAAGAAGGTCAAGTACAAAGAAATACATCACTCCTGTGATATCAATTACAAGTAGATCACAAAAACCAATAAATACTAAGATTAAAAGCTGGGATAATATGGTGGCTAAATACAATAGAAAATTTATCGGGAAGAATTACTTTATTCAGACAACTACAAAATTTGAGGCATAAGTGCATGACAAAAGAGTTCTATTGATTGAATATAAAAGTAGGTTACATATAAGAAGATTTCAAAAATATAAGATATTATGATCAATCTAATTAATGTACTACCTATAATTCAAAAATTGTAAAATGGTATTCTGAAATATTATCAAACAGCTAAACAAATTCTAACAAAGGGGACTAAATTAAATGAGGATTACTGGTTCAACCGATATGAAGCTATTTGATCTAAATTATATCTCACTAACTTCATATTCACCATGTGCTTCCCTTGTTGATCTGAAAATCCCGTTATTTATTTCTAAGTGGAATTTCATCCGAGGGTGTCATCCCTTGTGGAGGCCTGGATTTCTCCTCGGCTAGATTTCCCTTCTAATTGTTTTATCAAATAATCACAATTCTAAGGATAGTATTTACTTTTTAGAATCATGCTTGAATGTCGAAATTTTTTTGAAATTTTCAAACCTTTTTCGAAGATAAAATTTTAAAAAATAGTGTCAAAGTTAAAAATTAATTTAATGATAAAAAAAAATTAAAATAAGTTTGCACATTGTTAAACAGATACTTAAAACAAAATCTAAATAACCTAATCTACATACCAGCCGAGGATTTCAAAACCAGCAAATGATAATTGTTGATATGAAGCATGGTGATTACTGTGTAGGAGTTTGGAATGACAAGTGCCAATCGGTGCTTTTGTCCAACTCACCGCCTTAGGAATGGGTAGATATTGTAGGAATGCCTTAGTTCTTTTGGAAAGAATGGATGAGAAAAAAATAATTTAGATCAAGCAAGTGCTTTTGACACATAGTATTTTTTTGGGTAGTAAAATACATATAAAATTTTAAGATAATAAATGGAATTGAATTTTATTATTTTTATTAATTTTTGATTGAATTTTTGTTTTTCTTTATTATTTTTATTATTTGATTTAATATTTAACTTTAGAGACACTATAACATTTCTTATACTAAATTGTAATTTAAATTTTTACAGTGATTTATAATTAATATAAATTTTTTTATATTAGATTTATATTTAAAGTTTGAAGGTTATTTACAGCCAATATAACATCTCAGCTAATATTTAAATGTTTTCACTCATTTAAAAACACTATAAAATCTTTCTCTGAGTTGTAGAGAACTTCTCAATACAATAATTATACTCATTAGCTAAAAACTTAGCAAGAAGATAATTCTTGACTATGGGATGAAGGGGGGCTCCTTCCTTATGAATCTTCAGAAGACCATAGATCCTAGGAGTTAGAGGGTTATTTTCAATGAGTTTATTACTGAGGGATCCAACCAGGCTACTAGACTTAATGGCTAGAGTGACAGTTTTAGAAACCTTTTTTTTGGGATTTTGATCAAGTTTCTTGTAACTCTAGCTATTATATAAGTGGTCTAACATCTTTTTGCTGTAATACTCTTTATTCAAGATTACTGCAACGCCTCCTTTGTTAGCTTTAAGAACAACAATATCATGATTAAGGTTCAAGGGTTTCAAAGCCTCTAATTCAAGTTTGTTGAGGTTTCTTTTAGGAGGCTTAGCTTTCATGAAAATAACTGTGCAATATTTCCAATGATATCTTTCGCAGCATGAGGCAAGTCCCTAATCCCGAACTCAATGTCACAAAAGATGTCTTGCATAGAAATCTTCTTAGGAGCTAAGACAAAGTTTACACCTTTCTCCAAGATACTAAAAACCCAACTATAAGAAGAGAAACTAGAACGATATAGGAGATAGATATTTCAGTAATAATATTATGATTGACATCCGTATTATTATTAATATCATTATTATTATGAGAATTAAACCCAATATTTTTACTAATATCCTTATATTTATTACCATGTTTATTATCATTATTATTGTAATTATTATTATTATTAAAATATTTATCAAAATTACACCATTATTATTACAATAGTTAATATCATTATTATTAATATCTTTAATAACCGCCTTACAATCTAAATTATAATAAATATAAGAGATAATAACCCAGTCGTTTGGTTAAAGGTTGAAGACCTCAATCGAGGGACTTCGAAGAATATGACACATCCGAGGAGCCCACGCTGTAGGAAGGGCAAGGTTGCGCACTAGGGAACGACGGCTGATTGAGCGGCTGAACGTCGGCTTCAGGCAGCGAGGGAACGCAGACGGGTGATTACCGCTATTGAACTATGAGTAGATTCCACTCACAGCCCATCCAAACCGGAATGAGGGATAGCATGGGGAGGACTTGGGGTCGCTAGAAGAAGAATAGGGATCGAAAGAATCCGAGCTGCAGATTGGGGCAAGATGGGAATGCACCAATTCTCAAGCAGTTCAAAAGAAAGAAAGAAATTATTTTCACGTTTGAGAGGTTAAAAATAATTTGAGAGGTTAAAAATAATTTATGAGACAGATTAATTTTCTTCTTAATTTTTGTATTTGACCCTTTTTATATGAAATTTACAATACTGAAAGAGCCAAAAATCCATAGACTAAAAAGAGCTCAGATTTGATCTCCAGCTATTCTTATATTTAATGTATAAAATTAAATTAATCCAACAAATATGACAGAAAGTTAATAAGCAACAACTAAACCTACCCCATACCAATTGAATAAACAAAATCTACCATCCATCTGAATGTTTTGGTGTTTGTTACTAATAAAATTTTGGTGTTTCTCACCAATAAACTACATATCGGAAGACACATCAATTCCACTACCACAAAAAAAAGTGCATACAATTAGAGTTACTGGGATTTCACCTTCACAGACAAACCTTTGAACATCCACACAAACACATTTAAGGGCTAGACAATGCTTCACCCAACTTTCAAATCGGGTCTAGGTGTAAAGGCCATCACACGCAGATACCCTCCAAATACAGTTGGGGTCGTTGGAAGCCAACGCCATGTGTGTTCGCTTAAATTGTACACAGCTACATCATTACTAAACTGGGAAGATGTGAAGCACATGCAATCACCCACTCCTACGCACTCAAACGAATCAAAATAAGCCTTCCTCTGAAAAATTTCGCACATTGATAGAGGCATCTTTGCTATCTCTTTCCAAGGAGAAGACTTCGAATCCCTCTGGAACTCCCACAAAATGAGCTCAATAGTCTTCATCACAAAAGCGCCCCTAATTTGGTATGCTCCCGCAGCGAGTAGAATCCGCGATCCGTAGGTTAGCAGCCTAGGGTACATGCTATGGCCATTAGGTATTTCTAGCAACGGTGCAGTAAAAATGGAAGTAGTACCCTCTCCCATGCTGAAACCCAAAACACCCATCCCCACCGCACGATCGAGCGTCGTACAGTAGAAGAAACCATCACAGAAAACAATATTCGATATTCTATCCATATTCTGGGGCAGGTGTCCAGCGATTCCCCATCTCTTTTCAGAGGAGTCATAGATTTCCACTGTCATCACAACACTCTCACTCTCAGGATGAGACAGTCCCACAGCCACCACTTTGTAGGTCTCTTGATTTCCCACATTAGAGGAGGCCACAATGCCTATGCCCACAACTTTTTTTATGGATGAGATGGGTGGCAGTTTCAAGAACATTTGGTTGAGGGGATTGCACACACTTAATTTATCGTACCGACAAGTCGTACCCACCAACAACAGCCCTTGGGATGATCCAAATTGATAATAAAAATCGCCATACTTCACTTTCTCTTCTTCGCTTGAAAGGAAGGAGAACGAGAAAGGAGACTTCTTCCATTTCCCTGTGAAGAAACAATATGCGTAAGAATTCTTGCACAGAAACAACCATAACCATGGCATTTTATTTGGAGGGGCTTCAGCCCATGTAGTAGTTATAAATTTAGTAGATGACAAGAGGGCATTCCACTCCTTGCAAACACTACGACATCTGCAGAGACATTCAAGTGGCAACAACTCTAATATCTTTTCTCTCATATCTTCAGGCAATTCATACCACTTCTCTTGCACCTCTGCCATATTCACAAAAGGTACAATTCCTACACACTTTTACGAAGTTCGTTTCCGGCATTGAACCTTGGTTGCTCTGAATATAAATAATAGTGTGGTAGAATATCTCAACTTTCGTTGCTCCGAATATAAATATATAATAAATTATTATTTTCCATAAAATGTTAATATAATATGATTTTTTCATTTTAAGAATAATATTATTAATTATGAATATGTTAAGATTAATATTATTAATTATGAATATTAACCACACTAGATAGTTTTGAAAATTAATAACAATGTCATCAGTTGGATTTTGGTTAAAGGGTGATGATTGGTTGTTATCTTGACATGTTGATAAACATGAAATAAAATAAAATAAAAGTGGAAAAAAAGAGATGTATTTAGACATGTTATCTTGACATGATGAACATGGAATAAAAAAAAAAAGGAAAAAAAGAGATGTATTTGAACATGTTGATGAAAAAGAAAAAAAGAAAAAAAGAGAGATGTATGTAGACATATTGCTAGAGATGGAATAAAAAAAGAAAAGAGGAAAAAATGAAAAATGAAAGGTTCTACCAAGCTTACAAAAGAAGAAAAATTAATAACAATGTCTATATCATATCATAAAATAATTTATTGATTTTAGATTTAAGACTTTTGTGATACATAATGTAGATAAATGTCTTTGGGATTATTCACATCATTAGGATTTGGTTGACTTTCGAACCAATTAATACTCTGTGGGCAATGATACATCCATACTGTTTATCGAAACTTTTTCACTTTGTTCTCAGGATGAACCACATTAGTTAGTTCGAAACTTTGACCAAATCCTAATAATATGATTAACCCCAAAAACATTTATCTAATTTATTGATTTTGAAATGGAAATTATAAAATTAATATACTAATATTATTCTTATGTATAAATTATAATTACTAATTACACAGTATAAAACTAATTTAATTATCAATATGGTTATTATATCTTAAAGCTTATATTAATTTTGATAAAATATAATAAATTTTATGAAATACACTGTTAAATAATACATTAAATATACTTAAAAAAAAATATATATATTCCTATTATATTTTATATTATAATTTATAACATTTTTATTATATTATTTAAAACAATATTATTTTGTTATATAAATTAAATAGATAATTTTTTTCTATCATAAAATATATAACATATTAGAAATAATAAAAAAATGTCACGAATTTAATATACTATACTAAACATAATAAAATAAGTTTTTAATTAATAAAATAATAAATTCCCACCCATTTACCCCTACAATAGAAAACCCCACAAAAAAAACAGTGAACCAACCTCAACTACATCCAATTAAGAAAAAAAGGAAAAAGTTTAGCCCCCACTTGCATCGATTGAAACGTATTATTCTTTTTTTTCCTAGGGAACAAACGTGATGTGGCTGTCCGTTTGTCTCTTCACATCATCTAACGGCCCCTTCTCTCACACACATTCACACATACTATTTGGACTCCACTCCTCACTCCACCACGTCTAGTTTGGTGAACTTTCCCTTCCCTTTCAGGTAGACAACGCGTTGATTATTGAAAAGGATTATACAGGTAGTTGTTATTATTATTATTTTCTTAAAAAAGAGAATTTTAATTTTAACTTTTTTGAGATTTGATTCAATATAATTCTTGGATTTTAATATAATTATTTGATTTTATATAATTTTATATTTTTAAATATTTGGAAATCGTATGAACATGAGTGAAGATAAATGGTGAGCTTCACTCATGTCTATATGGTATAGACATAAATATAGTTTGTTTTTTTGTGTTTTTTGTTTTGCATAACAAAATTGATACTTTTATTTTATAGTATGACCTAGTGGTTAAGAGGTTTCTCCCGCCAACTACCCAATGATTATTCAATTTAGTGATTCTATTCAAATAAAAGTGATGAGTCAAAGCCTACCCTATTATTGAACACCACCAAATTATTTCAGATGATATAGCTATCCTAAATGAAAATGATAACTCACCAATCATTTATTCATCCCAACAAGTTATGATTGTCCTGCAACTAATTGATGACTAGTTTATGATATATTTTCTCATTTTTTTTTAAAACAACAATAATAACTAGACAAATGAGCATATAATGACTAATATCAATATCTAATATAATGTTATACTATATTATTATGAAATATCATTTTGAACAATTAATATATTGAATTCTTTAATATTATAAAATTTAAGATATCTAATTATCTTATAATATATTATTATTCACATGAATACTAATACATGTTACATGATCATTTTGTATTATTGTTATTATTATTATTATTATTATTCACAAAATGAGGATTTGTTCATTAAATTTGTGTTTGTAATACTGGAGAGTTTCATTACAATTCTTCTCATGGACATCTCTATTGATAAATTGCATTGATCTACCTTGTCCCAAGTTACATCAAAAACCTCAATCCTTATTAGTATCCTTATTGTGTTACAAGTATACAACCAAGAAAATTGAAACAACGTCCATACACATTTTAATCCAATCATTACAATTAGACTTATTGAGATCCCTGTGAATGTCAATTGAGGTCAATGCCTAAAGGAGGATGGGCAAGTACATTATAATACTAAGTAGAGCTTCCATCTCATCCTCCAAATGACCAATTCTCTATTGTTGTGCCTCTATTATTTACATTGTGGTTCTATCTGAAGCATGTTGTTGATACATCACTACTGGCAAGTCATAAATTTCAGAATTCATTTTCGAAAAATTATTTTCCTTGTTATTGCATTATATTATTCCTCTTCGAGTTGTCTTATGACTGAGTACTTATTTTAACCACCTTTCAGTTTTAAAGACTAAATTTCAATGTGTATATGTAGTTAATCAGGTTAAATCACAATGTGTATATGTAGTTAATCAGGTTAAATCACAATGTGTATTTCACATTCACACCAAATTTGTGTGATGGATAAACTTATATTAAACATAGCTATCTCATACAAGAAATTTCACATTCATAAAATAGACATGGAACTGCAAAATTTGGCAACAAATGAACTCTAAATTCTCATTTTACTGGAAAAAAATATGAATTATTAATTATCGTTGGAGCCTTTACCAACATATCTTCTCTTTAAACTCTCATACGAAACTTAGGGATATGAATGATCTAATAATGCTCATATCCCAGTTTGTAGATACAATTACTCAACATGAGAGCGTTGATCAAATATTAAGAAAGAAATTATCATTCTAGAGCGGTTTCACTTTATTATCTAAAAGGGAAAATTTTTGTTGTTTGTCAATGTTGCATTTTAGTGTTGCTTCACTAAAGTCAAATTACAGCCATCTAACTGAGATTTATAATAAATACAACGATAAATATTTTTAGATATTGGCTTCCCTTGGAAACCAGTTTGGGTTAGAGGAACTAGGGTCTAATGAGGAGATCAAGAATGTTTTGATGTACAAAATATAAATATGGGTTTCCAGTGTTTGATAAGGTTGAAATCAATGGTACAAATACAAACTCTATTTATAATTTTCTATAGTCAAATAAGTGTGGATTCCTAGGATGTTGTATCAACTGGAAGTTTACCAAGTTTTTGTTTGGTAAAGCTAGGCATGTTATCAGATGATGTGTTCCCACAAAATCTCTACCTGCAATTACAAAAGACATAAGGAAAGCATTAGGAGAGGGGTGACTGGAATGCCACAATTTTTTTTGTAGAATCTTAAGAGGGTTTCACTCTTGATTATCTCAAATTATGCCATCTCTGCAAACATATTTGAAGGCATTTTTAATACCAAAAACAATCGAGTTTTTCAAAGGAGACAAGTTTCCAGCTTATTGGAGTACTTTTTGTTACATGAAAAGTAACATGGAAGCTATTATTTGTGATTAATATCATGGGATGGGTTTATATACCATATTTGAATTCTTTTATCAACACATCTAGGGAACTGATCCATTTGGATTCAATTACAATAGCACCTATTACTCCACAATTTCTCGGACACACCCTCTTGAGTTACAATACTTCGATATTTTGGCCACCATGAAACATTCAATCATATTAACACTAGGATGGTCAGCACATATGTGTCCATTAATTTCTATATTATTGTTGTCAATGAATGGTTCGACTTCCGTATTGAAAGTATTGGTAAGATGATTTTGTGCTCATCTGCATTGTTTTTTGTTCTCCTTCCAAAAAGTATCATACAACATTAATTTGTGGGGTTATGCCTCTCATACGGGCTTGCACTCAGTGGTTGAAAGAATCTGTGAAGTTGAATAGATCATGGTTGCAGTGGAAATAATATTATAGTATTGTAAAATTCACCCTTGGATCTCCTAATTTGTTTGCTTCCAAAGGTCCAGGATAAAGTTTGGTTGCCTGCAGATATTATTCTTAGGTTGTGTTAAAGGGTGAATGCAATGTAGTTCATTTGGTGTTTAGATGTTTTGTTAGAATATGATTTGATGGCTGTGAGAGCTTCTCCATTCCTTTTCCTTTCCATTTTACCATTTAGCATTGTAGTTTTTTCTTGAAAATTTGGTAAAAATGCATGTCACAGATGCTACTACATTGATATTTTGGTTCTTGAGCACACTTTCCAATGGGGAAGTAAACAAAATTACCAGTTCTTATAGTAGTGGCATCCTCGCCTGCACCAAGATTTTCTTAGTGATGTCATCATAACCTTATGGTGCCCTTCATATGTTTGGGAAGCAATGCTATCTTTTTCAACTCCTGAGTGTAGAACCTTGTTTATGACAGTATAAATACCTATTGAATACATCAAGGAGCCAAAGGGGGTTCAATTCACACAATACACCCCTTCCATTAGCAGGAACTCGATGAAGTGTACCCATAAGTTCAGTCTCATGTCATCGAATGTGTGAAGTGCTTAGTGGGGGGGAAGACATGGTAGTGACTCTTATATAAGACACTATATCTGCTATCAAGTAGAATATTTTATCTTTATTGTATGTTAAAATTATTGGTTTCTGGCCAAGATGGTTGTTAGATGGTTTCTAGTTTTTGGCTTAAAATTCTAGTTTGTAGGATAACCCCTTAGATGACTTCCTCTATTATTGAGGGTGGACATCATCGAATTGGTAGATTCTCTTCAATGATCATTATTCTTTCTTGAACTGCATGGTGTCTCTATTCCGTGTATGCTCCAAATGATATTCATAGCAGAATACCATTGTGGGATTGGATGTCCCATTCCTTATCAATGGTTGAACATATTATTGTCAAAATTTTATATGGTCCTAATGGAAAGTGAATAAATTCACCGCCTTTTAGATGTTGTTTGAGAGTGGACTAACTACATATCATGAAATCCACCTTAGAATCCCCATATATAGCATATATCATTTCTCATTCATTACTAAATTCACCTTCAACAAGACAAAATGTCCATAAGTAATGGATTAAGAATATATGAGGATCTGTATAAGGTTGTTTTCTGGATAGATAATTACTTTTCCATTCTGAAGATTGTACACAAGGAATGAATGAAGTCCTTAGTGAGGCTTCCTCTGTTATTTTGATAATTTTCTTAAAATTTATAGAAGGAGAGTCCACAGTAAGACAAAAGAAATATACATGAAAATGTATATATTGATAAGAGCCAGGATATTTAGTGTTTTTCTAGGTCTCCCACACTATGGTGAGACAATATGTAAATAAGAAAGCACAGATTTATGTTTAAACCCGGAGCTTCGCTTGTTCATAATCAAATCAAATCGAGGTTACAAAAATCCCTTGGAGTAAATTAACAATCTGAGCTCACCATTAGAACAAAGGTTCTCCTGCAAACTGCCATTAGGGATATACTCATACACAAGAATACTGTGGCCTTGATCCACATATAAGCCAATAAACTGAAGAAAATATGGTGAATGAAGGTAGCTTAAAAGTTCCACCTGTAATAGATTCACAAGTGCACAATGTCATCATAGAGGAAAAAACAGAAAATCTTCCATCAATTAAAAGAAAAAATGGCAGTACTAAGTCTCCAGAAACTAGAACTCAACTCTGAATTCACGTTCTCCTTGTTGCCCATATCTATCAAGCTTTTTAATGGTCATCACTTTTCCATCAAGCAGGACACTCCTATAAACCAAACCAAAGACCATATTTCCCATCACGTTGGCATAGATGAATTTGTTTATGGAAAATCAAAGTTATTTATAGGTGAAAGCCTATACTTCCGGAGGCGTTGAGATGACCCACATGGAAGGAAATGAATGATTCATGTACTCTGGTGAAATTTTTTCCATATCTACGCACATCACACAATGATTCTCAATCAATTCATCAAATTTCTGCAAAAAGTGATAGAATGGTCTAGACATTGGGCTGATTAGTTGTCACTTGGCACCCTCCTAAAATTTGGGCATTTACAGGAACAAGATTAGGGTCCTGGACACTGGATTTCAATGCTAGCTAGCCTCGTTTTGGCAACTAACCAGACCAGTCTGAACTTGTGCACCTCAAGACTGTAAAGCTTGAGTTTGTATATCTTGAGTTTTAAAATATTTGATAGAATGACTATGTGTGAACTGAAAGTATGCATCTCAAGATTCGAAATCTCTAGGTTCATATTACAGTGGGGTTTATATGGGTTTAGATTAGTGTTCATATTCAATACACCATCTAGTTCAATGGACCTAATGCACTTTCCAAATTCAGTAGAGCATTACGCTCATACTAAAGGAGTATCATCATCCTAAAGGAGAGGTGGAGGATCTTCTTTGATTTCGCAGTGCCATTATCATTTCTAATTCGAAAAGAAGAAAAATGTCATATGGTTTTTTTTACAATGATTATGTGTGGAATGGCATTTTTTCTGCTCTCCCTTCTCAAAAAAGTGATGTTATATATATATATATATATATATATATATATATATATATATATATATATATTTCATGAATATTTCTTCATTTTTCCATTTTAGAGGCTCTCTTTTTCATTTAAGTTCCTTGAAATGATGGTATCCTTGCAAGAAATTGAGGTTGCCAAGGCTAGGGTAGAAAAAAAAGCAACAATTAGGTCTCATCTTTGAGTTTTATGTTAATTGGTGTGAATTTTATTGTTACTGAAAAAACCATTGAGGATGTTGTTTTGTTTAGGAGGTTCGAGGAATTTATGGATTTTTGGTTATTTAAAAATTTCATCCATAAGGATACTTATAACAATCTAAGGAGATATTTACCTAGTACTAACCTCGATAGGTATGACACAACATGACATCGATTTGTTTGCAAATGTATAAACCTTGGAATTTACTTGCAATCTAAATTACAACAAGGTTAAACAAACTAAGTCCAAAACGACATTTAAACCCCAAAAGAGTACTGGTAGTGTAAAACTTAAGCCTTTATTCAATCAATTTAAAAATAGTAAAAATCAAACTGGAAAAAGAGATGAAATAAATATATGCTTCCAGTAATGTATGAAGAATTCAGATTTGGTAAACATTATCGATGCTAATAGCTGAAAAATGCCTCAGCAAATCCCTTCAAAAATATCAAGAAGTGGCCTTCAACACTCCATTCATGCATAAGAAGAGAAAAAGAGAGCTCAAAACGCTCTGTTGTACCATTCAATTCGGGTTCAAATCATCAAGCTATAGGCTTCCCAAAATATGTCTTACAGCAAGCAAGTAAACATCAGACCAACCAATTTTGGCAGTATTAACTACAAGAAAAATTTTAAAATACATCATCCTTCACTAAATAAATTCACTTACAAGAGATAATAAAATGGGTTGAATCTATTGGGCATTGGTTTGCACCTATAGAAATGTGATATATGTCACACACATTTTTAATTGTCAGGTTGAGGTATACCTACTCAATAGAGGTATACCTACTCATTATTTTAGAAGAAAAGTGGTTGATGGGTTAGAATTTAGTTTGAGGAGAAGAAGATAAAGCGTAATCTCCAAAAATGGCTATTGATAAATTATGTCATTTACAAATCCATTCCCTGACCATATATGCCAGAAGGTCCAAGGAAGGTCTAAGGAATTGTCATGTCTATTGAATACTTCAAGGTTTAAAGGCTTTTTAGTTATTAGGGTTACCTATAGGAACTTGAAGGATTTTTAGCTATTATGGTTACTTGTAGGAACTTGTGGGTTGTTTTTATTGCAGTAAATCCATCACAAGTTCCAAGGGGTTTCAGTTTTGATGTTTTTGTGTAACCACGTACCCAAATTTATAAGCAATTCTAGTTGAGTTTTGGTGTGTAGGGAAATTTTTGGGTTTGAATTATTTCCTAAATGAAGAAATTGTGTTGAGAAATATCAGTAGAATAAGGGATAAGAGAGGATGCTTGGTAAAATCTCTAAGCATGTTCAAAAATCCCAAGCAGTTTTCATTTCATGTTTGATTACCTATCCAATTTATCACCCACCAGAGATTGATCATAATCTCATCCAGCTAGTCTATTGTAAATGGATAAGCTCTAATTATGTATTCTCGTATAAGTCCCATAGCATCAGTCTATGTTTTTTTCCAATCTAAACCTAAGCTAATGAATATTGGTATACCCTGAGCTCGGAAGTAGCAAAACAAGTTCTTTTCAGTATTGTTTCCAAATGGAAAAGCCAACCATTTCCTGCAGGATAACTTGAAAGCCTTTCTTTTGTCTGTCACTCAAAAGAAACACAACCACAAAGGTATCCCATCTCTTCAAAATCTCATTATAAATCTCCACAAGTTGTCGATTAAAATTTCTACAGGGGCCATGCCAGTGGGCTGAGAAATACAGAACCACGGTCTTTCGCACAAGCTTTGCTACAAAAAAATACTGGCAAAAAAAACCAAATTGACATTGAGACCATCATGAAATAAAATATGTGAACCTATTATTCTTAAACCCTTACAGGATCCAATTAATCGACAATTTCAAACCATGTATTCAATACACTTAATTCATGCATGATCTATTCTTTATGTCTTTAATCACAATATTTTAGTTCAGTGCATCCTTTCATCCATACGTTCTCATAAATAACCCAAATATAGATTTGCAGGAAAAAAGCACAAGTGAAAAGGGGAATAAACCCACCTTTCTTCCTCCATGGCCAAGGAAACAATCTTGTTCATCGGAAAACAGAAGGAAATCCATAGTCTGTGCATACCTTGAGGCATGAATGCCATCGACCAGAATGGCCTGATCAAGATTATTTACTAGTAATTTCATTTGAGAATGGTAGGGGAAACCATAACAGTCCACATTCTCCGAGCTCGCTCGACTGTGGCAAGAAAGACAATGAAAACGGTCTTAGGGTGGTTTCCATAAGGATGTGGAAAACCCTCGCCGCTAAAACACATAATAATAATTGTATACTCATGCAATGTGGTGAGCATAGAGGAAAAAATGGGATGAGAGGCTCTGAATAAGGTTGGGGCAACCTGCTGACCTGTTGAGTTCCTGGATTTTGTTTTTTCAGTGCAGAGATGGCCACTGCATCTCCTGTTGGGGAAGTGGAATTGGTTTCCCCACCTCCCGGTTCCTCCCCACACAGAAGAAATTCAAATAATCAATCAGTTTGAACTCGATGTTCCTGAACTCCCCATGCAGAAGAAATTCAAATAATTAGTCGGTCTAAACTTGGTGTTCTTGAACCAGTGCAACATGGTTTTCACTTTAACCCCTCGGGTATCCCTTCGGCCACATTGGATTCATCACGGAGAACCGCTCATAATATTTTATCTTGCTCACAAATTTCAACGCAATCTCAATTGAAATTCGATAGATACACCCACAATCCTAAGTATTGATTCTCTATGTAAATCAAGTGAACACAATCTCAATTGAAATGACATGTAGGCACGCACAATCCTAAGTATTGATTCTATATCCTAAGTACTGATTCTCTATGTAAATGAAGTGACGGGCTCGGGGGATGGCTTCATAATTAGGTCGAACAGACATTAGTAGGGTTTGGTGAGTTAGTTAGGTAGTTATAAGAGCATAAATGAAGGAGGTAGTGGATCTAATGGCCTAAAAAATTTCAATCATCTAACATTTGATCCAATGGTGTAAACTGGGACATAGTGGTGGCAACTAGGGGAGTTGTTCTCAAACAAGAATGCCTTACGACGTAATTACAAGAATAAAAGACTAAATCTATTGTATATATGATTTTTAGTGACAAGGAGGACATTCTTATCTATAATTAAATAAATTAAAAGAAGTAAAGGACATCAAGTAATAATAAATCAAATATATAAAATGATTCAATTGCTAAACTAAGTAGATTTAAAAACTAGAAGAGCTAACACTAATTTTCAAATAATAAAAAATCCAACCATAAAACAAGACTAAAATAATAAATCAGTTGTATATGTGTTGTTTAATTATAAGGTAATGGGATTATATTAAATAAAATAAAATTTGAAAATTTTCAAAATTAATTTAAAAAGTGGTTAGTAATTCACTAATCAAGCCATAACAAGTCAAATAAGCATTGTGATTAGATAAATAGCCTAAGAAACCTAACTTCATTATGTATGTATACTACTTAAAACATTTAAAAGATGGTAATATATAATCCTAGATGCCAACATCCAATCACCACCTATCTTGAAAGATGTCACCACCAATGCACAAAAAATGCAAACCTCTTTTATAAATTCCATTTGAAACATCATATATTCCCATCAAAATCCTACTTATAGCCTTAATCACACATTCTTATGAGATAGGAAAAATGAACAACAGTTAGCAAAATAACAATTCAAAAATTTCCACATTATCCTTTATATAGAAAGGAGATATTGTCTTCGTAATCTTCAAAACATATAAATAAGAAAAAAAAATTATAAAATAAATATATAGATTATCATATCAACCGTCCAACATCCAATTTTTTTTTTTATGTTCAAACATGAAATATGCTTAAATCCAAATAGAATAAACTAATTACTAATATCAACCCTTCAACATCCATTTTTTTAATGTTCAAACAGGAAATATGCTTGAATCCAAATAGAGAAAACTAATTACTAGTTGCATTGATAAATTTGGAAAACATTAAACTTTACTAAATGTAAATAGAGGAACGTGATAAACAGTTTCTTTAATAAATTGTAAAAAAAACTAAACAAAAAAAATTCAATATCAATTTACTTTTTATTTTCTACACAATAGTTAAAGAAAAATGGAAGAGGGCCACCATATTAGATTTCCATTTTCTTTGTAATTTTCTTGACAACATTTGAATGTGTAAGTGGAAAATAATATAAGGTGTGAGCTGAGGAAAGAGAGTATTTGCAAATATTTTTTTTATAGTTGGAAGATTTTCATTCGCCCAATTTACTAGTTACATTGATAAATGGATGAAAACATTAAACTCTACTTCAGGCAAATATTGGAACCTAATAACTCTACCAACGCAATACCTAGTTTTTTTAATAAATTAGAAAAAAAAATATTTTCTTTCTTATTTTGTTTGCGGTTTTCCACACAATAATTAAAATAAATATGAAAAAGACTAACGAAATTAGATCTCCATTTTATTTGTAATTTTCTACATAACATTTGAATGTGTAAAAGGAAAAAATAATATAAGGCCTCAGGAAGTGTATTTGCAAATATTTATTGAGAGTTGGGAGATTGGCATTCACCTAATTTAAAATGGTAGCAATTTACATAGTAAAGAGTTATTGGTATTTTTGCTTTTGGTTTTTGAATTTATGTTAAAAATAGATTTTTATATTCATACCAAATTTATATTTATTAGGTAGAGAAAGATCTTTCGGTAGTAATCACGTAGGTAAATATTAAGTCAAAGGTTATATCAAACAAGGTTAATAATCAAAGAAAAAACATATAATAGGGGAAGGAGGTCTACTTTAAAAATATGAAAACTAATAATTAGTAGTATAAGGCAGGGATCCAACACCTGCTAATACTCCAACCATCGTCTCTATTAAGGTTAACTGGTCTTTTTTCAATCTCCCTTAACTTAACTTATGGTGATGAAAATGGTCAACACTTGCAATAACCCTAACGCCGATGAAAATGGTCAAAACTGGCAATGACCCTATCCTCTTAAATGCAGATATGATAGTTAGTCCTTTCTGCATGCTCCGCTAAAGCATAGGAGAGGGATCTTCCATGTTTTATGTCAGCAACATATTCACAAATCCTTAGATTAATCGATTGGCCAATTTCACCAATGTATGGAGTCTTAGAGGAGAAAGGAATTATGTAAACACCTTCTCTATCCCTGGGATCCATAGGGTCCTTCACCGATTTCAGAGAACTCTGAATAGTTTCAAGAGGTTTAAAGGATGAATAAATTTTATGCTTCTTAAGGATTCTAGCTATCTTATATCTTGTCCCTTGGATGAATGAAAGGTGACCTCCATAGGACCATTCATGCAGATCTTTTTTGTTTCTAGGACCTTTTTCAGCCTTAGAAAAAGATTTGAAGCCTTGGAACTTGTTATAACCATTCTTATTAAGAACATTAAGGAGGTTAGATTTCTCATCCTTGAAATGGAATTCATTAGAAATTTTGACTGCTCTGGTGGATAGGGTGTTGAGAACACCTATCTTCTAAGCAGGGAAATGATGTGATTAGCGTGAAGATACTGCTCCATGTGAATCTTCTTCCTAAAGACTTGGTGGGAGAAAGAACCATCTCTCCTTGAAATGAGAACGTCGAAGAAGGGAAGGCTCCCCTAGCCTTCAAATTCCACAATAAAATTTATGGCGACAGATTTATTATTAAGATGTTGGAAACAAATATCGAACTTATCTCTTCCATAGGGCCACATGATGCAAGAGTCATCCACAAATATTTTCCAAAGCTTAGGCTGGAAAAGAGCTAAGGATAGGGCTCTAGAATCAAAATCCTCCATAAAGAGATTAGCCACCACGGGGGATAAGGGAGAACCCATGGCAAAACTACAGGTTTGCTCAAAGAATACATGTTCGAAAGAGAAGAAAGTAGAGGTAAGACAAATTTCAACAAGATGGGCAATGTCAGGATGAGTGATGCGATTGATGACATCAACCATCTTTAATTGGAATACTGGTGTACAATGAGACCATATCAAAACTTATGAGTCTATCATCACGATCCATTCAAATGCCCTTTTAATTCACTAATAAAGGAGTAAGAGTCTTTAACGAAGGAATCGGTTCAACCAACGAGAGGTTTAAGCTTATTAGCTAAAAACTTAGCAAGAAGATAAGTCGGACCACCTATGGTCTTGATTATGGGGCAAAGGGGGGCTCCTTCCTTATGGATCTTCGGAAGACCATAGATCGTAGGAGTGAGAGGGTTATTTTCAATGAGCTTCCTACTAAGGGAGACAACCGTGCTGCTAGACATAATGAATAGAGAAAAAATTTTAGAAATTTTTTTTACGGGATTTCGATCAAGTTTCTTGTAACTCTTGCTATTATATAAGTGGTCTAACATCTTTTTGCGGTAATCCTCTGTATTCAATATTACCGCAATGCCACCTTTGTTAGAATTAACAACAACGATATCCTTGTTAAGGTTCAAGGATTTGAGAGCCTCTAATTCATGTTTGTTGAGGTTTCTCTTAGGAGGCTTAGCTTTCCGGGGAATAACCACGCAATCTTTCCTAATGATATCTTTAGTAGCAGGAGACAAGTCCCTAATCCCGATCTCAATGTCACAAATGATGTCTTGCATAGGAATCTTCTTAGGAGCTAAGACAAAGTTTAAACCTTTCTCCAAGATACGAAAAACCTAATGGTTAAAAGAGAAACTAGAAAGATTAACCACCTTGTTTCCCAAATGGGAGAGAGATATTTCACTAGTACTATTATGATTGACATCCATATTATTATTAATATCATTATTATTATGAGATTTAAACCCAATATTTTTATTAATATCCTTATACTTATTATAATGTTTATTATCATTATTATTATAATTATTAATATTATTAAAATCTTTATCAAAATTACACTCATTATTATTATTATACTTAAGATTATGTTAATTTGGATAGAATAAAATAAATTATATGAAATATATTGTTTTGAAATAATCTATTAACTTTACTTAAATTTTTTTAATATTTATATTATAAGTATTCATGTTATATTTTATAATATAATTGATAACATCTTATTATATTATTTAAAATAATATTATTTTGTTAATATGGATTAGATAGATAAATTTCTTTCTACCATATATATATATATATAATACTAAAAATAATAAAAAATTCTCAACAATTTAATATACCATAAAAACCTAATAAAATAAAATTTTAATTAAGAAAATAATGAATTCCCACCCATTTACAGCTGCAATATAGAAAAACCCAAATAAAACACTGGACCAGCTTTAAGCTCAATCACAACCAACCTCAACTACGTCCATTTAAGAAAAAAAAGAAAAGGTTGAGCCCCACTTGCATCGATTGAAACTTATCATTCCTTTTTTACTTGCATCGATTGAAACTTAGTATTCTACGTGATGTGGCTGTCCGTTTGTCTCTTCTCATCATCTAACGCTCCCCCTTCTCCCACATACTATTTGCACTCCACTCCTCACAGCACCTCTAGTTTAGTGAACTTTCCCTTCCCTTTCAGGAAGACAACGCGTTGATTTTTGAAAAGGATTATACAGGGTAGTTGTTATTATTATTATTTTCTAGTACGGGATTTTTAATTTCAACTCTTTTGAGATTTGATGGGACAGAGAGCTATAATTATTATATTTGATTATCTATTTAAATTTATTTTTGAAATTTAATAGTTTTAAAATTTTTCAAGAAAATATTAGAAATTATATATATATATAAACTTTGCTTGAGATTTGTTTGAGATTTGATGACTAAATCGTTGAGATTTTATGACTAAATCATTGAGATTTTATGACTTAATTTTTAATAATATAATCTTAAAATTTATTAGTAAATTTATATTTATTGAGATAAGTGTGTTTATTATATATGCATTTTTATTTGTTAATATAATTTTTATTTTTATTTTTATTTTTATAATTTGAAATATTATGATTTTACTGTAAGTTAATTTGTAAATTCTTAAATATTTTATAAATATTATGATTATGGATGAAGTTAAATGGTGGGACATGGTTTTACTTAAATAAAATAGATGAGTCAAAACCTACCCCATTACTGACCACCACCAAATTATTTTAGATCATATAATTGTCCTAAACAAAAATGATAAGTCAACACTCATTTATTCATCCCAACAAGTTATGATTGTCCTTCAAGTGATTGATAACTTAGTTACCATATATTTTCTCACTTTCTTTAAAAAAAACAATAATAATCCAGCAAAAAAAAATATAATGATTAAAATCAATTACTAATATAGTTGTATACTACATTATTATGAAATATCAATTTTAACAATTTATCAATCGAGTTATTCGATATTATAAAATTTTAAACATCTAATTATCTTATAACATATCATTAACATATCATTATTGAAATGAAAACAAGTATCTATTCCACTAATTTTATATCAGTATTGAAACAATTATACCTTATCTAATATGAATTTAAAACCTTACTTTATAATAGACAACCAACATATGAATTACATATAAACAATTTATAAAATAATATTTTTACACATTGTAATGATTCAACTAACCAATAAATTATCTTTTATTTAATATGAATCATAATTTTTGTATCAATATAGATTTACCTGTACCAATGAATCTACTCTGCACCTAAAGGGATTAAATCTCTCAAGATGCATACCACTTTTGAGTGCAAAACTTGAGAAATTTTTTGCAAGATTTGATTCTTCTTAGCTGTTGGTAGATCTAGAATTAAAATGAATCTATCTTGGTTTTTTTTTAAACCCTAATAAAACGTTTTAACTATAACAAATTTTTAATTTTCAGTTATTTTATATAATATGTAAAAAAAATTGTATAATCCCTCTAGAAATATAAGAAATTAATAACTGAGTTATGATATATTTTCTCTTTTAAAAAAAATTAATCAAACAAATTACCATATAATAACTAAAATCAATATCTAATATAATTTTATATCATATTATCATCAAATATTTTATTAACAATTAATATATTGAATTCTTCAATATTATAATATTTAAGACATCAAACTGTCTTATAATATATCATTGTTCACATAAATACACATATATATTACATTATCATTTTATATTATTATTAAAACAAACTTGTCTTATTTTATTTTAACATTTGAGAAATAAAACGAGATAACTTTAAAAATATACTTCTTAATAAACAACAAATACATAAATTGTATCTAAACAAATATATAAAATAATATTTTGAAGCATTATAATAATTTATATTATTTATTAGAATTATATATAAACAATTTATAAAATAATATTTTTAAACATGGTAATGGAGAATGGCATATATTCAATATGAATCATAATTTATGTATAATGATAATTCTAATTTACATAAATTTATTGGGATAGGTGTATTTATTATATTTCTATTTTATTTATTTGTTGATATATTTTTTATTCTGTTTTTTTATAATTTGAAATATGATTTTTTCTTTTAATTTGCATATTCTTAAATATTTGGAAATCATATGAATATGAGTGAAGATAAATGGTGGCCCTTAGCCATGTTTATACCATATAGACATAAAGATAGTTTGTTTTTCCTGTTTCTTGTTTTGCATAACAAAATTTGATACCTTCACTTTAGAGTATGACCTAATGGTTAAGAGGTCTCTCCCACCAAGTACTAAAGGATTATTCACATGAAGTGATTCTATTCAAATAAAAGTGATGAGTCAAAGCCTAACCCATTATTGAACACCACCAAATTATTTTAGATGATATATGTACCCTAAATGAAAATGATAACTCACCAATCATTTCTTCATCTCAACAAGTTATGATTGTCCTGCAACTAATTGATGACTAGGTTATGATATACTTTCTCATTTTTTTAAACAACAATAATAACCAGAAGAATTAGCATATAATGACTAATATCAATATCTAATATAATTCTATACTATATTATTATGAAATATAATTTTGAACAATTAATATATTGAATTCCTCAATATTATAAAATTTAAGATATCTAATTTTGTACTAATATATCTTTATTCACATGAATACTCATACATATTACATGATCATTTTATATTATTATTATTATTTTCATAAAAATGAGTATTTTTCCATTAAATTTGTATTTGGTCACCACAAATACTTGGGAGAGTTTAGTTACAATTATTCTCATGGAATCTATCTACCTTGTCCTAGGTTACATCAAAAACCTCAATCCTTATTAGTATCCTTATTGTGTTAGAAGTATACAACCAACCAAATTGAAACAACATCCATGCACATTTAACTCCAACCATTACAATTGGACTTTGTCAGATCCCTATGCATGTTGATTGAGGCCAATGCCTAAAGGAGTATCCCCTAGTGGGCTCAGCGTGAGATATAAGTACATTATAATACTACGTAGAGCTTCCACCTCACCCTCGAAACGACCAATTCTCTATTGTTGGGTCCCTACTATTTACACTGTGGTTCTATGTGAAGCTTGTTGTTGATACATCATTACCTTCAAGTCATAAATTTCGGCACTCATTTTCTAAAAAATATTTCCCTTTTTATTGCATCATGTACTATTTCTCTTCGAGTTGTCTTATGACCAAGTACTTATTTTAACCACCTTTCAGTTTTATAGACTAAATTGCAGTGTGTATATGTAGTTAACCACCAGACTTAATTACAGTGTGTATATGTAGTTAATCAAGTTAAATCCCAGTGTGTATTTCACATTCACACAAAATTGGTGTGATGAATGAACTTAGATTAAAATTAACTAGCTTATACAAAAAAATTTCACATTTATAACATAGACATGGCACTGCAAAATTTAGCAACAAATGAACTCCGAATTCCCATTTTACTGGAAAAAATATGAATTATTAATTATCGTTGGAGCCTTGACCAACATATCTTCTCCTTAAACTCTCATAGGAAACTTGGGGATATGAATACTCTCTAATGCTCATATCCAAATTTGTAGATACAAGTACTCTAGACGAGAGCGTTGATCAAATTTTTTGAAAATGGGCCGCTTTTACCGAAAATAGTTAGGATTACGAATGAAATGCCATTAGGACTAGATTTTGTTTCAATATATATTAAAGACCTCTGCTACGTTGGTCGAGCTGAAAATCATATAAACGACCCTCTGGACCTTGGAAGGCTCCCCACCTGGAACAACAGTGCGAAGTTAATAGTTGATACTACCGTTGAGACCAGAGAGACACCAATCCACTAAATGAATGGTCCTTTTCGTCTTTATGGTAGCCACTACCACGTTCGTATCCTTGAGCACAACGTCCCCTCGGTACATGAGACAACATACCATGTACTTTTCATGGTGTGGATCACATTTTTCCATCATGGACGACGACTTAAAGGCATTATTGGTAATCTCGACCACTGATAGTTGCTCGTGATATGCCTTCTTAGCAGAAATCACGAGAGCGTATGAGGAAAGCATGAAATGAATATGCGGATAGAACACCATTTTTTTCCGGAACTCTGTCACATCAATGTTCAGAGCACCATCAAAATGCATGGAGGTAGTCACGGAAGATATGACCTGCAATATTGTAAGGTAACCATCAAAACTCAAATAACAAAATCCATTAAAAAAAATTCAAATGAAACTAAACCCCACCTTACTTGAGATACAATTCTATTAAGGTTAGTGTATGTAGGATGCTCGATGTTTAGGGAATGACAAAAAATGTTTTAGATGGAATCATTGTCCAACGACACAATCACATCACTATGCTATAGCAACAAGTGTGTTGACGACACATTGTTGTAGTGTTCAACAACAAATATGGAAACCTATGGAGATGGATACACAGTGAAACTCAACTTGGATTTTTTTCCATAATCAACAAAAAGCCTCTCCAACATAAGCTACCCCATACCAGATCCGGTACCGCCTCCCACATCATGGAAGGCCAGGAAACCTTTCAGGCATATACAGCTGTTCGCGAACTTCCGGATTCGATCGAAGCAAAAATCCACAATTTCCTTACCATCTGTTTAAAAAAAAAAAAAATTCTTAATTAAAGAGAACAAGTTGAAATGATAATGCCGAACAAGGAGGGAATCCACTTACTGGCATAATGGGAACAAAGAAAGTTATTGGAAACATCTTTTTTTCCACTGACCAGTTGCTCTGGCTGAAAAATATTTTAATATGAGCTTTTTGACTAACTAATATCGATCTCAATCTGATCATAAATGATGCTTTTATCGTCTAACACCCAAATAAACGATGCACGATGACGGAGGGGATTTCTTCTCAAAGGAATGTCTAAGGATGTAAATATTTTTCATGGGAGAGTCTATTTTTCCTTCTCATTATATATGTGTTATGCTAGGCTCAATATTCTCTCTTGAATAACTATATGTGTTTTTCTAGACTCTATATTCTCTACTAATTGATTATTTATGTTACACTAGTATTTTCATATTAAATATCTTTGAGGTTTGACTTTATTTATTTATTTATTTTAGTTTTACATTGGAAACAATCATAAACATTGTAATGGTTGGCATTTATAAGGTAAAATATTCATTCAAATGAACTGAAAATCTAAATATGTATTTTAATGAAGAAATAATTCACCACTTGTCATTATGTCTATAGGTTTGTCTATTTTTAAATGGAATTTTAGAATTTAATTTTATTATTATTACTAATTAGGTAAATGGTAGGGATTAAACTCCATATAACATTTTAAAATATTCTTAATAGTGATCACAAATCAAGATTTTATATTTCTGTCAAAAGTAGTTATTCCCCTTTTTCTCTTTTAATTAATTTGAATAATTAAAAAAAAAATCATATAAACATGTTTCTTGTTAGATGAGTTGTGAGTTGTTGGGAATGTGGTATTAGAAAACCATGATATTGTAAAAGAGTCTGTTTATAAGTTAATAATATCCATGGTAAAGTGGAGATGAATCTAGATGGTTATGAAGCTTTTTCCATGTTCTTTTAGATGTATGTGTATATCCTTGGGAATGTTTAACTCATATAATAATAATAATAATAATTAAAGTTATAATTTCGTTAATTTTTATGTTTTTTCTTATGGTAATATAAGATGTATAATTTATCGATAAGCATTGGAGGGATCAAATATATCAAGATGAAAACCTCTTTTTGACTGAAAATATTAACATCTCGAGATTAGATTACTTTCGACCCTTAGTATCTTGATGAATCATCACTTCACATTTTCTTCCAATTTTGCAAATATCCTACAGACACTGTTGCTTATGTGTCGCTGGTAGGACAACTAATCTAAGGTGTTTTCTTTCTGTTAGTAGACATGCTGCTTTTACGAGATAGCTCCTTCATTTCTTAGTAAGGGATTTCTACAAATAGGCCCAATTATCAATTTAGGAAAAAATTTTATTGGCAACTTAGTTGTGTCTCTTGATAGATATTTTCTATTTTCATATATATATATATATATATCCTTAAATACCTCACAAGTGTCAAGGCCGAAGAGAGAAAAGAGAAGGAACTATGTTTAATTTGCGCCTTTGATGATTTCATTTATGTTTCACTATTGATTGAATGCTTAGTTTCTCTAACCCCTATGTTTTATATATTTGAGCTTGTAAGCTCTGCCTCTTAATTAATTTCTAGAATAGCGAATCCACAATGGTAAAGGACACTACAAGAAAAAAGGATATTGGTGAGGGTCATTCCTGTGACGAACCTTTAAGGTTTGTCACCAATGGCGCATATGGTGATGGTCCTTAAAAAAAAATTGTTGTAAGTGTATATAGTGATATTCCTTTAAGGTTTGCCACCAAATCCATTTTCAATGACACTTTTGGTGAAGTTCGTTAAAGGCTCATCACTAATTCTCTCTTTGCTGACACTTCTAGTGAAGATATTTTATTGACCCTCACCAATGCTCATTTTGGTTACTTTTGGTGACGGTCAAAAAATGCTCGTCATCATTGATCATTCCAATTATTTTTTGATGATGCTATGTGCCTATTGCTATATTTTTTGTCAAAAGATAATGATTTAATACCCTTAATATTGTGGAGTATTTTTCATTATGTGTCCAAGGTCATAGTGGTTAAAATCAGTCATTTTTTTAAGAAGTGACTAGTGTGTATCATTTCCCTCAAGTAATGAGAATAAATTTTTTCGATTAGTCAACACATGATTCATCTCTATTAGGATTATTCTCTAGCAAATTCCCTTGAGATAAAGTTCCACTAGTGTGTGTAGGAAATATGTTATTTAATACTTAATTAATATTTTTCAATTCTATTAATGAGAGATACCTAGAACTCCTCGACAATCCAAGCACACTTTAAATTAATTCTTTGGCACACACTAACATTTCTTAGCACCTCACATGTATTGGAACATCTTTGTACCTAGAACATATTTCCATGACTCGGATTCCCAAGCACATGTTGGCATGCCCTAAAACAACATAACACTCTCCTAGCATGTGTTGTCATGCCTGTAGTCCCTAGCATGCCCTGAAAAAACCTTAGTTGCATGCATTGACATATATTAGCACTTGGAAAACATTGGCAATTGGCACGTATTGGGACCTATTATTTGATGCAGGAGCATCAAAACTAAATTTTCGTTATTCAATTATGTAATTAGGGGGGTGATGATTTTTAAATATTTTATTAATTAATTTGCTCATTTTTAATAAATTAGGAGAGAAAATATAAATGCGAGGATTATTGTAAATATTCCTGAAATAATTAAGGATATGAGTGGAGCTGAATTAGGTAGATAATCTAGGGATGAGGAATTCCATAAATGGGACTTAGTTGAGTCCAAAAAAAGATAAATCTAATTTAGATTTTAAGTTGAGATTTGTGTGGAGGAAATTATGGAATGGAATAAATTATGTTTATATATAAATACGTAGCTTGTGAGGGTGAGAAAGGACAAGTGAGGAAGTGAGGAAGTGAGGAATATAGAGAGAGTAAGAGAAATTGTTTGAAGGGCCGAGAGCCAAGAGGTCTCCAATTGTAATATCTGGCCAAAGAGTTTTTATGTTTTTATATCATTATTTTACTCATATGGCTCTCTTTCCTTCATATGTATTTTTGAGCTGAACGTATTTGTGGTTTTAACGAAGAATTTTAATTTTGAAGGTAGCACATGAGTTTTCATATGCTAGGATCTATTTAACCCAGTATCCTGGCATCATTTGGTATCAGAGCCTAGTGTGGTGTGACCATTGTTTGAGGAGGCATGTGCGAAGATTTAGATAAAGAGCTATGGATAGCACATATTGGTGGAAATTTTCACTTGCAGAAGAATGTGTATCCTATCAACGTGGAGAAAAATCAATTCATGGAAATGCAACCATAAGTAGTCACCTATGCAAGGGAGGCAATATCGATTGGTGGAAGTCTGCAAGGAGAATAATATCGATCGGTGGAAAGTCTGCAAGGAGAATAATATCGATCGGTGGAAAGGGGAATGTATCTAGTGACTGGTGGTGAAAATAAAAATGGTGATGTATAAACTCAATGGGGAAAAACATAGATCTGTGTATTTTTCTCTGTTTTATTGCATTTATACGATTGTGTGCAGTGTGTTTTCGTAACAGTTAAAGAACCGAGATTCGAAGCCGATCTCGAGCTTGGAAAGCAATCTTTCATATGGTAGCACCTCAGCAACGTAGAGAAATGTGTATGGAATTCTTCTTCTTCATCTTGACGTTTCCCATGGCTGGCATTGCAAAGGAGTGGTAATTTGGCGTTGAGATCAGTGAAGTCACCCAAGAAAATACGACTTACCAAGCTGGGCTAGAGATATCGGTGTTTTATGTGTTGGAACTACGACTAAAAGTGGCAAAGAATTTCATTATTGACTGCGTAATGTTAATGGTCCATGAGCATTTTTGTTAAAAAAAAAAAAAAATAGGAACAAGTATGTAAATATGGTAGCATTTACACCACGATAACTCAGCATCTGATTTGAGTCTTCACGTATATGACATGCCATTTTATATACGTTGACTGGAATCTTTGATTGGGCGGCATATATTGTTTAATGATGGCATTGGATTGATATAAACTATAGCTTGAAGATTTACGTATCACATTTGTTTAATAATGGATGTTGATTAGTATGAACCGTGGGCTCAGCCATGAACAATATTAAATACTATGTTGAATTTTCTGATATGCACAGTCACGTGAAGCAGTATGCGAAACTGCAGAAAGTGTTAAATGAAATTTCCGTGGAATGATGGTATATAGCTAGCGCTCGGTATCGTTGTCTTTGCAGGTGCACAAACCAGTGGAATTCGAGTGGTTGATTTCCTTGTTTTCTTGGAGCATTTGGACTTGAATTTTGTGGCAACATAGAGTATGTGAACATAATTTGGCCAACGTGGACCTTTTGTTCGTTATGCAAGACAAATAAAATTCCTTCTGTTAGTGAATTTCACTTGCAATGGCTTGCTATGATTTAAAACTCAATGGTAGCCTCGTAGATAGAAACCAAGGCTGGGAGTACCAATGATACTACAGGATTAGCTACTAGGAGTTCTAATGCTAGAAATCGGGAAGCAAAGGTAATACAAAATTCATCTACACTCCTCCCATTTTCAACTGGATATTTTAATTGGATTTGCTAAAATATTAACGTTGCAAATGGAGGAGCATACATTAAGGTACAAGGAGTCGGCCCGGTTACATAAATATTAGGAGACTGCTTTATTTCCAGGAAATTCGTGTTGGAAATGTTGTCATTGATGGCAAAGGAGATCACAAAGGAGGAGCACCTGAAACATCAGCCAAGGAGCAGACAAAGAAAAAAGAGAGGTAGTAGAGACAGTAAAAATAGAAGTAAGGGGGCAACATCAGTCAAAGAAGTAGCAGAGGCAGCAGAGATAGCATAAGACAAGTAGCAGAGACAACAAAGAGAGCAGCAGAGATAGCAAAGAAGCAGATAGGTAGCAAGGCAGCATAGAAGGGACAGTAGAAGAGGTCCATTTAATAGCAGATCTAGAGAGACAGAGCAGTGAATATTGGAAGGGCTTGAAGGAGCTTAATACAGAGGTTTATTTATGTATTTGGGGTTTAATACAGTTTGCATATGAATGCTGGAGAGAGGTTAGAATTAGAGTAGACCTGGAATAAACTCTGCATGAAGAATTCTGTGTGGATATGGCTTGAATTTCCTAGAAATCATGCCTTCAACCCAGTTTGGAATATTGGAAGCGTGAGAAATTAAGAGACAGTCAAGCAGTAGAGGCAGAGGTCGAGCAGCAGAGGCACAACGAAGGCAGAGGCAGAGATGAAATGGTATGTATGTCGTGGGTCCAATGTTTTTTTAAATATTGATGGCTGGCTTTTTATTTAAAGTTTGGATATAAGAATATAAGTTGAGGTGGTCCCGGATGAACTGTTGCATTAATGGTTAGTGATAAACTTTAGACAAAACATTATTTCATTATAATCAAGGCAAGTTAAAATAACTCTGGAGCACGAAAGGTTATATTACTACATAGATTACTGTTGGGCTTAAGTATGATCCAAAGACTTAATATAATATTAATGGATAAAATTATATGTAGTGTGGGACCCCCCCCTACATAAAATTCCGAGAATCGTTACCCAAGCTGGAGGATACATAAACATAAATTCCGAGAATCATTACCCCAGCTGGAGGATACAATAAAGGCGAAAGCGGAAGCTTATATATATGTAGTGCATTACATATATTGCGCCTTATACACAAAGGTCCAAAGCATATATATATATATATATATGGAGCACTTTATGGACAAGGGACCAAAGGTATAATACAAGGCATATGTTTCATATTATTGAGCCCGAGATCAAAAGAACCAAAGGTAACAAAGCCTTATATGGTACAGCAGAACAGGTTAACAACAGGTTGCAATTGCGATTGATTTCCGGACCCGATGGGTTTATAAACCACGATTGATATATGTTTGAGTTCCGGTAAACAATGTTACATCACATCGAAGAAAAGTGTAGCAGCAAAGCATGACAATAGAAGTTGCGATTGAAATTGAAGTTTCAGACCCGATATGGTTTAAACAACGATTGATATATGTTTGAGTTCCGGAGATTTGATAGATTATGGGACCCTCACCCAATCACATCGGAGAAACTTGGCCGTGGAACATGAAAACAAAAATTGCGATTTCAATTGAGTTCTAAACCCCATGGGCATATAAACTATAATTCATACATGTTTGAGTTCCTGTAAAAAATAATTGATCGCATCGGAGCATTGGAGCATAGGAATATCAGAACATGCAACTAAAAGTTGCGATTGCGATTAATCGCAATCGGAGTAATCGCATCACATCAGATCGGAGTGATCGCATTGGAGCATAAGAATATCAGAACATGCAAATGCAAATTGCGATTGCGATTGAGTTTCGGACCCGATGGGCATATAAACTGCGATTTTATAGGTTTGAGTTCTGGCCTAATTTCATCGACACATTTAAATGAACAGTGGTCAATCACATCGGAGTAAAAGTAGGACATCAGAACATACTACTGAGAGTTGCAATTGCGATTAATCGCATCGGAACTATCACAATCAGAAGAACTCAAAAAACGTTTCATCACATCGGCATTTCAACGTAAACAGTGTTTCATCGCATCGGCATTTGATCGCAATCAGAAGAATATAGTTGCGATTATTGCATCGGGTTTTTCACAAGAGCAACAATCGCATCGGAACAAATACATCAATCGTAATCGGAAGAATTCAATTGCGATTAGTCACATTAGTTGTTGAAGGCGTCGTATATGTTAACATATGTGAAAAGCTAAGATTTATTGTTGGTTTGTTATGTATAGACCGACATATACTATGAAGAATTGTGATATGCGTTGAATAACCCTGTGGGCCCGAGTTATTCAATTAAGTGATTTATTCAAATGTTAAATGGGTCGCAGTTCAATAGAGAAAAGAAATAACTAGATCGGTGTGCTCGATGATGCATATGCCGCAGAGCATTATATAAAAGTCTTGATTCTAAGGTTCGAATATCAAAATAATAATGCTGAGAAAGAACATTAATTGCTTGAAATAATAGAAGGAGAGAACCTTGCATAGAGGACATATATTGGGTTTATAACCATGGCGATATTAAAGCCTCCGCATTCAGTTATGTAAACTGCCAGTAAAGGAAACCAAAGCGTTGGAATTTTCCCATATTTAAACTCAGCAGTTATATATATTGTAACGCAGCTATATGTATACGGCAGACACAGAATCACGGTGAACAGGAATATGCATAGGAATGAACTTGACAGGTGTACATGCGCAGGTGCACAGAGTAGCAGTAAATAGAGTATGCAGAACAGTTTCTTAACAGCAGCAGAAAACGAAAAAAACAACAAAGCCAAAGGCCAGAAAATGGGCTGAGTGAAATTGTTTTTATGTAATCGAAAAGGTGAAATGTAAATGTTTTAATTTATTTATATTTTTGTGATGCATTGGCAAGTCTCCGGAAGAGAACAAATATCCCACTGTAATGTTAAATTGGTACCTACAGTTATATTTTCTGAATGGGCGGATAAAAGAGATGAGAAGGCAGAAGGCAAAGAGACATGGCTGTCCATTTCGAATTCCCAGTAGAATACAAACAACCATGAAGCTATTCTATATAAAATAGGGTAATATCCAAGGGGAGGAGGTTACGAAAATAGAGTGAGAGAAGAAGAGAGTGTGCAACAGAATTGAAGAGAGTTGAAGAAAATAAGAAAGCCGCAAGAGGTTAGAGTTAAAATATAGAGAGTACGAGTATATCATTGAAGCGAAGATAAGAAAGAGAGGAGGAGTAGAACAAGATGCGCTGAAGAGTCGGAGAATGCGAAATGAAGTAGTGAGGCGGAGAAGAAGAGGAGGGAGTTGAGAAAGAAGGAGGAAATCGATGATAGTGAATCTGAGAAGATGTAGAAATGATATAAGGCAGATATGAAGACTGATGCACAACAGTGAAGATGATACAGAACAGAGCTGATATCCAAGGTAAATTAGCAAGTGTTTTCCTTTTGAAAGAGTAAGGAAGTTGGAGCTTCCCTATCAAGTTGTAGCTTGATAGATGTCAATTGTAGCTGAATGAGGTTGGAGCCTCTTGTAGGTTGGTGCCTGCAAAAAATAGATGGGAGTTGGGGCTTCCACATTAAGTTGTAGGCGGCGAGGTTGGAGCCTCTGTAGGTTGCTGAGGTTGGAGCCTCATGTAGGTTGGTGCCTGCAGAAAATTGATGGGAGTTGGAGCTTCCTTGCAAGTTGTAGCTTGAAGAATTGAGGTTGGAGCCTCCTATAGTTTGGTGCCTACATAAAATCAGTGGTGAGAGGGAGTTGGAGCTTGCCTTTGCATCACAACAATAATAAGATGTGGTTTTCTCCCTTTATGGGTTTCCACTTATATCTGGTGTCTCTGTGCATGATTTTTATGTGTTGATCTGGTTTATATCATCTGCTTAATACTTGTTGCTCTCATATTAAGTCTATTGTTACATTATATTAATGCTTGCTGCTCACATTCTAAGATTACTCACATGTTAAGTTGAACATGAAATGAAGGTGTAAACAAGTGTTAATGAAAAAGTTTTAAAATTCCATGAATGTGTTAAACTGATTCACTCCCCCCTCTCAGTTTAACTAAGGGTTCAACAATTGGTATTAGAGCCGGTTCCTTTGGTGTAAGCTTAAAGGCTTGAAGGAGATCTGGTTGAATCATGGACTATCAAAATGTACTTGTGTTAAATACATCAAACTTTCCTGAATGGAGAGATAAGGTTAAAACAAGATTATTGGCTTATGAACCTGAAGTATGGAAGCTTGTATGTGATGGTTACTGCACAGACTCCCCCACGGTGAAAGAACAACAGAGGAATGCCAAGGAAAAATGTGTGATATATAACAGTCTTCATAACAAGGACCTTGAGTTGATAATGGATTTAACCTCTGCAAAAGAAATCTGGGACAGATTGCATTTCATGCATGGAATAGACACAGAGGACTGCATTGTCAAGAAGGAGAAGAGAATTAAGAAGAAGAAAAATTCAGGTCAAAAGGAAAATATTCAATCAAATGAGGTACCTGCTAGTGTGAATGGTAGTGAGAACCATGAAGAAATTGCAGCTGAAGAAAAAGCCAAACTTGACACAGCCTTGACTGAAATAGGAAGATTGAAGCATGAAAACAAAGACCTAAAGACATTGGTGCAAATTTGTGATGAGAAAGAGTATGAAGATAAGAAAGAGATTGTTAGCCTGAAGACTCAACTTGAAGAAGCACGGAAAGTAGAAGATACTCTGCTGCAACAAATGAGAGAGAAAAACCTGGAATGTGAAAAATTGGAAGAAGAAGTAGTGAGCCTGAGAAAGAAATTAGAAAAGGCCCAAAGAGACTTATTAATGAATACTCCTCAGATGAAAAGCTCTGGACAGTTGGACCAGATTCTAAAGGCTCAAAGATCTCCTCTCATAAAGGTTGGGATAGGATATGTAGGAGAAACTAGTAAGTCCCAGATAGAAGATAATAGGAAAATCATTTTTGTAAAAGCTATAAAGAACAGTGAAACAACTCAGCAAATTCCTACAGAAGTAGAAGCCAACAAGAACATGAGTTGCAGAGAAACAAATAGAATCAAGCAGCAACATGAAAGAACAGAGAATGAGAGGATGAAACAATCAACTGCTAAAGGCTCATATGCTCCTAAGGATGAATTGAACAAATTCGGAAGATGTCAAAGGAGGTTCCTCCCTCCTATGAAAAATAGCACATGTTTCTCTTGTCATAAACTAGGACATAATGCAACATATTGTAAGACAAAGCCAATCTAGTCCAACCAACAAAGGGTGAATCAAAAGAGAAGAACCCCTCAAGACAGAAAATTGAAAAGACAATCTTTCACCAGGTACACAAATCATTTCCATGGCTACTGTTATGCATGCAATAATTTTGGACATAAAATTGTTGATTGTAAAATGTATTCAAGAAGGGGAACAAATTATTATACATCAGCTCAAATGTACTTTGACAAAATAAGATGTTATGTATGCCTCAAGCTTGGCCACAAAGCAAAGGACTGTAAACTGCCATATATACTAAAGAACTCTAGACAGATGATGGAAACAAAGAAAATCAAACAAAACTATGAATTTAAAAGAAGTGCAGACATTATGAAGAACCCCAATAAAGTATGGAAGGAAAAGAGAAAGGGGGAGCCTATTATCTCAATAACATAACGAATCCTCCATAGTCTCAGGGGGAGCTTCTCTAGGAAGCAAAGCAAAAATCCATCCAGTGACAAATATGAAGCAACATCCCAGGGGGAGAGCAGTTCATATATAGACCCAATGAAAGTAGTCTAATAAGAGCACCTTAGAATGAGAACGGCTATAAGATCAGGAAGGGAAAAGAAAATTTCCTCTAACAAAGAACTATAGAGGAAGAAGATTATTTAGCTGATAGATTGATGAAAGAAGAGAAGGCAGCAAGCAACCATGGTAGTAGAGAGAACATCAACCATGAACCTGCAAAAATAACAGTGAATCACATTAAGAAGGATGAGTAAGAGGAGTGCCTATAATCATTATCTAACTACATCATTCATCTATGAAAAGTCCCCTTGGAGGAGTGCAGTTAAGTAAGTGATAAATCTCTGAGTGATTTTCCCATGAAGATTCCAAGTAGGCAAATTGAATATGCCTCCCCAAAGATCTTTATATTAGAATATTTGAATTGATTATAAAGCAGCAATGATTCTGGAAAATTTCTAGAAAGATACATGTAATGGCTTTCCTTTGACCAGAATGACAAAATAAGAAAATGGTTAATAATGATAAGATCAGTTTCAGGATATTGATGACTATTGGTGTGAACAGTGGAAAGCTCAATAGTAGAATTTATGAAGGATGTCTTAATTATGGGTAAATGTGCAAGCTAAAGTGAAATCTCTTCATATTTTATCAAGGTAATATCATTTGGTACTAGGTGCAAGCAGCATGCTTATCAACTGAATATCAAGTGTTATCAGGGGAGTAGCAGTATGGTACAGGTCCTCAGGATCAAAGGATTATAGAAAAAGAACCTCAAGGTAATATTCCCAGTATTGTCTGCATTCAGCATGAAAAGGTCAGTAGCAGAGCAAAAATAACATTATCTTGCTTACACTTGAAGTAGTATATTGAGCACTGAAGCAATATCTTTTTCTATATATAATTTCATGCCTTCCTGAAGTTGGTACATGTATATCTTCAAGGCCTCTTTCTTAAGATTAGTTACAAAACTGTGTGAAGTCTATTTGCTGAGTTTTCAATTAAACATCTTGAATATGCTTTTGTGGAAGTTCATTCTGATAGAACAGTCAAAGTATCTGAAGAATAAAGGACTAGATGTGATTACCATCTGAAGCTCAAAAGTTTTTTTAAAATCATCTAAATCCTACTTCAGCACAAAGGATTTACTGGTAATCCACCTTTAAAGAGAGATTGATTATTGACATACATACCATTATGTCATAAATAAAACTGCAAAGCTGATAAGTGAAACTGGCCAATAAATTGAAGGGTTTGTTTTGAAAACACATTGTACAAGAAGGAAATTCAGTTGGCCTCTAATATTGAAAGATATTGCCTATTCTTACAATAAGCTGTAAGCTCTGGTTTGATTCATTGTTCACAACAGCAACAAGGACCTTTCAGTATTTAAGTGTATTATCCTTGTCAGTAGTCTAGCACAGATTACAAACAACAGGTAGTACAGGTGAACCACAGCAACAAAAGATATATTGGCATCATAACAATTGAACAGATGTTGTCTACAGATGTGTATTGCAGAAGAAGACTTATCTCATCTACAATATTTCTCAATAGAAATGTATTGGCGCACTACATCAGATATAGACTAAAGTATAGTTGAAGCAAGCCTGATATGTCACTTGGAGCATTCATAATGTTTAAGTCTTGATCCAATAATGCATATCTTATTATATATGGCTGTCATCACCTACTCTCTATACAAGTGCAAGAAGTCTATGCTTCAGAATGGTATCGACTTAATGTGTATAGACAAGTTCAATAATCCCCAAAAGTGTTCTCTCAACAACTCTTTTACACCTGTTTGGAGCAACAGGGTACAAATTCAGAAGAAGAAGGTCTAAACACATATCAGAGAGAAGAAATGCAAACACATAATCTACACTGAGAAATGTGAAACCCTTTGCCATTGATGTCAAAGGGGGAGGAAAAGCAGGTAATAGAAGAAAGGGTCTTCTAATAGAAGCTAGGCAGAGGAATACTTGGAGGAAGCATTGGATTATCGGTGGATGTGTTGCCATCAATGCCAAAGGGGGAGACTGTTGGAAATGTTGTCATTGATGGCAAAGGAGATGAAAAAGGAGGAGCACCTGAAACATCGGCCAAGGAGCAGAGGAAGCAAAAATAGAGGTAGCAGAGACAGCAAAAAGAGAAGTAAGGGAGCAGCATCAGTCAAAGAAGTAGCAGAGGCAGCAGAGAGAGCATAAGACAAGTAGCAGAGGCAGCAGAGAGAGCATAAGACAAGTAGCAGAGGTAGCAAAGAGAGCAGCAGAGATAACAAAGAAGCAGAGAGGTAGCAAGGAAACATAGAAGGGACAGTAGAAGAGGGCCATTTAATAGCAGATCTGGAGAGATAGAGCAGTGAAGATTGGAAGGGCCTGAAGGAGCTTAATACAAAGGTTTATTTATGTATTAGGGGTTTAATACAGTTAGCAGATGAATGCTGGAGAGAGGTTAGAATTAGAGTAGACCTGGAATAAACTCTGCATGAAGAATTCTGTGTGGATATGCCTTGAATTTCCTAGAAATCATGCCTTTAACCCAGTTTGGAATATTGGAAGCATGACAAATTAAGAGATGGTCGAGCAGTAGAGGCAGAGGTCGAGCAGCAGCGCACAACGAAGGCAGAGGTAGAGATGAAATGGTATGTATGCCGTGGGTCCAATGTTGTTTTAAATATTGATGGCTGGCTTTTTATTTAAAATTTGGATATAAGAATATAAGTTGAGGTGGGCCCGGATGAACTGTTGCGTTAATGGTTAGTGATAAACTTTAGACAAAGCATTATTTCATTATAAGCAAGGCGAGTTAAAATAACTCTGGAGCCTGAAAGGTTATATTACTACATATATTAGTGCTGGGCTTAAGTATGATCCAAAGACTTAATATAATATTGACAGAGAACATTATATGTAGTGTGAGACCCCCCTACATAAAATTATGAGAATCGTTACCCAAGATGGAGGATACATAAACATAAATTTCGAGAATCATTACCCCAGCTGGAGGATACAATAAAGGCGGAAGCGGAAGCTTATATATATGCAGTGTGTTACATATATTGCGCCTTATACACAAAGGTCCAAAGCATATATATATATATATATATAAATTTATATGGAGCGCTTTATGGACAAGGGACCAAAGGTATAATACAAGGCATATGTTTCATATTATTGAGCCCTAGATCAAAAGAACCAAAGGTAACAAAGCCTTATATGGTGGGACCCTTTCCCAATCGCATCGGAAAATTGACAGCGGAACAGGTTAACAACAGGTTGCAATTGCGATTGAGTTCCGGACCCGATGGGTTTATAAACCACGATTGATATATGTTTGAGTTCCGGTAAACAGTGTTACATCGCATCGGAGAAAAGTGTGGCAGCGAAGCATGAAAATAGAAGTTTCGATTGCGATTGAAGTTCCGAACACGATATGGTTTAAACAATGATTCATATATGTTTGAATTCCGGAGATTTGATAGATTGTGGGACCCTCACCCAATCACATCGAAGAAAATTGGCCGTGGAACATCAAAACAAAAATTGCAATTGCGATTGAGTTCCGGACCCGATGGGCATATAAACTATAATTCATACATGTTTGAGTTCCTATAAACAATAATTGATCGCATCGCAGCATCGCAGCATAGAAATATCAGAACATGCAACTAAAAGTTGCGATTGCGATTAATCGCAATTGGAGTAATCGCATCGCATCAGATCAGATTGATCACATCGGAGCATCAGAGCATAAGAATATCGGAACATGAAAATGCAAATTGCGATTGCGATTGAGTTCTAGACTCGTTGGACATTAAAACTATGATTTTATAGGTTTGAGTTCCAGCCTAATCGCATCGGCACATTTAAATGAACAGTGGTCAATCACATCGGAGTAAAAGCAGGACATCGAAACATACTACTGAGAGTTGCGATTGCGATTAATCGCATCTGAACTATCACAATCAGAAGAACTCGAAAAGCGTTTCATCGCATCGGCATTTGATCGCAATCGGAAGAATACAGTTGCGATTACTGCATCGAGTCTTTCACAAGGGCAACAATTGCATCGGAACAAATACATCAATTGCAATCGGAAGAATTCAATTGCGATTAATCGCATCGGTTGTTGAAGGAGTCATATATGTTAACATATGTGAAAAGCGAAGATTTATTGTTGGTTTGGTATGTATAGACCAACATATACTATGAAGAATTGTGATATGCGTTGAATAACCCTGTGGGCTCGAGTTATTCAATTAATTGATTTATTCAAATGTTAAATGGGTCGGAGTTCAATAGAGAAAGGAAATAACTAGATCGGTGTGCTCGATGATGGATATGCCACAGAGCATTATATAAAAGGGTTGATTCTAAGGTTCGAATATCAAAATAATAATGCCGAGAAAGAACATTAATTGCTTGAAATAATAGAAGGAGAGAACCTTGCATAGAGGACATATATTGGGTTTATAACCATGGCAATATTAAAGCCTTCGCATTCAGTTATTTAAACTGCCAGTAAAGGAAACCAAAGTGTTGGAATTTGCCCAGATTTAAAGTCAGCAGTTATATATATTGTAACGCAGCTATATGTATACAGCAGACACACAATCACGGTGAACATGAATATTCACAGGAATGAACTTGACAGGTGTACATGCGCAGGTGCACATAGTAGCAGTAAATAAAGTATGCAGAATAGTTTCTTAACAGTAGCAGAAAAAGACAAAACCAGCAAAGCCAAAGGCCAGAAAATGGGTTGAGTGAAATTGTTTTTATGCAATCGAAAAGGTGAAATGTAAGTGTTTTAATTGATTTATATTGTTGTGATGCATTGGAAAGTCTTCGGAAGAGAAAAAATATCCCACTGTAATGTTAAACTGGTACCTACAGTTATATTTTCTGAATGGGCGGATAAAAGAGATGAGAAGGCAGAAGGCAAAGAGACATGGTTGTCCATTTTGAATTCCCAGTAGAATACAAACAGCCATGAAGCTATTTTGTATAAAACAGGGTAATATCCAAGGGGAGAAGGTTACAAAAACAGAGTGAGGGAAGAAGAGAGTGTGCAGCAGAATTGAAGAGAGTTGAAGAAAATAAGAAAGTTGTAAGAGGTTAGAGAGAGTGAATATAGAGAATGCAGAGTATGGAATTGAGGCAGAGAAGATAAGAAGAAGGAGGAGCATAACGAGATGCTGTGAAAAGTTAGAGAATGTAGAAATGAAGTAGTGAGGCAAAGTAGAAGGAGGAGCTGAGAAAAGAAGAAGGAGGAGCTGATAGTGAATCTGAGAAGATGCAGAAATGATATAAGGATAGATATGAGGATTGTTGAACAGCAGAAGAGAAGGTACAGAACAGAGCTGATATCCAAGGTAAATCAACAAGTGTTTTTCTTTTGAAAGAGTAAGGAAGTTGGAGCTTCCCTATCAAGTTGTAGCTTGATAGCTGTCAGTTTATTGGTAGTAAGGAGTAGGAAACCTCTGTGAGTTGGTGCCTACGTAGATGGGAGTTGATGCTTCCACATCAGATTTAGCTTGATAAAATGTCGATTGCTAGTATTTGAGGATGAAACCTCTGTAGTTTGGTGCCTACGGAAAATTGATGAGAGTTGAAGCTTTTTTGCGTTGATTGTGGCTATGATTGGGAGTTGGTGTTGAAAATTCAACAAGATGATGGAGCTTAGTGAAATTTGATCGCCTTCACTAAGTGGGCTAGTAGGATATTTTAAAAACAAAAATTATTTTTTAGACTATGTCTATTTTTAGACATATGGAGCATGGTCTAGGAGTTGCGGGATGCTATTCTTGGATGATTGGTCAAGTTAGTAAAAATAGATGGACATCTATTTTTAGACATACAGGTCGAAGTCTATTTTTAGACTGCCTGTCTAAAAATAGAACAGTCAAATATTATTAGCCCTTAATAATATTTGGACTATAAACTTTATCTTATCCTCTTGGAGCACTTCGGTTTGAGCTACGGATGTGGCATATGCAGCTGGCAGAAGGAAATTCGAATTTCCTATGGGTTAGTTGAGCTATTGCATGTTTGACTTCAGTTAGAACTCAAGTGATCGAGTTTGGTGGAGTTGATGAGACAGTTAGTGGAGTTGTGTTCGGTTTAACTTAGTTGAACTAGTTATATTTAGTCTAGCCAAACCAAATACTAGTGATGAGTGAACGTTAATTATTAATTAATTCACTAATTATTAACTCATAATTCAGCTAAAGAACATCAGTTAAGCACAATGCATGGGCAGTTTAGTGGAGACTTAGGTGTTAGAGGTGGGTGAAAGGAGTGAGTCTAACATTTTTGTGACTATGGGCATGCATATTATTTGCACACACACAGTGATGGAGATTTCAAAGAGGATTGTGCGGTTGGCTAAGGTGGATTGAGGAACTAACATCTCATCATTATTCATCTTGGATTGCGCAGTAGAGGCAGGCAGACTTGTGGAGGAGATTTGAACCTGTGACTTGTTCATCTTCTGTGCTAGTTTTGTGTGTAGCATGTGAGATAGTGTTGAGAGCTGTGAGAGCTTTGTGCTATGTATTGTTACATTTTCTCTATCATTATAATATACATATAGTTGGGGGTTTTCAGTTGTATTCTTTCCCCATTACATACTGTGTTGATATGTGTGCTTGATTATTGTTTTATGTGCGCATGCGACTGTTTCTATTTCCGCATATTGATGATCAATTGTAGAAGAGGTTATGTATTATGCATGAAGCTTAAATAGTGTGTAATTAGGATAATCTCGGTGATTAATTCAGAAAATTATTCAAATTTCTACATGGTATCAAAGCAAGAATTGATCATCGGATCTATTACAGTGATTACAATTTATTTCGGTAGACAGAGTCTGTAAGCGGGCCAGGTAGCCTCTGGATCCATCCTTTCATTTGAAAGGTGATATATCCAGTAAACGCCCCTACAGTCGATCTCTGTGCTAGAAATATTTTTTTCTCACAGATCCAGAAGCAGTTGAGTTTTGAGCTTGGAATTCAAATTTTTCAGCAGGTTTTGTTTTCTTGGTGCCAGAGTTGAAATGTCTTTCAACGGTTTGCGACTCGAGTATGCCCATGAGGGCAGTTTGAATTATTTTTCATTGAAGGACAAAATGGAGGCAGTATTAGATGATAACGGGCTGAAGGAGTTCATATATGCTGAGATCCCAAAGCCTACTAATGTTGCTCAAGTTGAGGCTTGGCAAAAGAAGATGGCGAAATGTCGAAGGATTCTGTTGGAGGGCGTGAAGGATCACATTGTATCCAGCCTGCATGGAAAATATTCTCCATACTTGATGTGGAAAGCGTTGACAGATCTATTATAGAGCAAGAGCGACCAGAGGAAGTTGGCGCTCAAGGATAAACTCAGAAACATTAAGATGGAGAAAGGCGACAGTATCGCCAAGTACCTCACGAAGTTCACTCAATGCAGAGATGAGCTGGGTAGTGTGGGGGTGACTGTCGATGATGAGGACTTGGTGGACCTAGCTCTCCTTGGTCTTCCGAAGAGTTGGCATTCCTATCAGGACTCTGTCAATTGTCAGGAGAAGTTGCTTGGATGGGAGCGACTTTGGTCGGATCTCATGCAAGAGGAGATAAGGTGGACTACCAGGGACAGATCTTCATCAAAGGCATCTGATGAAGAAAATTGCGCTTTGGCTGCCAAAGCAAAGAAGGGGAAGAGCAATAAAGCTTCTCAGTCTGGTGCAAAAGGCAAGAAGCAAGACATTTCCAAAGTGAATTGCTTTCACTGTCACCAACATGGACATTATGCCACAAATCGTCCACAGAAGAAGAAAAATAAGCATGCTGCTGGATCTACAGAGGGAGAGGCCTTAGCCTCACAGTTTGAGCTGGATTTTTCACTGATCGCATGCTTGGTCTCAAGTGTGATGGGATCATTATGGTTCTTGGATAGTGGTGCGTCATTTCACATGACCGGAGATCGGGATTTGTTTTCAGATCTGGAGGAGAAAGATATTGGAGTGCACATTGAGATGGGCGATGATGGTAGATACAGTGCGACCGGTATCGGTACCATTTCCTTTGAGAGGGAGTCTGGTAAACCCTTCATATTGAAGGAAGTGTTGCATGTTCCAGGATTGATGAAGAATCTGATCTCTGTGGCGATGTTGGAAGACAAGGGGTATGATGTGGTCTTCAGCGAGGGAAAGGCTTTCCTGCGCAGTAAGACAACTGGAGAAACCCGGAAGATAGGGGTTCGAGTCAAGAACCTTTATCAGTTGCAAGTAGATGGCTGCGCAGTAATGGCATGCAAGGCGGAAGGAGTGGTGAGCCGGGATGATGGCGAGCTGTGGCACCGGAGATTGGGCCACCTTCACCATGGAGCTTTGAAGATACTGCAGCAGATTTCTACTGGGCTTCCTAAGGGCACTCTTGCGCAGTCAGATCAGTGCAAAGGGTGTACCTTGGGAAAATTTGTGAAAGCCACCTTTCACGAGAAGGATAGTCGCGCCACGACGATCCTTGAGAGAATTCACACAGACGTGTGTGGACCTTTCTCAGTAGCTTCGACAGTAAAGCACAAGTACTATGTGATCTTTGTTGATGATTTTTCTCAGAAGTGCTGGATCTTCTTCATGCAGAAGAAGAGCGAGACATACTCAAAGTTCTGTGAGTTCAAGGCGCTGGTTGAGAAGGAATTGGGGAAGCATGTGAAGGCTCTTAGGAGCGACAATGGTGGTGAATTCATCTCGGCTGAATTCAAGGACTTTTGCAACGCAGAAGGGATTCGGAGAGAGCTCATCGCACCCCATAACCCACAGCAGAACGGGGTGGCTGAGCGGAAGAACAGAACGATCGTGGGTGCTGCACGGGCGATGTTGCATGATCGGGGCCTACCCCTTCACTTGTGGGCTGAGGCATGCAATACAGCAGTGTATGTGCAGAACCGTTGTCCTCACAAGGTTCTTGGCATGAGTACACCGGAGGAGGCTTATTCTGGTAAGAGACCTGACATTTCTCATTTGAGAATTTTTGGTTCTTCTGTCTACATGCATGTGACGAAGGATGCCAGAAAGAAGCTGGATCCAACCGCAGAGGTTGGAATATTTGTGGGGTACACTGATACGCCCCACAACTATCGTGTGTATTTGCCAAAAAGTCGCAAGACTGTTGTGCGACGGGATATCAAATTTCAGGAGGAGAAAGCCATGCAGTGTTCGCTTGAGAGGGAGCCACACTTGCATGCAGATGAGGAGCTATTAGTTCCTAAGGATGAGCTTCAGGATGTGGATCAACCACATGAGGAAGTTCATGGAGTGGAAGAGACCACTCATGCAGCGCCAACCATCAGAGGGCGCAAGCGCACTACAGAAGCTGAGCGACTGGCTCAAGATGCAGAGAAGGTTGTAGGAGCACCTACAACACAGCGCAGATAGAGACAGTCACCAGACTGATACACTGGATACATGGCTCTTGTGAGAAAATGTGTCGTGATAGAGCCATCCTCTTTCGAGGAAGCTGTGGAGGACCCCGCATGGGTAGATGCCATGGTGGAAGAGTATGATTCTATTGTCAGAAACAGTGCATGGGATATTGTCCCAAGACCGGAGGGGAAATCAGTGGTGGGTTTGAGATGGATCTACAAAGTGAAGCAGGCGGCTGACGAGAGTGTGGAGAAGTACAAGGAGAGATTTGTTGCCCGTGGCTTCTCACAGATCGAGGGGATCGATTATGAGGAGACCTTTGCACCTATCGCAAGGTACTCTTCCATACGGACGATCCTAGCTCTCTCAATGCAGATGGGGTGGCACATCCATCAGATGGATGTGAAGACTGCGTTCCTCAATGGAGTCATTGAGGAGGAGGTGTACATAGAGCAACCCGAAGGTTTCGAGATCTTCAGCAGTGAGTCGCATGTGTGCAGACTCAAGAGAGAACTGTACGGGTTGAAGCAAGCACCTCGTGCTTGGTACACATGGATAGGCAGTTACTTCACCAGACTTGGATTCTCCAAGAGTGAGGCTGATCCTAACCTGTATCAGATTGTGGTGGAGGGGAAGTTGCTGATCATTGTACTATATGTAGATGATATGATTTTGACGGGAGATGAGCTGTTGATACTTTCATGCAAGGAGGATCTTGCTAGAGAGTTTGAGATGAAGGACTTGGGCCTCCTTCATTATTTCCTGGGATTGGAAATCTGGCAGCGCAGTGGAGGACTGTTTGTTTCTCAGGGTAAGTATGCCCGGGAGATACTGGAGAAGTTCGACATGCATGGCTGCAAGCCTGTTGATACTCCTCTTCCTGGAGGTTGGAGGAAGGAGGATGCTACTTCAGCGGAGGTAGTGGATGCCACTGTTTATCGGCAGTTGGTGGGGTCGCTTATGTATCTGGTCAATACACGACCCGATATATGCTATGCTATTAACCAGCTTTCGCAAGCTATGGTTAAGCCTACCAAGCTCTTCTGGAAGGCAGGCAAGCATGTATTGCGTTATCTTAGAGGCACATCGGGATATGGCTTGTGGTACAGACAGGAGGATGAGGTGAAGCTGTGTGGCTTCACGGATGCAGATTGGGCAGGGAGCCCAATGGATAGAAAGAGCACATCTGGAGGGATCTTCAGTATCGGGTCGACAACAGTTTCTTGGTACAGCAGGAAGCAGAGATCCGTGGCACTCAGTTCAGCAGAGGCTGAGTATATGGCAGCAAGCTTGGCTGCATGCGAGGCCATATGGATGAGGAAGATTCTGGTCGGGTTGTTCGGGTCGCACTTGGAGCCTACTGTGATTTATTGTGATAACCAGAGTTGCATTAAACTCTCGGCTAATCCAGTATTTCATGATAGATCCAAACACATCGACATCGGGTACCATCATATCAGAGATTGTGTGCAGCGGAGAATCATGTTACTTTCATATATTCCCACGGAGGATCAGGATGCTGACATCTTGACGAAGGTGCTCACCAGGAGAAAATTCGAATTCCACAGAGGCAGGATAGGGGTTGCAGATAATCCATATCTTATTGAGAGGGAGTGTTGAAAATGCAACAAGATGATGGAGCTTAGTGAAATGAAGTCGCCTTCACTAAGTGGGCCCGCAGGCTATTTTTGGCGCAAAGTCTATTTTTAGACTATGTCTATTTTTAGACATGTCGACCATGGTCTATGAGTTGCAGGATGTTATTTATGGATGATTGGTCAAGTTGGTAAAAATATATGGACCTCTATTTTTAGACATTGGGCGGTTTCTATTTTTAGATTGCTGGGCTAAAAATAGAACAGTCAAATATTATTAACCCTTAATAATATTTAGACTATAAACATTATCTTTTCCTCTTGGAGCACTTCAGTTTGATGCTTGGATGTGGCACATGCAGCTGACAGAAGGAAATACACTTTTCCTAAGGGTTAGTTGAGCTATTGCATGGTTGACTTCAGTTAGAACTCAAGTGGTAGAGTTTGGTGGAGTTGTGTTCGGTTTAACTTAGTTGAACTAGTTGTATTTAGTCCAACTGAAAAATACACTAGTGATGAGTGGTGTGAATTAATTATTAATTAATTCACTAATTATTAACTCATAATTCATCTAAAGAACACATCAGTTAACTGCAATGCATGGACAGTTTAGTGGAGACCAGTGTTAGAGGTGGGTGAAAGGGTGAGTCTACTATCAGTTTTGACTATGGCTGTGCATGAGATTTGCACACACATTGATGGAGATTGCCAATGAGGATTGCGCAGTTGAAGCCAGGTGGATTCAAACTTGGATCTCACCATTATTCATCTTGGATTGTGCAGTAGAGGCAGGCAGACTTGTGGAGGAGATTTGAACCTGTGACTTGTTCATCTTCCGTGCTAGTTTTGTGTGTAGCATGTGAGATAGTGCTGAGAGTTGTGAGAGCTTTGTGCTATGTATTGTTACATGTTCTCTATCATTATAATATACAGATAGTTGGGGGTTTTCAGCTGTATGTTTTCCCCATTACATACTGTGTTGATATGTGTGCTTGATTATTGTTTTATGTGCGCATGCGACTGTTTCTATTTCCGCATATTGATGATCAATTGTAGAAGAGGTTATGTATTATGCATGAAGCTTAAATAGTGTGTAATCAGGATAATCTCGGTGAATAATTTAGAAAATTATTCAAATTTCTACAGTTGGAGCCTCCTGTAGGTTGGTTCCTACAGAAAATCAGTGGTGAGAGGGAGTTGGAGCTTGCCTTTGCATCACAACAATAATAAGATGTGGTTTTCTCCCTTTATGGGTTTCCACTTATATCTGGTGTCTCTGTGCATGATGTTTATGTGTTGACCTGGTTTATATCATCTGCTTAATACTTACTGCTCTCATATTAAGTCTACTGTTACATTATATTAATGCTTGCTACTCACATTCTAAGATTTCTCACATGTTAAGTTGAACATGAAATGAAGGTGTAAACAAGTGTTAATGAAAAAGTTTTAAAAGTCCATGAATGTGTTAAACTATTTCACCCCCCACATCTCTCAGTTTAACTAAGGGTTCAAAAATTCGAAGTTTTCTTTGTGGATCAGTAGTACTGGTTTGAAGTCATGAGGAGACCAGTGATGGATAAAACCTTCACGGGGTTTTAATTTTGGTCGACAATCCAAGCCTTTCAAATCGAGATTTTGAATTTAGTCTGTCTTTTAGGATTATCAATTGTTGCCTTTCAATGAGGAAATGACAACTGGAATAATCAAATGAATTTTTTCTAGAAATTTTCTTTAGTGCTTCTAAGTTACGAGGAAAAAGCGATGGATAAAAGACTCTAGAAAATTATAAGCTTTGCTGGTATTTTATTCTTGGTTGGTAAATCGAAGCCTTTGAGAATGAGGTTTTCAATTTCAGGCCATCCTTTATGGTTTTTTCATATCAAAAGCATGAGGATTCGAAGAAATTTCCGTTGAAAGAATAAAATAAAGTTTCTGGAGAATTTTTCTTCAAGTGATTGGTACTGGTTTGAAAGGTGGAGTTTGGAGCGTGATAAAGCAATGATCATTGAATGTACAATGATCGACAAAAAAATGGGTACATTTGAAATATAATGTGGCTATATTTGTGTGGTTGGCATCTTTGGGTTACTATCCAAAGTCGAATTGTTAAATGAATTGCCATAATTATAATATTGTCTCTCCAAAATTCAATTCAGGATATTAATGGGCGGAAATATGTATTTGGTGACACTATGAGGAGTCATATATATGGATCAAATAAAGTGGATATAAAATTATGGCTTAGAACATAATTTTGATAAAGGAATTTGATTCTGATTAAATAATTCGACTGTTTGGGTTTTTATAACCATGATTTAAAAAGAGAGGAAATGTCTAATTGAAGGTGGAGATGAACAAGCTTCCGAATGAGAATTTTGGTGATATGCATGGGGATATACATAATTAAAATATATATGCATAATGTGGATTCTTCACAGTTTTGGTTAAGTCATTTTGGACCAAAGCTTGTAGTTGGAAATGGATAAATTCTTTTGATTTGTGTTTTAAGATTGTAAACACAATTGCTTGATGTTGTAGAAACTTTGTTTTTACCATCATGTGGCAGCAGCTAAGGAGGAATTATTCAGGATGGAAAATGAACAAGTTGTACATTATTCATCAAAGAAGTTGAAAACATGTTCTCTGTGTATAGGTGAAGAGATGTGAATTGATGTTGTATGGTACATGAAAGTACAGGAAAAATGTTGGCATTAAGATGATGACCTTATGGTATGAAGGGCATGCGAGTATTTATAATGAGAAAGATGGCACATAAATTGGAATCCAGAGAGTTGCAAATGCAAGGGAAAGGTTTATTAAATAACCTTAATGGGAGCATTAGGTATGACACATCATTTCGAGAAGGTATTTTTGAATGTTGGAAATTGAATTGTTTATTTATTTTCACCATAAAATAAAGCTTGGAAAACATGGATTTCATTTCGACTAAAGACTTCAGTATCATGTGAAATGATACAAGGAAACTGATGATGTTTTCATAAGAATGGAGTATGAAAGAGAGTGAAGATTTTACATCCTAAAATGTATTAGGGGTGTATGTTTGTTGGAGGATTTTGTATAACTTGAATTAAGTCAAAATATCCAATATCATAATTTGGGCAAACCTTGAATTCAAAACTGATGTTAGGGTCAAATGAAATTTTGGATAGTTTGAGTTAAGATTGAGTATTTTTTATCCAAGAAGAAAATTTGGTATAAAGTCTGAAGTTAAAAGAGTCATAAACTAAATCAAAGGTCTGAATGTAATCAGGTGCATGATCGGCAGAGCCCGACACCCAAAGAATTGGTCATTGTAACACGAGTTACTAAAGTGTTGTTTGTAGCAAAGTGAAGCAAGAGGGTTGCCAGATATTGATTCCAAGACATAGAACCAAAATAGGTCAAGCGCCAAAAGAAAGCTTGCATTTTTGAATGGAAAGTGGGAAGACTTGCTGAAAAGACGATTCGAATGAAATGCACACATGAACAAATGAAGTTCACAAAGGAGGAGAAGATGATTGTTGATAGTCATTTCCGAAGACCCGATGAAGACCACAGCAGAACGAAGAAGAAGGAAAATTCCAAGGTAAGTGGCATATGTGAGCAGTTGAATGATGAATATTATGAGAAGGAGAAGGCTGAGATAACAGTCACCTTGAATTGTTAATGGAATTGTTGCAGAAAAATGTGAAAGACCAGACACATGGTTGGACCATGAGAAAGAAGGTAAAGTGGAAGAGACTATATGCAAAGAGGGAACAAAAGGTAAACATACAGTTGGTAGAAGAGCTGAGGAAGCTCGAGCAAATGTTGAGGTGTGAAGAACTCAGAGAGGCTCAGTTAAAAATGGATGTTTCCATTTGTGGCCCAAAACAGGGTGAAATTTTGGGTGAAGAGATCAATGAGGAAGATCTCATGAACTATTGGAATAGTTCGGAATAATATGGAGATGTGTTGGCAAGAGAAGCTGATGAGGCTATGAAGCCTTTCATTTTTAAATCTTATAGTTTATGTATTTTTGCAAGATGTGCGAATGATGGTGAATAGTATGTTGAAACTCTTGAGGTGAAGTCTGATGGAGAATTCCTTTCAGAGGAGGAAGGTACTGACTTGTTGCAACAGGAAGAAACCATAAATGAATTATTTTTTGGGGTAATACAGCCATTTGAAGCTGCTATGGAGAAAAATCAAAATGGAAATGCCAAAGAGATATTCCAAGGAGGTAAACAAATGTATTTTTTTAGTGAATTTGCTGACAAAATTTTACAATGTGATGATGCTGAAACCAGGACAACCCAGGAAGATTTCCAGAAGAAGAATGAAGCTGGGAATGGAGGTTTTGATGAAATGCTGGAAATATTTCACATGGAAATCGAGTTCTTGGAATGTGGCTTAAGGAAACTGAGGGAGAAATGAAGCCTGTAGAACTTGATCCATAAGAAATCACAGTTATTGTGCATGATAGAGATGAAATGTTTTTAAAATTTATAGAGTTGAATGAACGTTATAGATTTTCAAATAATAATGTAACTGTAGGTACAGAAAATGACATTAACAGATATGATGTCGAACTCAGAGAAATTGAACAAAATTTATTTGGCATTGAGATGGGAGATTAGAAGCAGCAGGAAAATTATGTCGGTAGAGACATAAAGGAGACATAAATATTGATCCAACAGGATAAAGATGAAAGCAAACAGTAGTTCAAAATAGGATCTATTTAAATCCATAAAGTCGATGATGGGAGATTGGTTCTTGAAGCATCAAAAGAGACCGAAAGGTCTTCTTTTTTAAAAGTAACAGTTTGTTGGTGAATGCAGGAACAACACTGGATGAGAAAGTTTTTTCTTTAAAAGAAATCAATGACTATAGTTGTGGTCAAGAAGAAATTATTGATTATTTTCCATTGCAGAAAGTTGAGTGTTCATTTCAGTTGGAGGCGAAATAATTCGACAAAGAGGAATTACTTCGAGGAATTGGAAAAAGAAAGTGTTGGAGAAGTCGATGGAATCTTATCGACAAAGTGAGTGATGAGTTACCAAATCGAGTTGATACTTAGAAGGACCAATGACATAACAGAGTTTGGAATTCTGTAGCGAGCAAGTCATCCAGACTTGTGGATGTCGCATTGTTACCGAAAAGTGACAGACCTCATAGACAGGAGTCTATGGAAACTTCTCTACATGGGGAGTCTGATGCAGGAGCATCAAAACTGAATTTTCATTATTCAATTATGTAATTAGGGGGGTGATAATTATTAATTATTTTATTAATTAATTTGCTCATTTTTAATAAATTAGGAGAGAAAATATAAATGTGAGGATTATTGTAAATATTCCTTAAATAATTAAGGATATGAGTGGAGTTGAATTAGGTAGATAATCTAGGGATGAAGAATTCCATAAACGGGACTTAGTTGATTCCAAAAAAAGATAAATCTAATTTAGATTTTAAGTTGAGATTTGTGTGGAGGAAATTATGGAATGAAATAAATTATATTTATGTATAAATATGTAGCTTGTGAGGGTGAGAAAGGACAAGTGAGGAAGTGAGGAATATAGAGAGTAAGAGAAATGGTTTGAAGGGACGAGAGCCAAGAGGCTGCCCATTGTAATATCTGGCAAAAAAGTTTTTATGTTTTTATATCAGTATTTTATTCATATGGCTCTCTTTCTTTCATATGTATTTTTCAGCTAAACATATTTGTGGTTTTAATGAAGAATTTTAATTTTGAAGGTAGCAAATGAGTTTTATATGCTAGGATCTGTTTAACCCAGTATCATGGCATCATTATTAGTGTCCCTAACATGACCCTTTTGAAAAATATAAAGTTTTGACTTATTAGACCTCTTATGTGTTCATTTCCTTTAATTTTATCTTGGTTCTTCCTTTTGTTGCCTTGACACTCCTACGCACATATTGACATACAATGGCACCCTACACATCCTAGCATTTCTTAGCGCCCCGCATGTCTTGGCATACCTTGGCACTATTTGGCACATACTAGCACACCCTAGAACTCCCTCGCACACTCTATCGCTTCTTGACATGCCTTGATATTACCTCGCATGCATTATGAGTGCTTAGGATACCTTGTCACTCCCTCCTTGGCATGACAACTATCACTCATTGACACTAGTCCCTGACACACGTGTCTCATATTCATTCACTTCCATGAATTTTGACCTATTTCTCCCTTAGTGTGGTGTCCTAGTACTCCCTAACACTCGTCAACATGCATTAGCACTCTCTATCACACCTTAGCACTCTTCGATATGCCCTGCCACTTCATAGCATGCATAACATTCCCTGACACATATTGGCATTTGGAACGTGTTGGCACTTGGAAAGTATAAGCATGTCTGGAATGCATTGAGATGCCTTGGTATGATTTGGAATGGTATAATATTAAATTTATTTGAGATCAATTACTGGAAATTAGATGAGAAGAAACAGAGGAAGACTTTGCACATAGAATTCACTAATACTTGGAACTTGGCACATGTTGGTGCCTAGTGTTGGTATGCCTAGCATGCCCCTCTTGCAAAAGGTAAATTTTTGACTTATTAACCCTCTTATGTGTTCATTTCCTTATAGTTTAACTTCTTTCTCCCTTGTGTTTCCTTAACAGTCCCGGGCACATATTGTCACACCCTTGCACATCTTGGCATGTCTTAGCACTTGGAAAATATTATCATGTTCCCCTACGACACCTTGGAACTCATGTCCTCATAGCTATACTTACATGTTTTCATGACTCGGGAACCCAATCAAGTCCTTGCATAAATCCCTTGACCCCTAATCCCTTGGTGCTTAACCCTTAACCCATGAAGCCCTTAACCATTAATACATTAAAATATAACACCTAAACCCCCTAGACATTAACCCCTTGGCCCTAAAACCCCTAACCCTTAATCCCCTTATCTAAAATAGTAACGAGAAATGTCTTATTTACTTATTCCTTATTCAATAAATACCTTGATCAATCCTTCTTTAGCGTGCATAAGCTCGAGGATGAGTTCATGGAGTAGTTAACTCATGTGAAGAAATTAGAGATTAAATTTTTTTTTTTTGCAAGTGTGAGTTTATATTTGGAAAAATATGGATGAGAGCCTTAATGTCTAATTGAGGCAAGGATGAGTTAAAACAGTTAGTTTGACTTAGTTAACAAATCAATCACAAGTCCGAGTTCTAAAAATTAACTTTCCAGTTATAACATTAGTTGAAAGGCTTAAAAGGAGCACAAAGGTAGATGCTAGTATCAAAATTGTGAGCACGAGTTGGTGTGAGAGCTTGCCGTAGGAATAACATATCAAGGAGGAGCCTATATTCAAATAACAAAGAGAATTTTCCTGATAGAAGTAGTCTAAGTTTTAGGAGTTAATTCATAAATAATAGGGGCTTTTCTAGCACTAGTAAATAGGATAATTCTATGCAATTAATTAAAGGTGGGTCAAGTTCTTGCAGGGAGATTTCGATTTAAGTATTAGCAGATAGAACACCTTTTTTCTGTTGAAATTTTTTTCCTTGTAAATAATTCTATTTTCTTAATTTATGTCAATAAAATCTACAACAAGCAAATGGTTTTCATAGTTGGGTTGGATAGAAAAATATCATGTTGTTATGTGTGACTATGTTTCTTTATCTCTTTTTCTATTCCATTTCTTATCAATCGTAGACAAATCTCGTGTCTTGGTGCAATGAAATTATTTTCGAATTTTTTCATTCAAGCAATTGCAGGATTTCAAGAAATTTCTACATGAAATCAAAGTAGAGATAAGTATAAAAATAAAAATAGAGATATATAATGAAAATATATCACTCAAGAAGGATAGCACTAGATTTTGAAGGATATATATCTACATAAGTAGGATGGAATTCCAAGCATTTAGATAAGACCACTATTTATAGAGAGCCTCTAACTTCGTTTCCTGGAAAGGGAGGATCGTGATAGTATATTGGATGATAATGTGTAGGGGGATTTTTTCAAGAATACGATACCACCACCACAATATGATGAGAGAAATATTCCCTTTCAACACGAGTGAGCTCTTCCTGAATCAGTCCTGGCATGAGGTTATGAAAGTGAGAGGAAGTGTCCTTCAGATGATGATACATGAGTATACTACCCCTATGGGTCCAATCTTGGTAATAAGTGACACCCCTCTGAACTCGCACCCACTAACGAGGCATGTAGGAAAGGTCAGAAAATCGGTAAATATCAAGTAGAGATCAAAACAAACTCAAGGATTCAAGGAATCGGAAGGAGTTCCATGTAGGTTGATTACCAAATAAAGAATCACCATACCCAATGGGACCTCCATTGAGACACACAAGTTTCATTAGAAAAAAGGGAGTGGGAGGATAAAAGGTAAGCCCCCAAAAAAATGTACCAAATACACCAAAGTGGGAGCTTGCGTTGAGTTGACTCATAAGGCGGAGCATGCAGAGAGATGAATTAGGCTAAAGGAATATGGATAGAAAGCATTTCGAATTGATAAGGTATTCTGAGCACAAGAGAAAGGCGCATGGGCCAAGAAGGGAGGTGAGGGAAGATGAGAACTAAGGGGGGATCACCTAGAGGAAGAACTAGGAATGAGGGGAGAGGAAATGAAGAGTATAAATCCCAAGCACTAGTGTAGATGATGAGTTACCCAACTTACAAGAGAACAAAAAATATAGGATAATATCAAGTATGCATGAAAAACCAATATTACTAGTTTAAAATAATTGTCGTAGAGAAGAAAAGGAACTAACTCTCCTAAATTGTCGAACTCTTGAATTTGAATCCAGCTTTTTGGAAATCAAAACCACGTCGGTGTATAGTTGTAAATAGCACCATGTCAAGCCCATTTCAGTGTCTTCAGACTATGAACTTAGAAAACCCTTGCATGCTACTTGCCATAGGAATAAACTCAAAATGAAAATGTGGGCTTAGAATCATGGGTGAAGTCCTTTACAACATTGAAAACCACACACGATAGCTAAACTAACACACAAACAGGATGGTGAATAGCTCATTTCCCATTCCATTTCCTCCATCGTATGGCCATCTAGAATGATGACCCACCTATTGTATATCATCAATATTAATTATTTGTGGGAGTGTGTTGCCACATCCTCTAGTATGTTGGTCAGGTGGGACAGTGGCAACTGCCTCATTAGAGAAATTTTGAGGTCTAAAATGGGTCTCCTAAAAATATTATAAAACAATAGGGAAAATAATAAATTTAAATTTATAATTAGTTAAATAAATTTAAAATTTTAATATATTATATTATTTTTTTTCAAAATTCATAATAATATTTATTTAATTTGATATTGATTATATTTCATATTCAAAATTTGCAATTCGACTCCAACTCAATTCATATTATTATGAAATGTGAAAAAACATTATTTATATAACCAACATATATCCATATTAACCCTGGATCTATCAAGTGTAGAGATGCATCAAATCTCTAGAGGTGTAAACCTTTCCTCAAGTTTTGCTACTACAAAATTGGTAATTAGTTACTAAAAAAATGACTAAATTTTACATATAAACAACCATTTTTCATTCGGTGACCAGTAGTAGCTAATTTACAATATCTTATAGTGCGATCAACTTTTAGTAGTTTTTAGTTTAGTCATTAATTGGTTGTCTCAATTTTACTGTGTAGTAGTATATTTAGTCATTGATTTGGTCATTGATTTAGTCATTAATTGTCATAATTAATGACAAAATATATCACTATATTATTTCCTAAGAAAACCAATTAATGACCAATATGTTGGTTGTGTTATAAGGTACTGTAAATTAGCTATTAATAGTCATATATATGCAAATTTTAGTCATTATTTGAAACCAATAAATGACCAAATAAGTATGTTTAAATTTTGGTCGTGTTATAAAATACTGTAAATTAGCTACTAATAGTCCTATATATGAAAAATTTAGTCGTAATTTGAAATCAAAAATTTATCATTTGTGGTAGTCATTTATGTTTTTTTGGTAGTTTTATATTCGTTATATAAACGACTAATTTTGTAGTTTATATCCATTTCATTTACTTTCATTAATAATCATTATAAATGACTAATTTCGTTATATATATATAAATTAATAATTTAGTAGTTTTATATTGATTTTATGTGTTCGTTATTAATCAACATAAATTAATTAGTGTGATTTTGCAACTAAATTAAAAAAAATGTCATACAATGTGCATGTTCATATAATATAAAAACAAAAAATTACATATATTAATTACAATACGAAATAATATCAACTACAACTATAAATAATTTCAACCACTTAAATTATATTATATGAAATTTCAAGTATTACAATATGAGTTTCCAACTTAATATTGGTTAGACTACAATTTTCACATGAAAACTTATTTCATCACTTCAAAACATTATCATTGTGTTACCAATGCATTGTAGGTGAATTAACCAACTCTGAAGACTTGATCATCAATATTTATGTGTGTGTCTCATGTGAGATATTCTCTTTAAGGGTATTACTAGACTGCTTCTCTTCTCTCTCTCTCCCTTTTTGAATTTGTCGCTCCAGTGTTATTTTTCTCCTCTTTCTCCAATTCTTTCTTTTGACCATCAAAAACATAGTTCCTCTTCTAAAATGAAAAAATATATAATGAAAAGTATAATACATGAAATAAAATGAACATTGGAATATAAAATAAATTATACTATAAATTATTTATATGACATATACCTCAACATCGACTATGTCAATGCCATTTTTCCCCAGAAAAGAAAGAAACTCGAACAAGTTTTCTTTAGCTGGGCGATAGTGGCCACTATGTTGCTAGATGAACTTTATAAAAAGAAAAAGAAATAAAACTTCACCATAGAAAAATAACACCCTCAAAACTTAATAACAATCATGTCAGCTAAGTTAAAATCTAAAAATATCAAGTTGTAGATATCTTGTCAAAAAAAATGGAAAGAAAAAGACAATATATAATAAATAAAGTATCACAACTAGCTGGAAAATTACATCATAGAAGAAAAAAATTCTCCTATGGTTACCCATACATGCGGGTGGGTAGCATGCCCCAATATGCCATGATCCTTAGGGTCTAAAGGAATTAAATCTCCTACTCATACATAATGGTTGATTGATTGCATCTTGGCCTTGCCTCTCCTGTGTGAGTCAAAAAAATAAAAATAAGTCCATCATTAATGTGTTGTACTTCATATTATCATTTTCACATATTATCTCCACATACCTACTAAAAACTTCATATATTCCAAACAAATGGAATTTTGGAATTGTTTCTAAAGTTGTGTCATTGATACCCCCTTCCAATGTATCTAACCAAATGTACCCACTTTATTTTCTTCTTTCATATTCATTTACATACTAAGAAGTATTCATTTAAAAAACAAAGACAACCCCACTATCTCTAGATCCTAATGTTCATCTATATTTTCCATAAACCATAAGGATTAATACTCTCTTATGATCGAAATTGTACAACAATGAAGCTACAGAAAGATAACTATTCATATAAAACAAAAATGAAGCTATCAGTATAAAACAACCAATGAAACTACACAGTGATGCTTAATTTCTATCGCTATAATGAAGTTTAATTTCTATTGGTAACTACAGAAAATAGAAATGAAGTTATTGGTATAAAAAAACCAACAATGAAGCTACAGAAAACACTCAGTCAATTGGTATAAATTCCAAACATAATGAGAAAAGGAGCAGTGCATCATTATCTACCATGTGTTCTACGAAATAAAATTTTAAAAATAGTAGAGGAACACTCTTCTTTACAATGCATTTTAAGAAGAATAAACGGATATTCAGTTCCTTATATTCTATTTTAAGAAATCCATTTTCATTCCAATGTTGAAGTACCTCCACATAAAGAGATATAACATTTCAAGTTTCCACAAACATCATAGAAATTCAAGATGATACTTCCATAAACAAGAAAATGAATTATACCTAGACAAATCACATACTTTTGACAAGAAAAGGTATGAAAAGAATTGGTTACCTTGCATTGATCAAAAAGTTCCATTGTTATGTTTGTGGATCCTGTATCCAATACCCACTCATTGAAAGAATTGAACGTAAGATAGTTAAACTGAATAAATACGAATACACTTTATCAGGAAAAACCAAACTAATACCTCAACCAAAAGAAAAACTCATACTACAATACAAACAAGAAAATAAACCTTATTTATATGTGCATGAATTGAAAGAGCAAAGTGCGAGAGAAAAACAAATTTTACACTCTATATTATATTAGGTATATATACAAGAACATAAAATTGGCGGATACAAATATTTTATGAGTTAGGAGAGTGATAACCTTTGACCCTCCTCATTGTAATAAAATTACATATATAATAAATATTGGACCAAATCAACTAGGCCTAAGTCTCATCACTCAATTGAGTTACTGAAATTACATAATGGAAGTATAGCCTAACCTCAAAATCAAGTTTTGATACAAAGAAAAAAATGGGTCATTATGAGTATTGACTCCATTTTTGTCTGCCTCCTACACCTTGTTTGGACGATCTTTATAAATTTCTCATTCAATCTAATTTAGCACCTTATAATTTATATCTTTTTTTATGTCTTGTAGATTTATCTTGGTTCATTATCTAGATTTTATAACAAACATGGGAAATATTTCATGGAAAATAAACCTCAAAACCTGGTATGATTTTCAACAATCTTGCATGGTAACTTTTGAAGTCCAACAAGAAATTGCAGCATCTACGCTAGTGTGGGACCAATAGGTCCAAGCAGCACCTACACTAGTGTTGGACCACAGGTCTTAGCAACACCTACATTGGTGTGGGATAAATTTGGTGCAATGTCTATTTTAATTTCCCTTAATTAAAATGGACAATAAAATGAAATCTTATCTCATAATCAATTGTAATAGTTAACTAAGTGTGATAAACGTAGTTAGCTCATGAATTTCAGAGTAATTCTAGTTGTAAAAAATTTCGAAGTGCATTTAGTGCATTAGTTTAATGCATGAGTAATCAGTTAACTCAATTAGGTGAGTTAAATTCAGTTGAGCTAGTTGTAACTATTTTTTGCACTAGTGTGAGATCAAGTGAATTAAATATTATTTAATTCACAATCAGTGATCTAACATGCAACTAATTATTTACTATTATTAGCTGCATGCATGTCAGTTCCAGTGGATACCCAATTGAGACAAAGGTGAAAGGGATGTTAACTATCAGTTGTAGGATTATTAGGTTGAACCCATGCAACCAAACACTCATCGGAATGCCAATGATCCTTGCGCAGGTTAGGAAGGCCAAAATTCCTAAAGAATAGGGATTGCATTCATCAGGAATTGTGAAAGAAAGGCAGGCTGTTTAGAGGCTGAGAATTGGCTAAGTGTTCTCTAGTTTTGTCCAAGACAGTGTGAGACAATTAGCTGAGTACAGGAGACTCTTGTCAGAAGAGTGTATTTTATTTTTTTCATGTATCTATGTTGAATATATAATATAATATAGTGGGGTTTTGAGCAGCAATATTTCCCCAGGAAATTATCTATGTTGTGATTTGATTTGATTCTTATTTGCTTCATGTGATTGACGATTATGTTTAATTTCCACAATTCATTTTTAGAAGCGATTCAGTATCTAGCTTTAGTACATCGTTAGATTTGATTGAATCCATGATATACATATTGCTTGTATAATTTCTACATGGTATCAGAGCACAGGAAATCACAATAGTGGAGGAGAAGCTGAGTTTGTGACTAAATAGAGTTCGAATTTGCAGAAGAATTTCTTGGTGCTACAAGTCATTTAGGATCGAAAATGGCTTTCAATGGCCTAAGATTGGAGTATGCACTCAAGGGTAACTCTAAATATATTTATTGGAAAGATAGGATGGAGGCAGTATTGGAGGACAATGGATTTAATGAATTCATTGACAATGATGTTCCCAAACACGTTGTGACAGATGTTGCAAATATTGATGCATGGAAAAAGAAAGTTGCAAAGGTGAGGAGGATCTTACTGGAGGGAGTACGAGACCACATTGTCTCAAGTATCCATGGAAAAGAGACACCATTTGCAATGTGGAAAAATTTGATAGTACTATTTCAAAGCAGCAGTCATTATAGGAAATCGGCGCTGAAGGATAAACTCAGGAAGATCAAAATAGAGAAAAGCGACTCCATGCCAAAATATTTAACACATTTCATCCAATGTTGGGATGTGCTTGGGAGCATTGGAATTACTGTCACTGGTGATTATTTGGTGAGCCTAGCTCTTCTAGGACTTCCCAAGATTTGGCATAGTTATCAGGACTTTGTCAATGGAAGGGAAAAGCTTCCAGTTTGGGAATGACTTTGGTCGAATTTGGTGCAAGAAGAGTTTAGACGAAATACCAGAGATGGTTCTTCATCTAAGAATTAATATGAAGAATATTGTGCTTTGGATTCCAAGGTGAAGAAGGGGAAAGGAAAGAAATTCCATTCCAAATCCGAGTCCAATAAATATGGCAAGAAGCGCAACATGTCTAGAGTGAAGTTTTTTCACTGTCACAACCATGGACATTATGCCACTAACTATCCACAAAAGAAGAAAAACAAGAAGACTTTAGGATATGTAGCTGGTGAGGCTTTAGAATTGCAATTTGAGCTTGAATTCTCACTCATTGCATGCATGGTGTGATTGGTGTGGCATTTGGATAGTGGTGCATCCTTTCACATGACAGAAGACAAATAACTCTTCAGTAGCTTGGAGCATAAGGACCTCCAGATGCATATCAAAATGGGTGATGATGGGTGGTACAGTGCTAGAGATATTGGTACCATTACCTTCTAAACACAGTCAAGTAAACCCTTTCAATTAAAATATGTAATGAATGTACCACGCTTAAAGTGAAATTTAGTCTCAACTGCAATGTTGGAGGATAGAGGCTATGATTTTGTTTTCAGTGAAGGAAAAGCTTTCATACGACACAAAACAATAGGACAAGCCAAGAATATTTTTATTTGAGTTAAAAATATCTATAAACTTGATGTAGATGGCTACACACCATTGATGGGTAAGGCAGAAAAAGTGGTGAGACTGGATGAGGGTGAGTTATGGCACAGGAGATTGGGCCATCTACACCACGGAGCCTTCAAGGTCATGCAACAGATTTCTACAAGTCTTCGAAAGGGTACACTTATGTATTCAGACACAGGAAAGGGATCTACTATGGGAAAATATGCAAAGGCCACCTTTCATGAGAAGGAGAAATGAGCCTCGGAGAACCTTGAGAGAGTTCACTCATATGTGTGTGGACCATTCTCTACTACTTCGATAGAAAAGCATAAGTACTATGTGATATTTGTTGATGAAATTTCTCAAAAGTGTTGGATCTACTTCATGCATAAGAAATATCAGACGTTCTCAAAGTTTCTTTAGTTAAAAGCACTATTGGAGAGAGACATGGGGAAGCATATGAAGGCTCTTAGGAGAAAAGATGGTGGTCAGTACATCTCCAATGAATTCAAGAAATTCTATAGCAAATAATGAATTCAGAGAGAACTGATTGCACCTCATAACCCATAGGAGAATGGGGTCACGAAAAGAAAGAACAAAACAATTATGGGTGCATCAAGAGCAATGTTGCATGATTAGGGCCTACCGCTACATCTGTGGGTGAAGGCATGCAACACCATTGTCCTCATAGGATACTTGGTATGAGTACACTAGAAGAGGCTTTTAATGGTAAGAAACTTGATGTTTCACATTTTAAGATTTTTGGCTCATCTGTTTATGTGCATGTGAGCAAAGACGCCAGGAAGAAGCTAGAACCAACAACTAAGATTAGGATATTTGTGGGGTACACTGAAACTCTCCACAACTATCGGGTGTATTTTCCAAACAATAGAATGACTGTTGTGCAATGGGATATAAAATTTGATGAGGAGAAAGCCATGAGACTATCCCTTGAGAGGGAGTCAAATATACATACAGAGGAGTAACTCTTGGTTACAAAGGATGAGCCTCAAGATGTGGAGTAGCCACATGCACAGGATCATGGAGTGGCATAAAACACGCATGCAAATCCATCCACCAGAAATGGTAGAAGACGCACCACGGAAGCTGAAAGATTAATACTTGATGCAACAAAGAATGTGGGAGCCCCTACTTCACTGCTCAGATAGATACATTCTCCACTCAAGTTTACTAGATACATGGCTCTTATGATCAAGAGTATTGTGATAGAAGCATATTCCTTTCAGGAGGCAGTACAACAACCAATTTGGGTTGATGTAATGGTGGAGGAGTATGACTCCATTATCAAGAATAGTGCATGGGAGATTGTCCCAAGACCGGTCAGTAAATCAGTGGTTGGATCTAGATGGATCTACAAGGTAAAGATAGTTGTTGATGGGAGTGTGGAGAAGTACAAGGCCAGATTTGTGGCCCAGGGATTCTCATAGATTGAGGGGATTGATTATGATGAGACTTTCGTACCAATCATGAGGTACTCTTCCATTAGATCTATCCTTGCTCTCTCAATGCAGATGGGGTGGCACATTCATGATATGGATGTGAAAATTGCATTTGTCAATGGATTTATTGAGGAAGAAATGTACATAGATCATCTAGAAGGTTTCGAGATCTTTGAAAGTGAGTGGCATGTCTGTCAACTCAAGAGATCATTTAATGGGTAGAAACAAGCACCTCATGCTTGGTACACTCAAATTGATAGCTATTTCACTGGGTTGGGCTTCACCAAAAGTGAAGCGGATGCAAACCTGTACTAGATTGTGGTTGATGGTAAACTCACTAGAAAATTTGGCAGAAATTCCGACAGCCAATTCGTCGCTATTCTGACACATAGTCGTCGCAAGAGAGACAGTTCGAGGGCGGACAAAACGTGGTTTGTCATGCCATCGCAGTTCTGACGCACCTAAAAAGTGTCGCACTATCGACACTTCTTCCGTCGCTTCCGAACAAGTGTCACTCTTCTGACGTCTCACGAACCGTCGCGCTTCCGACGTTTGTAAACGGTTGCACTTCCGATGAAATGTGGTCCGACGTTTTGAACGTCACTCTTTCGACGTTTGTAAACGGTCACAATTCCGACACAGTGTGGTTCGACGTTTTGGATGTCGCTCTTCCGACATTTCTAAGATGTCACAATTCCGACGAAATGTGGTCCGACGTTTTGAACATCGCTCTTCCGACGTTTGTAAGCTGTCACAATTTCGACGAAATGTGGTCCGACGTTTTTATACTGTTGTTGTTCCGACGTTTCTGAGTTGTCGCAATTCCGATGTCTACAAGGCGTCAGTGTACCGATGACGGGTTCAATTTAAAAAAAAAAAAGTGAAACTTTAAAAGACAAGAAACGTTGTTTTGAATATATTATATGAAGTAAAACATTCCATGAAGTCATTACATTTTCACATCTGAAGATTGGAACCCAAATATCCATCCAGAAAAGTGGAAGTCCCACCCCAGACAATGTTAGAAAAATACCCCATGCCACATACAGGGACATGATATAAAACCCAGTAACGGTCCACATGGAGATTACCTACAAATCTGAGAAAGCATCCAAATATGCCCCAGGCATCTATAAGAAAGTGAAATAGCAGTATGTATAATAGTAAAGCAACAGATAAGAGTACCGACGTCCATTGTTCCAAATACAAATTAAAGTACCCAAAACCCTGCAACAAAGAAAAACGCTAATCATGTGAGGAGTGTGATATGTCCAAAATATAAAAAGACCAACAGACCATATCAATAAACCAGCAACATAGACCAGCATCGCTAGTTTTGAAGGCAGAGTGATAAACATTAATGATTTTTTTTTCACAAGAGAAAAAACGTTGTTTTGAATATATTATATGAAGTAAAACAGTCCATGAAGTCATTACATTTTCACATCTGAAAATTGGAACCCAAATATCCATCCAGAAAAGTGGAAGTCCCACCCCAGACAGTGATAGAAAAATACCCCATGTCACATACAGGGACTTGATATAAAACCCAGTAACGGTACACATGGAGATTATCGACAAATCTGAGAAAGCATACAAATATGCCCGAGGCATATATAAGAAAGTGAAATAGCAGTATGCAGAATCGTAAAACAACAGATAGAGTACCGACGTCCATTGTTCCAAATACAAATTAAAGTACCCAAAATCGTTGAGCAGAGAAAAACGCTAATCATGTGAGGAGTGTGATATTTCCAAAATATAAAAAGACCATCAGACCATATCAATAAACCAGCAACATATACTAGCATCACTAGTTTTGAAGGTAGAGTGATAAACATTAATCATTTTTTTTTCACAAGAGAAAAAACGTTGTTTTGAATATATTATATGAAGTAAAACAGTCCATGAAGTTATTACATTTTCACATATGAAGATTGGAACCCAAATATCCATCCAGAAAAGTGGAAGTCCCACCCCAGATAGTGATAGAAAAATACCCCATGTCACATATAGGGACTTGATATAAAACCCAGTAACGGTCCACATGGAGATTATCGACAATCTGAGAAAGCATCCAAATATGCCCGAGGCATCTATAAGAAAGTGAAATAGCAGTATGTAGAATAGTAAAGCAAAAGATAGAGTACCGACGTCCATTATTCCAAATACAAATTAAAGTACCGAAAATCCTGCAACAGAGAAAAACGCTAATCATGTGAGGAGTGTGATATGTCCAAAATATAAAAAGACCATCAGACCATATCAATAAACCAGCAACATAAACCGACATCGCTAGTTTTGAAGGCAGAGTGATAAACATTAATCATTTTTTTTTCACAAGAGAAAAAACGTTGTTTTGAATATATTATATGAAGTAAAACAGTCCATGAAGTCATTACATTTTCACATCTGAAGATTGGAACCCAAATATCCATCCAAAAAAGTGGAAGCCCCACCCCAGACAATGATAGAAAAATACCCCATGTCACATACAGGGACATGATATAAAACCCAGTAACGGTCCACATGGAGATTATCGACAATCTGAGAAAGCATCCAAATATGCTCAAGGCATCTATAAGAAAGTGAAATAGCAGTATGTAGAATAGTAAAGCAACGGATAAAGTACCGACGTCCATTGTTCCAAATACAAATTAAAGTACCCAAAATCCTTGAACAGAGAAAAATGCTAATCATGTGAGGAGTGTGATATGTCCAAAATATAAAAAGACCATAAGACCATATCAATAAACCAGCAACATAGACCAGCATCGCTAGTTTTGAAGGCAGAGTGATAAACATTAATCATTTTTTTTTCACAAGAGAAAAAACGTTGTTTTGAATATATTATATGAAGTAAAACAGTCCATGGAGTCATTACATTTTCACATCTGAATATTGGAACCCAAATATCCATCCAGAAAAGTGGAAGTCCCACCCCAGACAATGATAGAAAAATACCCCATGTCACATACAATGACTTGATATAAAACCCAGTAACGGTCCACATGGAGATTATCGACAATCTGAGAAAGCATCCAAATATGCCCGAGGCATCTACAAGAAAGTGAAATAGCAGTATGTAGAATAGTAAAGCAACAGATAGAGTACCGACGTCCATTGTTCCAAATACAAATTAAAGTACCCAAAACCCTACAACAGAGAAAAACGCTAATCATGTGAGGAGTGTGATATGTCCAAAATATAAAAGACCATCAGACCATATCAATAAACCAGCAACATAGACCAGCATCGCTAGTTTTGAAGGCAGAGTGATAAACATTAATCATTTTTTTTTCACAAGAGAAAAAACGTTGTTTTGAATATATTATATGAAGTAAAACAGTCCATGAAGTCAATACATTTTCACATCTGAAGATTGGAACCCAAATATCCATCCAGAAAAGTGGAAGTCCCACCCCAGACAATGATAGAAAAATACCCCATGTCACATACAGGGACATGATATAAAATCCAGTAACGGTCCACATGGAGATTATCGAAAATCTGAGAAAGCATCCAAATATGCCCGAGGCATCTATAAGAAAGTGAAATAGCAGTATGTAGAACAGTAAAGCAACAGATAGAGTACCGACATCCATTGTTCCAAATACAAATTAAAGTACCCAAAATCCTTGAACAGATCAAGAAAAACACTAATCATGTGAGAATTCTAAGTAAAGTTAATCTATTAACATTGCGAATAAAATTACACCAAAGTCAAAAACATTGCCTGGCCATACTCATGGCAAATTTGTCATCAAAAAATCAAAAAATTAAGAAGACTGCCCTCATACGGGGAAACCGGTCTTGAACGTTTAATTTACAGAATTCAAAAATATTACAAAGGTCCAGCACAGTAAAATAAACTAAAAGCAGCCCAATTAAGTGGGCCTGCTAAGCAAGAAAAACAAATTAACCAAACTACTCCTCCGGTGGTTCCTCCACGATTCGGCACCATCCTTTGGAAGGTCCAGGATCGCTAGGTGCTACCTCCACATGCATGCCACGGCTCCCCTCCTGAAGGCCCGAATGTTGGCCGGCTTTTTCCGAGCTCAGACTCGCCGGACGGGTGCATTCTTCCTCTGTTTGGGCCTCCTCGCGGAATACCACAGTGACTAAAGTCATGATTCGCGGGCGGTTGAGAGAGAAATTAAAGGAAAATTACGTAGTGCGCATCATGGGAGAAGATGAACTAGCGGTGGGGAAGCGAGGTACAGGGGAATCCATACGGTGGCCAGATACTACAACCCAGCCTCGCCCACTCCTATTATTTGGATATCGACCTGCGTAATAATCACTGCACTAGCTGGAAGTTGACTCTGTTGAGGGGCTGGAGGGAGCGCGCAGGGGTTGACCTCTAGTGCTCCCCCTACGGCAACGCATCCTATGACGCACGCGAGGCATGGGTGCAGTCTCAGGCGCAGTGGGCACAAGAGAAGACGGAGAAGAAAAATTCCAATTAATAGAGGAAGACAGACTGAGACAGAACCGAGAGAAATGCAGATATGCTGCAAGGTCTAGGCAGCAGTTCAGCTGGCCACTTCTCCTTATCGTCACAGTTAGCAGGCAGTGTAATCCAGCAACCGGCTCATCTGAAAAACCATAGCTAAACGCCATTTTTTCGACCCGACTGCAATGCAATCAAAGGACGCCCATCATAATTAATCTCTGATCATTAATAATGAGACCCGAAGTCCGGATAATATTGGAGCGTGCGGAAACGCTAAGAGGAGTGGAGGTCTGATCTTGAACAGTGTTAAAAATTAATTAATACGGATTTGATGTGAAAACTTAATTGAACAGCGTTAAATGTTAATGCGATTGATATGAAATTTCCATATCCATGTCCCATCGCCTTAAATGCCATCGAATGCACCCGCAGCCTGGAGCAAAGAAAGTTTTTATTGACGACACGTGGCAGAAATTGATTGGAGCAGATCTTTGTTTGGGCCGCTCGCGCAGTTGAAATCTGGACCCGAACAATATTAAGGTGAATTTGATAAGAAATTCGCGTCACAACTCTCCCTTCGTACGCCAGCCCAACTTCGGACCCGAAAAAGATTAGGGCGGAATTCATTTGGTTTTCACATCACAAAATTGGCCGACGTCAGCAGGCTATTTTGGAACGCGAATTTGGTTTGAATTATGGTTTATCGCTGTTTGAAGTCCGGCGAGCTCGACTTAAGAACAATTTTGTTTGATCCCATCTTATAAAATTTATAATAAATCATGGGAATACCACACTAAACATGTGGAAAAGTTATATAAATAATTATTGAGAACAATCATTTTTATGTAAAAATATCCAAATGTGCTTTTGGGAAATAAGAATTTGGGTATTTGGTTCATATTTTTTTAAAGGAAGGAGTGAAGTTGGAGCCTCAAAAGATGCAAGCTATTACAAAATGACCTATTCCTCAGAAAATTAAGGTTCTTAGAAGATTTTTTAGGCTTACATGATATTATTGATCATTTGTTAAGAATTATGCATGCATTTCAATTCCACTCACATATCTCTTGAAGAAAATATCATTTATATGGAATGCCGAGGCTACTTTGACATTCTCTCTTTCAATGGATGCCATGTCTTCTACACCAACATCGATTGCACCTACTTTTGGTAAAACATTCATAGTAGAGTGTGAGGCACTAGGACAAGGAATTTCCGTAACATTAACACAATAAGGGATATCATTGGCTTTTAAAAGAAAGGAATTCAAAGAAAATATTTGGTGAAATTCAAGGAATTCACTTTTTTTAATAGGTTTATGTCACACGATGATGCAGGGGCATTAGGCACTAGCCAACAATGTAGGAGGTTTTGTCCACATGTTGTGGCTAGGAGGGTTCGAAAACATTTGAGTTGTAAAAGCTAGGTGTCAATACCTCAGCTGACTGTATTACTTAGACTAGTTAGAGTTGTAGGAGTCGAATAGTTTCAGTTAGTTGAATTATTATAATTAGACCTTTTGATTTCTAGAACGGTCCTCTCAGAGGAACCGAAGAGCCATATGTTATGTATATAAATTGTAATTCCTCGGATGAATAAAAGTAGAGAGGGAAGAGGAGAGTAGCGAGCGTCATAAAATATAACAAGCGAGCCTGCTCCACTAGACATCAAGCGAGCCTGTATAGATCAACTTTCTATCTCCTAAAATCGACAGGCAGCCCTGCCTACCTATCTGCGGACACATTTCTCTGGATTTTATAGATAACCATCTTTTATATTCGGCTGTAGTCTAGATACTAGCTTACAAGACCAATATTAATCTAAAGCTGTGTTTTGGTTGTTTGTGAGAATCCTTTTAGGAATGTACAGTGTCATTGAGAAGGGCTTGATTAATTTCCCCCTGGTTGTTTGCAGAACATACTCTTACTTGCTTTTTCATCTCATGAATTTGAAGTTACAGTATGTCGATGCAATGTTGATTTTCTCACTGATTTACTCATCTAAGAATGTATTTTGAATATGTACTGGTATATCTAATATACGCAAAGTTTTTTTTCTTCTGAAAAAGAGAGGGGATTTCTACAATAAACCTCTGTGTGTGAACAATTGTTTCCAATTAAATGATTTCCAAGCTTAGTTGCCATTGAATTATCTCGAACTGCTAATTGTGAAGAATTTTTTAACTGTGAGGTGATTGGGTACTGATAATTCCATTCTTTTGTCTTTGAATTCCCGTAAATTGTTGGATAACCCTGTGAACTCACCCCACCCGAAGGCGAGGTCTGTGTAGAGAACCGGGGTCGTGAAAATTGTTCAAATATAAAAATCCCGCTTAATAAAGAGACAAAATTGTTGTGCTTTCGGAACCTGACCCGAGGATTGGACATGAGTTAAAAAACAAAAGGATAGCGGAACCAGACTTGCACCCGTGGTCAAGCCCTCTACCAAAACCACGAGCGGAATCACAAAAGCGGGTTTCCCATATCGCACCGCTTTTGCGGAGTAGGCGGTATTTCCTATTCGCGAGCGATTCCATAGGGAATGCGACACGTGGCGAAGTGACCCCGGAAAACAACCGTTTAACCCACGCCATCGCACGTTAAAGCTCGACGTTGGAAGCCGAGCGAAATTGCCAAGAGTCGTTGATTTGGAGAAGGGCCATCGGACGGTGGTCGCACGTTGAACTTGCCCGGAGGTTAACTAAGGTGTGTGGAGGATAGCCAGGTACGATACGAGTGTTTGATTGGTTATTGATATATATAGGTGGGGCCGAAGTATAATGAAATTGTTTAATTAAACGATTGGCAGATAATTAGCATAAGTCTGGAGCGTGATTGTTGTAAGGCTGGGTGGTGAAATATAGAGCCGAAAGTTCATTACAAGTTATTTATTTAAAGAGAAACGTGGAGTATAAATACAAAGTGTTGAAAGTTAAACATTGGTTATAAGGCTTGGAGATAATATAAAGTCGGGAATATAAATTAAAGTCCAACCATTGTGGATGGTATTTATTTATCAAATTCTACGAATTTGATAAATAAATCCGAAGAAAGAAGAAGTCAATGAAGACCCAGGCTGGAGGAAAAGAACGAGGTAAACCAGGGGAAAATGCTGACAGAGTGATTGTAGACACACCAGCTCTCCTTAGGGGTCCAATTTTAGTTTTGTTGCGTCACACGATGATCTCTATTCTCTGGCATTTACTTGTATTGAAGATCACTATTCTAGGAATAAGGAGTTATTTTCTCCAAAAATAACCCTAGCCAAACATTGACAATGCATCAAGGATATCTTTCTATGCTTCATAAGCACATTTTTTCTACTTCTAAATCATGTCTTGGAAGTGGTTGTTGTGCTGGAAATTATTCACCGGTTGGTTTCATACCAAAGTCTTTTTCACATTTTCAGCATCCAATACATGAAAAATATAATGGTTTAAAACAACATAAATATTTGAAATTTTGCAAGAATTGTCTCGCACACTTTGAATATGAATTTTGAAGTCAAGTGCATGATGCTATATAGGATCAAGTGTCATTTTGAATACCAAATGTTTCACAAGAAACTTCTCAACATGCTACCCTGCAGTAAGGATTAAATGACAATATTGCATCAACTATTTCCATAATAAAAGTCCACCTCGGCCATAAGACTAAACAACTACAAATGTTGTAGATCTAACAAGACCACACAATCAAATGTATTCCACAAGGCCAATACTGTATGAAAAATGAAAAGGAGTGTGCAACCAAAAATACCTTAGGCAACTAATTCAATTAGATACACCAAACCATCAGCAAAAGGAAAACCAGCCTACTCAAAAGGCAAGCGTTTACCTCCTTTGACAAAATTTTGAGTTCCGAAACAAGGGCCTTTATTGTCTTGTCAATGCCCCTAGTAATTTGAACGGGGTTTGCACCTACTACAACAACCTAAACAAAAAGGTTTCATTTCAAATTATTTTCCACAAATTTAAGATACAACCATTGTGAGTTTTGTATTTCCTAACAAGCTCATAAATTTTGACAAAAGAACCAAAATTTTTTAATACCTGATAGCAATTTTTTCACTCAAAAACTATCTTAGACTCAATAAGCCCAACCCAAAACTAAAAACCAAACACCATAAGACCTACAAAAATGAATAGATGATCTTAATCCAGTACTATTGACAAAAAGTTACCTTTACACCCTCACTTATTAACTTCTGTCTTCATTGGTTGCTTCATGTTGCGTGAGACGATGCGACGACGGCAGTACACTGGAGGTTGCTTGCATGCCATCCGAAAAGTTAGTCAGCCATTTAAAAATTCACACCAAGTTTTTGTAGATGGCATAGCCATATTACCATGGGATTGTAGTTTCAAACACAACAACCGCATGGTGGAGATTCACCAACTTGAGAAATTAATAAACGAAATTTGATGGTTTGCCAAATTAAAAGACACAGACATTAATATTGGATCGCATAGATCTGAAGGGAATGCGAAAACTTGAAAACGGACCAGAATTTGCATAGGGCACATTGATTGAGAATTCGAGTTAAAATTAAGGCGGGCAATTATCCATTTTGAACGTGAATTTGGTTTGAAATTCAATCTATTCAGACTTTTGAAGTCCGACGGAAAGGGTTCTTTAATGTTTTGATAGTTTAATTTTATGTATGCTTTAATATATACATATGTTTTAAACATATATATATATATATATATGCGAAATGAAAGGTGGGCCATAGAATTTAGTTTTAATTTTATTTTTTTAAAAAGAGGGTTTATTATAATATGTTTTATATGTTACGGCATATAAAAATAAAAAGGACGAAAAAGCTTGGTAGTTTTTTTTATAGACAGTACGTAAATTTTTTATTACACAGCAGTGTGTAAAAAGTGAAAGACTGAGTGTAACTTTTTAAGTGTGTATGCACAACAGTGCGAAAGGGAAAAACACGACAGTGTGTTTTAGAGACAGAGAATGTTTGTTTTGAACAGACAGTGAGTTGGTTTTATGCACTGCGTTTTGTAGCAGTCATAATTTTGTAATCCCTCTCAGTGAGGAAGAAGTGTAATATTTTTTTTTTGAGTTATTGAAGGGAATAGAAGTTTGTTTTCAAAGGATTGAAACTCTGTCTCCTGTCATAGAAATTTTTATTTTCTCTGTGTTAGAGGAAGGGAGATTTATTCTCGATTCATTGTTCTGGAATTTTTCAATATTCCAACATGTGCAAGAACAACAGATGTTATGGTTCGATCCCCAGCTAAATCATTTTTCTTTTCCACAGCTTGCCTTACCAACTTGGCCCCAATATTTTCAACTGGGTCCTCTAATTAAACCAATAAAAAGGCCAAAACCATAGCATTGAGATACATTTCATTACACTGTCAATAACAATAAAATTTGACTCAGCCATAGCCCTTTCCTTTTATTGTTGTGAAAAGCTTTATGAATTACTCTAATGTGGCTAGTCCATAGGCCAAGTAGACCACTGGGTAACAAATATGTTTCCTTTCACCTTTGAGTTTTCAAATTATGCCTACCAAATCTAAGACATTTAAGAGGGGAACTAATACAACGTTAAAAAGAAAACCAGAGCACACATCTACAAATTACCTCCTTAGCTACTGTCACACCATCATTAACTATTTTCGGAGAACCATGCTTTCTCTCCAAGACAACATTTTTCCCTTCGCCCCAAGGGTGACTCCAACAAGATCAGCAAGTTTGTTCACACCACCTGCAAGACAAATTGACAATGCTTTCGGTAAGTGTGCAATTGAATGCCAGACCATATGCCAAAACAACCCTCCATGAAAAATTAAAATAACACATTAAAATCGAATATAAGTGGATAAGGAAAGATCCACCATAGTGAAGTTTCACGTGCAGGTGACCTTCCTTTAAACATAATTTTTTCTCTGACCTGCAATTTTTTTGTCACTGAGCCATCCTTGTTGAAGTACAACTCCTTTTCCATAGCTCTTTTATTAAATACCTTCTCTCTGTCGCGTAATCTCAGAGTCGCTCTTCTGCTTGAGCGATTAAAGGAAATGGGTGAAAAAACTGAAAGAGAAGACAATTGTCTGCCATAATTATCAAACATTGCACCCAACTTCTTCCCCTTTCCATTGTTACCCAATGAGGTAAATGTGGCATTTGTTGTCATACCGCCCAAAGCATAGGCCATCTTCTCTTATGCTGAATATAGAATTACAAGATCTTCATATTAGTATGAACCTTAAAAAACATGACTCCCATTACTAAAAACCACTTTTAAGTTGTAACAGGCAAACTAAACAACTATCGCAACTTTTGGCAACTTCTGGAGCATTAAGAGAGAAACAACCAAAGAGAAATACAGCCACAATCCTCATTTTAATGAGACCGGACTATATATTTGCATTAAGATAATAGAAAGAAATCACGACTATATTAAGGCCAGCACAAAACAATCTTTAACCAGTGTCTCTCGCGGCCTTCGGGTTGCCATGCTAGAGGTTGCATATTTTTAATTTAAATTATTGACCTCTCGTGCCCATCTATGAATGCATCCAATGGGATATCTACATCAAATGCTCCTTTATATCCCCAAAAACAAATTCCCTACTACAAGAGCACCGGTATTGATGGATCACCCCACACCATCCCACCCACTAGAAACGGTGAAAAAGGAAACTTGAGAAACCTTCTGAAATATCTCAAGATGACTATATGGGTGGTTCTTATGAATCAACCAACCATTCAGAACATGCTCATCAATCCAAACCATGAGTATTATGTGACAATATTCAAGTAGGCATTGAATCGGATTTCTGAAGCTATGTTAGAGAAACCCTAAACTCTCACTAAAAATAGGTGAAATGTGGCACCACTCAGAGATTGACATGTGCCAATTGGTACAAGTGGTAGACAATTGGCATGCTCAAACAACGAGGTGATGCGGGAATGACATGAGGGAGAAAATATCAGAAAAGTCCCAAATCTGGAGAACTAAAGCTCATCACCAACCTAAGATTGACAACTTTACATGATGTAACCTATGAAATCGTAAATGGAGAAATCATAGTAACAATAAAGTAACCTATGTAACAATAAAGTTGGATTCATCCTGGGAGTGGTAATGGGAGAAATAATAGTGAACAACGGGAAACATGCAGAGTTGCTTACAATCAAATAGATGAAAAAACACATACAAAAAACCTAGATAATAATCATGAACAAGCTTAATATTGAATTATGAATTGTAAAGGAACTTACAAAATGTGACATTACGAACCTGGTCAAGCACACAAGCAAAAATATCCTGGACACGACCCTGGTTGACAAGTTGTATTGCTCATGATGCAAGAGGATTTGTACCTGCACTGCCAAGTCAATCAAAATCCATCATTATCTATACAATAAATACAAGTAATTGATGTAGTAATTTTTACTCTAAGATGCATTCTTATGATAATGTTAGAACATATGTTGAAAATGTCAAAACATACCTAAATAAGCTCCTCTTTGTTTCAAGAACAATTTATTGGAGTCGCATGAACTTGGAACAAGCCTCCCACGATCTGAAAGAGTAGCAACTAAGTCAACAGTGACTTTTTTGTTGCTACGCTGGATCAAGGGAGGTTTGCTCCAAGATTAAATCGCTCCAATAAATTTTTCTCTACTAAATAGGGCCAACCACGTGAAGGTGGAAGCTCTTATGGCCCCTCCCCCCCCCCCCTCACATCACTCTCAATTCCCCAATACCCAATCTATATTTCATGAGCATAAAAAAAAATATTCAATAACTAATAAAAAAACAATTCAACAAAAAGTACGCAAGGAAACATTGCAATTAATGCTTGACATAAAAATAGTATGATAAATGAGTTTTTTATATAACGCAAAAAAATTTCCAAGTATGGTAACGTTTGTCTTATAATAATACAATATTTTACATTATCAAATTTTCTTTTTCTTCTTCCTATTTCTAAAGCTCCTAATTACATCATCAATATCATCGTGCTCTGCTCCTGTTTCGTGCCTTTCGACCCGCACTGCTGACCTAGTTGCGTAGTCACGATGTCTGGTCTCATCCAGTGACGGGGCATCGCCTACAAAAGCAGATAATATTAAATTTTAATTGTCAGTTTTTAAATATCATTGAACTAGTTCGGTAATATTAATAAAAAAAATTGCAATGAGATTATTTACCTGGTGCACCAGTTGTCGCCGCTGACCTAGTTGCGTTTTCACGATGTCTGGTCTCATCCAGTGACGGGGCATCGCCTACAAAAACAGATAATATTAAATTTTAATTGTCAGTTTTTAAATATCATTGAACTAGTTCGGTAATATTAATAAAAAAAAAATTGCAATGAGATTATTTACCTGGTGCACTAGTTGTCGCCGCTGACCTAGTTGCGTAGTCACGATGTCTTGTCTCATCTAGTGACGGGGCATCACCTACAAAAATAGATAATATTAAATTTTAATTGTCAGTTTTTAAATATCATTGAACTAGTTCGGTAATATTAATAAAAAAAATTGCAATGAGATTATTTACCTGGTGCACCAGTTGTCGCCGCTGACCTAGTTGTGTAGTCACGATGTCTGGTCTCATCCAATGATGGGGCATCGCCTACAAAAACAGATAATATTAAATTTTAATTGTCAGTTTTTAAATATCATTGAACTAGTTCGGTAATATTAATAAAAAAAATTGCAATGAGATTATTTACCTAGTGCACCAGTTGTCGTTGTTGAGACTGTTGCCCTGTCTTCCTCTCTGGTGGTAAGATCCTCAAGGGAAACATTCTCTGTCATTTAAACAAAAAACTTTATAAGGACAACCATCAAGTTATAATTAGAAAAAATTATAAGTGGAAATTAATTACCGTCATGGCCCTCACTGATAGCAGCATTGGCGGCCTGGTCCCCACTACAATGATCAGGTTGCATGTGAGGATCATCTACATTTGGCTCTAAAACTGGGTTATTTGCCTCGTTGGTAGTGCTGCTCCCCTGATTTAAACAAATTTGTTAGACATTAAATTTATGGACGAAAACAAACATATTGAAAGGTTAATGTTTTACCTTATCAGGCATTCTGGATCTTGGGACCTGCCCCAAGCTTCTGCGACGTTCAACTATGGCTTGATAGCCGAAATGGAAAGCGATATTTTTATCTTCCTCTGTAGTTTATGTTCCGAAGTCATCACCCTACATTACATATGATTGTGTATTTTTAATCATATCTGATAGGATTACAAAAACGTTGGAAGGCGATACAATTAATTATAAGATGTTTAGCTACTTAATTACAATTCTTGTAGCTAATTTCAAGTAGCCACCCTGGCCGAGCTTGTGATGGCCCTTTTTCTCGATCCTAGCTTTGGTTGCCTTTGAGGTGTCAGGCAACCTAGCATCAAAAGATTGAAGTCAGATATGACGTAGCACACTTTTATTTTAGACATAAAGAAAATTAAAGCTATTGAATTAAAGTTGTAATTTACCTTGCGGGTCTAGTTGGCATTTTTCCTTCTTTCTTTGCCCTTTTCTCTTTTCCGTCATGGATGAGTACTCTCCACTCACTCTCTGAAACTACGAGAGGATGCTCATATCTAGGGTTAAATTGAAATTGTGTCCTATAGGTGTCCCTGATATATTTCAAATATTTTCCGGCTACCCGAGCCACCGCTGTTCTGTCAAATGCGCCGACACTAAAAAGGGCTTCTAGATAATCTAGAAGTTCTTTTTTCAGGTTGGAATTCTGGGAATTCCACCTTATACGTATGGTTGGGCCAAAAATTACCAACGCATGGCTCTCCAGAATCCTGTAGAACTAATTGTTTCCGACATAGAATAAAACCAAAAAAAAAAAAAAGATATTATCATTAATTTAAAAATAAAAATCATGATAAATATGTTTTAGATAAAGTACATGAAATAGTTAAAATATTAAAATTTACCTGGGATTTGTACATGCTTTATAGGGAGACCCTCATCGTTCACCAACAACGTGCCATTAATGGTCCCTGTGGAGCTGACACGTGTAGCTCTAGGAAACGCAATAATGTAGTTGGCCATATCAGCCTCATCATTTCCAACACATTCAGCGGTTGGCTGGGTGTCTGCTTGGGCAGGGTGTGTTTCTTGGCTGGCACCTAAAGGAGTAGAAGGTGTATGAGAGGGTTGTTGGGTAATCTTTTGCCCTTGTGTCCCACTACCACCAACACCGGGTTCAGTAAATGCCAGAAAACACTACATAAAAAAGAACTTTTTGTTAGTTTAGTCAATGTAAAAATTAAAAATCAAACTATCATAATTCATCTCATGCAGAACAAAAAAATATCCTTTTGACTTTTTATTATTACCTGATATCTTTCTAGCTGCCTCATAAGATGTTGTATCCTCTCTTCTGTTTCAGGTGTTTGAGGCGCGTCTATCAAAGTATTAAATTCCGACCTTGCATATCCTGCCTTTTTTTGCAACAAGAACACTGGAGATAGGGATGAAGAAGTCTCTTCCTCAAAGAGGGAATCATCAGGCGTACCATGGCTAGGTGTCTGCATATTTGAACAAAATTAATATTATTTCAATTATGTAAATAACTAAAATACTTGAAGATAGAGAAATGCTGGCACTTTACATGTTCTTCCGTTGGCCTCTTTCTGCGATCATCCCGTCTCGGGGTTGTTCCTGCACTGCTCTGATCAGTCTGCCACATTGCAATAAAATTATAAATGTAAAAACTTGAAAACAATATCTAACTTGAAAACACAAAATGAAAACTGAAATAATTTCTAATAAGACACCGGAAGACAAAGTTAGAGTTTCAAATATGCCTTGCATTGAATTCAGTCCTAGAAACATGTCATTGCACATTAAGGCACCCAAACATTCAATCCACGAATGATATATTTAAGTAGGCTTCTCCTATTCTGGGAAAACACCATACCTATAATGCATTCACTTGCATTTATAAAGGGAAAGGAAAACATGTTTTCATACAACGGTGACAAAGGCATCTTGGGGAAAGGTATCTTCACTTTTTATTTATGTTGTTCACCCACACCACTCTCGTGTTTTCACTAATCCTGTTTTGTCATTTTTTGGATTCAAATTAAGTTAAGGCCTTAAGTATTTTTTGACCTTTCGGTGTAGTTTTTATAAGTGGCATGTATGGATTTTCCATTAATTCTGCACTTTTCTCTTCATGCGCATGTTTCCCTGGAAATCAAATGCATGATTTAGTCCCATACATTTAACAAGTTGTTGAATCAACTCCATAGGAAATATCATGTTTCCTATTCAATCAAAATTTATCTCAGTTAGGGTAGGTAGGAAGGTTTTCCCTTTGTATTAATAGGGCACTTCTAGCTTGCATTTTTATTATATCTTTCAAATTTATTGTCGTTTCAATTAGGGCATGAATTTTTGCAACTTTCAAGGTGAGAATGAACAAAGACAATTTTTTGTGATGGATGACTGTATATCACTCCATGGCCAGAGGAAAAGGCACTAATCTACTTCTTCAAATATTTATAGTTCTCATTCACCTCATACGGAGATGGTCCCTGATTTTGAGCCAAATGTTGTAGCAAAAAGTTCCCCCCCTCCATAATTTGATATTCAATGGAAATTTCTTAAATTGATGATGGGGCATGATTATGGAACATTGGCACATACATATGTAATGGAATTCCAAGATCATGATATATGTTTGCATATGTTTATGGAGGTGGTGGAGCAAAAAGGAGCTCAAATAGAGCTGAAATTTTTCACATAAAAAGGACTGTGGGCTTGACTAATGGTTCCATTTAAAAAATGATATCTAGACAGAGAATAAGTGTAGCATGCAAACATGCATTGAAAATCCATCTGAGTTTGCATTGTATTACTTGTGATGGATTCAAATTTGGGTTTCAAAATGCCAGGTTATGGCATGATTTTGTCGAGAAACCCTTAGTTGGATTCTCATGTTGGTTTAATTTATATTTTAAGTTTGTTTTGTCGTCTTTGGGTGATAGTAACTCATGAACTAGGTTACCAATGTGTAACAATCATATTTCAAGAATAAATTTGTGATTTTTTTATATTATTATTATTATCTATTAGCTACGAGTATTAACACCTAATGTCTGGAATTTTGACATCTTCATAGCATGGATAATTTCGAAAATGTTTCTAGTAATGTTAACATAATAACTATCATTACGTGTCTTCACTTTTGTCACCATAATAGACCTGTGATATGGACTCATCACACAACTTCATATGCTATGTCCCAAAAAGTTCAAACTAGTTGAACCTACCTCATAGTGTGGTTATTAAGGACAATTTTCTTGGTATATAACTCGATAGCATAGACCGTGTTGCAGTTCTAAAAATAATCCTCAAGTGTCAAAAAAACTTCACAATATGTTCTACTATAAAGCCTTTTGGGATACCTGAAATAATATATGTATCATTGATGACTTTTAAAGTATGACAAGATCTAGAGAGAAAGAAAATCAATGGAAGAGTGATCCACCAATGAGAACCTATAATTTAGCATCAGATGAGTTAGAGTCTAGGAAATTGAAACCCTATAATTTTAATTAGTGATGAAGGACATCACATAGGTAATTATATTTTCATGTAGAATAATCTGTTAATTCAAATTTAAACTACATAATATTAAAGTCATACCATAAATTTTTCCACGTAAGTCCAAACAACCTATAAAAAGGGAAAACCTTCTTTTTCCATGGGAAATAATTTACCTTTCCTTTTTCAAGATAATCTAAATCACAAAAAATATGAACTATACTACACACATTCTTGGATAATGTGAAAGTGGAAAAGGAATACCCTACACAAGTGATGCACACATGTACATTTGAACACTAATATATTTTTGTAGTTGAAATGCAATGCTTGTTTTCATTTAAATGTAGGGTTTTTAAAACAGGGAGAAATAATGGCTGCCAAATTAATAAGCATTTCTTTGGGAAAAATTTAAATCTTGTATTGGGTGATGAAGATAATAGAGGGTATTGAATCTTTATTCTTGACATCTAGAGAGAACCCTACAGCCTAACACAATCCAATGGAATTGACCAAAAAAACCCAAATAGAGTCAACCCTACTATAGGAGGAAGGGCCTGCGGTAAGAACTTACCATTTTGCAAGAGCTGAGGGCGAATGCTGTTCTGCAAGAGCTGAGGGCGAACGCTGAGGGCGAATGCGAGGGGGCACATGCATGCAAGGCCGAGGCGAATTTTGTTAAGGAGGGTGAATGCTGTTCTACAAGAGCTCAGGGCGAATGCTGAGGGCGAATGCTGTTCTGCAAGAGCTCAGGGCGAATGCTGAAGGCGAATGCTGTTCTGCAAGAGCTGAGGGCGAATGCTGAGGGCGAATGGTGTTCTGCAAGAGCGGAGGGCGAATGCGCGTGTGATATCAGACGTTAATGTAGCACACATGTACATTTGAACACTAATAGATTTTTTTAGTTGAAATGAAATGCTTGTTTTCATTTAAATGTAGGGTTTTTAAAGCAGGGAGAAATAATGGCTGCCAAATTAATAAGCGTTTCTTTGGGAAAAATTTAAATCTTGTATTGGGTGATGAAGATAATAGAGGGTATTAAATCTTGATTCTTGACATCTAGAGAGAACCCTACAACCTAACACAATCCAATGGAATTGACCAAAAAAACCCAAATAGAGTCAACCCTACTATAGGAGGAAGGGCCTGCAGTAAGAACTTACCATTTTGCAAGAGCTGAGGGAGAATTTTGTTCTGCAAGAGCTAAGGGCGAACGCTGAGGGCGAATGCTGAGGGAAAATGTTGTTCTGCAAGAGCTCAGGGCGAATGCTGAGGGCGAATGTTGTTCTGCAAGAGCGGAGGGCGAATGCGCGCGTGATATCAAACGTTAATGTAGCTATTACGACAGATACGAAACAATAAAATCATTTTTATGTAGCACGCATATAAGTTTCAAATTTTTATGTAGCATGCATATAAGTTTCGTATTTTTATGTAGCGCGCATATATGTGTCATTATACCGATGGCGGAAAAAGTGTCACTATTGCGACGGGCGCCTCGAAACGTCGCAATGGAGACACCTAGAAATTGTGTCGCACTTGCAACATTTGGAGTCGTCTCAATAGCGACGCTTTGGGACATGGTGTCGCAATTGAGACGTCTTCCTCCAAACGTCGTAATTGTGACACTTTTCTATAAATGTTGATATAGTGACGATTTCGAGCGGGATGGAAAAAATTTGGGGAAATTTCCGACATTTGGTCAAAAGCGTCGGAACCAAGTGTCGGAATTTGCGCCAAATGTAGTAGTGACTCTTTATTATCATACTTTATGTTGATGATATAATTTTGAGAGGTGATGAATAGCGAATAGAATCATGCAAGGAGGATCTTGCAAGGGAGTTCGAAATGAAGGAAATGGGACTCCTTCATTATTTCCTTCGCTTGGAAATATGGCAGCGAGATGGTGAAATTTTTGTTTCTAAAGGAAAGTATGCCAAAGAGATAATGTGTAAGTTTCACATGGAGAGTTGTAAACCCATGGAAACTCCTCTTCCAGGAAATTTCAGGAAAGAGGATGCTACTTCTGGAGAAGTAGTGGATGCTACTATCTACAGGCAGCTAGTAGGTTCACTGATGTACTTGGTGAACACTAGACTAGACACTTGCTACACAGTTAACCGGCTGAGTCAAGCTATGGTTAAGCCGACCAAGCTCCTTTGGAAGGTAGGGAAGCATATCTTGAGATTTCCCAGGGGCACTACAAAGTATGGATTATGGTACAGATGGATAGAGGGAGTGAAGCTTCAAGCCTTCACAGATGCAGATTTGGTAGGCAGTCCATTGGATAGAAAGAGCACATTAGGAGGGATCTTCAATATAAGATCGACAACAGTTTCCTGGTACATCAAGAATCAGCGATATGTGGCATTCAGTTAAGCAGAGGAAAAATACATGGCAGCAAGTCAAACTGCATGTGAGGCCATATGGATGAGAAATATCCCGATTGGTTTGTTTGGTTCTCAGATGGATCCAATAGTGATACATTGTGATAATGATAGTTACATTAAAATCTCGGTTAATCCGGTGTTTCATGATAGGTCAAAGCACATAGACATCAGGTACCACCATCTCAGAGGTTTTGTTCAGAGGTGCATAATGTTACTTTATTACATTCCCACGGAATATCACAATGCAGATATTCTAACAAAGGTGCTCACCAGGAGAAAATTTGAACAATATAGAGGTGGGATCGGGGTGGCAGATAATCCCTTTCTTGTTGAGAGGGAGCATTGAAGTCCAACAAGAAATTACAGCACCTACGCTATTGTGGGACCAAGAGGTCCAAGCAGCACCTACACTAGTGTGGGACCACAGATCTTAGCAGCACCTACACTGGTGTGGGATAAATTTTGTGTAGTGTCTATTTTAATTTTCCCTTAGTTAAAATGGATAATAATATGTAATATTATCTCATAATCACTTGTAATATTTAACTGAGTGTGATAAACTCAGTTAGGTCATGAATTTCGAGTTGAGTTAGTTAGTGAGGCATTCAGAATAATTCTAGTTGTAACAGAGTATGAAGTGCAGTTGGTGCATTAGTTTAATGCATGAGTAATCAGTTAACTCACTTAGGTGAGTTAAATTCAGTTGAGCTAATTGTAAGTGTTTGTTGTGCTAGTGAGAGATCAAGTGAATTAAATATTATTTAACTCATAATTAGTGATATAACATGCAACTGATGATTTACTATTATTATCTGCATGCATCTCAGTTCCAGTGGAGACCCAGTTGAGACAAAGGTGAAAGGGATGTTAACTATTGGTTGTAGGATTATTGGGTTGCACCCGTGCAACCAAAAAATCATTGGATTGTCCATGATCCTTGCACATTTTAGGAAGGAAAAAATTCCTAATGAATAGGGATTTCATTCATCAGGAGTTGCGCAAGCAAGGCAGGTTGTTTATAGGCTACGAATTGGCTAAGTGTTGGCCAGTTTTGTTCAGGACGGTGTGAGACGATTAGCTAAATACATAAGACCCTTGTGATAAGAGTGCGTTGTAATTGCTTCATGTGTCCATGCTAGATATACAATAGAAGATAGTGGTATTAGGGGAATTTTGAGGTATAAAATGGGCTTCTTAAGTAAATAATAAAATAATAGCTAAACCAATTAAGTAATATTTATGAGTTTTCAATTCACTTTTTGCACCACAATCCATGTAACCATAGTTAATTCAATTCAAAAGTTGTACCAAAATAAAATTAATAAAAAAATTGATGTGACTCTAACTAAGAATGAGCTTTTCAAGAAAAAATCATTATCATTGAACAACTAATGCATTTGTCCTTTGTACTTAAATAAATTAAATTAAAATATAAATATAAATATATAAATTCTTAATTATATTATATGCTATTAATTAAAATTTATATTATTTAAATTGTATAATAACATGTAATTAATATACTATATAAAAAGCATATAATATATAATAATATAATATAATAAATGTATAGGGATATGCATTGTTTCTTTCAAGAAATATGAAATGACAATAATATATTTTTATTCAAAAAGTCTAAAATGCAATTTATTATGAGTACTTTACCTTGATTTTAAAAGTACTTAGACCACTACCATGGTTAACCATGAGTTTTTATCCACCATTGAGAATGTGACAAGTAAGTACCTTTAACTCAAGCAACGCCACCTCAACCATTAGGGATGATGTCATCCCCTAAAATGTGATTTGGTTCTCATAAAGTGAATTTTGATTGTACATTTTCCTTAGGAGGCCCATTTTAAACCTCAAAATTCCCCTAATGGGTTTTGAGCAGCAAGATTTCCCCAGGAAATTATCTGTGTTGTGGTTTGATTTGATTCTTCTTTGCTTCATGTGATTGGCGATTATGTTTAATTTCCGCAATTGATTTGTAGAAGCGATTCAGTATCTAGATTTAGTACATTGATAGATCGGATTGAATCCATGATATACATATTATTTTTATAATTTCTACAATAACAGGGTTAAAAGAAAAATTGTTGAGTTTTATGAGTTAATGAATAAATTATTAATCCTTTTAACTTTTTCTATGTATCACCAAATGAAAAACATAAGTAGGGCATGTTACATCTATCTAACAAGAGATCCTATAAACCACAACTCTATAATTAATGGCAGTTGAATCCTTGGGCTACCTGATATAAATAACATAGAGTGTACAAGGATAAATCAAAGGCATTCCCCTCCATAAACAAGGAACCATGAAACCAATTAATGGGCATTTTTCAGATGATTCCTCACATCCCGAAGGAACATCAATGAGTGGAAAATATGATGGAATTCCATCAAACCTACCTTCAAATACCTGGATGGATTCTTAAGATTTACTTCTCCAGCAAAATATTCTCGTCTGCAACAACAAAAGAAACAAATAATGCACCAAGCTTAGAATAACAAGATGATTTTCAGATCCGGACATTCAATGCCACATTAAGGACGTGCTGATTTCTTTGAAAAAATTACATGTGATTTTGAATATTTAAATGCTCCAACTGTTCAAAAAGTTCTATATGTTTCAAAATTGTGGCCTCTAGTTCCTAAATGTGTGAAAAGTCAGAAGCAAATAGCCTTGCAATAAATAAATAAAATAGACAAAGTTTTAATAAGAAATGAAAATTATATGCGTTCAAACTTCGTATATTTTTCTATTTAAACTCAGTTTCCAAGTGCTTAATATGGTTTACATAATTATTCAACATTTTTTCTTTTTTTTTATTTCAGGTGGAATATGGAGAGTTTTTTCACTTAGATAACTAACAATTTCTTCCACATTCTCAATACACTCCAACAATGAAGGAAGAATATCATTTTCAGAAATAACTTGCTTGGGAATATGATATGATTTCTAGTTTGGCGTTAAATTCAAATTCCCCCAGATATTGGTAGAGCACTCTTCTCTATTAGAAAATTTTCTCCTCTCTACATCAACAAAAATGAGGTGGGAAAATTCTAGACACTTCACAAGAAAAGTCACCAATACTTCCCTTATCCAACCAAACGAACTTTCTCGATGATATTTATTCTTAACCTTGAAGAACAAGGTTTCTGGAAAACAAGAAAAATAATAACATAGATTAGATATTAACAAAATATGCCACTGGAAAGGTATGATAACTCATTCATTCTTACTGAAAAGGTAAATAGTGCCACTTATAAGTTAGTGGTGACTGTTGATAAAACTAAACCCTATATTTCTTGATAATTATTTGAAATTTTGAAGAAAGAATTATCCAAATGTGTTAATAATATTTCCATTTATATAGATGTACAAAACGTTAAGAGGCGCATTATCCACATAGGATCAATGGTGAAAGAGTTAAAAAAGTAAGAAATAATTAAAATAAAAAGATATATTCGGAAACAATCCAATAAGATTATGGAAGATGGAACAGAGGAATCGACAACATTTGAAAGAGAAGTTGGCCTTAATGAATGAATTGATAACCCATGTTTCTACCGTTGTTATAGCAAAATTAAATTTAAACACATTATTTATAGACGAAGAAGCAATGGTATTCAGTACAAATAAAAATGCTTAATGTAATGGAAGGAATAAAGAAAAATAGTTCTATAATGTGCCTCCAATATTGTTTTTAAATCAAAATCCTTCAAGCCCAAAGTGGGTTGTTATTGATACAGGTCCATGTCACCAAGGTATATTAATTTCACTAGGAATACTCTATATATCCATGCATTTGTTCATGCACATATTATAATTCTTCTAAAAGCAAGAGTAATTTTTCCAAACTTTGTTTATAGATTTGAAAAAAACAACAAAGCTTAAGTGACAGTCAAGGCCATTAATTAAAATAATACAGAAACAAAGTGTGTCATATTTTCCAAAGTCTCTAGTCTTTGGATATATGTGAGAAGAAAATGAGATTCACCTCTAGCATAGTATTTTAAGAGTAGAGCTTTAATGACAAATTTTTGGATTAAAGTATAATGAGGTTCACCTCTAGCATTATTTTAACTAGATATGGCATTCAAATCTAGCATGGGTCTCCCTAAGAAATGTTTCTAAACCTTATGAGACATATTCAAGGAAGACATAGTAGCAGCAGTAAATGAATCAAGAAGGTCCAACCAGATGGTTCACGCCTTAAACACTACATTTCTAACTTCCAGGATAAAAAGGGAAAGAATTGAAACATTTTCAAAATTCATACCAATTACATTTTGCAACACAACATATAAAAGAAACACATAAATTATAGCTAAATTTCACAAAACATTGAAATGCGAAAACACCTAGAAACGTGGGCCCCCAAAATGGGTACATGAGGAAAATCTAGTGTATAAAAAAATACAAAAAATATAGATATATGGTTTTTTTTTTAATAAATGTAGCTGACATTGTGTTGGCGAAAATATCTTCAAGGCTTTGAAAAAGAAAATTATTGTAAATATCGATTTTTTTTGGCCAAGTATCACAAAATATCAGCAAAATTTAAAAGACAAAATGAGAAAAAAGAATCCAAAAAATGTGATGCCACGACCCATGGCCAAGTGACATTTTCGATTTCCATGTGATAATATCATGATAGTATCACCATCTAAATGTCATGACATTTACCATCTATAATATTGGCTAGTCGAAAAATCAAAATTTCATGATATCATCACAATATTAACACCATTGTTTTAAATAACACACTATCTTACATGAAAATAATAGTGATCCACAAATGTTACTTTAAAAAACCAGGTCTATATTAACTATCATAGAATTTTTCCTAACACAAAATATCATAATTTTACTATTCTTGACCAAGACCCTACCTTCATACATGATAGAATCCAGTGGAAATTCTACAATCCTACAAACATTAAAATCCTAAAAAACTGTTAAGTTCACTTAAGTTCTAAATGAGATATGCAGTACTTTATCCAAATGAAGTCCAATGAGGTTGGAACCACTCTCTAATGCCTTGAAACAATTAATGATAATGTTAAACATTTCAGTAAAAGGATAGAAAAGGTAATTAAAGGTGAATTTCAACTTTTAAATGATAGAAATGGTTAGGAAAAAAGGAGAATGTCAACTTTTAATATAACAATTAATTATAAAGGTGACAAAACCCTAAAATCTTGATCTCTTATCCCTTATCCATGTGGGTCCAAAAAAATCCAAAAAGGTGCTCAAAATTTCACTAAAAATGACAAAAATACATTGGAAACTCCATACAATATGGATCCTTGAATTTCTAAGATTTTTCACATGTATTTGATATTTTGAGGCGTTTTGGGTACTAGGACATCGTCAAACTAGGCATTTCCTGCAAAAATTGGAATTACAGCTAACATACTCAAATAGATACTTCCCAAACATGTCTCTCACAAGCAACCATGGTCTATAAAAGACAAACAAATACTGGAGTAAATAGTTATAGCTCAAGAACTAGTCATTCTTCCCACATTAGCACAAGATGCAGACTGCTAATCAAATTAGATATGGCCAAAAATTTAGACAAAATTAAGTTGGGTGTGTGTTAAAATATTCCAATAATAGTTTGGCTATGATTACATCCTCTTCAAATTTATTTTGAAGTAACAAGGGAATGAAATATGGAGGAATCTTGAGGCCTTATCCCTTCATTCTTGTGGCATGAGCCTCAACTAGATCTATCTTGAAGTCCATAACATCCCAATGTTTCAAAAATATAAAAGTGGTTTCCTCTACTGACCCAATCTCACACCATCCTTCACAGATGACACTTTCCTTCTAGGTTTAGCCACGCTAAAAAAAGAAACAAATTTTAGTAGAATTGAAAATGAGTACCAAAATTCCTCGATCCAAGTCACCAATTCTTTTTTAAATTTTATTCCATATATCCCCACTTCTCTAATATAAAATATGTCGCAAAATTTCACTTCAAAACAAATCAAATCAAAATTACTTACCTAGGCCACTCCCTCATTAATTGAGGTCATAAAATTAGGAACTAGTCAAAATTCATTAGTAAACTAAAATACAAGCTCCATTCAAGTACCATATATTTATTTCTAAGGGAAAACCACTCTTAATAAAGACAATCATGCAAGCACTACCAGTGTACAACTTCTCACTAGTCCTTTCCCCAGAGACAACAATATAAGGTATGAACAATGTTTTGGGATGGTATGAACACAAAGAGAAAGGGCATATCTTAGCTTTGGGAACATAAATAAATCTATCAAATCCAACTATAGCTGAGATGTTTTCAAGAGAAAAGGACCATGGGTTACATAATCCTCTCAAAAATATAAATTTCCAACCTTCACCCTAACGATAAAAGAATAATTCAACAAACACAAAAGGTGAAAGAATGCGGAGCAACTTGTCATATGCCTCCAAATAAATACATTGCCAACTACTTTGCAAAGGAAAAACAATCTAGCATGTTTCTACGAATATTCAATGGCTCAAGGAACTCTCTTCAAAATATTAAACACCAAATACAAACGAAGCGATGGATAATAGAAAAGAACTATATAAAATGGTGACACTTGGCTAGAATAATAAATCCCAACATAGTGATGACCAATACCTACAATTGTGGAAAAAAGAAACAAAATCAAAACCACCTTAGCATACACAATTCAAAAGGGTTTTCCTAGTTAGGTAGAAAAACAAAACCCAACAGAAAATGATAAAGTGGAAGAGCGAGTAGGATTTTGACCCAAAAATCCATGTTCCTTTACATGGTAGCCAAACACAAATCCCTACATAGGAGTATCTAATCAAAAATAGAAGTATACATTAGCTTGTGCCTTGTGAATAGATGGGGAAGAAGGCAATATGCCACTTGCTTCTCACTTAGTCTCTTTCCAAATTGGGAAATGATTTAGGGAAGGTAAATATAGAAATCCAATGGGCGTAAATCCCGATATATTACTAAGGAAAATTTTCACAAAATATTCACAAAGTTCGTTGAAAAGTTAAAGCAACACTGCAAACCCTGGGAAAAAGGATCATAGACCCAAAGATAGATATTGAAATCAATGATTGCAAAATTTTGTAGGAAAATTAAAAGTTGAAACACCCCTCTAAACTCAACAACCATGAATAAATTTCATAAACATGCAAACAAGATAAAAATTTGTCTTTAATCTATAAAACATTCACAAGTACTAGGTTTAATTAAATGTGGCCCTACAACAATTAAATGGGGCAATTCATAAATGGGATTAGATTGCTATATAAAAAACCTTAGCGGCATTTTGTGAGTTTTTAGATGTGTTAATTAAATAAGCAATTCTTAACTAAGATAAGCCTTATGATGTTCAACTCATACACCTATTCCAAAAAAGATAATAGTGTCGAGGAATACACTAAGAGGTTCCATGTGCCCTTCCTGCGTAAATATTAATCACGACCCTTTAAACCTTGTGAAATTTCGATCAAGGAAAAATTATTTTCCAACATTACAGGCACAACTGTTATGAAATTTATTGTTTTTACTTTTAGTCTTTGTGATTCGAAAATCCTCATCAAACCTTTAGCACAACTGCTTCTTCATTAATTGCTTCTTTCAATAATTTGATCAAATTCAAGTTTTAGCTTTAATGAATTGGTCGAGATAGATACATATAATGAAAGCTTCCACTTGTTCCAACCCTAATCATCAATCGTTTCTACCATGACTAATTGAATCTAATCCCAGCGGGTTGAATGAAATATTTTTGTTTTTGGCGGTGCCGGAATTCAAAATCACAGGAAAATTTCCAGAAATATTGGACTTGATGAAATTTGGTGTATTGACTATTGAGACAAATTTCATTTATGAGAGGTCGGCATGGCCCGCACTTCATAGAGATGAAGTTTGTGGGAAAGTCACTAGTCACGGTGTAATTTGTCAGTTAAACAAGGCCAAACGTCCATTTTATTTCAGAAGTCATTGGAGTATTAAAATAGATAGTTTAGAGTTGAAATTATTAGCCTAGAGGTGGGTGTTGGAATGGCAAAAGAGTAAAGGCACAATTAATACAAATATTTCACACACAGTAACACATGAGTTGCAGCTCTTCTATTAATCATACGAACTTCAATCACACTCAATGAATACAATGAACACGACGAAGGGTATTTATCCTAAATCACTTGACATGTTCACACTTACCAAACTAATCTGTCACATAACTCAACTTCTTCAATTTTTACTTAACTGAATCTCTAACTCACTCACAAAATCCATCTATCACACAACTCAACGCTCACTTAATTTATTGTCTAACTATGCATGCAGGAGTTAATTACAATTTTAACACTCCCCCTTAATTACGACTGCTAAACTAAAACATATCTCATGACAACTCAAACATGCCTGCTGGTCTATGTCTCAGCCATGCTTACAACACCCAAGTTTATTTTATGAAACTCAAACACATCTATTGTTAATGGCTTTGTAAATATATCATCCAATTGATCACTAGATTTACAAGGCTTCAAGTGAACCTCTCCATTGCTCACAATTTCTCTAATAAAATGATATCTAGTATCAATATGCTTGCTCTTTTCAGGAAACACACTATTCTTGGATAGTGCATTCGTTGAAGTTTTTTCACAGTATATCGATGTTGATCCTTGTCATTTCTATTTGATTCCATCTAATACTCTTCTTAACCATACTGATTAACATGATGCTAATGTTGAAGCTACATATTCTACTTCTGTTGATGATATTGTCACAATGGGTTTCTTCTTAGATGCCCATGATATGACACCTTAACGAAGATGAACACATAACCAGAAGTTCTCTTCCTATTGACCAAACTACCTGCAAAATCACTATCTGTGTATCCAATCAAATATTTATTTTTTGTACTTGCATACATTATGCCACAATCTCTAGTTCTTGCAATGTATCTCAGAATTATTTTTCCAACAATCCAATGCGTGTCTTTTGGAGTCTCCATAAATCTGGAAATCAAACTTACTCCTTGCATAATATCTAGTCTTGTAACTGTGAGATACATGAGGCTGCCAACCAATCTTTTGAATAGAGTGGGATTGACATCTTCTCCTTCATCATACTTAGTTAACTTTGTACCTATTGCAACTAGTGTAGGTACAAGTTTGCAATTATCCATCGTGAATATTTTCAACAAATCTCTAGCATACTTATTTTGGCAAATAAAAATTCCTTTTTCAGATTTCTCAACTTCAATGGCAATAAAATATTTCATGATACCAAGTTCAGTCATCTCAAATTATTTCATCATGGCTTCTTTAAATTAATCTAACTCAAGGTCACCTGTAAAAATCATATCATCAACATATAAAAAAACAATCAAAATATGTCCATGCTCATTTACCTTTGTGTACAAGGTAGGCTCAATGTTTCTTATGTAAAATCCATTCTTGATCATGTAACTGTCGATTCTTCTATACAGTGCTCTACGTGCTTACTTCAGTCCACAGAGCGCTTTCTTAAACCTGTAAAATTTATCTTCTTTACCTTCAAATTCATAACCTAGAGGCTGTTGCACATAAATTTCTTCTTCTAGAATTCAATTCAAGAAGGTTGATTTGACATTCATTTGATATACTTTCCACTGGTTCTAAGCTTTTGTGGTTAGAACTTCTCTTACAGTATCCAATCTCGCTACAGGAAAAAGAAATTCCCCAGTGAGCCAAGTGGATATCGGTGGCCACCCACCTATTCCATTTGGACCCACACCATCAATTCTTGCAGTTTTTCACTTTCAGCGCAACTTAATATTTTTAGCAAGTTGGTGGTTCCTAAACATTCAGAGCCCTTTGGAGGCCCTAATGAGCCACGCAGATATTGGTGGCCACCCACCTATTCCATTTGGACCTGCACCATCAGTTCTTTCAATTTTTTTAGTTTCGTCACAACTTACTATTTTTAGCAGTTTTTCGGGTCCTGAACTTCCGGAGTGATTTTGAGGCCCTAAATGACGTTTTTTGGGCATATTTTGTTCGGAAAATATGATTCCATTTCAAAATAATTTTTCTTAGTTAGAAATTTTTGTCCTCAAATGGATATTTCTAACGATGTATCATGTGCATTAAACGAAGATAGGATGCCAAAGTTACGACCTAGGGATGTTGAGACACCAATTTACCCAAACGTGGCCCATAGTTTTGGCGCTTCATCACATACGGTTAGGTTTTTGGATGTTTATGGTTTTTCATTGTTTCTAAATAATAAATAGGCCTTCAAGCCTCATTGTAACACAGTTCAGAGGCATGTAGATGCCACATCTCTTCTCATAGATAAGCCTACCAGTGCCCTAACTGTTTATTTCCATTATGTTTGTAAGCATATTCCTGTTATATGATATTAATGAAATGAAGTTTTATTTCCACTGCATCTATGTTTTTATGGTTATATGTGTATTCTATTGCATTCCTGCATAATGTTGAATCAGTGGTATTAGATCGATCTTCTCTTTCTCTGTTTTTCTTTGCATGTCCCCAACACAATCAAGGAATAAGGAGTTAGGGCTCGATCTGGTTGAACCCTTGCAATATCAGCCTCGCAAACCCCGAATACCTCCCATGGCAGAAGAAAAGAAAGGCGAGGGATTAGGAGATACTATAAAAATATTTCTCGAGGAGGCCCTTAAGAGACAAAGGAATGCGATGATGGATAAATTTTCTTAGATCCTTCAACGGTTGCCCACCTACGACACATCAACATCCAACAGCCACTCTGAAGGCACCACGCCCTTCATGGTACAGGTAAACTTTTACATTCTTGTATTTGAAGGCCAGATAGATGCAGACACTGTACATAGATGGTTGAATTTTCTAGAAGGGTATTTCTTGCTCCATGATTTTTCCAACCAAGAAAATATTATTTTTTCACTCCTCAAAGCTGCCCCCCATGAAAAATATTGGTGGGAAACCTACTGGGATCAAAAGGACGAGGGGGAACCCTCTCTGTTCTTAGACGCACTTGCCTGGAATTCATTCTGAGATGGAATCAAGGAATAATATTACACAGTGAGGAGATATGAGGACAAGTATATCCAATGGACCATGCTGCGACAACAAAGGGATCAAGATGTGCACGAACTGACAAATTTGTTCCATACCCTACGCACAAAGTTGGGTATTAAAGATTCTGAGATACATTTGGTGCTAAAGTACCGCATTTGTATGCATAGAGACATTCAGGAGGAAATGGAGTTCCTCGACATTACCTCGCTTGGAACGCCTTATTTCTATGCCACCAAGATTCAACAGAAATTTAAGAAGAAGAAGCAAGACTTTGGATCCGTGAATCCGAAGCTATGGAAAGGCGCCCCTGAACCACAGAACAAGGAGTAGAGCCAAAGGAGGGAAACTCATAACACCACCCCAAATCCAAATAAGGACATGAGGAATTGGTGTAAATTCCATAATAGCCCCACTCACAGCACAACAAAGTGTCGAGCCAAATTGTCGCTGGTGGCCGAACTAAAGGCACCCAAATCAAATGCATATTCTGAACTCGAGCCAGAATTAGACCAGGGAGATGAAAAATGGAAGCCAATCATTGATGCGTACCCCAGTACCATTGTTCCCAACACCAAGATCTAGAGGGAGGATCCCAAGGATCCAGAGGAGGGGGAGCGCCTATTCCATTCGCAGAAGTGGGTGAAGGGTTCTCCACTGCAATTTCTTGTCGATAGCGGAAGCCAAAAGAACCTCATTTTAGAAGAGGTTGTGAAGCAAGTCTACCTACAGGTCATAGCACACCTGCAACTATATACCATTGGGTGGATTCTCCCAGGGAGATATCTGCGCGCCCGCCAACAGTGCCGCCATCCGTACAGCATGAAGCCATTCACGAATGAGGTATTATTTGATGTTGCTCCTCTTGATGTAGCTAATGTATTATTGGGCCAACCATACTTGTGGAGGCAACATGAAATGTATGAATCTAGGCCTCATGCTCTCATTATTACTTTTGGAAATAACTTGTACAAGATCCGCAGGTAATATCGCCTCCTGCCATCTCTTTGACTACTGCAAAACAACGTAGTAAGATTGTTTCCAAAACAAGGAAAATTATTTTCATTACCATTAACCCAAAATGAAAGGATAATATTTCGGCCACAGCCTCAAAATAGGGCTCCCCTACACAGCAGCCGTAGATGGACAAAGGCGTGGAGGAATATGAAGACATTTTCTCCTCACCCACAGAAGTGCTTCTACACTTTCCGAACAAACACTCCATTGATCTGACCCCCGGCGCACCGCTGCCTGATATTTCCATAACTCATGTGATTACACAGAAATAATCCACACATGTACTGTCTGAGGAAACCAAATTTATTGAACGCATCTAGGACGTCCGCCCTCAAGCCCATGACATCTTCGACAAATCTAATACCCGATTCAATAGAATTTTCCTTATCTCATGGAGGATCTAAACCCAATGGGGACCATTTCTTCCCAAGGAGGGAGGAATGATCCAGGTGGATATTGGTGGCCACCCACCTATTCCATTTGGACCCGCCCCATCAATTCTTGTAGATTTTCACTTTCAGCACAACTTACTACTTTTAGCGGGTTGTCGATTCCTAAACTTTCGGAGTCGTTTGGAGGCCCTAATGAGCCACGTGGATATTGGTGACCACCCACCTATTCAATTTTTTCCCGCACCATTAGTTCTTTCATATTTTCAATTTCAGAACAACTTACTATTTTTAGTAGTTTTTCAAGTCGTGGACTTCTGGAGCCATTTTGAGGCCCTAAACGATGTTTTCCGGGTATTATTTTTTTGGTAAATATGATTCCATTATGGAATCGATATTCGCAGTCAGCAGTTGTAGTCCTCAGATATATATTTATAACGATGTATCATGTGCATCAAACAGAGATAGGATGTCAAAGTTACGACCTTGGGAAGTTGAAACACCAATATACCCAAATGGGGCCCATAGTTTTGGCGCTTCATCTCCTACAGTTAGGTTTTTGGATGTTTAGGGTTTTGCAATGTTTCTTAACAATAAATAGGCCTTCGAGCCTCATTGTAACATAGTTTACAGGAATGTAGCTGCCACATCTCTTCTCAGAGATAAGCCTATCAATTCCCTAGTTTTTTATCTCCATTATGTCTGTAAGCATATTTCTGTTATATGATATTAAGGAAATGAATTTTTATTTCCCCTGCATCTCTATGTTTATGGTTATATGTGTATTCTGTTGTGTTCCTGCATAATTCTGTATCACCCAAAGTCTATTCTCAGTTGCTGCGAGAATCCTTTTTCTACAAGTCTTGCTTTAAATCTATCAATCTCACCTTTCGCATTCAACTTTGTCCTGTACACCCACTTCACACCAATGAGGTTTTTATCGTTTGGTAAATTAACTAAACACCATGTGTCATTCTTTTCAATAGATTCAATTTCTTCATCCATGGCTTGCACCCAATTTTCATATTTGATTTCTTATTCAAAAGAAGAAGGTTGAAATGATAACAATGAAAAATTTGAACTAACATCCAAATCATCATATATATCTTTCATAATTCTCATCTTTTTCTTACCATTGCTTGACTCATTACCTGATTGGCTGCTTGGAGAATTCTAGTATGTTGATTTTCTTGAAGATCCATGCTGCTCTTAAAATCTTGGATTCCTTGCTGGTGTGACTCTATTTGGTGTCTGATCTTCTGATTCTTACTGCTCGTTTTCTGCTACATCATCCTCTTCCATAAATGGTGTTTGTGCATTGATTGTTTTATCAACAGTCCCATTCCATGACTCTTGTTATTTGAATAGAACATCTCTGCTAGTTATTGTCTTCGTTGTGACAGGGTTATACAACTTGTAAGCTTTTGACTGCTCACTATAACCAATAAATATGCATTTTTCACTTTGATCATCCATTTGTCCTCTTATTTGTTTAAGTACATGTGCATAGGCTACACATCCAAAAAATCTAAAATGAGATACCTTGCATGACATACATGACCATGCTTCTTCTGGAACTATGTTCATCACACTCTTGGTAGGTGATTTTTTTATCACATAAAAAACACATGCAACTGCTTCTGCCCAATACTCATTAGACAAGTGTCTTTCTTTCAACATGCTCCTTGTCATGTTCATGATTGTTTTGTATTTTTCTCTCTGCTACACCATTCTTTTGCGGTGTGTATCTAGTTGTAAATTTTCTTTTGATTCCATGTTGTTTGTAGTACTCATATAATGCCTTCGAATCATATTCTCCAGCACAATCTCATCTTAATACCTTGATTTGACGATCACTTTGGTTCTCTGCTAAGGCTTTCAACTCTCTAAAATTTTCAAAAGTTACATACTTCTGCTTCAACAAATAAACACAAATCTTTCTGCTATAGTCATCAATAAAAGTGAAGAAGTAAGAACTTCCACCAATCGACTGTGTCCTGATAGTTCGATAGAAGTCTATATGCACCAACTCAAGTGGTTTCTTTTCTCTATATGAAACTTTCTTTGGAAAAATTTCACAGTGTTTCTTTCCCAAAATGAAACACTCACAAGTACTAGCAGGTTCTTTCATGGGAGGTAATCCTCTAGCCATTTGTTTCTGCTGCAACAATCTTAAACCGGAAAAATGAAAGTGTCAAAATCGAAAGTGCCATAACCAATAATCATTAGAACATACAGTTGTAAAAGAAATAAACTGGTCGTTGTATTTCATAATTAGAGGAAATATTCTGTTCCTCGTCCTCTACACCTTTGCTATCAGTTTCTTGCTTGGGGTTTTGTCATAATTAACACACTCTTTTCCCTGAAAGATAACTTTGTATCCTTTCTATGTCAATTGACCAACACTAACGAAATTATGTTTAAGACAAAGAACATAATATACCTTTGAGATTTTCTTTGGCTCCCCCTACTTGGTCAGAATGTTGACCACTCCATTGCCATCTACATTCATAGTTTTATCAGTCCCCAACTTTACCTCTGTCTTCACAGATGGATCCAAATTTGAAACCAAATTCTTGTTTCTTGTCATGTGGTTACTACAACCACTGTATAATAGGCACACCTTATCATATTGTTCATGCATGGTGTTTCATGCTAGTAACATGGAGTTAGTATTATTTGTACTAACATTAGCTCTATGGTTTCCTTGATTAACTAGCTTCTTCCTCCAATCACGAGCATAGTGACCAAATTTATTGCAATAATAACATATCATGTTTGATTTGTCAAATCTATAATTATTGTTAAAGCTTATGTTGCTGCTTCCTCCACTTTCATGTTCATTCTCTTCTCGGCCATCTCTTTCACCACCATATCTTCTGCCTCGTCCTCTACCTCTCGATTGACATATGCCTCGACCTCTTGAAATAGAAACTTGACTTTTGAAATAAGTTTATAAAGTGGAATCCTTATTTCATTTTATCCTTGCCTCATATGATAGAAGTGATCCCATAAACTCTTCAACTGTCATTTTTTCCAAATCCTTTGTTTCTTCTATGGATGCTACCACAACATCAAGCTTGGTAGACAAAGATCTAAGGAAATTCTCAAACACTGTTTGATTTTTAATTCTTTCACCATAAATTTTTAACTGATTGGCAACATAAATGACCCTATTCATCAAGGAATCAATGTCCCCTGTCTCCTTCATTTTCATACTTTCAAAATATCTCCTAGTATTCTTCAATTTAACAATATTGACTTTTTCCATACCTTGATAGCTTGTCACCAAAGTTTCCCATGCGTTATTTACTGAAGATGTTATCATTTTATTCTAGAACACTGCTTGGTCCACTCCTTGTTGGATAAGAAGCAACACTTGTGCATTCTTCCTTTCATCTTTCATCCACTGTTCCCTCTCTACATTAATGAGGGGTTGTTATTTTGCATCATCCTGGGGTACTACAAACCCAAACTTGACATGATCCCAAACATCATGCACTTTTAACATGGCCTCCATCTTAATAGCCCACACATCATAATCCTTCCCTGTGAAAGAGAAAAGTTGTGGCTCGAAGCTACTTGTTTCCATATTTCTTGAGAAAAAAAAAATTTCTGATAAAACCCTAAAATTTCTTCTTTTGTATGTTCTTTGCAAAGCTCAAAGCCAACCTTATAATAAAACCCTAGGTTATATATATATATATATATATATATATATATATATATATATATATATATTATAAAAAAGATCTTCATATAAAAAATCTTATATAATAAGACCTTTTTTTAAAAATAACTTATTATAATACTTTCCAAAACTTTAAAAACTTTAAAAATCATTTCTGAAACCTTATGATAACATGCTCCACTTATAAAACCTTTTCAAAAATCTCCTTACGTGCTTTTAAAAGCTATTTACGAAAGAACACCTTTTATGTCATAAATTTTTAATACAAAATTTCAAACCTTTATAAAACTATAAATGAATTTTTTTTCATTCCTTGCTAATGCACTCCATGCTACGTTAGACATGTGTGCTAACACACTTCTCAATAGTAATTTGTTGTGTTAGTGACTTAACGCACAAAAAACACCAAGTAACCCGCGTGCCCCAAAAACGTGATAAGTTTTTCACCTCTAACGCGCCTCTATGCTTAGAGCACCAGCGTTATAATGCTTTATGTATCACTACCAGATGTGTTATAGCAGAAAGAAAAAAAAAATCTTCTTCTCACACACGAATGATTGCTAAGGTGTCTTTCCCTGGTTCTTTGTAACCTCACTGTGGTATCAATTTGTTGGAATGGCAGAAGAGTAAAGGCATAATTAACACAAATATTTCACACACAATTACACATGAGTTGAGGATCTTCTATTAATCATACAAACTTCAATCACACTCAATGAATACAATGAACTTGGCGAAGGGTATTTATCCTAAATCACTTGACATGCACACACTTACCAAACTCATCTATCACATAACTCAACTTGTTCAACACTCACTTAACTGACTCTCTAACTCACTCACCAAATTCATCTATCACACAACTCAACGCTCACTTAACTGATTGTTTAGCTATGCATGCAAGAGTTAAATACATATTTTAACAGTGGGATGAAAGGCATAAACGTATTCATCTCATAGCCTCTTATCAAAATTTCTTTTGTATAAATATATAGACACACAACTCACTCACAGGATTTCAGAGATCACCCTTATATTGTTAGCGTGAAATCTAAACCATAACATCATGGATTTTTCACTTCCTCCTCACCCAACACCCAGCCTCATTCCTACTCGAAACTTTGTCTTCTTCAAAGGGGACGAATTAAAGAGGAGTTATCTCTATATGTATATTCAAGAGTGGACTTTATACAATAGTCACAACCATTAAGTTTTGGTTTTGTGCACATCTCCATTAATTGTTGGTACAAGCTCTCTCATCCAAATCTCCCTTTCAGGTCTTTTATCTACTACCTTCCTCGATGTGGTCTGACCTGCTGAATCTGAACAAATTGAACACATCGTTTTCTTGTCCTTGAAGGGAAGAGAAGGGACATTGTTATGATATCTATGGATCAATTAAAGTGAATTCAAGGTAGTGCTCTAGTTCACATGGATCATACATTTACATTGCGCACTATCGGTACCTCCATATCCCTATGCTGATTGGGTATTATTTTGATCTTAGTTCAATATCATTACCTCCACACCCCTACGTTGAGTGGGTATTGTTTTAATCTCAGTTAAATATTGGTACCTCCACATTTGTACAATAAATGAGTACATCTCTGAAACTCATGAACCATCGTTTCACCTCCTCATTGCTCAACACCCCACCTCAGTCCTGCGTGAAAATCCGTCTTCTTCTGTTATATTCTTCTGCGTAGTCCCCCACTAGGTGGTTCCCTTCCCCTGTGTGTTTTTCCCAGTAATGTTTATTTATTTATTTTGGGTTGGGTTTTGTTAAAATTTTCTTTGGGGAATTTAATTTTCAAAAAATATTTAGCAAGGTAGTTTTTTTTATTTTTTTAGGGTTGGGTTTAGTTAAAAAAAATTGGGGAATTTAAATTTCAATATTTTATTTTTTAAGAATATTTGGATTTTCATTAGTTAATCCATTTTTTATATTAAAAAACTTAAAAAAATTTAATTATAATATTTTGATTTTCAATAATTAATTCATTTTCTATATTAAAAAATTAAAAATTATTTTAGATTATGTTTTCAAATTAAATGTAATTTTAATATTTATCAAGAAAATTAAAGTGGCCCTTGGATGGATTATATTACCAATATTGTTTAAGGTTAATGCATTTAAAGGATATTGCCAATTGTGTTTAGTGTTCATGTTAATGTAATAGAATAAACAATGATTAACCTCCTAGGAGCACAAGAGGCCATGATTATGTGACATCAATGATGAGCAATGTTATTAGAATATGCCTAAAGAGATCAAATAATATGCAAACAAATAAAAACTTTAATCCTCCTTACTCCCCTACAATTTCATGCTCCTCCTATAAAATATAACAAATTTTTTTGCAACTCCACACATACATATAACAAAAGGAAATGAGAAAAATGAGGGAAATTATAAATCTAAATAGGATATAAAAAAAATATTTGGTAAAAGGATATAAATATCACACCTCACAAACATAATTGAAGACTTCCTTTGAGGTTATAATTTAAAGATAGAATCAAAAAAAGTGTGAAGAAAGTATGATTCTCAACACTTAGATAAACAAGTGAGTGCAACATGTCACAATAGGCTTGAATATATTACTTTAATTGCTTACATGATTTGGAAATATAATGCAGCTCATTGTTATAGGTACGGAATCTATGAAAACCATCTTAGAGTGTCTGGCTACGATATAATATCAAATTTTTTTGTCGTGTGGGAACTACATCAAAAAAATGAACGATTGGCTCATACAGTCCCTTTTGTGTAGCCATTCATCAACAACAACTACTTCCCCAATGGGATAGAAGTGATAAATGATAGTTGCAAAGGTAGGAATAATGACGTTAGAGGTAATATTGTTTCCATAAAGAATTGTAATATCTCGTTTCAGGGATATCTCTAAAACACGTCAAACTCCAACCAGAGATGGACTGGGAGGGCATTTACCGGATATGTCACCTCTAAAGAGGACGAGATCTAGAGGCTACCTGGCCCTTTCCATACTCTGTCTAAGAGTAAAAGATAAACATACCAAGTGGTATAGAACTAGAATGCTCAAAAATAATAATAGACATACAATAGAAAGAGAATGCAACAAATACGGCAACAACGAAAACTACGGCAACCCAACCAGAAAACATAGAGAGGAAATGCTGAGCCATTTTATTAATCTGAGAAATGTAATGAAGTACAAAAAAACTAATCTTGTGCAAGGCAAGTGAGAAAACACTCTCAGAAAAGACAAGGAATGGCTCCTCTATGAACTGCGTCCCAGCTACTGGAAAAATGCCGTTTAGCTGTTACTGCTGGAATCGACTGAAGATTAGGGGTTGATCCCCTTGTCGGAATGAGATGAGAATCGGAAAATCTCCTCTCCTCAACAACCCAAACAAGATCCGAAAACCATTCCAAGAATGGAAAACCATAGAAAACACCAGAAACTGCCTCCCCAGTGAATTACGCTAGCCTCCAAGGTACATCGGAGTGGCTTGATAGAAACTGCTGAAATTTTTCCAGAACTTTGCCAAAAACCTCCGATGGGAAAAGGGTGACCCTTTGCTCGAAATCCCAGCGAAATCACCTGCAAAAACCCCAATCTGAAGCTCCTCCACAATGGACTGCATCCTCTCTCCTAGTGACTGCATAGTCTCTATAAGCTCCAGCTCCGCAACAAACCCAAACACTGAAATGACCCACAAAATACTAAAAAAAAAACCTTGCCCGAGCAGGCACTTGAAGTCCCCCAGGGCTAAGGGTGAGATCTCCGCATGGAGACACTCAGTGCACTAAACAGTGCTACAGATAGGCTAAATAGCCAGCATGCTCAAGAATACAAAATTCTCACTCCAAAATCAACAACTCGAGAATGATCCAAATGAGGAGGCTTGTCCATATTTTATAGCATTGGTTTCCCTCCAAAACCCAACGTAGCCTCTCTCTCTTACACATACCCATCCTTATCTACGTAGAAGCTTCTAGAGTGTGCACAGGCCCCCCTCCTCTATGTGGTGTTTGGCCCCCCCCCCTTGACTCCCCCTTGAGTCACAACGTTGTGCTACTAGGTGGATTTTTTATTCTACTTAAGTGAGTTAGACCCTCTTTACTCACTTTTTATTTATTTACAAACAACAGACGGAAAAACTATACAAAATCGAATATTCCAATTAGCTATCACTAATTAGGAATATTATAGTTCCCCCCGGCAAAATTTTGCTTGCCCTCAAGGAACTGAAGTGATGGATGCTGCAAAATATTCTCGCTCTCCCAAGTGGCATCCTCATCCGGAAAAAATTGCTTGTCCTCAAGCAATGCCTGAACAAGCCTCCTCTCTAGCTGGTGCTCCCCACCGACACTGCAAATAGGTGCCTGGGTCCCAGATGTGCCACTGAATCTTGCCTGTCCTCTGCATCACCCTGATATAAAGGGATCTCTCAATGCCAAGATCCAAAATTGATCTCTCACGATACCATCCAACCAACAATCCTCCTGGATCCCATCGCCACCATGGCCAATAATCGCCCAAGTCCCACGGCTCGGACTGCACACTACCTCTGGCTATGACTAATACTCTAAGAGGTGAAGACCATGACCCCTGCTACGCTATGTTTGTGACTGTGTAAGCGGTCTCATCAACTGTGTACCAACTCATCACCTCTCTCCAATCCTAGTCCTGACTCAATCCCATGTTCATCATGCTCTGCTGAAATCGGGATGGAGTGCTAAAGAAACGAAGACCTGTGCCCCCCTGCCAGCTGGAATCTGTAACATTTGCTATGTCCAAGGGCCCCTGCTCCACTATGCTCCCTACGAATAATACCGTGCCATCAAGAGGGTACCAACTCATGATCTCCCGCCAGTCCATCCTAGAAGAAGAATCTGATGTAGCAACAACAACTGCATATGGAACACGCCTAAAGTCTTGTCGCCAGCCTATAATCAACTCCCATTTCTCTGCCCTGTCTGCCAATGAAAGCTGTTGGTAGAAGGAAGCCCCTCTCTTTATAATGTGTCAAAGTGGGCAAGATATGCTGCAAACTCCATCGATGTGCTCCTGGAGAGTGATACACACTAAAAACATTGTAGCTCTGCTGACTGTGTGTACATCTATCTGTGCCTCATCCCTGTGTCGACCCACAGATGGATGCTCCACCATATCCAATAGCTCCTCCCACTCCTGATCAAGAATGTCATGCTCCCGTTGTCTACTGGCCCCCTGCAGAACAATCCCATCAACCTCCAACACCACCAGAGGATATGGTTCTGCAACTACTGTCACTGTACTGGATGTCAGTGCATCTGACTTCCCCACCTCAATGGTTGACCCCAATGTTAGCCGCATATCCCTCATCGGCTCAATGTGGGCGCCCATCTGGCTCTCCCCTAAAGGAATATCGTGCCTAATGTGAATAGTGTCCTCCTCTGTCGACTCAGGCTCCATCACCTGCTGCTCTAGCTGAATCGTCACAAGTGACTCTTCACCTAGAGTATCTCCCACAAAGTCCCATGACTGCTCACCCTCCTCAGAAGCATCCTCAATTGATCCTATGGACTCATCTGAAGAAGATTCCTCACTCTGGCATATGGAAGGAATGGCCTCCCGTCTTGCCTCCACCACATCTCCACTGGGTCTACCATCCACCCTCTCGATAATGTGTCGAGACACTGTCTGGAGTCTAGACGCATGCTAGGATGCTACCTCTGCTGAACCCAGTATCCTATGCTCATGCATGATCTCGACATGCCCTGAGGGAAAAGTGACGCATGTATCCTTCGTGACCTACACCCAAATAGTAGGCTCAGCGATGACTGATGGGCCACCCTTGCAGAGGATCATCTCATCCCCTGGCCTGTGGCTGCCAACTAACGCACCGACCCAGTGCCATTGCTGAGAGGTCTCTTGCCTAGTGTGCTGAGTGCCATCAAAATATCTTGGGTGTGCCTCGCGTACCCCGCTGCTTATGGCCAAAGTGCCAAAGGACAAAAACAAAATCGGTTGTGCCCGTGAGTGATTTAGAAGAGAGTCAAGTGTGTGAGTCCCCACAGATACCATCAAGTATCACTCATCTGTCTCCCCATCGATCTTGGGTGAAATACCCCCAAAGGTAAGCCTGGTGTCCCTATCTGTGAGTCTCCCTGGAGGCAATACTCTAAGACCATGTTGTGCAGCTCCGTACGCCCTCACATACCACCAATCATCCATGTACTCCTCGACATGCCACTGCACACTGAGGCATCATACCCCTGTATACTGCTAGATACCCCAAGTTACTATTGTACCACCCTGTACCGTCTCGTGCCCTGACTGTGTCCAGGCATCGGTCACTCCCCGCGTGCTCTCAATGTGATGTAGGACACTCCTACTCCATAATGCAGTCCCACACACTACGGTACACCACCATGCAACTCCATGTCCACCGGTAGTCCACTGCTCAATGCTAGAGGCTCCCAGACATCCCTAGATGTGACGACCTATAGTTGTACCTCTACATGTCGGACTACCCCCAATCGGTATCATCGTCTCCACTGTCGCATCACTATACCAGCCGATGAATGGATCATCACTCCAAACCCTCCTCGAGGGGTCCGAGAAGTGAATCTCCCTATGTGTCAGTAGTGTTACCACCAATGCTTGGCTCCGTTGCATCCTTTGTGCCCCACACAAAGGTGAAGAATCCTTGGCCCCATACAAGGCGCCATCTGGTGGCCTACCAATGCCACCTCCTCCGACAAGCTCCTGCCAAGGTATGTTGACCATCCCGTGATCCCGTGTATGAGTTTCATACCAAGACAACCTAGGGAGTCTGCCCATAAGCTGGTTGGCCACTGTAGCTGACCGAAACTCTCCTAGAGGATGCGCATGCTCTACTGCTAGGCCAACTGTACCCTCCAAGACATAGTCAACCGACCTACCTAGGAAATGATAAGTGATCCCGCCTAGATCCCAATGCCAATCTAGGGTTCCTGTATTCCCAGCACCTGGGAACTCCTGCTGAACTACACTTGGGTCCACCACGATCTCCATAACCCACTCCACCGGGTACCAACTCAAAATATCTCGCCATCCAACCTCAACATGTGGATTTTGTACCCTGTGAAACTCTGATCGTCTCATACTGCTATCCAAGTCAACATATGAGATCTGACTAGGTGGCTCCGCCTCTCTCTCTCCAATGGGAAGAGGTGACCCAAAAATGCTGCTAGTCCTATCCATGCATGCCTGAAGGGGAATGATCCAACGCTCCAACGTGCCCTCTGGTTGTACCATCAGGGAATCCAGTCAATCCCCAATGCGGGCCAAATTGGCCGCCGACTCGGCACAAGCCACTCTCATGCCCTCCATCTCCTTGTCCTGCAACAAGATGGCCTCTCGTACTGACGTGGCCTTCCCTTTCAAAACTAGAAGGTCTGCCCAAAGCCGATGATACTGATGTCTGCGACCATCATCCAATACCTCTGTATCTCCTAGTGCCTCATCGAATGTGGATACATCTCCTGACACCTCACCCATCTGTCGTGTGCTGCCACCACCCGAAGACTCAGACACGACTTCGGTCATCACCTCAATGGATGGCTCTACTGGGGTAGGCTCTACCTTCTCCACTACGATATCAACTGACACAGTCAAGGAGGTCTCTAATGAGGGTGAGTCCTCTGTCACACTAGGTGTATCCTCTAACTCCCTACAATCCTGTGAGCCCTCATCCTCCAAGTGCGAGGTAACCATTTTGATGGTTTCCCTCTCCGATACTTGGTCAAGCTGGAAAGAGGTATCCAAGTTCTCCACCCAAGCTTTTTTCGAACGCTTGGATGACCTGTCAAATGTCGGTAAATGGAATATTCCCACTGTGTGCTGCCAGCCCCCGTCATGTGAGTGCCTGTTCTCGCTGTGGAATTTGTGTGGTCTGCTACCTCGCTGGAGCTGAAAAAATCCTCTGAATGGAAGGGCATCCCTGAACTCCTGCCCATATGCCTAATACTCGGTGAAATAATCACCCATGTGGCCAGGCTTTGGCTCTTGCCGCACTCCTGCCCCTGTGTCTGCACCAAGAAAAGTGGGCACAGTGGAACGTGTGGGTGTATGTGATGCCATATGCTGAGTGGCATCATGCTTCGGCAAATGGTGGGATGCGCTTGATCCCTCGCCAATCTAGAAACCCCTTGGGGTTTCACATTGTCTGGCCTCCACAACGGTGAATCTCTGCCCCATTACCTCAATCTGCCTCGACAGATCCTGTATTGATTTGAGGAGCATCTCCCCAAATCTCTTCGCATCATCATCACCTGCCATCGATTCCTCTTGCTCTGTGTCTACAGGCTCCTCCTATTCTATGTCTATCACATGCTCCTCATGTTCTTTGTCTACCACAGGCTCCTCCAAAAACTGCACTGTTGCTCCAAGACTACACTGCTTCTTGACTTCGGCCTCCGATTTACCCACTGAAAACTACTCAGAAAATTCTAGGAATTTGGGAAGGTGATCCTTGCCCAAAACCCAGAAAAACCCATAAATGGTTTCTTCTAATTCCAACCTTCAAAATCTAACCCTTTGTAGTTTGGCCCTCTTCCAATTTCGTTTTTTGGCACTGCAGCTGCTATTGTCAATCGTTGCTCTCCAAAATCCTAGAAAACCTCTGTATGGTCTCTTTCCCAATGTCACAGACCACAGGCTGAGCCAGAACTATGCTCTGATACCACTGTAATATCTTGTTTCGGGGATATCTCTAAAACACGGTAAACTCCAACCAGAGATGGACTGGGAGGGCATTTACTGGATATGTTGCCTCTAAAGAGGACGAGATCCAAAGGCTACCTGGCCCTTTCCACACTCTGTCTAAGAGTGAAAGATAAACATACCAAGTGGTATAGAACTAGAATGCTCAAAAATAATAATAGACATACAATAGAAAGAGAATGTAGAAACTACGGCAACTCAACCAGAAAACATAGAGAGGAAATGTTGAGCCATTTTATTAATCTAAGAAATGTAATGAAGTACAAAAAAACTAATCTTGTGCAAGGCAAGTGAGAAAACACTCTCAGAAAAGACAAGGAATGGCTCCTCTGTGAACTGCATCCCAACTACTGGAAAAATGTTGTGTAGCTACTACTGTTGGAATCGACTGAATATTAGGGGTTGATCCCCTTGTCAGAATGAGATGAGAATCAGCAAATCTCCTCTCCTCAACAACCCAGACAAGATCTGAAAACCATTCCAAGAATGGCCAACCCCAGAAAACACCAGAAACTGCCTCCCTAGTGAATTACGCTGGACTCTAAGGTATAGCGCAGTGGCTGGATAGAAACAGCTGAAATTCTGCCAGAACTCCGCCAAAAACCTCCAACGAGAAAAGGATAACCCTTTTCTCGAAATCTCGGTGAAATCACCTGTAGAAACCCCAATCTGAAGCTCCTCCATAATGGACTGCGTCCTCTCTCCCAGTGACTGCGCAGTCTCTATAAGCTCCAGCTCTGTAACAAACCCAAACACTGAAATGACCCACAAAATACTGAAAAAGAAACATTGCCCGAGCAGGCACTCGAAGTCCCTCGGGGCTAAGGGTGAGATCTCCGCACGAAGACACTCGGTGCACTAAACAGTGCTGTAGACAGGCTAAACAGCCAGCATGCTCAAGAGGAAAAAAGTCTCACTCCAAAATCAACAACTCAAGAATGATCCAAATGAGGAGGCTCCTCCATCTTTTATAGCATTGGTTTCCCTCCAAAACCCAACGTAGCCTCTCTCTCCTCCACATACTCATCCTTATCTGCGCAGAAGCTTCTAGAGTGTGCGTAGGCCCACCTCCTCTACGTGGTGTTTAACCCCCCCCTTGACTCCCCCTTGAGTCACAACGTTGTGCTACTAGGTGGATGTTTTATTCTACTTAAGTGAGTTAGACCCTCTTTACTCACTTTTTATTTATTTACAAACCACAAACAACAAAACTACACAAAATCGAATATTCCAATTAGCTATTGCTAATTAGGAATATTACAATAATAGAACCATAAATAGGCTCATGAACACCATCAATATATCTATTAAAGGTGAAACGATGAAAGCAATAAAGAATAAAAAAGTTGCGGTCAATAGGATATGGATCATCAAGATGTTGAACCATGCAATCTAAAGATGGTTTTCAGTGCTAGTGATATATTCACATAAAAGACCTTATAAATGTGTGCTTTGGGGTACTCCGAGGATTCAATAAGTAATTCGAAATCAGAGGATTTGTTGGTAAGTTGATTGGTTCCATATCAACAACCATTGTGTTTAGCTCAAACATTTTAATAAACCTATAGTGATATTCATTCACATCCTTAAATTGTAGCACCCCAAGACATCTATTTTCCATCATGTATGAGAATTCAAGTAAAGTTATTCCATCATGTATGAAAATTTAAGTAAAGTCATATATATCATAAATCAGGGCATATAGTATACCATCCTAACAATATCTACTAAAAAAAAATTTATTATAACATGCCAAAAATTACTCATCGGGTATCAAATTATTATCATAAAAGAGATAAGTAATAGAAAAATATATTGCCAATGCAAGAAAGTTCTTGTAAGACTACAAACAAAACTAAGGGAGGATGTTAACATACCAAGATTCTAGGAATTCTCAAACCATTTGCTCATTAGATTGGCTAGCATTACATTGATAAAAAAAACCCTTGATTCTCTTTATATTTCCTTTTCAAGTAACGTTTTCCTAGTTCCAGAAGGGCCATACAGCAAAATGTTTTTTGGAGGAATGAGAAACTTGCACTACCCAAACAAATTAGGCCTATGTAATGGAAGAATAAAAAACTCATGAAGTTCCTATTTAACCTATTATAACCCTCCAATTGAATCAAAGGTTACATCAATATCATCTATATTTATAACATCACCAGCTATCAACACATGTAAGAGAAAGGAATCGCAATCCAAAAAACACGGTTGTAACAATCAAACTAGAATAAAAAGAAGGATATGATGCTTAGAAAAGTACCATATGTGTAATAACACTGGGATGTGTAGCAAAGAAATGATAAATCTACATGGAGATAAAAATGATTCAACCTTACAAATGTCTCTCCTCCATACATAGCATGCAAAGTTGGAATGGGAGAAACAATTTGGATTCACAAATTTACAAATATGTAGTACCTTTTTAAGTAGTCGTATTTTTGTTCCTAAACTAAATTAGTCATTCACGTTAATCATTTTTAGTTGTATTACTTATTATCTAGTCATATATTTTAACCCGAGACTAAATTAGTCATTTATGTTAGTCATTTTTAGTTGGATCACTTAATATTGCTCAATTTTGTACTATTTCACTTGGAAAAGTTGTGGTGACTAACATTTTTAGTCACCTTGTCACTAACTTCATGTTTTCCTACTAGTGCTCTCAAATCAAAGTTTATTTAAAAAAATTAATATATTATATTAAAAATATTCAAATTTCGTAATATTATTTTTTTAATTTGATATTGATTGTATTTCATATTTAAATTTTGCAATTCAACTCCAACTAAATTCATATTATTATGCAATGCAAAAAATTGTTATTTATGTAGCCAACATAGATCCATCCTAACCTTGAATCTATCAAGTATAGAGAGGGACCAAAGTTCTCTAGGTGCAAACTTTTCCTCAAGTTTTGTACTCAAAACGAGGTTTCCTCAAGTTTTGTACTTAAAACGAGGTTTCCTCGAGCTTTATATTTAAAAACAGGCTTGCAACGCGAGAGATTTGATCTTTCTAAGTGCTTGATAGATCTGATAGTAATATGGATCTATGTTTCTTTCATTTATCTACATATTGTTTGCATTAAAATGAATTTTGAATATTATTATAATTTTAAATACACATTTCCCTCATGTATAAAAGTATAAATAATTTATCCATAGTTCTCTCTTTAAGCTCAATCACAACCAACCTCAACTACATCCAATTAAGAAAAAAAAAAGGTTGAGCCCCCACTTGCATTGATTGAAACGTATTATTCGTTTTTTTCCAAAGGAACAAATGTGATGTGGATGTCCATTTGTCTCTTCACATCATCTAAAAACCGCTTCTCTCAAACACATTCTCACATACTATTTGGACTCCACTCCTCACTCCACCTCTAATTTGGTGAACTTTCCCTTTCCTTTCAAGAAGACAACGCGTTGATTATCGAAAATATTATACAAGATAGTTGTTAGATATCATTTCCATGAGAGGTAGTCGTAACTGACTAATTTCTCATGATTTTTTATTATTCCATTTAGCACTCATTGCATCAGGTGATGCTCACAAGGGTGAAGAAGTGGGATTGAAACTAGTGAAATGAATCACATAGCCTAAATCATCACTTCCGGGGCTTGCACCAGGTAACCAGGACTTTCTAGGAGGTCACCCATCTCAGAACTCCTCTGGCTCAAGCGCGCTTAGCTGTGGATTTTTCCCCATAATCAAGCCCACTTATCTTGCTACCCCATTTTCAAAACCTTAGAAAGTATTGTGCCTCATGAACCATTCAAGTAGAGCTCCCTTTACTCTTTTTATTTTTAAGTATGAGGGGTTTCCACGGTGCATTATATTAGATATCATTTTTGGGATTCAACTGCGTTAAGTAACTCATTCATATCTGACCATTTCCATGAGAAGTAGTCATAAATGAATACTTTCTCATGATTTTTGAATAGTCCACTTAGCACTCATTACATTGGGTTCTCACAGGGGTGAAGAAGTGGGATTGAAACTATTGAAATGAATCGCATATCATCAATCATCACTTCCAGGGCTTGCACCCGGTAACTAGGACTTCCTGAAAAGGTAGTTGTTATTATCATTATTTTTTTTAAATGGATTTTTAATTTCAAATTTTTTGAAATTTAATGGGACAAAATTTTCTATAATTACACACAAACATAATTATTATACATGATTTTTTATTTAAACTCCTTTTTTTAAATTTAATGGGTTTAAATTTTCTCAAGAAAATATTAAAAATCACAGTATATATATATATATATATATATATATATATATATATATATATATATATATATATATATATATATATATATATATATATATATAAACTTTGTTTGATATTTTATGGACTAAATCATCTAGATTTTATGACTCAACTTTTAACACTATAATCTTAAAATTTATTAGTAAATTAAATCTATTGGGACAAGTATGTTTATTATATTTTCATTTTATTTGTTGATATAATTTTTATTTTAGTTTTTATAATTTGAAATATTATAATTTTATTGTGAGTTAATTTTCACATTCTTAAATATTTTATAAATCTTATTATCATGGGTGAAGTTAGAGGTGGACTTCACTCATGTTTATTAGGTATGGGCATAAACATAGTTTATTTTTGCGCTTCCTAGTTTAATTTTTTTGCTTCCTTTTGTGCATAACAATATTGATAGCTTGATGCTATAGTATGACCTATTTTTTGGTTTTTTAATAGATCCCCTACCAAATACCAATTCCTATTCAAATGACATGGTTTTACTTGAATAAAAGAGATGAGTCAAAACCTACCCCATTACAGACCAGCACCAAATTAATTTAGATGGTATAATTGTCCTAAATAGAAATGATAATTCAACACTCATCTATTTATCCCAACAAGTTATGATTGTCCTACAAGTCATTGATAACTTAGTTACCATATATTTTCTCACTTTCTTAAAAAAAAACAATAATAATCCAGCAAACAAAAAGATAATGATTAAAATCAATAGATAATATAGTTGTTCTCTATATTATTATGAAATATCAATTTTAATAATTAATCTATTGAGTTATTCAATATTATAAAATTTTAAACATAAAATTATCTTATAACATATCATTAACATATCATTATTGAAATGAATACACTTATCCATTACACTATAATTTTATATTAGTATTGAAACAAGCATTTCTTATCTAATATGAATTTAAAACCATACTTTATAATAAACAACCAACATATGAGTTATATATAAACAATTTATAAAATGGTATTTTTACACATTGTTATGATTCAAGTAACCAACAAATTATATCTTTTATTTAATATGAATACTAATTTTTGAACCAATATAGATTTATATTTACTTCTTAATCTACCATGCATCTAAAGGGATTAAATCTCTCCAAATGAAAAACTTGAGAAATGTTTTGCAAGATTTGAGGATTTGATTCTTCTTAGCTCTTAGTAGATTTAGAGTTGAAATGAATCTATCTTGGTTTTTTACAAACCCCTAATAAAATCTTTTAACTATAAGAAATTTTTAATTTCACTTATTTTGTAGAATGTATAAAAATATTTTTGTATAATCCCTCTCTCAGGTGAAAATATAAGAAAAAATTTGTTATGATATACTTTCTCATTAAAAAAATTAATCAAACAAATTACCATATAATAGCTAAAATCAATATCTAATATAATGTTATACTATGGGCCTGTACCTCTTTCAGAGATCAAATATTGGAGAAAGTTGTCGCTAATGCAATGAACCCACACATTTGTAAATTTGAAGCCAATTTAATGATTTAGATTTATGCTAATTCAGTGCCATTGTTTAAAATTTATACAAAATATTATTTAGAAGTATAATTCAACAATTACATGAAAAAAAAGTTGAATATAAATAAAATAGTTCAATGCTAAATAATAAAAAATGTAATCAATGCAGAATTGTTTAGGATCTCCATGTATTTTATTCTAATTTTCTTATTCTAATTTTTTTTTTTTAATAATAATCACTATTTTTTTCATATTCCTTATTTTCATTTAAAATCATCTAAAAATGGAATTTAGAATTGTAGACAATTCAAACCAACCTTTTAATGATATATTGTATTAAACAACGTATTCTAAGTCTCTTGCTTGTCACAACCAAGGAGAATATTCAATATGTCAACAAATTTCTATACCAAGCAATCAAGGCCCTTAACTAGACATGATTATATTGCAATAACTACTAAAAATATACAAAAATGTCAATCCATTAAAAGATTATGAATACCATTAATGAGAAACAATGACACGACAAAAATGAAGTGGTGTATAAATGGAAAACCAAGTAGATTTAAAATTATGAATACCATTAATGAGAAACAATAACACTACAAAAATGAAGTCGTGTATAAATGGACAACCAAGTATATTTACATGTCAATTCTACTCAATAAAAATATTTAGAAAGATGACCAACAAAATAAAAGAAAAACAAGTACAAATTATAGTGATATCCAGATAACAACAATTTTTTTTTTATGTTTTTCTATGTAGTCAATCACCAATAATGTGTAATGATCATCCAAAGAAAAGTAAAATATATAGTTTCAATGTAAAGAAAATTGAAAATTTAATCTTTTTACTTAACATGTACCTAATTATATTAATATGAAATGATAAATTGATATCCCCTACTCTCATTTGCATAATTTCATGTCATTTTGTTGGAAATTTGTTGTAGTAATATCTTAATTTATTTTTCTCCTATTTTATCTATCCAATGAGAGTCAAATCTTAATGAGTAAATATCTAAAATTTATTTTTTTTCTTAACATGTATCTAATTATATTAATAGGATTCGATATCCCTTACTCTCATTTGGATAATTTCATGTCATTTTGCTCGAAATTTGTTGTAGTAATATCTTAATTTATTGTTTTTCCTATTTTGTCCATCCAATGAGAATGAACTCTATGAGAATCAAATCTTAATGAGTAAATAAATACAATATAATATCATGTTTTTCTTAAAATGTACCTAATTATATTAATAAGAAATGATAATTTGATATACCTTACTCTCATTTGGACAATTTCATATCATTTTGTTCAAAATTAATTGTAGTAATATCCTAATTTATTGTTTTTCCTATTTTTTCCATCCCATAAAAATAAAATATTAATGAGTACATAAATACAACATAATCCAATGTTCACTCTCGGAAGTTCTCTCTAGTGCCCGACAGGTTACCACCTTTCTTTCATGAAAACTTGTAACCTCCTCACATGCCATATCTTTCATCTCGTTAAAAAGCCTACTGCAACCATATCTTTCACTGGGTTAAAAGTTTAGTATTCTAAACACTTCAATATAGGTAGTTCTTGAACATCCTCCATTTACAATTTTTCATTTGCAACCTCCTCACATGTAACCTTATTGAACCATATCTTTCATCCCGTTAAAAAACCTGCTTCAACCATATCTTTCAGTGAGTTAAAAATATCCTCTTGTAAACACTTCAATATAGGTAGGTTTTGAACATCTTCCATTTACAATTTTGCATTTGCAAGAACTTTAATTTCCTCAAATTCCTCCATTTACAATTTACAATTTTAAATAATTGAATCTCATGGAGACTAAAAAATTGCATTTTTTTGTTTTAATTTATGAATAAAGATCATAATAAGATGAGGATTTCGAGGATCCATGGACTAACTTCCAACATATAAAATATAAAATACCCAAATTCACTCAAGTCATTTGCAATAGATTTAACAAAAAAGAAATAATATTATTTACCTATTGAGGTTTTATATTATTGACCTATTGAGAGTTGCAATGTAAAAGAGGTGTGATGAAACTAGTGATATCTACTAAAGACAAAATCATGATCAAATAGTTGGTGTGTCGAATAATAAAAAATATTTTATCAGTCCCAAGTGAAAAACAAAAGTATATATCAATCCCTCTGGATTCCAAAATCACATGCCTCAATTAGTGGATATTTGACTAAAACTGACTCCAAGAAACGCAGGGTTCAAGATTGCAAAGACGTATAACCCTTAACTGTTTTTTGCAGAGGGTTTGCAGACTGTCTATCGGGTTTAGTTGTGTGTGATTGCCCGTTCAGAGGCCTGAATGAAATCTATGGCGGTGGCCCCAGGAGGGGGGCTGACACCCTCCTTCAAGGACGTCACTGCGGGTGGCCCACCGGTCGATAGTTCAATTCATTGGAATCAGCAGACAGGTGATTTGCAGTGAACTGGGCCAGTTTTAGGTGTTGAATGGCAGTCGAAGACAAAAGGTCAGTGCTTGCCTCGTGCTCACAAAAAACCAAGGTTTGTTATACCGCCTAATACATTAAAGGATTATCGTTGTTATATGAAAGATCATGCTTTAATCTATAAATTTATTGGTCTTTGGCTGACGGAGAAAGATCTTCTATGGTGGATTTAGCATAAATGGCAACACAGAGGGCAACTTGATCTAAAATTTGGTCCTCGAGGGTTTTTTATAGTTATATTTACCAATTTGTTGGACAAAGAATGTATATTTGAAGCAGGCCCGTATTTCTTTAATAATGCAGGGTTGTTTATGCGGCAGTGGGAGGAATGTTATAATCCTGATGATGAACAATTTCTAAAGGCTCTAGTTTGGGTTCGTTTATTTTCTTTACCTATTGATTTTTGGGACCCTCATATTCTTGAAGGGATTGGTAATTCTTTGGGAAATTTTGTAAAAATTGCGAAGACAATGTGTCGTGGTCATTACACCTCATTTGCCCATATATGTGTTTATATGAATATTTCAGAGCCCCTTCCTGAAACCATAGAACTAGAATATGAAGGCAAGATCTGGTAGCAGACTCTTGATTACGAGCACATTCCTTTTCGTTGTCGTCATTGTCATGAATATGGTCATTTGTATAAATTTTTTCCACAAAATTCTCCAGAAGTTCAAGAGCCTGAAGCTGTTGGCTGGACTAAGGAGGCAGGGGAGCCGACTGATGGCTTTGTTTCTACAGTCACGAAGAAAAAAGGTTCTAGGTCGACATCTATTTCCCATAATAGTCATCAGTATCATGCTTCGGCCAATCCTTTTGAGGTATTACATGAAGAAGCGCTGCTGGTGTCCACAGATAAGAAAGAAACTCTGGCCCCGCCTTCAAAAGCACAGCCTCGTGAACCAACACAGGAATAGCTGCGGGAACCACTAAAGGAAATGCGTGTTGATGACCCCAACCCCCCTGAGATGCAGATTGACAAACCCTTCTCTGTCAAATGTAAAGCACCCCTTGACAATGCTGATTCTACTGCTGTACTTAGTCAATCACAGGACCAAGAGATGATGGATATGGAGACTCCTCAGGAGGATCTTAGTGCAGAGGAACAGGTTATGAAATCGCTCCTTCATGAATGGCGGAATTTGGATGACCGGTTCATACCTGATGACCAAAAAACTCTTTACAAACAATCCTTTGAGAACTATTTAACAGCCCAGACCAAAAAGTCTGCTAATAATCTCGATTCGAGTCTGCATAAAGTGGGTACTCCACTTTCGAAACAAGGTAAGAAGAAAGGAAGGAAAACCCTCCAAGAATCAATTCATTTAGTTGGTGAAATGTTGTTAAATACAGGAAAAATCATGTCTTTAACAACGGTATTTCAAAAACTACCCAAACCTTAATCATGAAAAATATTTCTTGGAACATTCGGGGTTTAAATAGTGTGGGTAAACAGCGATATCTAAAAGAGAAATTAAAACAAGAACGACTTGATATTATGTTTTTTCAAGAAACAAAGATTATGGAATCTCGATTTGATACAATTTTAAATACTTTTAATCCTCACTATGAATTCATGGTCATTGATGCCCGAGGTACCACAGGGGGGATTCCTATTCTTTGGAACCCCACTGTAGTTATAGCTGATGCTTGGTTTGGTCTTCATTGTAGTTTGTCGGGCACCTTTCGGGTGGTAGGGTCTAATGTAACCTTCTTAGTTACTGTTGTATATGGTCCTCATTTACCAGGGGAGAAATCACAGTTTCTTGATAGCATACGCGATTTGCGAATGACTCATCGAGAGAATAAATGGATTATTGGTGGTGATTTTAATCTGATTCTCAACCTTAATGAAAATAAAGGTGGCATTAAGAGAGATGATCAGGAGATGGAATTGTTTCGTGATTTTATATCAGATCTTCATATGGTCGACATTCCTACTGTCAATGGTATTTATACTTGGAATAATCATCGTGGTGAAGCGCATCAGGTTGTGTCTCGTCTTGATATTTTTTTAGTTTCGGAGGACTTATTTAATCTTGATCTGCATTTTGAAGCTTCCATTTTTCCTTCTTTAGGCTCTGACCATTGGCCTATTAGATTACAATTTGGATCTCAAGGATATGCCTCAACACAGGCCTTTTCGATTTGAAAAGTTCTGGTTAAGGGATCCTTCCTCTGTTGCGCAGGTTAAGCGTTGGTGGTAGTCTTCGCAGATACAAGGACGGAACTGTATGCATAATTTTCAATTAAAATTGAAATATATTAAGAAGGAGATTAAACAGTGGAATAAAATGCACTTTGGAAATATTCATACAGCTTTGAAAATCCTCCAAGATCGGATGCAACACATTCAACAGGAAATCATTTTACATGGTCGAACGGCAGGCCTTGCTGAATAACAAGGGTTAGTTCTTAGTGAGCTTGAAGAGCGACGCAAGCAAGAGGAGATCTTATGGAAGCAGGAGTCTCGAGTGCAATGGTTGAAGGAAGGTGAGAAAAATATGTCCTTCTTTCACAAATCTCTCATTCAACGCTGCCAACATAACCGAATCTTCTCCTTAAAGGATGGGACAGGGACAAAAGTTTTTAGACATCAAAAATTGAAAGATTTGTTGGTTGGCCACTTTCATGAAATGGTGATTGAACTTGTTCATGACAGAATGGAGGCTATTTTTCGTATTACAGCTCATATTCTGACAATCGTATCTCGGGACCAAAATATTTCCTTAATGCACAGTATTACTTTCACGGAGGTGGAGGAAGTGGTCCAGAATCTCCCTAAGGGTAAAGCTCCTGGTCCTAATGGATTTACAGTAGAATTTTACTAGGCCTGTTGGCCTTTTATGGGTCATGAAATTTAGGACTTGGTTGAAGAATCACGACGGACACGGCAGGCTTGCCCAGCCTTGAATTCCACCTTCATTACTTTGGTCCCAAAGCAAACTCATACGGATACCCCGGCAGGCTTTCATCCTATTGCGTTATGTAATTTCATTTATAAAATCCTCTCTACCATTATGGTCAATCGATTAAAACCAATTCTCCTAGATATTATTTCGCTGTAGCAAATGGGTTTTGTTAAAGGCAGGAAAATTTTAGATGGCTTGGTGACAGTTCAAGAAGAAATCCATTCTTTGAAGCAACAGAAACGGCAAGGTATGTTAGTTAAACTAGATTTCTCCAAATCTTATGATCGGTTAAATTGGGATTATCTGAAAGCTGTCTTATTTTATTTTGGATTTGATGACCGCTAGATTCAATGGTTATTTTCCTGTATATCGTCTTCAAATTATTCTATCCTGATTAATGGTATTCCTAGTTCTACATTTAATGCTACTAGGGGATTGCGCCAAGGGGACCCCATCTCCCCATTTTTGTTTATTATTGTTGCCGAAGGGCTAGGCCTTCTTATTAAAGCAGAAGTAACGAATCATATGTTTAATGGTATGAGTCTTTGGGGACGCAATCTCACACTCTCGCATCAACATTTTGTTGATGATGTTATGCTTTTTTCTCAAGTTTCATTACGGGAAGCTATTTCACTTTTTCATATTCTTAATATTTTTATGGCAGTCTCCGACACTATGATCAACAAAGACAAATCTCATATTTATTTCTTCAATACTCCAGCACCTATTGAATGATTTATTGCTCGAACTCTTGGCTTTCAACTTGGACATTTTCCGTTTAAATATCTTGGTTTTATGTTGCACTTGTCGTCTTTAAGTTCTACAACCTGGGAAACTTTGATTACTAGTCTTCGTATCCATTTGCAAAACTGGGCCCTCTGAATGCTTAATGCACCTAGTAGATTTATTTTACTTCACTCCGTCTTACAAGCTATCCCTATTTATCAATTTTCAGGCAGAGCTGCTCCTAAAAATGTCTGTGCTACCTTGGTTAGTATTTTTCAGAAATTCCTCTGGCAAGGAATGCAAACTCAGCACAAATGGGCTTTGTTATATTGGGAGACTCTTATTAAATCTAAGCGAACCGGGGGACTTGGGCTTCGGGATCCTTTCCTCTTAAATCAAGTAATGGGGGCTAAATTATGGTGGCAGTGGATCCAGGGGGGTCAGGATCTTTGGAAGCGCATTTGGGAAACTAAATATGCAATTCCTACCTCAATTGTGGGCAAACTGAAAACGGCCTTTGCTCCAAAAGGCTCCACTATCTGGAATTTAGCAGTGGCCAAGAGGGATCTCATTCTCCAACATAGTTTTTGGGAAGTGCACGGTGGTCAATCTACACTTTTCTGGGAAGACTCTTGGTAGCAGCGTGAGAAATTACTTAGCAGACTAGACTTGGGTGAAATATTCTTATTCACTAACCTTCCCAATTCCCGACATATCCATCATTACTAGACTAACAACTCCAGCGGGCAATGGCGCATTTGGAAAACTCGTGAACATTGGACTCATGCACTTGATACGGATCAGTGGTGTAACTTCGCCAAAGAACTGCAGACTCGCACTATTATGACAACTATCGGGGCAGATATTCTTCGGTGGGGATATAGGCCTAAGGGAATGTTTACCATTAAAGAGGCTCATTCTATTAAATGGAAGAACCAACAGGAAGTTGCAGCCCCTATTTGGAATAAAATTTGGAATAGTAAATTCTGGCCAAAGGTGGAATATTTTCTTTGGCTTTTAAGCCATAAACACATATTGACGTGGGATCATCTGCAGCATCATGGTTGGCAGGGAACTTCTTACTATACTTTTTTTTTTGTACCAATCACGAAATGATCGAACACTTATTTAATACTTTCCCCCATAGTAATGAAGTTTGGGAGAATTTGGAAGTGTTGTTTGGCCGAACTGACCAGGTACCTAGTAGCATCAACACCACTATTTGTAATTGGCATCGTGATGGGTTCAAAACTAAGGTAATCAATAGGGCTTGGCGGTTGTCGTTTGGTTTCTTGCTATGGGGAATATGGAAGGAACGGAACTCTCACATTTTTCGTAGTGTAGCACGCCCAGCTCATCACCTCTGGCTTGTTATTCTTTAGAATATCAGGGAAACAATTTTGGTGGAAAGTTGGGGGGATGATGACTGGCCTGACATGGGTTTGGAAAGAATAATTCTCAGTAATTTGAATGTTACTCCTCAGATGCTTGATGTCTCGTTACGAAAGCCTCAACCAACTCCCACTTCTATTCCGTCTCATTATCTCCCTCCACCATTGTTTTTCATGAAATTAAATTTTGACGGGGCCTCGAAAGGGAATCCTGGCCAGGCAGGGATTGGTGGTATATTTCGTGATTCTTCTAGTAGATTCTGTCTAGTTTATTCTTATCCTATGGGATATATTACTAATAATGAGGCTGAACTGATGGCCTTAAAGCAGGGTCTCTTTATTGCGCTACGAGAAGGTTACCAAAGGCTGCAGGTAGAAGAGGATTTTGCAATGGCCGTGGGTATCCTGAAAAAGCTACTACAAGGTAATCCTTGGCAGAAAATTAGCAAGAGCTGGCGAACAGTGAAGCTAGTGGAAGATATTGGTGATCTTCTTAGTTGTCTTGGTTCAATGATTTGTTCTCATGTCCGTCATGACAGAAATCAAGCAGCGTAATACTTAGCAAACTAGGCTTGTAAGCATATCAATAGAAATTTGGATATTAATGGTTCACACCAGGCTTGGATTGTGGAGTTATCTCCTTTGCAGGATATTGTGGCTTGGGATCGTTCTCATCCACCCCTGATCGGGGTGCGTACCGGTTGAAATTGATTATTTTCCTCCACGTGTTGGCAGTCTTGATGCTCCATTATGAGCCTGGTCCTTTGGTGGTTGAATTGGCTCAATGCTATCACCTCGCCATCACCTTGCATGCACAGGCCAGCTGTGATGATTAATTCTTTGTCAGAAGCCTTCATTCCTTGCTTTATGCGGTGGTTAGATCATCTTCAGGTTGCTTTTTGCATTTCTCTCCAGTTTTTGTCTCGGATATGTCTTGGAGTATCTTTGCAGGTCCGGGCCTCTTTCCCTCGAGCGCGTTTTCATCGGTGGTGTTTGGGGTATGTAATGGCAATCTTTTTTCTGTATAGTTCTTATGTACAATTCGAATCTCTATCATCTTTGTTTCAGTCTTATTTCATGCATCCTGTTATGGTGTCTCTGTGTTTCTGTTTCCACTGGGTTGCATTTAGTGATGGGCATCTGGGGGATAGCGTGGTCGAGCCTCATTTTCGTAGCCCCACAGCTTGGTTTTCAGCTCTTTCGGGACGCGATTGTGATCAATTCCATTAGCCTTTTTTGTTTACCTGGCCCTGTTTTCCTACCATATAGGGGGTTTGCTCTGCTGTGGGATGTCTTTGTATAGTTTTAATGGAGGTGGTTTCTTTGTCTTCGGCTCATGTTGCTTTTATTTGGCCTTGCATGCATGGGGTGCGTCCTTCTATTGGCTGCTACTGCATCGAATCTCTAGAGTTGGTTTTTTTCACAGAGGTTTCAGCAATTCTTGTTCGCACTTGCATGCATTCTACATCACTGTTTTTGGTGGGTTTCCATTCTTGGAATTTTATGTGGCAGTATACTTCACTTCATATGGCTGTGCCAGCGCTTACAGGGGTCATGAATCTGTTTTCTTTTTCAGTATATCAGTTCTCTTGTGTTCGCTCAGGACCTGTGAATGTTTCCTCTTTACATTTCTCTGTTCAGTCTCAGCGACAGTATGGTGTATGTTATTGGCTCAGCGTGTATAGCAAGATTTTGGTGGTGTTGTTCTTTCGTCATTCTCTTCTCTGTGCACTTTGTTATGGGTGGCCCCTTGCTACTTTCATTGCTGCCTTTCGCTGCCTGGTTCTACGCGTTAGCATTGTTTTGATGTTGTTTTCTTTACTCTCGACTTACCTTCTCTACACTATCCTTCTGGCCACAAGCCTCTTTGCAAGTCCTTTAGTTGGCAATATGGTGAAGTCGTAGCCTAGGAAGCTCAAACGAGATCAGCATACCACTCCTGGCGCAGGTTCCAGTAGGCAGGGTCAGAAAAAAAATACCGAAGTATTGCAAGCGTTGGCTCAGGTTTACGAATCTGGTAATCAGGATAAGATGAAGTCTCAAATTCAAGGCTGGGAAGTTGAAACTAACAGTGAAGAGGTGAGTATGGATGAGCAGCTCTCCCATTTGGACTTCTTAACTCACCTAGGTAGCACTCAGGTACGTGTCTCTCTCTTCCAGCAATCAGTCAAGACTTATTGGAAGATGAAGTGTCTCCTTGCCAAGGCTCTGGAAACAACAGAGAAGCAGAGTCTTACCTCCTCTATTCTGTTTCAGTTGCAACAGTTGAAGATGGATATGCATGCCATGTCCAAGGTACAGATTCAATTGAATGATAAGGTGGGAAAGTTGGAACAGCAGGTGCAGCTCCTTCATAGCAGGCCACAGGTGTCTCGTCCTGTTGCTAATGCTTCGGCTTCTGATTTAGTTGGTTAAATCCTTTCTTTTTTACGTAATTTTGGGATCTGTTAGCTATCCTTTTGGTCTTGGATGTAACTACTTTGGACATACTACAGCCCTTAAAGCTCTTAGACATAGGCTTAGACAATTTCGTTTTTGGTCTGCTTACAACTCGTTGCGGTGGCCAATAGACCTGGTTTCCTTCAGGCAGGTTGAAGTCATTGCTTTGGTTTTTTCCTGTGTAACTCTCTGCCCTTTATATTTTTCGTAAATGAAATGTCCTATGAAGCTTACAAAAAAAAAACCACATGCCTCAAGGAAATGGCAAGAAGTGGTTAGGAATAATTTCCATGTATTAGTATACTATAATGAACTTATCCCTGAATCCATATACATGCATCAAAAATTGACATGTTTACATGCACAACTATGATTTCATAATGAATTGATGTAAATGCACATTTATGAATATTTTTATAAATAATTTGAAACTAAAAGAGAAGAAATAAGTTTAAATAATCAAATTTTAATAATTTAATATTAATTGTAATGCTTTACTTTAATTTTTTTAACTACTATTTTTTAGATTATACTCCAATTGATATTTAGAGTTCACCACATTTTTACTTCAAAATTGTTAGTTGTTTTTTATTTTTTTTTCTCAAATTTTTTAGTTTTATTTTTTCTTTTTACTCTTTTCCACTTTGAATAATTTCATATTAATTATAATTACTTTTTAGATTATATGCCATCTAAAATAGAGAGTTCACACCATTTTTACTTCAAAATTGTTAGTTGTTTTTCTCTTTCCTCAAATGTGTTAGTTTTATATTTTATATTAGCAAAATTTAAAACACAAAATGAGAAAAAGAATCCCAAAAAAGTGATGCCACTACCCATGGGCAAGTGATATTTTCGATTTACATGTGATATTATCATGATAATATCACCATGTAAATGTCATGACATTTACTAGAAATAATATTGGCTAGTGGAAAGAATTTCACGATATCATCACAATATTAGCACCATTGTTTTAAATAACATAGTATCTTACATGAAAATAATAATGATCCACAAATGATACTTTAAAAACCCAAGTCTATATTAATCCTCATAGAATTTTTCCTAATGCAAAATATCATAAGTTTAATGGTCTTGACCAAGCCCCTACCCTCATTCATCCATTGGAAATTCTACAATCCTACAAACATTAAAATCCTAAAAGGCTGTCAAGTTCACTTAAATTATGAATGAGATATGAATTAATTTCTCCATATGAAATCTAATGAGGTTGGAACCACTCTCTAATGCCCTGAAACAATTAATGATAATGTTAAACATTTCAGTAAAAGGATAGAAAAGGTAATTAAAGGTGGATGTCAACTTTTAAAGGATAGCAAAGGTTAGGAAAAAAAGAGAATGTCAACTTTTAATATAACCATTAATTATAAAGGTGACAAAACCCTAAAATCTTGATCTCTTATCCCTTATCACTGTGGGGCCACAAACATCCAAAAAAGTGCTCAAAATGTCACTAAAAATGAAAAAAATAAGTTTGAAACTCCATACAATATGGATGGCGGCATTTCTAAGATGTTTCACATGCATTTTGACATGTTGAGGCGTTTTGGGTACTAGGACATGGTCAAACTTGCCATTTCCTACAAAACTTGGAATTACAGCTAACATACTCAAATAGATACTTCCCAAACATGTCTATCACAAGCAATCATGGTCTATAAAAGAAAAACAAATACTGGACTAAATAGTTATAGCTCAAGAACTAGTCATTCTTCCCACATTATTATAATATGCATAATGCTAATGAGATTAGATATGGCCAAAAATTTAGACCAAATTAATTTGGGTGTGTGTTAAAATATTCCTACAATAGTTTGGCTCTGATTACATCCTCTTCAACATTATTTTGAAGCAACAAGGGAATGAAATATGGAGGAATCTTGAGGCCTTATCCCTTCATTATTATTGAATGAACCTCAACTAGATCTATCTTGAATTCCATAACATCCCAATGTTTCACAAATATGAAAGTGGTTTCCTCTACTGACCTAGTCTCACACCATTCGTAACAGATGGCACTTTCCTTCTAGGTTTAGCCACACTAAAAAAAGAAACAAATTTTAGCAGAATTGCAAATAAGTACCAAAATGCCTCGATCCAAGTCACCAATTCTTTTTTAAATTTTCTTCCATATATCCCCACTTATATTATATAAAATATGTCACAAAATTTCACATCAAAACAGGTCAAATCAAAATTACTTACCTAGGCCACTCCCTCATTAATTGAGGTCGTAGAACTAGGAACTAGTCAAAATTCATCAATAGACTACAATATAACCTCCATTCAAGTACCATATATTTATTTCTAAGGGAAAGCCACTCTTAATCATGACAATCATGCACCAATGTACAACTATTGACTAGTCCTTTCCCCATAGACAACAACATAAGATATAAACAATGCTTTGGGATGGTATGAACACAAAGCGAAAAGGCATCTCTTAGCTTTGGGAAGATTAATACATCTCTCAAAGCCAACTATAATTGAGATGTTGTCAAGATAAAAGGACCATGTGTTACATAATCCTCTCAAAAATATAAATTTCCAACCTTCACCCTAACGATAAAAGAAGACTTAAACAGGCACAAAAGGTGAAAGAATGTGAAGAAATCTCACATATGCCTCCAAATAAATACATTTCCAACTACTTTGCAAAGGAAAAGCAATCTAGTGTGTTTCTAGGAATATTCAATGGCTCAAGGAACTCTCTTGAAAATATTAAACACCAAAGACAAGCTAAGCGATGCATAATATCAAAGAACTACATAAAATGGTGATACTTAGCTAGAATAATAAATCCCACCACTACCTACAATTGTGGAAAAAAGAAACAAAATCAAAACCACCTTACCATACACAATTCAGAAGGGTTTTCCTAGTTAGGTAGCAAAACACAACCCAACAGAAAAAGACAAAGTGGAAGAGACAGTAGGATTTTGACCCAAAAGTCCATGTTGCTTTAAATGGTAGCTAAACACAAATCCCTACATAGGAGTATCTAATAAAAAATGGAAGTATACATTAGCTTGTGCCTTGTGAATAGATGGGGAAGAAAGCAATATGCCACTTGCTTCTCACTTAGTCTCTTTCCAAATTGGGAAAAGATTTAGGGAGGATGAATCTAGAAAGCCAATGGTTGTAAATCCCAATATATTACTAAGGAAAATTTGTACAAAATATTCACAAATATCGCTGAAAAGTTGAAGCAGCACTGCAAACCTTGGGAAAAAGGATCATAGACTCAAGATAGATATTGCAATCAATGATTGCAAAATTTTGTAGGAAAATTAAAAGTTGAAACACCCCTCTAAACTCAACAACCACGAAGAACTTTCATAAACATGCAAACAAGATAACATTTGTATTTAATCTATAGCACATTCAAAAGTACAAGGTTGAATTAAATGTGGCCGTACAACAATTAAAAGGAGTAGCTCATAAATGGGATTCAATTGCTATATAAAAACCCTCACGGGACTTTTGTGAGTTTGTAGATGTGTTAATTCAAAAAAAAAAACTTAACTAAGACAAGACTTATGATTTTCAACTCATGCACCTATTCCAAAAAAGATAATAGTGTAGAATAATACACTAAGAGGTTCCATGTGCCCTTCCTCCATAATTATTTATCACAGACCTTTCAACCTTGTGCAATTTCGATCAAAGAGAAGTTATTTTCCAACATTACAGGCACAACTGTTATGAAATTTATTGTTTTTACTTTTTGTCTTTGTGATTAAAAAATGCTCATCAAACGTCTAACGCAACTGCTTTTTGATCAATTGCTTCTTTCAATAATTTGATCGAATTCAAGTTTTAGCTTGAATGAAATGGTCGAGCTAGATACATATAATGAAAGCTTCCACTTGTTTCAACCTTGATCTGCAATCGTTTCTACCATGACTTATTGAATCTAATCCCAGGGGGTTTCAGAATTCAAAATCACAGGAAAATTACCAGAAATATTGGACCTGATGAACTTTAGTGTATTGACTATCGAGAAAAATTTCGTTTATGATGTTGAAATATTAAAGTCACCTGCTAGCCTTTGAGCAGGAAGAAAAAGAGTACAGAGGCAGCAGCAGAAGAGCTTGTGTGCACAGCACCACGCATTCAAAGTAGAATGGAAGAACCGTAAGGAAGAAATCAATGCTGATGGGCCACAACCACAATTGCATAGGAGAATTAAATTTTGTTATGGGCGTAGCCATTTTTGCAGAAGGATGAAGACCTTCGTATTTCTGAACTACGGAAGAACAGAGTTTATTTAAAACATTCATTTCGGGCTTTAAAGCCCTCAAGAACCAGAAATGAAGAAAACTGTTTAAACAGGCGAAGTTCTTTAATTTTTTGAAAAGCATGACAAGTGGTCCCTACCACTTAATCGCAAATCAGAATCTCAAGTTTTAACTTGTTGTGTCTTGTTGATGTAAATATTTGCGATGCAATCACAGTCGCAATCGCAAATCGCAACATATATATTTCAAAGCCCAAGTATCTTGTTGATATGGTAGAGTTCCGCAAGCGGAACGTTTTATATAATAAACAGCAGTGTTGAAACATTGCGATGCGATGATCGCAATCGCAAATGTTTCAAGTTGTAATCGCCCTCCACCACAGCCGAGGCTCGTAGGTCCACAGACCACGCGGCACAACACAATACAATCGCAAAATTTCAATCGGTGGTTTTTTGTTTTATGGCCCGATTTCTTTAATCAAAGGGTGGACCCGACCATTTTATTATTGCGGAGTTTTATAAGTCATCGCATCCATTTTTTATTGTTAATCACAACTCTTTTGTGCAAGGCCCGATCGCATAGCGTTATAACACAGACCCGACATTTTTTATATGGGGAAATTGATAAGAGCTCATCGCGTCCGTTTGTTAATTGCAATCAGAACTTTTCGGTTGATCGCATGTTTTGTTATGAGCCCGGACCCGACGAAGTTTTTGCAGTGGAAATAAAAGGAGCCATCGCATCCGCGCCTCAATCGTAATCGGAGATTTTTTTATTGTGGTTCGTTTGTTTTAAAGCGCGGACCCGATGAATGTTTTAAATTTGTTTTATCGCACGTTTAAAGCGCATTTTTTATGTGGGGCCGACAGTTTTAATAGATTTGTTTTAAAAAATATTTTTATATAGTTTTTTTGTATTTTTTTTTATACGCGGCATATAAAAGCCAAAAAGGCCCGAGAGCCTGTGTGTGGTAATGTAATTTTTTTTGTTTGCACAACAGTGCGTGGAAGATAAACATAGCAGTGTCTGTTCACAGAGACAGAGTTGTGCACGGTGTTTGTAGCAGTCACATTTTGCAAATCCCTCTGTGAGAGTAAGACATTGTAACATTTTTTTTTGAAAGAAATAGAAGTTTGTTTTCAGTGTGGAAACTCTATCTCCTGTCAAGAAATTTTTATATTTCTCTGTGTTGAAGAGAGGATTTTTATTCTCCATTTGTTGTTTTGGAATTCTTAGAAATTCCAACATGGTATCAGAGCTAGTTCAGGCTCTTTGAAGGTTTCAAAGAAGTTGAAAGAGGAAGAAGACTTGTTGCATCATTTCTCCAGCAGTGTGAAAGCTCAACAGAAGTCAAATTTCAGGTATTTCTCAAAGAAAACAGAGCTGTTGTTTTGTTTAAAAGAGTTTGTTCTTTCAGAGAAGGAAAGATAATTTTTTTAAGTTCAGAGTCTAGTTTAAAAGAAATGGCTAGACCAAGCATAGGCATGAATATTGGAAATGTTCAGCTTCCACAATTTAATGGAAATAATTATTATTATTGGGCCATTACCATGAGAGCCATGTTTGTCTCACAAGACTTATGGGAACTTGTAGAAGATGGTTCTGTTGAACCAGCTGATGAGCATGCTTTTAATGCCTTAACTCAAGCAGAGAAGGATATATTGAAGAGAAATAGGAAGAAAGACTCTAAATCTCTCTTCATATTATATCAAGCAGTAAATGAGAGTGTCTTTCCAAGGATAGCAGTAGCTAAGAAATCCAAGGATGCATGGGAAACTCTAAAAGTAGCCTTTCAAGGTATGAAGAACGTGAAAACATCAAAACTTCAACTGCTAAGGAGAGACTTTGAAACTCTCTGCTTGAAAGAGTCAGATACTATTGACTCATTCTTCACACATGTGATTGGGATTGTAAATGAGATAAGTTCCCATGGAGAAACTCTTGAAGAAAGAAGGATTGTGGAGAAACTTTTGAGGTGCTTACCCTCAAATTTTGATGTTATAGTTACCACCATAGAAGAGACCAAACATCTCTCAAAGTTCACGGTAAATGAACTTCATGCCTCACTGATAACTCATGAACAGAGATTGAGCAGAGATGAAAACTCATCTCTAGAGCACGCCTTCAAGACCCAGATGCCTTCAGGAAGAGGAAGAGGTCGAGGCAAAGGAAGAGGAAGAGGCAGAAGCCAAAACAGAGGTGGAAGGGACAGTCCTTCGCATTCACATGGAAGGAGCAATAGTCAAAATCAGAGCCACAGTCAATGCAACAGCTAGCAAGGTGGACACCAACATGCGCATGGACAAAGGTATGACAAATCCAATGTCCAATGTCATTATTTCAAGAAATATGGGAACTATGCCAATGAATGTAGAAAGAAGCAAAATGACATGAAAAATAAGCAGAATGCTAATGTAGCAAAAGAAGAAAAGAACCCAAGTAATGTCTTGTTAACATGTAATGTAGCACAAGATAGAGATGATGATGTTTGGTTCTTATATTCAGGATGTAGTAATCACATGACTGGAAATAGAGCAATGTTTGCCAATCTAGATGAAGAGTTTAAATCAGAAGTAACCACAGGGACTGATACTAAGATCTTTGTAAAAGGAAAAGGCAAAGTGAGTATTCGAGCAAGAAATGGCGAGCAAATTTTTTTTCCAGATGTGTATTATGTTCCAGGTTTGAAGTGTAATCTTTTGAGCGTTGGGCAGCTCATAAACAAAGGTTACAATGTAATTTTCAAGGATGATGTGTGCACAATAAAAGATATACCTCCAAGCAAGAAAATCATTGTTGAAATACATATGACCAGCAATAGAATGTTTCCGCTCAAGCTCAACACTGACTTGAAAGGAAAAAGAAAGAGCATAGAAGTTGTAACATAAGAAGCCTTTAAGAAGGAAGCAAAAAATGAAAATTGGTTATGGCACCTGAGATTTATACATCTCAATTTCGGAGGATTAAATTTGTTGCACAGAAAAGGAATGGTAAGAGGTTTACCATTGATTGAGAAGCCTGACAGCCTATGTGAAGGCTGCATCTTGGGAAAGCAACACAAAGAAAATTTTCCATCAGGAAAAAGCATAAGGGCGAAAGCACCCTTAGAGATAATTCACTCAGACTTGTGTGGGCCGATGAAAAAAGCATCAGTTTCAGGAAGCAACTACATGCTGACCTTCATAGATAATTTCACAAGAAAAGTGTGGGTTTATTTTCTGAAATATAAGAGTGAAGTCTTTCAGAAATTTTTCTATTTTAAAGCTCTTGTAGAGAAACAGAGTGGGCTGCACATTAAAGTTCTCAGAACTGATAGAGGAGGAGAATATATATCAAAATAATTTCTGTGTTTTTGTAGAGAGAATGGCATACACAAGCAGTTTACCACAAGGTACACACCACAACAGAATGGAGTTGCTGAAAGGAAGAATCGAACCATAATGGAAATGGTGAGAAGTATGCTGAAGGAAAAAAATTTGCCGAATGAGTATTGGGCAGAAGCAGCAAACTGTGTTGTGTATATTTTAAATAGATGCCCTACAAAATATGTGATGAACAAAGTTCCAGAAGAAGCGTGGAGTGGCAGAAAATAGGGAGTCACCCACATGAGAGTTTTTGGATGTGTGGCATATGCACACATTCCTGAAAAGTTGAGGAAGAAGTTGGATAGTAAGGGGGAGAAGTGCATCTTCCTTGGATATTGTGAAGATTCCAAAGGATACAGATTGTATAACCCATCCACAAAGAAGTTTGTAATAAGCAGAGATGTGCAGTTTATTGAAGACGAAGCATGGGATGGAAGCATTGAGAAAACAGTCAATGTTAAAAGCTATTTATCCCATGATGAAGATGAGGAAGATGTGATTGAAATTAACAACTCATCGGGAGCACAACCTCCACCAACACAAGGACAGCAAGGGACACCGCATGCAGCAGCAAGAATACCCTTGAGAAGAAGCGGGGCTGCATCACCAAGAACACTACATGGAGTAGATTCAAGTGCTTCTTGAAGCACGATTACGCCAGATGAAAGAGGAACAAAGTTTAGAAGTATTAATGAAAACTATGCGTAGGAAGCGGCAAATGAAGGTATGAATTCCTTATTTGCTTTGTATTGTCAAGTTGATGATCCTATTAATTTTGAATATGCTATTAAAGATAGAAAATGGATAGAAGTTATGGATGATGAAATTAATTCCATAGAAAAGAACAAAACATGGGAGTTGGTTGATCTCCCAAAAGGTAAAGAAGTGATTGGACTTAAATGGGTCTACAAGACCAAAAGTAATGCTGAAGGTAAAATAGAGAGACACAAGGCTAGACTTGTTGTCAAGGGATATAAGTAGAAGCATGGGATAGATTATGAGGAAACTTTCGCACCAGTTGCAAGAATGGAAACCGTGAGAGCAGTGCTTTCCATAGCAGCACAAAAGAAGTGGAAAGTTTACCAAATGAACGTGAAGTCAGCATTCCTAAATGGAGTGTTAATGGAATAGGTTTACATTGAACAACCTCTCAGATATGAAAAGAAAGGCCAAGAGCACAAAGTCTGCAGATTGAAGAAAGCTCTTTATGGGTTGAAGCAAGCACCAAGAGCGTGGTACAGTAGAATAGACTCCTATCTACTGGAAAATGGATTTGAAAAGTGTGAGGGAGAACCCACCCTCTACATCAAAGAAAAGGATGGTAAAATGTTGATTGTAGTGTTATATGTTGATGATGTTATTTTCACAGGTAATGATGATTACCTTATTGAAAATTTTAAAACAGTCATGAAAGAAGAATTTGAAATGACTGACATGGGTTTGTTGAGATACTTCTTAGGAATAGAAGTAGAACAAAATGAAAATGGGATTTTTATCTCACAGGAAAAATATATTTTCAAAGAATTCATTGTTTCATAAGAGAACAAAACACACAGATACAAAGTTTCACTATATCAGAGAATTGGTGAACAATGGAGAAATTGTTTTACAACATTGTAAAATAGAGGAGCAATATGCAGATATTTTGACAAAGCCATTGGGGCAGAAGACATTTGAATTTTTAAGAAAATTCTTGGGTATGATTGATAACCCAGCAGCTGACTTTAAGGGGGAGTGTTGAAATATTAAAGTCACTTGCTAGCCTTTGAGCAGGAAGAAAAAGAGTACAGAGGCAGCAGTAGAAGAGCTTGTGTGCACAGCACCACGCATTCAAAGTAGAATGGAAGAACCATAAGGAAGAAATCAATGATGATGGGCCGCAGCCACAATTGCAGAGGATAATTAAATTTTGTTATGGGAATAGCCGTTTTTGCAGAAGGACGAAGACCTTCGTAGTTCTTAACTACGGAAGAAAAAAGTTTATTTAAAACAGTCATTTTGGGCTTTAAAGCCCTCAAGAACCAGAAATGAAGAAAATTATTTAAACAGGCGAAGTTCTTTAATTTTTTGAAAAGCATGACAAGTGGTCCCTACCAATTAATCGCAAATTGGAATCTCAAGTTTTAACTTGCTGTGTCTTGTTGATGTGAAGATTTGTGATGCAATCACAGTCGCAATCGCAAATCGCAACATATATATTTCAAAGCCCAAGTGTCTTATTGATATGGTATAGTTCCGCAAGCGGAACGTTTTATATAATAAACAGTAGTGTTGAAACATTGCGATGCGATGATCACAATCGCAAATGTTTCAAGTTGTAATCGCCCTCCACCACATCCAAGGCCCGTGGGTCCACAGACCACGCGGCACAACACAATACAATCGTAAAGTTTCAATCAGTGGTTTTTTGTTTTATGGCCCGATTGCTTTAATCAAAGGGTGGACCCGACCATTTTATTATGGTGGATTTTTATAAGTGATCGCATCCATTTTTGATCGACAATCGCAACTCTTTTGTGCGAGGCCCGATCGCATAGCGTTATAACATGGACCCGACGTGTTTTATATGGGGTAATTGATAAGAGCTCATCGCGTCCATTTGTTAATTTCAATCGAAAATTTTCGGTTGATCGCATGTTTTGTTATGAGCCCGGACCTGACGAAGTTTATGCAGTGGAATTAAAAGGAGCCATCGCATCCGCACCTCAATCACAATCGGAGATTTTTTATTGTGGTTCGTTTGTTTTAAAGCACGGACCCGATGAATGTTTTAAATTTTTTTTATCACACGTTCAAAGCGCATTTGTTATGTGGGGCCGAAAGTTTTAATAGATTTTTTTTTTTAAGTCTTTTTATATAGGTTTTGTTGTAGTTTTTTTTATACGCGGCATATAAAAGCCAAAAAGGCCCAAGAGCTTATGTGTGGTAATGTAATTGTTTTTGTTTGCACAGCAATGCGTGGAAGATAAACACAACAGTGTATGTTCACAGAGACAGAGTTGTGCACTGTGTTTGTAACAGTCACATTTTGCAAATCCCTCTGTGAGAGGAAGACATTGTAACAGTTTTTTTTTAAAGAAATAGAAGTTTGTTTTCAGTGTGGAAACTCTGTCTCTTGTCAAGAAATTTTTATATTTCTCTGTGTTGAAGAGAGGAGTTTTATTCTCCATTTGTTGTTTTGTAATTCTTATAAATTCCAACATATGAGAGGTCTGCATAGAGATGAGGTTTGTGGGAAATTCGCCAGTCATGGTGTAATTTGATTGGAGTATTAAAGCTAGTGGTTTAGTGTTGAAATTCTTAGCCTAGACGTTGGAGGACTGATCTCTATCTGTATATCCAAGGGTGGAATTTATTAAGTTTTGGTTATGTGCACATCTATATTAATGGGCGATACAAGCTCTCTCATCCAAATCTCCCTTTCGGGCCTTCTATTTATTACCTTCCTCGATGTGGTTTGACCTGCTGAAACTGAACAAACTGAACACATCGTTTTCTTGCCCTTGACGGGAAGAGAAGGGACGATGTTATGATATCTATGGATCAATTAGAGTGAATTGGCAGTGCTCTAGTTCACACGGATCATACATTTACTTTGCGTACTATCGATACCTCCGCATCCCTACGTTGCTTGGGTATTGTTTTGATCTCAGTTCAATATCGGTACCTCCACATCCCTACGCTGAGTGGGTATTGTTTTATTCTCAGTTCAATATCTGTACCTCCACATCTCTACACTGAGTGGGTACATCTCCACAACTCATGAACCATCGTTTCACCCCCTCATTGCTCAACACCCTACCTCAGTCCTGCGCGAAAATTTGTCTTCTTCCCTTATATTCTTCTGCTCAGTTCCCCACGTGGTAAATTTTTTTATTTTTTTAGGGTTGGGTTTAGTTAAAATTTTACTGGGGAATTTAATTTTCAATATTATTTTTTTCAGAATATTTGGATTTTCAATATTTTTTTTAAGAATATTTGGATTTTCAATAATTAAAAGTAAAAATATTTGGATTTTCAATATTCATTTTTTTATATTACAAAATTAAAATTATTTAATCAATTAAAAATTATTTTAGATTATGTTTTCAAATTAAAAGTAATTTTAATATTTATATAGAAAATTAAAGTGGTCTTCTGATAAAGTATATAGCTAATATTATTTAAGGTTCATGAATTTGAAGGATATTTCCAATTTTGTTTAGTATTCATGTTAATGTAATAGAATAAAGAATGATTAACCTCCTAGGAGCACAAGAGGCCATGATTAAGTGACACCAATGTGAGCAATGTTATTAGAATACGCCTAGAGAGATCAAATAATATGCAACCAAATAAAAATTTTAAGCCTCCTTACTCACCTACAATGTCATGATCATCCTATAAAATATTACAATGTTATTCGCAACTCCACACATACATATAACAAAAGGAAATGAGAAAAATGAGGGAAATTATAAATCTAACTAGGATATAAAGATGTATTTGGTAAAAGGATATCAATATCACACCTCACAAACATAATTGAAGCCTTCATTTGAGGTGATAATTTAAGGAGAGGATCAAACAAAGTGTGAAGAAAGTATGATTCTCAACACTCAGATAAACATGTGAGTGCAACATGTCACAGTAGGCTTGAATATATTCCTTTCATTGCTTACATGCTTTGGAAATAGAATGCAGCTCATTGTTATAGGTTGGGCATCTATGAAAACTATCATAGAGTGTCTCGCTGTGATATAATATCAAATTTTTGTGTCGTGTGGGAACTACATCAACAACATGAACGACTCACTCATAGAGTCCCTTTTGTGTAGCCATTCATCGACAACAGCTACTTCCCCAATGGGATAGAAGTGAAAACTGATAGTTGCAAAGGTAGGAATAATGGCGTAAGAGGTTACATTGTTTCCATAAATAAGAGAACCATAAATAGGCTCATGAACACCATCAATATATATTAGAGGTGAAACGATACAAAAAATAATGAATAAGAAGGTTGTGATCAATAGGATATGGATCATCAATATGTTGAACCATCTAATGTAAAGATGGTTTTGAGTGCTGGTGATATATTCACATAAAAGACCTTATAAATTTGTGCTTTGGGGTACTCCGAGGATTCAATAAGTAATCCCAAATGAGAGGATTTGTTTCTATGGTGATTGGTTCAATATCAACAACCATTGGGTTTAGCTTAAACATTTTAATAAACATATAGTGATATCCTTTCACATCCTTAACTTGTAGTATTCCAAGACATCTATTTTCCATCATGTAGAAGAATTCAAATAAATTCATATATATCATAAATTAGGGCATATAGTATATAATACCATCCTAACAATATCTACTAAAAAAAAATTATTAGAACATGCCAAAAATGACTCAGCAGGTATCAAATTATCATCATTGAAGAGAAAAGTAATAGAAAAATATGTTGTCAATGCAAGAAAGTGCTTGTAAGACTTCAAACAAAAATAAGGCAGAGATGTTAACATACCAAGATTCTAGGAATTCTGAAACCATTTGCTCATTATATTGGCTAGCATTACATTTATCAAAACAACCGCTAATTCTCTTCCTATTTTCTTTTCAAGTAACGTTTTCCTAGTTCCGGAAGGGCCATTCACCAAAACACTTTTTGGAGGACTCGGGAACTTGCACTGCCCAAACAAGTTTGGCCTATGTAATGGAATAATAGCCAACTCATAAGGTTACTATTTAACCTATTCTAACCCTCCAATTCAGTAAAAGGTTACATCAATATCATCTATATTTATAACATCACAATATATCACAAGATGTAAGAGAAAGAAATTGCAAACCAAAAAACATGGCTGTAACAATCAAACTAGAATAAAAAGAAGGATACAGTGCTTAGAAAAATACCATATGTGTAATAACATTGGGATGTGTAGCAAAACAATGATAAATCTACATGAAGATCAAAATTATTCAACCTTACAAATGTCTCTCCTCCATACATAGCATGCAAAGTTGGAATGGGAGAAACAATTTGGATTCACAAATTTACAAACATGTAGTACTTTTTTAAGTAGTCATGTTTTTGTTCATAAAAGCTAAAAGGTAATTAAAGATATGTATATATTTTTTTTGAACCAAAGAAATTTGATATTCATTAAAAAAAAAATATTTAGTTACAAACTATTACAATTAAGTAATTAAATCTATTTTTGGAATAAAAAATAGTTGTAACAAAAATAATATAGAACAAGAAAAGATATGTATATTTGTATGTATGAAAATTTAGATACATTTTATTAAGTAAAATTTTAAAAGAATAATGGTTATAAACATTTAAAAATAATTTTATTAAATAATTAGTGTAGAGATCAATAAGGTTTGCATATCAAGACATTTGATCCCTCTTGGTTCTTGGTAGATCGAGGGTTACGCCATCTTAATTCCACCTTTAGGTAAACTACATTCCACATGAATACCATGGGTCAATACCATGGGTTGTTTTTATATTTTAGTATTATTTTATTTTATTATTTTTATTTTTTATTGTATCTTACCTTGTTGAAATTTTCATTACATTATGTCAATATTTTTATTTAATTATGTCGTAAGGCATCACTATTTGAAAACAACTTTCCTAAGTGTCTTTATGTCATAATATGTGCCATTGGATTCTTTGTTAGACAATTCAATCATGCTCAACCATAGATTAGAATTGCCACCTGTTGGCAGTGACGAGGCAGTTGCGACTCCTCTGGTGATTCCAAATTTCCTGTATCTCCCGAGACAGGCATTTTGAGCATCCACCTTGACGCTCGTTCATGGCGATTCCAAATTTTCTGTATCTCCCGGGACAGGCATTTTGAGCATTTTCCTTCACACCCATTCAAAGCGACGGATCTCACACCCTCACAATGTTGTTACTGTTATTATTTCTATGGACGGGCTTCCTGCTTGAAATGCAAAAACATTAAAGTGAGGCTTTTTTCACTTTATGTTCTTCTTTACTGTATTTAAGCAAATGCAGGAAGATGCAGAAGCTTGATTAATGATCCTGGATCAGTTGGGTTGGTGCCAATTTTGGAAATTTTTCACACCGGTAATGATAGGGAAAGACACAATGGCATTTCTTTCATTTCATTTCAGATCTTGTTCGCTTGAATAGGTAAATTCGTGAGACCCATGAACTCTTTTGAGTACTCAATCTCTTAGTGCTCTAATGCTCTCGATATAATTATAGATTAGTCTAGTTTAAGTTTGAGGCCTCCACGATGACATGAGAAGTTGAGGATTGTAAAAATATGTGGAGGCCCCAATGTGATGAGGGTTGTAAAAATCTGTGGAGGCCCCAATGTGTTGGGCGTATGATCCAGGTGGATATTGGTGGCCACCCACCTATTCCACTTGGCCCCCCACCATTGTCTCTTTCAGTTTTTCAGTTTCGGCATAACTTACTATTTATAGTAGTTTTTTGGGTCCTGAACTTCCGGAGCCGTTTTGAGGCCCTAAACGATGTTTTTTGGGTATCAAAGCGCTAGATCAAATTCATCCCAAAAGCTGTAGTCCTCGGATAGATCTTTCTAATGATGTATCATATGCGTCAAACGGAGATAGTATGCCAAAGTTACGTCCCTGGGAAGTTGAAACACCAATTTACCCAAACGAGGCCCATAGTTTTGGCGCTTCATCTCCTAGGGTTAGGTTTTGGGATGTTTAGGGTTCTCCATTGTTTCTAAATAATAAATAGGCCCTCGAGCCTCATTGTAACGCAGTTCAGAGGCCTGTAGCCGCCACATATCTTCTCAGAGATAGCTACCAGTGCCCTAGCTAGTTTTATTTCCATTTTGTCTGTAAGCAAATTTCAGTTCTTTGATATTAATGAAATGAAGTGTTATTTCCGCTGCATCTATGTATTTATGGTTATGTGTTTATTCTGTTGCGTTCCTGCATAAATCCGGATCAGTGGTATCAGAGCGGTCTGCTTTTTCTCGATCCTTCTTTGCAGTCCCCAACAAGGTCGGGGTATAAGGAGCTAGGGCTTGATCTGGTGGAACCTTTGCAAGATCAGCTTCGCAAACCTCGACGGACGCCCATGGGGGACGAAAAGAAAGATGAGGGAGCAGGAGATCCTATCAAAATATTGCTCGAGGAGGCCCTCGAAAAACAAAGGAACGTGATGATGGATAGCTTTGCTCAGATCCTTCAACGGCTACCCACCGGCGGCGCATCTGCATCCAGTAGCCACTCTGGAGTTGCGACTCCCTTTAAGGTACAAGTAAATTTTGACATTCCCATATTTGAGGGTCAAATAGACGCAGATGCCGTAGATAGATGGTTGAATCAATTAGAAGGATATTTCTCTGTTCATGACTTTTCAGACCGGGAGAAGATTATTTTTGCACTCCTCAAAGCTACCCCCCATGTTAAGGACTGGTGGGAAACCTACTGAGAGAACAAGGACCAGACAGAACCCTCTCTGTTCTCGGCCGTACCAACTTGGAATTCTTTCCGAGACGCCGTCAAGGAACAATACTATCCTGTGGGGAGCTATGAGGACAAGTACATACAATGGACCACGCCGCGACAACAAAGGGATCAAGATGTGCATGAGCTGACGAATCTGTTCCATACCCTGCGCACAAAGTTGGGTATCAAAGATTCAGAGAAACATCTGGTGCTAAAGTATCGCAACTGTCTGCACAGATACATTCAGGAGGAAATGGAGTTCCTCGACATCTCCTCGCTTGGTACGGCATACCGGTATGCTGCCAAGATTGAGCAGAAATTCAAACAGAAGAAGCGAGACTTTGGATCTGCGAATCAAAAGCAAGGAAAAGGTGCTTCCAAACCACAGAACAAAGGACAGAGCGTGGCGGCTAAAGACAACCCGTCAAAGCCACAAGAAAAGAACAACACCGTAAAGCCAAAGAAGGACACGGGAAAGTGGTGTGAGTTCCATAAGAGCTCCACTCACAACACAAGTGAGTGTCGGGCCAAGCAGTCGCTAGTGGCCGAGATGAGGGCTTCTGAGTCAGATGCATAATCCGACTCCGAATCAGAACCTGAAAAGGGGAATGAAAAAGGGAAACAGATTATTGATGCGGAGCCCAACGCCACCGTTGCCACTACAAAGGTCCAGAAGGAGGAACCGGAAGATCCAGAGGAGGAGGAACGTCTCTTCCACTCCCAGATGTGGGTAAAGGGCTCCCCTGTACAGTCCATTGTCGACAATGGGAGCCAAAAGAACCTCATTTCAGCAGACGCCGTGAAGCGGTTGGGCTTGCCGACCACAGCTCACCCACATCCATACACCATCTGGTGGCTTCACCAAGGACGAGATCTCCGCGTCAGCCGGCAGTGTCGCCTTCCCTATAGCATCAAGCCCTTCACGGATGAGGTACTATGTGACGTTGCTCCTATTGATGTTTCTAATGTATTATTAGGACAACCATACTTGTGGAAGCGCCATGCTGTGTATGAGTCTCGGCCTCGTGTTGTTATTGTTACTTTGGGAAATAAGTTGTACAGGATACCAGAGGTACCACCTCCTGCTGCTATCTCTTTGGTTACTGCAAAACAATGCAGTAAGCTCATTTCCCAAACCAGGAAATTCGTTTTCCTGATGATCCACCCCCAGGGAAAGAAGAAGACTGTGGCCACGACCTCCAGACAGGGCCCCTCTGCACGACAACAACAAATGGATAAGGTAGTGGAGGAGTACGGGGACATCTTCACCTCACCCACAGGGGTTCCTCTGCACTGCCAGGTCAAGCACCGGATTGATCTGACCCCAGGTGCGCCACTACCCAATGGACCGATCTATCGATGCTGTGTTCTGGAAAATGATGAAATCAAGAGGCAGATTCAGGAGCTGTTGCAGAAAGGTCACATCAGACCAAGTTCATCGCCCTGTGGGAGCCCGATCATGTTGGTACAAAAGAAGGATGGGACGTGGAGACTCGGTATTGACTATCGGGCGCTGAACAAGATCACTGTCCGGAATAGGTACCCAATCCCACGGATTGATGACCTTCTGGACCAACTCCAAGGTGCAAAATATTTCAGTAAGATCGACCTGAAGTCTGGGTATCACCAGGTACCAATTGAACCCTCTGATGTGTGGAAGACCGCCTTCAAAGCTAAGGAAGGCCTTTTTGAATGGCTGGTCATGCCTTTCGGGTTGACGAATGCTCCCGCAACCTTCATGAGGATGATGGACGACATCTTGCGGCCATTCACCAACTCATTCGTAGTGGTGTACTTGGATGACATTCTGATCTTCAGGAAGACTTGGGAAGAGCACCTTCATCACATCCGACAAGTCCTCCAAACACTGCGGCAACACAAGTTGTGTGCCAATTTGGAGAAGTGCACGTTTGGCATGACCCAGGTTCAATATCCGGGATACATTATTGATGAAAGGGGGGTGCATGTGGATCCAGCCAAGAACCAAGTCATTCGGGATTGGCCAGCCCCAACCACTATAACAGAGCTTCGCAGCTTTCTGGGTCTTGCTAATTTCTACCATAGATTCGTGTTGGGATTCTCTCATATCACTTGGCCCTTGAGTCAAGTCACCAAGGGAGGAGCGAGAGAAAAATTCTTTTGGTCAGAACCTCAACAGAAGGCATTCACAGAATTGAAAAATCACCTCTGTTCTGCCCCAGTGCTCACATTACCAGACTTGCAACAGCCATTTGAGATCGAGACAGATGCCTCCGACTATGCTATTGGGGCAGTTCTTACTCAACAGGGACATCCAGTGGCATATCACAGTGAGACATTGTCTGAGACAGTTCGCAAGTATCCCACCTATGACAAAGAAATGTATTCCATTGTGCAAGCCTGTCGACAATGGAAGCATTACATTTTGGGGAAGGAAACAATCATCCACAAAGACCACTGGCCCCTGCAGTTCATACAGACACAAGGGAAGTTGCAGAATGATCGCCATCAGAAGTGGTCCACATATCTGCAACAGTTTCATTTGAACATCAAATACAAGAAGGGTAGCACCAATAATGTTGCAGACTGCCTCAGCCAACCACCGATCGTGGCGCTCACCACCATGCTCAACTCTTGTGGGCACGAGACTTCTGATTGGCCGCTTCTCTATGAGAGTGACCCAGAATTCGGCCACATTTACAGGCACTCTTGGGGAGTACGCAAGTTCCAAATTTTCACCTCCAAGATGCACTTTTATGTCACATGGGACACCTTTGTGTTCCTTCAAGCGAGCGTGCCAACATGATATGGGAAGCACACTACAGTCGAGTCGCTGGGCATTTCGGGGTCGAGAAAACAGTAGCAATCCTGCAGAAGTATTTCTATTGGCCGAACCTTCGAAAGGATGCCGAGAAGCACATCAGATCCTGCACTGCTTGTGCCATTGCCAAACCGACCATCAAGAAGCAAGGCCTATATACTCCTCTACCTACCCCTAGTCGACCTTGTGAATCCATCTCCATGGATTACATGTCGGGCCTGCCTTCTACTAAGCAGGGAAATGACTGTGTTTTTGTGGTCGTCGACAGATTCTCGAAGATGGCCATTATGGCGGCCTGCAAGAAGAATATCACAGCAGAAGCCACTGCTAAACTCTTCTTTGAACGAGTGTGGGTGCACTTTGGGATCCTACAGTCTATCATATCAGATCGAGATAGCAGGTTCCTCAGCACATTTTGGTCCAGCCTCTGGTCAATGTTGGACACAAAGCTCACCAAGTCCACAGCTTTCCATCCCCAAACAGATGGCCAGACAGAGGTCGTCAACAGAATGATTGTACACATTCTGCGCATGTACAATTCAAAGCATCCACTCACATGGGACGAGAGCCTCCCTTATGTACAACATAGTTATAACCGGGCTCTCCACAGTTCAATTGGCCATAGCCCCTTTCAGGTGGGCTTGGGATTCCAGTCACTATGTCCCATTGACGTAGCCATTCCATTTGCAGCTGCTCAGGACGATTCAGCACACGTCCAGTCTGAAGTTGACAAAGCAAGTAGCTTCATCGAGCGCATTCAACACATCCGCCAACAGGTTCATGATATATTGGACAGAGCCAATGCGAAGTACAAGCAGTGCCATGATCAACACCGAGTGCCACACAACTTCCAGGTGGGCGACAAAGTATGGCTACATTTGCAGAAGGAGCGCCTCACTGGACCTCACCGCAAGCTTCGCCCGCTCCGATACGGTCCGTACACCATCACCAAGGCTGTAGGGAAAAATTCTTTCGAGCTTAGCATTCCACCATTCCTTGGTCTGCACCCAGTCTTCAATGTGGATCGCCTTCGTCCTTACTTCCCACCTCTACTGGACACTTCGGACATTGCAGAACAACTCACACCAACAGAGTTAAACCCAGACTGCATGGAATAGGCCACCATAGATTGTATCATGGACATGCAAATTAAGAACACTCGCCAACAGAGGATCCAACTGTATCGGGTTGTCAAAGCTGGCCAACTCATGCACCAAGGAAAGTGGTTCACTAGGGACCAAGTTCAGCAGAAATTTCCTCATCTCATGGAGGAACTTAATGCAATGGGGACCACTGCTTCCTAAGGGGGGAGGAATGATCCAGGTGGATATTGGTGGCCACCCACCTATTCCACTTGGCCCCCCACCATTGTCTCTTTCAGTTTTTCAGTTTCGGCGTAACTTACTATTTTTAGCAGTTTTTCGGGTCCTAAACTTCCGGAGCCGTTTTGAGGCCCTAAACGACGTTTTTGCTCTCAAAGTCAAATTTGTCCCGAAAGCCGTAGTCCTCGGATAGAGCTTTCTAATGATGTATCATATGCGTCAAACGGATAGTATGCCAAAGTTACGTCTCGGGTTGAAACACCAACTTACCCAAACGGGGCCCATAGGTTTGGCGCTTCATCTCCTAGGGTTAGGTTTTTGGGACGTTTAGGGTTCTCCATTGTTTCTCAACAATAAATAGGCTCGAGCCTCATTAGAATTCAGCTCAGGCTCCGTAGCCGCCACATCTCTTCTTAGAGAAAGCTACCGTTGCCCTAGCTAGTTTTATTTCCATTCTGTCTGTAAGCAAATTTTAGTTCTTTGATATTAATGAAATGAAGTGTTATTTCCGCTGCATCTCTGTATTTATGGTTATGTGTTTATTCTGTTGCATTCCTGCATAAATCCGGATCAGGCGTAAAAGTAAAAATCCATATCCATGGAACACGACAGATGTCGTTGGGATAGACATATTTTTGGAAATGCTATTATTTGTGTATATTTTCCATTCCATTCCAAGTTGTTCATGTTTATTGTCATCTTTGATCCAGCCATAAATCAAATAAGAGTGAGTTTTAATTGAGGTTGGCCATGTTGAAGTTGAAGGGGCACAAAAAAATCAATACAATACCAGCATTTTGAGCATTTGCCTTCACACCCGTTCAAAGCAGCAGATCTCATGCCCTCACAAGCTTCCAATTTTTGGAATCGTAGGTTGGAAGCCATTATTTTTTCAACTAGGATTGGGGACGATATCTCCATCCAGAGGAAAATAGCGATTATGTGGCTCAGCTGGTCAGTTGAGGAGATTGATTCATAGCTAATGAGAATCACACAGAACGCATTGTCCATACTTGAACCCATATTTCAGCTGAAGGCTCCTGATAAGTCTGAATTGTTTGATTGAATGAGTGCTTTTATATCTTGGCATCATTCCTTAAAAAAATTTGAAGTTCTCCCATGGGTGATTTCCACTGGTGTGTAGAGAAGATGCCCCAGATTTAGATTGTCCTGTTCTTCATTTTCCTGTGTTGGCTAATCATTAGATCCGTCTGATCCATTGTCTCCCCTTCTATCCCTTTCTATCCCTGTATTATTATAAGTTGAGAAACGATCATGTAAGGTGAGCCAAAGATCTTGAAGAAGCAATTTGCAGTATCAATTATTTCTCTCAAATTAAAACTTTACGTTTTTAACTCGTTCTGAATCTCTTGGTCGTTAATCATCAACTCTTGATTGTGTTATATGGTTCTCTATAATTATCTTAGTGTGAAATTCCAAAGGCTTATTCTTTATTAAAACAAGCATAGTAATGTTGAGCTGCAGATCTGGCTTGCTCAATGTCGAAGCATTATCCTTCTAGCCCTGTGTGTCTTCAATTAGTAAAACATTTGTTGTTATTCTCATTGTTAGTTTCCGCTGCAAGTTTGTTTAATAATGGATGAGCAAGTGCTTTAACATGATTTACTATCTCGGTGACACTGACATAAAACCTTGAACCAACCATACCATCGATAACTCTATTGTTGTTGGTCACGTCTAGTTGATGATTTTTAGCACTTTACTTACTTTTGTTACTCTGAAATTTCAACCAGTGACAGAAAAGTCTGCAATAGTCCTATTTTCATCAGCCTACATTAGTTTATGCTTCATTTTTCAATGATTCCAGGGCCACAACCCATTCGTCCATGCTTTGGCCGAAGCATGATTTAATCCTAAAGGATTCTCAAAAACTGCAAAAACAACACAATGTGTACATTCTTTCTTTCAGAACTTGTATCTGCAAGTAAGTGATATTGTGGCTCAAATTATTTCCAAGGCAGACTTAGATTTTGAGTGTACTCTGGTTGCTCTTTTAAAAAAAGGAGTTTTTGATTATACCACTCTTATATATCTATGATCAGTTGAAACCATCTTCCAAACAACTTTCATTTCATAACCTTGTTCCATCTCTATTCCATGTAGTTATTGACACAAATATTGAAAAAAAAGAGACACATTAATTTTCAGATGTGCTTTTAGCCAAAGAAGGCTGGCATAATGATGTTGGAAAGGATGCTTGGAGGTGGAAGATTGTTGAATGAGTAGTGAAACTTGGTGTTCATCAGGAGCCTTTTCTGAACCAACCGTACCATCGATAACTGTATTGTTGTTGGTCACGTCTAGTTGATGATTTGTAGCACTTTACTTACTGTTGTTACTCTTAAATTTCAACCAGTGACTAAAAAGTCTGCAACAGTCCTATTTTCATACGCCTATATTAGTTTATGCTTCATTTTTCAATGATTCCAGGGCCACAACTCATTCGTCCATGCTGTGGACGAAGTATGACTTAATCCTGAAGGATTCTCAGAAACTGCAAAAGCAACACAGTGTGTACATTCTTTCTTTCAGAACTTGTATCTACAAGTAAGTGATATTGTGGCTCAAATTCTTTCCAAGGCAGAGTCAGATTTTGAGTGTACTCTGGTTGCTCTTTTAAAGAAAGGAGTTGTTGAGTCTGCCACTCTTATATATGTATGAACAGTTGAAACCATCTTCCATACAACTTTCATTTCATGACCTTGTTCCATCTCTAGTCCATGTAGTTATTGACACAAATATTGAAAAAAAAGAGACACATTAATTTTCAAATGTGCTTTCAGCCAAAGAAGGTTTCCATAATTATGTTGGAAAGGATGCTTGGAGGTGGAAGATTGTTGAATGTTATTACTGTTATTATTTCTATGGACGGGCTTCGTGCTTGAAATGTAAAAACATTAAAGTGAGGCTTTTTGCACTTTCTGTTCTTCTTTACTGTATTCAAGCAAATGCAGGAAGATGCAGAAGCTTGATCAATGCTCCTGGATCAGTTGGGTTGGTGCCAATTTTGGAACTTTTTCACACTGATAATGATAGGGAAAGACACAATGGCATTGCTTTCATTTCATTTCAGATCTTGTTCGCTTGAATAGGTAAAGTTGTGAGACCCATGAACTCTTTTGAGTACTCAATCTCTTAGTGCTCTAATGCTCTCGATCTAATTACAGGTTATTCTAGTTTAATTTTGAGGCCTCCACGATGACATGAGAAGTGGAGGGTTGTAAAAATCTGTGGAGGCCCCAATGTGATGAGGGTTGTAAAAATCTGTGGAGGCCCCAATGTGTTGGGCATAAAAGTAAAAATCCATATCCATGGAACAGGACAGATGTCGTTGGGACAGACATATTTTTGGAAATGCTATTATTTGTGTATATTTTCCATTCCATTCCAAGTTGGTCATGTTTATTGTCATATGTGATCCAGCCAGAAATGAAATAAGAGTGAGTTTTAATTGAGGTTGGCCACGTTGAAGTTGAAGGGGAACAAAAAAATCAATACAATACATCAACTCTCGCAGCTATGGCTCTGACCACTAATTACAACTATGCATTTGACATGATCACTTCTCCTCTATAAAAGCTCAGCTCATGACCTGGCCTTTGCAGAGAGCATACCAATAGCAATACCAATTTCTGGATATCATATGATGGAGTCCATTAAGCATCCTTGAATTTGGATTCAATTTTTGGTGGATATTCATATGATCTGCAGTTGCAGTTGCAGGGCCGTAGGGGATAGCTCTGGCCCTAGGAGATGGGAAGTGGTGATTGAAAATGGAGGTGTGTTGGCGATGCATATGGAAGCCACCATTATGGGTATAGTGGTGATGTACGATTACTTACAATGTGGTGATTCTAATATAATCCTCCGAAATGGAATTTGCAGAGCTACATCATATGGCGTTGGTCATGATTGCTCAACTCACTCCATAGAATACAAAATTGCTACAAACAAAGTGAGACCGTTGATTCTAAGTAGTGATACTTGGTGTTCATCAGGAGCCTTTGCTGAACCAACCATACCATCAATAACCCTATTGTTGTTGGTCGTGCATCTAGTTGATGATTTGTAGGACTTTACTTACTTTTGTTACTCTGAAATTTCAACCAGTGACTAAAAAGTTTGCAACAGTCCTGTTTTCATCAGCCTACATTAGTTTATGCTTCATTTTTCAATGATTCCAGGGCCACAACCCATTCGTCCATGCTTTGGACGAAGCATCATTTAATCCTGAAGGATTCTCAGTAACTGCAAAAGCAACAGAGTGTCTACATTCTTCCTTTTGAAACTTTTATTTGCAAGTAAGTGATATTGTGGCTCAAATTCTTTCCAAGGCAGACTCAGATTTTTAGTGTACTCTCGTTGCTCTTTTAAAGAAAGGAGTTTTTGAGTCTGCCACTCTTATATATGTATGATCAGTTGAAACCATCTTCCATACAACTTTCATTTCATGACCTCGTTCCATCTCTAGTCCATGTAGTTATTGACACAAATATTCAAAAAAAAAGAGACACATTAATTTTCAGATGTGCTTTCAGCCAAAGAAGGTTGCCATAATTATGTTGGAAAGGATGCTTGGAGGTGGAAGATTGTTGAATGCTATTACTATTATTATTTCTATGGACGGGCTTCTTGCTTGAAATGTAAAAACATTAAAGTGAGGCTTTTTACACTTTTTGTTCTTCTTTAGTGTATTCAAGCAAATGCGGGAAGATGCATAAGCTTGATTAATGCTCCTGGATCAGTTGGGTTGGTGCCAATTTTGGAACTTTTTCACATCGGTAATGATAGGGAAAGACATAATGGCATTTCTTTCATTTCATTTCAGATCTTGTTTGCTTGAATAGGTATAGTTGTGAGACCCATGAACTCTTTTGAGTACTCAATCTCTTAGTGCTCTAATGCTCTCGATCTAATTACATATTATTCTAGTTTAAGTTTGAGGCCTCCATGATGACATGAGAAGTTGAGGGTTGTAAGAATCTGTGGATGCCCCAATGTGTTGGGTGTAAAAGTAAAAATCCATATCCATGGAACATGACAGATGTCGTTGGGACAGACATATTTTTGGAAATGCTATTATTTGTGTATATTTTCATTTCATTCCAAGTTGGTCATGTTTATTGTCATATGTGATCCAGCCAGAAATGAAATAAGAGTGAGTTTTAATTGAGGTTGGCCACGTTGAAGTTGAAGGGGCACAAAAAAATCAATACAATACATCGACTCTGGCAGCTATGGCTCTGACCACTAATTACAAATATGCATTTGACATGATCACTTCTCCTCTATAAAAGCTCAGCTCATGACCTGGCCTTTGCAGAGAGCATACCAATAGCAATACCAATTTCTGGATATTATATGATGGAGTCCATTAAGCAGCCTTGCATTTGGATTCAATTTTTGGTGTATATTCATACGATTTGCAGTTGCGGTTGCAGGGGCGCAGGGGATAGCCCTGGCCCTAGGAGATGGGAAGTGGTGATTGAAAAGGAGGTGTGTCGGCGATGCATATGGCAGCCACCATTATGGGTACAATGGTGATGTATTATTACTTACATTATGGTGATTTTAATATAAGCCTCCCAAATGGAATTTGCAGAGCTACATCATATGATGTTGGTCATGATTTCTCAGCTCACTCCATAGAATACAACATTGCTACAAACAAAGTGAAACCGTTGATGTTGAGTAGTGATACTTGGTGTTCATCAGGAGCCTTTGCTGAACTAACCGTACCATTGATAACCCTATTGCTGTTGGTCACGTCTAGTTGATGATTTGTAGCACTTTACTTACTTTTGTTACTTTGAAATTTCAACCAGTGACTGAAAAGTCTGCAACAGTCCTGTTTTCATCAGCCTACATTAGTTTATGCTTCATTTTTCAATGATTCCAGGGCCACAACCCATTCGTCCATGCTTTGGCCAAAGCATGATTTAATCCTAAAGGATTCTCAGAAACTGCAAAAGCAACACAGTGTGTACATTCTTTCTTTTGGAACTTGTATCTACAAGTAAGTGATATTGTGGCTCAAATTATTTCCAAGGCAGACTCAGATTTTGAGTGTACTCTGGTTTCTCTTTTAAAGAAAAGAGTTGTTGAGTCTACCACTCTTATATATGTATGATCAGTTGAAACCATCTTCCATACAACTTTCATTTCATGACCTTGTTCCATTTCTAGTCCATGTAGTTATTGACACAAATATTGAAAAAAAAGACACGTTAATTTTCAGATGTGCTTTCAGCCAAAGAAGGTTGCCATAATGATGTTGGAAAGGATGCTTGGAGGTGGAATATTGTCGAATGATGTTACTATTATTATTTCTATGGACGGGCTTCTTGCTTGAAATGTAAAAACATTAAAGTGAGGATTTTTGCACTTTCTGTTCTTCTTTACTGTATTCAAGCAAATGCAGGAAGATGCAGAAGCTTGATTAATGCTCCTGGATCAGTTGGGTTGGTGCCAATTTTGGAAATTTTTAACACCAGTAATGATAGGGAAAGACATAATGGCATTTATTTCATTTCATTTCAGATCTTGTTCGCTTGAATAGGTAAATTTGTGAGACCCATGAACTTTTTTGAGTACTCAATCTCTTAGTGCTCTAATGCTCTCTATCTAATTATAGATTAGTCTAGTTTAAGTCTGAGGCCTCCACGATGACATGAGAAGTTGAGGGTTGTAAAAATCTGTGGAGGCCCCAATGTGATGAGTGTTGTAAAAATCTGTGGAGGCCCCAATGTGTTGGGCGTAAAAGGAAAAATCCATATCCATGGAACAGGATAGATGTCGTTGGGACAGACATATTTTTGGAAATGCTATTATTTGTGTATATTTTCCATTCCATTCCTAATTCGTCATGTTTATTGTCATCTTTGATCCAGCCAGAAATGAAATAAGAGTGAGTTTTAATTGAGGTTGGCCATGTTGAAGTTGAAGGGGCACAAAAAAAATCAATACAATACAATAACATCGACTCTGGCAGCTATGGCTCTCACCACTATTTACAACTATGCATTTGACATGATCACTTCTCCTCTATAAAAGCTCAGCTCATGACCTGGCCTTTGCAGAGAGCGTACCAATAGCAATACCAATTTCTGGATATCATATGATGGAGTCCATTAAGCAGCCTTGCATTTGGATTCAATTTTTGGTGTATATTCATATGATTTGCAATTGCATTTGCAAGGGGGTAGGGGATAGCCCTGGCCCTGGGAGATGGGAAGTGGTGATTGAAAATGGAGGTGTGTCGGTGATGCATATGGTGGCCACCATTATGGGTACAGTGGTGATGTATGATTACTTACATTATGGTGATTCTAATATAAGCCTCCCAAATGGAATTTTCTGAGCTACATCATATGGCGTTGGTCACGATTGCTCAGCTAACTCCATAGAATTTAACATTACTACAAACAAAGTGAGACCATTGATTTTGAGTCGTGATACTTGGTGTTCATCAGGAGCCTTTGTTGTGGACGGTACTTTTGTTAGCACTGGTGGATGGATGGATGGATACATGAGTGTTCGTAAATTTGTACCTTGTTCAATTGGTACATGTGATTAGGTTGATCCATCACCTGGATCTGGACTTTTGAACAGTCGATGGGATGCTTCCAACCAGATCCTTCCTGATGGTAGAAGTATTGGTGTGGGGGGAAACTACACTTTTACCTATGAATTTGTGCCAAGGAAGCCTAGTGAGGGATTTTACAATCTGACGTTTCTACAAGACACCTCTATGCGTGGCACCCCCTACCCCTTCACCATCAACAATCTCTATCATTTTCTTCATCTCTCATCCGATGGAAATATCTTCATCTTCGCCAACCGTGATTCTATCTTGCTTGATTACCAAATAAATGTTGTGGTCAGGTGTTTTCCAAGAAAATCCTAGATGGCCCAAGAAATTACCCTGCCTCCGCCTCATCTGTCATGTTGCCACTCTTCGCATCTGATGCATTTCGGAGAACAGAAATTATGATCTGCGGTGGTGCTCCTCTTGAGAGTTACAATTTGACAACTGCAGGGATTTACATTGACACGCTCCAGAGCTGTGGAAGAATCATTATCACAGAGGATCCCAATGGAAATTGGGCAATGGAGAACATGCCTGCTCCCAGATTTATGGCAGATATGCTGCTTCTTCCCACCGATGAAATTCTAATTATCAATGGAGCGGAGAAGGGATGTGCAGGTTATGGGTAAGCAACCAATCCAACTCTTGTTCCTTATTTATACAGGCCTAATTCATTGCCAGGGTAGCGCTTCTCAGTACTGGAAAATTCCACTATTCCAAGAATGTATCATTCCTCTGCAATTGTATTTCCTGATGGTAGGATTTTTGTGGGAGGTTCCAACATCGAAAGTAGATATAATTTCTCCACTTTCACTATGTTTCCCACAAAGCTTCATCTGCAAGCATACAGTGCTTATTACTTAGACGATTCTTCCCTGATGCCCACCATCATTTCTGTGCTGCTTTCCTCTCTCACTTATGGAGGTACCTTCAAGGTTCACTTCTCTGTTCCTACCAATGCAAATAATAATAACAATATTTCCATTTCCAACAACAATATTCACTTCAAAATTTATCCTCCAAACTTCACTACTCACTCTTTTTCAATGCATCAAAGATTGCTTCTGCTCGGATTTTCCACCCCACAATTAGAAGTAGTAGGAGGAGGGGGAAATATTTGTAGTGCCCTGGTCAGAGCACTTCCCACCCCTGTTGCAGCACCACCTGGGTACTATATTCTATTCGTGCTCAAATGAAATAAACTATATTATGAAATAATTATGTATTGCCAAAATTAATTGTGGGTTATAGTTGATTTTATTGTCACACATATTACATTGTTTATTTATGTGAGAAATTATGTGAATCTCCAAACATGTAATGGTTTATCCATGAATCTCAAAGTATATATGAAGTGAAATAATGAATGGATTTAAATTTTTTTTAAACAATGTGTAGGCATGGTAAACAAGTGGAATATGATATTTTGACTTTACTGATGGTTGATGTGATAGCTTAATTTGCATGAAACATGATATCATTTTTTTTATTTTGGAGTTTGGATTTAGCCATCTTAGAGGTGAAAATAATTTAGAATTATATGACATTGTTTATTTATCTAGGAATTATGTGAATCTCCAAGCATGTAATGGTTCATCCATGAATCTCAAAGTACATATGAAGTGAAATAATGAATGGATTTAAATTTTTAAAATACAATGTGTAGGTATGCTAATCAAGTGGAATTGATATTTTGAATCTGATATTTTACATGCTAGAGACTTCCATATTTCTCTATATTACCTTAAAATTTCTTGTAAATAAGAATATCTATTCTTTAATCTAATGAGATCAAAAAACACTTTTAAATAAATAAAATTGCATAAAATTTTTTCTTCTATCTTCTATGTTATTCTTTTCTACACTCTCACCTTACGGCATTTGCTTTGCAACATATGGGGAAATTACTAGCTACGCATTTGAAAACAACTCCCCTAGCTGCCACTATGTCCATGTTTGAGCCATTGTATCAAATGTTAGACGATTGAAATGTTTTAAGCAATTAGATGAAGTAAATATTTTTATATATGTTTTTTATAATGTTAGTTTTTTTCTTTTTAATAATTTATATTGAATTTAGGTTTAAAGACAATAAAAAATAAGAATGATAAAATAAAATAATGATAAAATATAATACAACCCATGGTATTGTCCCATGGTATTCATGTGGAATGTAGTTTATTTATAGGAGGAACTAAGATGGCCTAAATCAATTTTAACTCTGGATATAAACTAATTATTTAATAAAATTATGATTATTAAAAATATTATACAGGGTATTTGTTATTATTATTATTTGATGGGACTGACAGTGGTTGTGTGGAAAGGGTTATATATATATATATATATATATATATATAGTAGATGGACTAAATCATTTAGATTTTATGATTCAACTTTTAACACCATAATCTTAAAATTTATTACAAAATTCAAATCTATTGTGATAACGGTGTTTATTATATTTTCTTTTTATTTGTTGATATAATTTTTATTTTAGTTTTTATAATTTGAAATATTATGATTTTATTGTGAGTTAATTTGCACATTCTTAAATATTTTATAAATCTTATGATCATGGGTGAAGTTAAATGGTGAACTTCACACATATTTATTAGGTATAAGCATAAACATAGTTTTTTTTTTGTTTCCTAGTTTATTTTTTGTGCTTCCTTTTGTGCATAAAAATATTGATAGTTTGTTGTTATAGTATGACCTAATTTTTTGTTTTTTAAGAGCTCCTCTACCAATTAACCATTACTATTTAAATGACATGGTTTTACTTGAATAAAAAAGATGAGTCAAAACCTACCCCATTACTCGCCGCCACCAAATTATTTTAGATGGTATAATTTTTGTAAATAAAAACGATAAGTCAACACTCATTTATTTCTCCCAACAAGTTATGATTGTCCTACAAGTGATTGATAACTCACTTATCATATAATTTCTCACTTAAAAAAAACAATAATAGATAATGTTTAAAATCAATAGATAATATAGTTGTTTACTATATTATTATGAAATATTGACTTTAACATTAATATATTAAGTTATTCAATATTATAAAATTTTAAACATCAAATTATCTTATAATATATCATTAACATATGATTATTGAAATGAATACACGTATCCATTACACTATAATTTTATATTAGTATTGAAAGAGACATATCTTATCTAATATGAATTTTAAACCTTACTTTATAATAAACAACCAACATATGAATTATATATAAACAATTTATAAAATAATATTTTTACACATTGTAATGATTCAACTAACCAACAAATTATATCTTTTATTTAATATGAATAATTATTTTTGAACCAATATAGATTTATCTTTACCTCTGAATCTACCATGCACCTAAAGGGATTAAATCTCTCCAAATGCACACCTCTTTTGAGTGCAAAACTTGAGAAAAGTTTTGCAGGATTTGAGGATTTGATTCCTCTTATCTCTTGGTAGATCTAGAGTTAAAACTAATCTATCTTGGTTTTTTACAAAACCCTAATAAAATGTTTTAACTACAAGAAATTTTTAATTTTACTTATTTTATATAATATATAAAATTATTTTTATATAATCCCTCTCTCGAGTGAAAATATAAGAAAATTAATAACTCTGTTATGATATACTTTCTCATTAAAAAAAAGCAATCAAACAAATTACCATATAATAACTAAAATCAATATCTAATATAATTTTATATTATATTATCATGAAATATTTTATTAACAATCAATATATTGAATTCTTCAATATTATTATTAGTATCCAATTTTAAGGTCACGACCAAGCCAGACACCAAATTTGTATATGACACCAAATTATTTTATAATATATCATTGTTCACATAAATACACATATATATTACATTATAATTTTATATTATTATTAAAAAAATAAAAATAATAAAATAAAATAATGATAAACTAGAAATACAACCCATGGTATTCATGTGGAATGTTGTTTTTTATAGGGAGGAAAAAGAAGGCCTAAATCAATATTAACTCTAGATTTAAACTAATTATTTAATAAAATTATTTTTAAATGTTTATAACCATTATTCTTTTAAAATTTTACTTAATAAAATGTATCTAAATTTTCATTTTTTCTTGTTCAATATTATTTTTGTTACAACTATTTTATTATTCCAAAAATACATGGTTTTTTTTTGTTATATATTATTTATGTTACAATTGTTCTATAATTCATGAGTATTATTTCTTAATATATAAAAAATTAAATTAATAATGAAATTTATAAAATATGTGATCTTTTTTAAATTTTCAAATTATTTCAGAGGACATGATTTATCTTGAACAGTAATGATGAATGTTCATAATTCTCATTTCTTAAATAACACTAAATTTAATTTTAAAGGGGTTGATAAAATTTTTTTGTATCAAAGTCAAGGATACATAAGAAAGGAGACATGTTGAATAGAAGCTTCCAACCTTACAACAAGCCCTAAAAAGGCATAGTGTTGAATGTATGGAATCCATTTTCCCTGATACACATGAGAAGTGCAATGAAAAATCTTGGAATTAGGAAAATCTTACAAATATTATCTCTTGTTCCATTCATTTAGATATGAATGATATGGAAGAATAAAAGTAGGACAATGGATAGTTATCAAGAATCATTCTATGCATGATTCTTTAGAAGGAAATGACTTTGACAAGGCTATGGAGGACCAAATAGCAGAATTAAATATAGAAGAGAACTCTTCAGAAAATGGGTTACTCAAAGATTTTGGAATCCAAATGAGCTACATTATCTCACTAGCAGGCACTCAAAAAGAGACAAACAATAGTGACATAGAGACAATTTATTGAAAAACAAGAGAAAGCTAGAATTATAACCCGAGATAGAGTTATGGGAAGAGAAACATTCCAATTGTAAGGAGGATTCAATGTTACATTAGTAGTAGTTCAGTCAACATACAGCTTATTCTTGAGGAGAAAGTTCCTACTACCTCAACAATTTAAGAAAGCCCACATGAGAAAATTAGAAGAGATTCCTCAATGTTATTTTCATTTGACATTCAGTCATTTGAAAAAAAAATGTATCTCTAAAATGGTCACTTGGGGAGGAATCTATTATTTAAAAGATCCGGAAAATAATTTCATTTCAAAACAAAAATGTATTATCACTAGGGAACAGAGTTATTACATTGAAAATTTGTTCACATTCTTATCACTACAAAATTTAATTGTTTCTTTTTATTTTATGGGAAAATAAATGATCTTTAAAAGGCACTAAAGTCTTGAATTGTGATCCTTAAAGAAGTTGATAGATTCCCTGATTATGAGTAGATTTTTTCTTTTTACTTTTGGGTCTTCATGATGTTTTTTATTCTGACTGAGGTGAAAAGTTCCAAAGAAGTGGAATACTAGTCATTCAAAGAGGAATTATGGAAATATTAAATTGTAGATAATTTATTACTATAAATTATCTGAACTAAGATTAATTAATCATCCCCAAGGGTTAAAAAGGGCCCAAATGTCTCGTATCTATAAGATTGACGATTAAGATAACTCTATGCTATATGTTCAAATGACAGGTGAAGGTGGATTTACCATACTTAAGCTTCTTAGTAGTCTCTTATGAAGTACAAAATGTCATAGTGATAATTTTTTATTCCATTAAATAATTCTAGTTGTAGAGTAGAGTCTTCTAGGAGTAGTATCAGAGGAATTCAACATTGTGAATGTGATAGAAGAAAATAATTTCATGGAAGGGTGAAGTCTGCCCAACTTGGTAGTAAAAACCAATTGCATCCTTCAAGCAGAAAAATAAATAAACATGCATATTTCGTCATATAGAGGTTTTGAGTACTTTGGCCAAAAGGTATCATCCATTATGAAAAAACACATCTTACATGCAATTAATAACAAAGAATTTGTTCCAGATCAATTACCCAATATAGATATTTTGATTTGAAGTCCAGTAAACATAATTCTCCACCCCTTATTAAAAAAAAAAAAAAAAACTAACATTATAAAAAACATACATAAAACTATTTACTTCTCAATCTAATGGCCTAAAAAATTTAATGGCTTAAACATGGACACAGTAGCAACTAGGGGAGTTGTTTTCAAATAAGAATGCCTTAAGGCGTAATTATTATTCCTTAAAACACTGATTATTGAAAAGATTATACACGGTAGTTATTATTATTATTATTATTATTTTTAAATGAGATTTTTAAGTTTAATTTTTTTTCAAATTTGATTGGACAGACAGTGCTTGTGTGAAAAGGGTTATATATATATATATATATATATATATATATATATATATATATAGTTTGATATTAGATGGACTAAATCATTTATATTTTATGATTCAACTTTTAACACTATAATCTTAAAACTTATTAGAAAATTCAAATGTATTGGGATAACTGTGTTTATTATATTTTCATTTTATTTGTTGATATAATTTTTATTTTAGTTTTTATAATTTGAAATATTATGATTTTACGGTGAGTTAATTTGCACATTCTTAAATATTTTATAAATCTTACGATTATGGGTGAAGTTAAATGGTGGACTTCACACATATTTATTAGGTATGAGCATAAACATAGTTTTTTCTTTTGCTTCCTAGTTTATTTTTTCTGTTTCCTTTTGTGCATAAAAATATTGATAGCTTGTTGTTATAGTATGACCTAATTTTTTGTTTTTTAAGAGCTCCTCTACCAATTAACCATTACTATTTAAATGACATGGTTTTACTTGAATAAAAAATATGAGTCAAAACCTACCCCATTGGCCATCACCAAATTATTTTAGATGGTATAATTTTCCTAAATAAAAATGATAAGTCAACACTCATTTATTTCTCCCAACAAGTTCTGATTGTCCTACAACTGATTGATAACTCACTTACCATATATTTTCTCACTTAAAAAAAACAATAATATTCCAGCAAACAAAAATATAATGATTAAAATCAATAGATAATATAGTTGTTTACTATATTATTATGAAATATTGATTTTAACAATTACTCTATTGAGTTATTCAATATTATAAAATTTTAAACATCAAATTATCTTATAACATATCATTAACATATCATTATTGAAATGAATACACGTATCTATTACACTATAATTTTATAGTAGTATTGAAAGAGACATATCTTATCTAATATGAATTTAAAACCTTACTTTATAATAAACAACCAACATATGAATTATATATAAACAATTTATAAAATAATATTTTTGCACATTGTAATGATTGAACTAAGCATCAAATTATATCTTTTATTTAATATGAATAATTATTTTTGAACCAATATAGATTTATCTTTACCTCTGAATCTACCATGCACTTAAAGGGATTAAATTTCTCCAAATGCACACCTCTTTTGAGTGCAAAACTTGAGAAAAGTTTTGTGATTTGAGGATTTGATTCTTCTTAGCTCTTGGTAGATCTAGAGTTAAAATTAATCTATCTTGGTTTTTTACAAAACCCTAATAAAATGTTTTAACTATAAGAAATTTTTAATTTCACTTATTTTATATAATCCCTCTCTCCAGTGAAAATATAAGAAAATTAATAACTCTGTTATGATATACTTTATCATTAAAAAAAAAGTAATCAAACAAATTACCATATAATAACTAAAATCAATATCTAATATAATTTTATACTATATTATCATGAAATATTTTATTAACAATTAATATATTGAATTCTTCAATATTATTATTATTATTATTATTATCCAATTTTAAGGTCATGACCAAGCCAGACACCAAATTTGTATATGACATCAAATTATTTTATAATATATCATCGTTCACATAAATACACATATATATTACATTATAATTTTATATTATTATTAAAACAAACATATTTTATTTATTTTAGCATTTTAAAAATAAAACATGATAAATTTAAAAATGTAATTTTTGAATATATATATATATATATATATAGATATAATAGTATTTTTAAGCATTATAACCTTTTATGTCATATTATAATAAATCATCCGCTAAATCATATAGGAAATAGTAGTTCATCATCACGAGAATGAAGATTGGGCTAAAACAACTATCCATATATATAATGCATAAAAATGTAATGATGAAAACCTATAATAAATGAAAAAATAGATGCTAATGAAATATTAAAAATAAATATTACACATTTTATAAAATAAAATCTATAAAATCCATAAAAATCTCTCAAAGGAATTCACCTTATATTAAGTTTAGCATCCAACATTGTTTTTTGTGATGATATAATTGAAATATGAGTTACATTGATTTAAGCAAGGATCCATATGTCTCTCTTAACTTTTATGGATATTACACTATCGAAGTAAAATTTTCAATATAGGGTAATTATTATCTTCTATAGTTTATTTTTAACTTCAACTCTTCTTGAAATTTGATGGGACAATTTATAGATGTTATGACTCAGCTTTATACAATTTAATCTTAAAATTTATTGGTATAGATGTATTTATTATATTTTCATTTTATTTGTTTGTTGATATATTTTTTATTTTTCTTTCTTATAATTTGAAATATGATTGTTTATAGTGAGTTAATTTGCACATTCTTAAATATTTGGAAATCTTATGAATATGAGTGAAGATAAACGGTGGGCCTCACTCATGTCTATATGGTATATACATAAAGATAGCTTGCTTTTTTTTGTTTCTTGTTTTCGGCCATAACAAAATTGATACCTTGATTTTATAGTATGACCTAATGGTTAAGAGGTTGCTCCTTCCAATTACGATATTCACATTCTTAAATATTTGGAAATCTTATGAATATGAGTGAAGATAAACGGTGAGCCTCACATGTCTATATGGTATATACATAAAGATAGCTTGTTTTTTTTGTTTCTTGTTTTGGGCCATAACAAAATTGATACCTTGATTTTATAGTATGACCTAATGGTTAAGAGGTTGCTCCTGCCAATTACGATATTCAAGTCAATGATTCTATTCAAATAAAAGTGATGAGTAAAAACCCACCCCATTATTCACCACCACAAAATTATTTTAGATGTTATAGCTATTCTAAATGAAAATGATAACTCACCAATCATTTGTTCATCCCAACAAGTTATGTTTCTCGTGCAACTAATTGATGACTAGGTTATGATATATTTTCTCATTTTTCTTAAAACAACAATAATAACAAGAAAAATTAGCATATAATGACTAATATCAATATCTAATATAATTTCATGCTATATTATTATGAAATATCATTCTAAAAAATTAATATATTGAATTCTTTAATATTATAAAATTTAAGATATCTAATTATCTTATAATATATCATTATTCACATGAATAGTAATACATATTACATGATCATTTTGTATTATTATTATTAATATTTTCACACAAACAAGTATTTTTTCATTAAATTTGTGTTTTGTCACGACAAATACTCGAGAGTTTCATTACAATTCTTCTCATGGAGATATCAATTGATAAATTGTATCTATCTACCTTGTCCCAAGTTACATAAAAAACCTCAATCCTTATTAGTATCGTTAATGTGTTAGGAGTATACAACCAAAAAAATTGAAACCAAATCCATGCACATTTTACTCCAACCATTACAATTAGACTTAGTCAGATCCTTATTCATGTCGATTGAGGTCAATGCCTAAAGGAGGATCCACTAGTGGGCTCAGTGATCTGGAGACGCAAGTACATTATAATACTCTATAGAGCTTCCATCTCATCCTCCAAATGAAAAATTATTTATTATTGGGCCTCTATTGTTTACATTTTGGTTCTATCTGAAGCTTGTTGTTGATACATCATTACCTGCAAGTCATAAAATTCTGGATTCATTTTCTAAAATTCTTTTCCTTCTTATTGCATCATTATTTCTCTTCGAGTTGTCTTATGATCGAGTACTTATTTTAACCACATTTTAGTTTTATAGACTAAATTGGAATGTGTATATGTAGTTAATCAGGTTAAATCGCAGTGTATATTTCACATTCATGCAAAATTGGAGTGATTGATGAACTTAGATTAAACTTAGTTAGCTCATACAAGAAATTCCACATACATAAGATAGACATGAAACTGCAAAATTTGGGAACAAATGAACTCTGAATTCTCATTTTACTGTACAAAACATGAATTATTAATTAGCGTTGGAGCCTTTACCAACATATCTTCTCCTTAAACTCTCATAATAAACTTAGGGATGTGAATGCTCTTTTAATGCTCATATCCCAATTTGTAGATACAATTACTAAAGATGAGAGCGATGATAAAATATTAAGAAAGAAATTATCCTTATAGAGGGGTTTCATTTTATTATGCATCTAAAAGGGAAATTTTGTATTGGATGTAAATGTTGCATTTTAGTGTGGCTTCACTACAGCCATCTAACTAAGATTTACAATAATTACAATGACAAATATTTTGAGATATTGGCTTCCCTTGGAAACCAATTTGGGTCAGAGGAGCCAAGGTCTAATGAGGAGATCAAGAATTTTTTAAATGTACAAGATACTAAGATGGGTTTCCAGTCTCTGACAAGGTTGAAATCAATGGTACAAATACAACCTCTATTCATAATTTTCTACAGCCAAATAAGTGTGGATTCCTAGGATGTTGTATCAAGTGGGATTTTACCAAGTTTTTGTTTGGTAAAGCCAGGTATGTTATCATTTGATGTGTTCCCACAAAATATCTACCTAAAATTAGAAAAGACATAAGGAAATCATTAAGAGAGGGGTGAATGGAATGCCATGATTTGTTTTGTATAATCTTAAGAGGGTCTCACTCTTGATTATCTCACATTGAGCCATCTCTACAAACATAGTTCAAGGCATGTCTAGTACCAAAAAAAATCGAGTTTTGCAAAGGAGACAGGTTTCCAGCTTACTGGAGTTATTTTTTTTACATGAAAAGTAACATGGCATTTGTTTGCCATTAATATCCTGGGATGGGTTTATATACCATATCTGAAGTATTTTATCAACACGTCTAGGGAACTAATTCATTTGGATTCAATTACAATGGTACCTATTATTCCACAATTTCTCTGACACACCCTCTCGAGTTACAATACTTCAATATTTTGGCCACCATGAAATATTTAATTATATTAACACTAGACTGGTGAGCACATATGTGTCCATTATTTTCTATATTATTATTTCTAATGAATGGTTCGAATTTCGTATTGAGAGTATTGGTAAGAAGACTTTTGTGCTCATCTTCATTTTTTTTTGTTCTCCTTCCAAAAAGTATCATAAAAATTGATTTTTTTGGGTTATGCCTCTCATAAGGGCTTGCACTCAGTGGTTGAAAGCATTTGTGAAGTTGAACAGAGCATGGTTGCAGTGTAAATAATATTGTCGTATTGTAAAATTCCCTCTTGGATCTCCTAATTTGTTTTCTTCCAAAGGGGCAAGATAAATTTTGGTTGTTTGAAGATATTATGTTTGGGTTGTGTTGAAGGGTGAATGAAATGTAGTTCATTTGGTTTTTTCGATGAATCCCACCAACTCCTCATCGGGGCATATAAATGGATTTTCTATTAAATGTTCTAGTCTAATATGATTTGATGGTTGTGAGAGCTTCTCCATTCCTTGTCCTTGTCGTTTTTCCATTTAGCGTTGTTGTTTTTTCTTGAGAATTTGATCAAAATGCATGTCATGGTGGCTACTACATTGATATTTTGGTTCTCAAGCATACTTTCCAATGGGGCATAAATTTTTTTTATCAATTCTTACAGTAGTGGCATCCTCGTCTCCACCATCATTTTTCTTAGTTATGTCAGCATAACCTTTATGGCAGCCTTCATATGTTTGGGAAGCAACGTTGTCTTTTTCAACTCCTGAGTATAGAACCTTGTTTATGACAGTAGAAATACCTCTTGAATACATCAAGGATCCAAAAGTGGTTCAATTCACACAATATGCCCCTTTCGTTAGCAAGAACTAGATGAAGTGTACCCATAAGTTCAATCTCATGCCAGAGAATGTGTGAAGTGCATAGTGGGGGGGAAGATGCAGTCTTGAATCTTATATAAGACACTATATCTGTTATCAAGAAGAATATTCTATATTTATATTATGTTAAAATTACTAGTTTTTGGCCCTGATGGCTGTTAGATGGTTTCTGGTTTCTGGCATAAAATTTCTGGTTTGCTCGACAACCCCTTAGATGACTTCATCTATTATTGAAGGTGGACAACATCGAATTGGTAGATTCTCTTCAATGATCACTGTGCTTGATCGAATTTCATGGTGTCTCTATACCGTGTATGCTCCAAATGATCTTCATAGCAGATTACCATTGTGGGATTGGATGTCCCAATCCTTATCAGTAGTTGAACAGATTATTGGAAAACTTGTATATGGTCTTGATGGACAACGAAGAGATTCACTGCCTTTTAGATTTTGTTTGAGAGTGGACTGACTACATATCATGAAATCCCCCTCAGAATGCCCATATATAGAATATATAATTCCTCATTCATTACTAAATTCACCTTCAACAAGACAAAATGTCCATAAGTAATGGATTAAGAAGATATGAGGATTTGTATAAGGTTTTTTTTTGGATACATAATAACTTTTCCATTCTAAAGACTATACACAAGCAATGAATGAAGTCCTTAATGAGTCTTCCTCTCTTATTGTGATAATTTTCTTAAAATTTATACAAGCAGAGTCCACAATGAGGTAAAAGAAACATATAGGAAAAGGTATATATTGATAAGAGCTAGGGTATTTAATGTTTTTCCAGATCTCCCACACCATTGTTTGAAATTCCAATGGTAAGCTCTGATACCATGTTGGAAATTTTGAATGAAATCAGACCGAGGAAATTCATTTCCCCAATCACAAAGAATACAAGCCATATGCAAAAATTAAGAATAATAGTCATACACTGGCAGCGATACACAGGAGAGGAACAAATTTATGTTTCTATTCCATCACACTTTCAAAATGAAATTACATTTCTTTTAATACAAAGTGGTTGAAGCCTAAAAACCTAATTCTAATCAATGTTGAACTAAAGTTCAACAAAATTTTGTCCTTGGGTCATCGAAAGACACATTTCTACATTTAATTGGCATGCAGGTTGTATTCTTCTCATACACAGAAAAAAACACGTGAAGACACATTCAAGCACACAAACTGGCAGACTTTAAAGTTTATGTGATTCGGCTCGAGTCATAATCGCATCCAACTCCTCATTGCAAATCACAGATCGACGAGCTTAAATTTCATCTGGCGTGAACATGGATAAACATTAAAGGTTGTGAGCACAATGTACGATGGCACAATCGCATTGTAGAAAAAATAAAATATGTTGTGGCACTTTATGGGTAAAAATAAATGGTTGTGAATGCGATGTGTGATAGCATGATCGCATCGCATGTCAAATAAATTAACTTGTGGCTGTGGAAAGGTAAGTGGTAAACAATGCGAAGTGCACTCCGCTGGTGACTAAACAATGGTATGTGCGAAAATGCGAAATACAAAGAAATGAACACAAAACAAAAGGTTTGGTCCAAATGGTAAGGTATAAGGTGGGTCCTGCCAGATATTGAATCGGTAGTAAACCAACATATGGTGAATGGCTTAAATGATAAAAAAAAATACTTGTGATTTGCGCGCTGCAGGTAAAAAATAATTCAATGCAGTAGATGGAATTAAACGCATAATTTAAGGCTTGGTACTCTGTTTTGATCTTTGCGTGGATTGTGTGAAAATTCCTCTAGCTTCTCAAATCTATTGTTGTCCTTCTCTGCCGTAAAAATGTTTATGAAATTGTGTGTTGCGCCACTTCTCATTCATGGCGATGGTTGGGAGTAAAATTCCAACACTCCCCCTTAATCACAACTGCCGCCATCAGTCATTCCCAGACATTTTCTGAGATACTCAAAACTCTTATGTGCTAATGTCTTTGTGATGATATCAGAAAATTGTTCCTTTTTCATGCAATGTTGCAAAACAATCTTACCATTATTAATCATTTCTCTTATAAAATGATATTTTGCATCTATGTGCTTTGTTCTCTTATGGAAAATAGAATTGTTTGACAATGTTATTTCTGAGCTATTATCACAATAAATTGTGGTTCCCTTGTCTTGCTCATAACACAAATCTCTCAACATATTTCTCATCCATACTGCTTGGCATGTTTCTGCTATTGCTGCCACATATTGTGCTTTTGCTATTGATAAAGAAACTATTGGTTTCTTCTTGGAAGCCCATGAAATGGCCCCCGATCCCAAATGAAACACATACCCAAATGTGATTTTTCTGTCATCTACACTTCCAGCCCAATCACTGTCAATGTAACCAATCAAGTTAAAATTATCATATGAGGAGTATAGAACACCATACTCCTTCGTTCCATTCACATACCTCAGTATTATTTTGGTTGCTTGCCAATGTGTCTCTTTCGATGTTTTCATGAATCTGGAAATTAAACTCACAACATACATAATATCAAACCTAGTTGCAGTCAATTACATGAGGCTATCAACTATGCTCTTGTACAATGTTGGAGTGACATTCTTGCTACAATATTCCTTGCTTAACTTTAACCCCATAACAATTGGAGTTACAGTTGCTTTGTTGTGGTACATGTTAAAACTCTTAAAAACTTCTGCGACATATTTTGCTTGGGAAATAAAAATTCCATTTTCATTTTTCTTTACTTCTATGCCCAAGAAGTATCTCAATAGACCTAAATCAGTCATTTCAAATTCACTCTTCATGACTGCTTTAAAATCAGCAATAAGAGAAACTTCATTGCCAGTGAAAATAAATCATCTACATTTAAAACAACGTTAAGGATATTACCATCATTTTCCTTTATGTAGAGTGTGGGTTCACCATCACATTTTTCAAACCCATTTTCTATCAGGTAAGCATCAATTATGTTGTACCATGCTCTTGGTGCTTGCTTCAACCCATAAAGAGTTTTCTTCAACTTGCACACTTTGTGCTCTTGGCCTTCAATCTCATAGCCTGGAGGTTGTTCAACATATACCTCCTCTTTCAACACTCCATTTAGAAATGTTGATTTCACATCGATTTGGTAGACTTTCCATTTTTGTTGTGCTGCTATGGACAACACTGTCTGCACTATTTCCATCATTGCAACTAGTGTAAAGGTTTCTTCATAGGCTCTTCATTGTTGCCGCTTGTAGCATTTCACAACAAGTCTTGCTTTGTGCCTTTCTATCTTGCATTCAAAATTGCTCTTGGTTTTATAGACCCATTTTACTCCAATGGCTTCTTTACCTTTTGGGAGGTCCACTAACTCCCATGTGTCATTATTTTCTATTCCACCAATCTCTTTGTTCATTGCTTCAATCCATTTTTCTTCTTTTACTGCATCTTAAAAATGAATTGGGTCATCAACATGACAATACAAAGCAAAGAAAAAGTTTAGATCACTACCATTATCAACTTCTTGCTCATAGATTTCACTCAAATTTTTGAATCTTGGTCTTCTTGGTGTGCTTGGAGTTCCACTTGAACTCGAGGGAGCTTCTGATCCATGTGGTGTGCTTGGAGAAGCACTTCATTGATTTCTCAAGGTTGTTATATTTCCCGCTTGTGGTGTTCTTTGTTGTGTTTGTGTAGGTGGAGGAGGAACCATAGTGGAGGAATTATTTGCTGATGTGCATTACTCTTGCTCTTCGCCAGACATACATGTCTTCACATTCATTATTTTCTCTATGCTTCCATCTGAAGCTTCCTCTTTAATAATCTACACATCTCTGTTGATTATAAATTTCTTAGTGGATGGATTATAGAGCTTGTAAGCCTTGGACTCATCATTGTATCCAAAAAAGATACACTTCTCCCCCTTGTTGTCCAACTTCTTCCTTAGTTGATCTAAGATGTGTGCATATGCCACACATCCAAATACTTTCATGTGAGTGACAAATTGCTTTTTTCCACTCCACGCTTCTTCCGGAACTCTGTTCATAACAGCTTTGGTTGGGCATCTATTCATAATATATGCTGCACAATTGACAGCTTCATCCCAATACTCATTTGGAAAATGTTTTTCCTTCAGCATACTTCTGAGCATGTCCATGATGGTCATGTTCTTCCTTTCTGCAACACCATTTTGTTGTGGTGTGTACATTGTGGTAAACTTATTTTCTATGCCATTTTCCCTACAGAAATGTAGGAAATATTTGGAGATGTATTCTCCACCTCTGTCAGTTCTTAACACTTTGATGTAGTGCCCACTGTGCTTCTCAACAAGAGCTTTGAAGTGGTAGAACTGTTCAAACACTTCACTCTTCTGTTTCAAGAAGTAAACCCATGTTTTTCTGTCGTAATCATTTATGAATGTCAAAATATATTGACTGCCAGCTAATGATGGCATTTGCATTGGTCCACACAAATCTGAGTGGACAATCTCTAGGGTGCCTTTTCCCTTACACTCTTTCTTGTTGGAAAGGATTCTCTGTGTTGTTTGCCCAAGATGCAGCCTTCACATAGGCTGTCTGGTTTCTCAATGAGTGGTATTCTTTTTACCATCCCTTTTCTATGCAAGAGATTCAAACCTCCAAAATTGAGATGTCCAAATCTCAAATTCCATAACCAGTTTTCGTCTTTCACTTCTTCTTGAAAGACCTCTTATGTGACTGTTGTTACCACACCTCCTTCCTTCAGGTATGTTCAGAGCTTGAGAGGAAACATCCTATTCTTTGTCATATTCACTTCTGTAATGACTCTTTTACTTGGAGGTATGTCCATGATAGTACACACATTATTCTTAAAAAATACATTGTAGCCCTTATTCACGACTTTTCCAATGCTTAGAAGGTTACATTTTAGGTTAGGTACATAATAAACATATCGCACAAACTTATTTTCTCCCTTGTGAGTATTTATACTCTTCCTTTTCCCTTGACAGAGACTTTGCTATTAGTCCCCGTTGTCACTTCAGACTTCACATCTTCATCCAGATTGGAAAACATTTCTATGTTTCCATTCATGTGGTTACTACAACCTGAGTCTAAGAACCATACGTGTTCATGTTTTTCTTGTGCTACATTACATGTTAAAAGCACATTACTCTAGTTCTTATCTTCCTTTGAAAAATTAAAATTTGCCTATTATTCATGTCATTTTGTTTCTTTCAACATTCATTGGCATAATTCCCATACTCTTTACAATAATGACACTGGACTCGGGATTTATCATACCTTTGTCCTTTCGATTGACTCTAGCTTGAGTCTTTGCTTTGATTCTGCTTTCTGCCCCTTTTGCTTGTGCTTGCAGGGTTGTTTCTTCCACTTGTCTATGGGTTTCTTCCTTTTCCTTGGTAGTTTGATCTTCCTTGACCTCTACCTCGACCAAAAGACATATCTGTTATGTTTAGTCTATGTTCATGAGACATCAGTGATGCACAAAGCTCGTCCACTGAAAATTGTGAGAGATCCTTTGTCTCTTCTATTGCCACCACTATGGCATAAAATCTTGAGGGTAGACTTACCAAGATTTTCTCCACTATTCTTCTTTCCAAAAGTGTCTCTCCATGAGACCTTATCTGGGTAACCAACCCAATCACATGTGTGAAGAATGAGTTGATGTTTTAAGACTCTTTCATATAGAGAGTTTCAAAGTCTCTCCTTAGAATTTTTATCTTTGTTGTCTTCACCTTCTCCATGCCTTGATAGGCTATCTTAAGAATATCCCATAGCTCCTTAGACTTCGTTGTTGTTGCAATCCTTAGTAATATACTCTCGTGTACTATTTGATAGAGATAGAAGAGGGCTTTGGATTCCTTCTTCCTATTATCTCTCAACAAGTCTCTTTCTATTGTTGTCAAGGCATGCAGCGCTGATGCGTCTGCTGGTTCTTGGAAACCTTGTTCCACCAGCTCCCATATATCTTGTGAAACAAATAGGGCTCTCATTGTAATGGCCCAATAATAATAATTCTTCCCATTAAACTGTGGTAGTGGGGCATTTGTTAGGCTTGTGCCTGCTACTGCCATTCTGACTGTGTTAAACAAAAAATCAACTTGACCATGTCAAACAGAAGCTTTCTCGCTGCATGGAGAAATATGCTTCTCAAAAATAAATCTTACAGCTTCTGCAGTGAAGAGTGATCTCATGCGTATTTCATTGAGAGCCTAGACTGGCTCTGATACCATGTTGGAAATTCCAATGGTAAGCTTTGATACCATGTTGGAAATTCTGAATGCAATAATACAGAGGAAATGTGTTTCCCCAATCACAGAGAATACAAACCATATGCGGAAATTAAGAATAACATTCATACACAGGCAGCGATACACAGGAGAGGAACTAATTTTTGTTTCTATTCCATCACACTTTCAAAATAAAATCACATTTCTTTTAATAAAAAGTGGCCAAAAACTGAAAACCTAATTCTAATAAATGTTGTTCAATGTTGAACTGACGTTCAACAACATTTTGTCCTTGGGCCGTTGAAAGACCTATTTCTGCATTTAATTGGCACGCAAGCTGTATTCTGCTCTTACACAAAAAAACATGCAAAGACGTGTTCAAACACACAAACTAGCGGACTTCAAAGTTTATGTGATTCGACTCGAGTCCTCATCGCATCTGGATCCTCATCGCAGATCACAGATCGTCGAGCTTAAATTTTATCTGGCGCGAACATGGATAAACATAAGAGGTTGTGAGCAAGATTTGCGTTGGCGTAATCGCATCGCAAAACAAATAACATATTCTACGACACTTTATGGGAAAACATAAACAGTTGCGAATGCGATGTACAATAGCATGATCACATCACATATCAAATAAATTAACTTGCGGTTGCGGAAAGGTAAGTGGTAAACAATGCGAAGTGCACTCTACGGGCGGCTAAACAATAGTAAGTTCGAAAATGCGAAATACAAAGAAATGAATGGAAAACAAAAGTTTTGGTCCATATGGTAAGTTATAAGGTGGGTCCCGCCAGATATTGCATCGGCGGTAAAACAACATATGGTGAATGGCTTAAATGATAAAACAAAAGACTTGTGATTTGTGCGCTGCGGGAAAAAAGTAAGTCAATGCGGTAGATGGAATTAAACGCAGAGTTTAAGGCTTGGTACTATGTTTTGATCTTTGTGTGGATTGCGTGAAAACACCTCTAGCTTCTCGGATCTACTGTTGTCCTTCTCTGTCGTTAAAACATTTATGAAATTGTGGGTTGTGCCACTTGCCATTCATGGCGGTGATAAGAGCTGGGGTATTTAATGTTTTTCCAAGTCTCCCACACCATGGTGAGACCATATGTAAATAAGCAAGCACAAAGTTATGTTTAAAGCCTGAGTTATATTTAAACCTTGAGCTTCACTAGTTCATAATCAAATCAAAATCGATCTTACAAAAATCTCTTGGAGTAAATTAACAATCTGAACTAACTATCAGAATAAAGGTGCTTCTGAAAACTCCCATCAGGCATATACTCATACACAATAAGACAACGGTCTTAATCCGCATAGTAGCCAATCATCTGAAAAAAAATACGGTGAATGCAGGCGGATTAGAAGGTTCACCTATAAGAAAATTTGCAAGTTCACAATGTCATCATAGAGGAAAAAACAGAAAATCTTCCATCAATTGAATTCAAGAAAAAATGGCAGTGCTAAATCCCTAGGAACTAGACCTCAACTCTAAATTCATGTTCTGCTTGTTTTCCATATCTGTCAAGTTGTTTAATGTTCGTCACTTTGCCATCAAGCAAGACACTCCTATACACAAAACCAGAGCCGCCATTTCCACTCACATTGGTAGAGCTAAAGTTTTTTGTGACAAATAGAAGTTGTTTATATGTGAAAACCTATACTTCCGGAGGCGTTGAGATGACCTGCATGGAAGAAACTGAAGGATTATTGTACTCTGCTGAAATTTTCTTCATATCCTCACACATCACACAATGCTTCTAACTTCATCCATAGAACTTCTGCAAACAGCGATAGAATGATCCAGATATTGGGTTGATTAGTTGTCACTTGGCACCCCTCATGATATTTAGGCATTTACAGGAACACGATTAGGATCCTGGACGCTGGATTTAAATGCTAACTAGTCTGGTTTTGGCAACCAGCTAGATGAGTCTGAACTTGTGCACATCAAGGTTGTAAAGCTTGATTTTCTATATCTTGAACTTTAACATATTTGATAAAATGGTTGTGTGTGAACTAAAAATATGCATGTCAATCTTATCAATCTCTAGATGCATGTTCAATGGGGTTTATATGTGTTTGGATTAGTGTTCATATTCAATACACCATCTAGTTCAATGGACCTAATACACTATCCAGATTTAGTATAGCATTACGTTGATACTAAAGGAGTATCATCATCATAAAGGAGAGGTGGAGGATCTTCTTTGATTTCACAGTGCCATTATCATTTCTTTTTCAAAAATAAGAAAGATGTCATATGGTTTTTTTATTATTTTGCAATGATTATGTGTGGAATGACATTTTTTCTGATCTTCCTTGTTAGAAAAGTGAAGTTGTTAAATATATATTTGATGAATATTTCTTCATTTTTCCATTCTAGGGGATCTCTTTTGCATTTAAGGTCCATTAAATGATGGTATACTTGCAATAAATTGAGGTTGCCAAGGCCAGGGTAGAAAAAAAAGAAACAAAATATGGCTATAGCGGATAAGGGATTGTCAACATCTTTAGAAAATGAACAAGAAATGTATATTGCACAAAAAGAAATTTCATGCATTTAAGAGAACAAGGATTGTTCTCTTAATGCTATAATAGATGAATATTTTAAGCTCAAGGATTTTGAAGATGAACGTTCGTGATTCTTGTCAGATTTGGATGCTCAAAAAATGTAGTTGGGATGATGAGAGGAAAAGGAATCAATATGAAAAGAAAGAACTTGAACAAATTATGATGAGACATATGATGGTTACTAAAGACCTCTCTGCCACAAAATCGAAACTAAAGTCTGCTTAGAACAAATTGGCTAAATCATTGTTAATGATTGAGATTCTTATGTTAGAAAACCTCAAATGGAAAGTTGAAAAGGAAGGTCTACTTAAAGAGTTAGCTAATGCTCATTGTAAGATTTCTGATAAGGAAAATTAGGTCTCATCTTTGTGCTTTATGCTAATTGATGTGAAGTTGATTGCTGCTGAAAAAACCATTGGGGATGTTTTTTTGTTTAGGACGTTCAAGGAATTTATGAATTTTTGGTTATTTAGCAATGTAATCCATGAGGATACTTATAACAATCCAAGGAGATATTTACCCAGTACCAACCTTGGTGGGCATGAAACAACATGGCATCGATTTGTTGGCAAATGTACAAACCTTGGCATTTACATGCAATCTAAATCACAACAAGGTTAAACAAAATATGTCCAAAACAACATTTAAACCCAAAAAGAGTAATGGTAGCATAAAAATTAAGCCCCCAAAGAGTATAGGTAGCATACAAATACTACATATGCCCCAAATTTGCGAACTTTTATTCAATCTTCCATGCCATACTTCACATATTAAGATACAGTAGGAAGGATTGGATAAAATTGCATTTATTCATAAATTTAAACATAGTAAAAATTACAATGGAAAAAGAGATGAAATAAATGTATGCTTCCAGTAATGTATGAAGAATTCAAATTTGGTAAACATTACTCATGCCAAAATCTGAAAAACTCCAGAGAAAATCCCTTCAAAAATCTCAAGAAGTGGCCTTCAACACTCTGTTCCTGAAGAAGCAAAGCAACAAAGAGCTCACAACACTCTGTTGTACCATTCAATCTGGGTTCAAAACATCAAGCTACAGGCTTCCCCAAATATGTCCTAAAGCAAGCAAGTAAACATCAAACCAATCGATTTTGGGAGTATTAACTACAAGAAGTATTTAAAAAATACATCATCCTTCACTAAATACATTGAATGACAAGAAATAATAAAAAGGGTTGAAGATATTGGGCATTCGTTTGCACATATAGAAAGGTTACATATGTCTCACATATTTTTAATTGTTAGGTTGATGTATACCTACTCAATAGAGGCATACCTACTCATTATTGCAGAAGAAAAGTGGTTGATAAGTTAGACTTTAGTTTAAGGAAAAGAAGATAAAGTGTAATCTCCAAAAAGGGATATTGATAAAGTATTCCATGTACAAATCCATTCCATGACCATATATATATTTTTACATTCCCTAACCACATATATATATATATATATATATATATATATATATATATATATATATATATATATAAAAGCTTTGTATTTGCCACAAGGTCCAAGGAATTCTCGTGTCTATTGAATACTTCAAGGTCCGGAGGGTTTTTAGTTATTAGGGTTACCTATAGAAACTTGAAGGGTTTTTAGTTATTGCACTACACACGCAGTGTTACAAAACTCTGCTTCACTGTCTCTGTCTTTCTATTTTGGCTTCAGAAAAAATTACACACACATTCACATTTATTTTATTTTTCCCTTCGGGCTTTTTTTATATGTTATGATTTTCTAATTATATATATTGTAAATATATATATTTACAATATATATGTTATACAACATATACTCCCAAGTTCTAAGACTTAGTGAAATAAAAATTGTCGCGACGTTAAAACATATGAAAACATTACACTAAGTTTTAGAACCTTATTTCATCGTGTTGCATATTAAAAAAAAGAAAAAAATGAAACTTTAAGCCTAAGGTATTAAACCTTATTCAAATTCATTTCATGGATTTGTAACAACTTTATGAAAACCGGTTTATGCGTTTATCGCATCCTTTCAAAGAATGGCTGACTGCGCATCGGATTTGCATGATAACACCGCTATTGGTTGGAGGGTACACACGCTAGCGGAATTCAAATTCAATTCAAAATGTTTCATCAACCTTATCACATCCATTTTGAGGATGGGTGACGTATGCAAAGAAATGTGTTATACGTTTCCTATTGGCTAGCGGCCTGGTGACTTGGCGGAGGTGGGACCGACCGTCGCGATGGGTTGTGGACTGTGGTTACGTAGGCAGGAGGTAGTGTGAACAGCACGCGATTGGTTACGGTCTTTGACGTGGTGGAGGTGGGTTCCACGCAGGTGACGTAGGCGATTCAAAATGAAATGCGTGGTAAGTACAAACGGCGGTTGGTGGATTCATTTAATGGCAGTAAGGCTGGTATTTGAATGCGGGGTTGCGCGGTCAGACCATGAATTTCACTGCGGACAAACTCTTCTGGAATTACACGGCCATAATTATTATACTTGACTTTGCATTTAATTTTTTTTAAAATTTAATGGGTTTAAATTTTCTCAATAAAATATTAGAAATAAAAGCTATTGTGTAGAAAGGATTATATCTATATCTATATATATATATATCAACTTTGTTTGATATTTGATAGCCTAAATTACCTATATTTTATTATTATACTTTTAGTAATATAATCTTAAAACTTATTAGTAAATTCAAATTTATTAGGATAAGTGTGTTTATTATATTTGCATTTTATTGGTTGATATAATTTTTATTTTAGTTTTTATAATTTCAAATATTATGATTTCACTGTGACTTAATTTGCAAATTCTTAAATATTTTATAAATCTTATGATCATAGGTGAAGTTAAATGGTGGACTTCACACATGTTTATTAAGTATGAGCATAAACATAGTTTATTTTTTGTGCTTCTTTTTCTGCATAGCAATATTGATAGCTTGTTGTTATAGTATGACCTAAATTTTGGATTTTTAAGAGATCCCCTACCAATTACCCATTACTATTTAAATGACATGGTTTTACTTGAATAAAAGAAATGAATCAAAACCTACCTCATTACTTATCACCACCAAATTATTTCAAGTCCTATAATTGTCCTAAATAAAAATGATAATTCAACACTCATTTATTCATCCCAACAAGTTATGATTGTCAGACAAGTGATTGATAACTTAGTTACCATATGATTTCTCACTTTCTTAAAAAAAAACAATAATAATCTATCAAACAAAAATATAATGATTAAAATCAATAGCTAATATAGTTGTACACTATATTATCATGAAATATCAATTTTAACAATTAAACTATTGAGTTATTCAATATTATAAAAATTTTAATATCAAATTATCCTATAACATATCATTATTGAAATGAATACATGTATTTATTACACTATAATTTTATATAAGTATTGAAACAAACATATATTATCTAATATGAATTTAAAACCTTATTTTATAATAAACAACCAAAAATTATATATAAACAATTTATAAAATTATATTTTTACACATTGTAATGATTCAACTAATCAACATATTATAACTTTTATTTTATATGAATAATAATTTTTGCACTAATATAGATTTATCTTTACCTCTCAATCTACCATGCACCTAAAGGGATTAACTCTCTAAAGGTGCATACTTCTTTTGAGTGCAAAACTTGAGAAAAGTTTTGCTGGGTTTGATTTTTCCTAGCTCTTGGTAGATCTAGACTTAAAATGTTTCTATCTTGGTTTTTTACAAAACTCTAATAAAAAAATTGAAATTTTTAATTTTCACTTATTTTATATAATATATAAAAAAAACTTTTGTATAATCCCTCTCTCAAGTGAAAATATAAGAAAATTAATAATTGGATTATGATATACTTTCTCATTAAAAAAGAAAAAAGAAAAAAAAAGAAAACAAACAAATTATCATATAATAACTAAAATCAATATCTAATATAATATTATACTATATTATCATCAAATATTTTATTAACAATTAGTATATTGAATTATTCAATATTACCAAATTTAAGACATCAAATTATCTTATAACATATCATTGTTCACATAAAGATAAATTTAAAAATGTACTTTTTAATAAACAACAAATATATAAATTATATATAAACCATTTTTAAAATAATATTTTTAAGCATTATAATAATTTATGTCATTTATTAGAATTATATATAAACAATTTATAAATAATATTTAAATGCATTGTAATGTTTTATGACATATATTCAATATGAACCATAATTCTACTTGAATTGTAATTCTAGTTTATTTAAATAAAATATATTAGTAATTTATTATTATAATATTAACATTTTATTTATTATTGTTCATGGGTTTTGGATAGAGGGTGATCGAGTGAGCTCTCTTTGATGTGACGTGTCCCCATGAGCATAGTGGAGACATTAGGCACAATGAGCTCGTGTCACCATGTATGCATTGAAGACTCCAAAGTCATTACAATATATTATATATTATCCCTTCAGTTATAATAAATATAATAAAGATTCTTAACTTTTTATTAAAATATTTGTAAATCAAATTTGAAAATTTTTTATATTATTAATAACCGTGTATTATTTACCCTACTTATTATAATAATAAAAAATTTAATCATTTTATTAAATTATTCAATATTAAATTCTTCTAGATATTATTCATTAACCCCTTTTTAATAATATTTCTTAAAAATTTGTAAATTTTAATATTATTCCGCAATAACTAATTAACTAACTAAGACAAATAACATTAGTTTTAACAGTTATCTCGTGGCAATGATGCATCTTTACTATTTATTTATCCCGTGGCAATGATGCATCTTTACTATTTATTCAATAAGATCGATTTCCTTCTTCACCTTGTGCTCATGATGAACCGCATTAGGTGGTTTGAAATGTCCATCAAATCCTAATGATGTGGTTAATCGAAAAGACATTATCTACATTATAGATCACAAAATTCTTAGATCTAACAATTTATTTATTTTTAATTAAATTGAAAAATAAGTGTTAATAAATTAAAAAGACTTTGATAAAACATACTCATTATAATTTAAGTTAGTCGCAACTACACTCAATAATATAAATATATTTTATTATTTTTATATATATTCATATTTAATAATATGTGTTTATAATTTTTCTTAATTATCTACGTTAATTATGACTACATTCAATAACATATATTCATTCACATTTATTATATTTACCTACCTTATCTTTAATAATGTGATTCTAAAAATATGGATCATTGCTTAAATCGATGTAACTCATGTTTCAATTATATATTCACAGAAACAATGGTGGATGGTAAACTTAATATGAGGTGAAGTCCTTTCATAAACTTTGATCTCTCTTCAATATAGGGTAATTATTATCTTCTATAGTTTATTGTCAATTTCTACTTTTTTTTGAAATTTGATGGGACAATTTATAGATGTTATGACTCAAATTTATACAATATAATCTTAAAATTTATTAGTAAATTCAAATTTATTGGGATAGTTGTATTTATTATATTTCCATTTTATTTATTTGTTGTTGTATTTTTATTTATCTTTTTTTTATAATTTGAAATATGATTTTTCTTAGTGAGCTAATTTTCACATTCATAAATATTTGGAAATATTATGAATATGAGTGAAGATAAATGGTGGGCCTCACTCATGTCTATATGGTATAGACATAAAGATAGTTTTTTTATTTTTTTGTGTTTCTTGTTTTGCATAAAAAAATTGATACCTTGATTTTAGAGTATGACCTAATGGTTAATGTGGTTGCTCCGGCCAACTACCAAAGGATTATTCAAATTAAATGACTCTATTCAAATAAAAGTGATGAATCAAAGCCCACCCCATTATTAACCAACACCAAATTATTCTAGATGATACAGCTATCCTAAATGAAAATGATAACTCACCAATCATTTCTTCATTCCAACAAGTTATGATTGTCATGCAACTAATTGATGACTAGGTTATGATATATTTTCTTTTTTTTTTTTAAACAACAAGAATAACCAGACAAATTAGCATATAATGACTAATATATCTAATATAATTTTATACTATGTTATTATGAAATATCATTTTGAACAATTAATATATTGAATTCTTTAATATTATAAAATTTAAGATATCTAATTATATTATAATATATCATTATTCACATGAATACTAATACATATTACATGATCATTTTATATTATTATTATTATTATTATTTCCACAAAAATGAGTATTTTTCATTAAATTTGTGTTTTCTCGCGACAAATAATTGGGAGAGTTTCATTACAATTCTTTCCTGGACATCTCAATTGATAAATTGGATCTCTATACCTTGTCTCAGGTTACACCAAAAACCTCAATCCTTATTAGTATCCTTATTGTGTTATAAGTATACAACCAACAAAATTGAAACAACATCCACGCACATTTGACTCCAACCATTACAATTAGACTTAGTCAGATCCCTATGCATGTCGATTGAGGAAAATGCCTAAAGGAGGATCCATTGGTGGGCTCAGTGATCTGGAGATGCAAGTACATTCTAATACTACATAGAGCTTCCATCTCATCCTCCAAATGACCAGTTCTCTATTGTTGGGCCTCTACTGTTTACACTATGGTTCTATTTGAAGCCTCTCGTTGATACAACATTACCTGGAAGTCATAAATTTCCGCATTCATTTTCTAAAAATTATGTCCCTTTTTATTGCATCATACTATTTCTCTTCGAGTTTTCTTATGACCGAGTACTTATTTTAACCACCTTTCAGTTTTATAGACTAAATTGAAATGTGTATATGTAGTTAATCAGGTTAAATCGCAGTGTGTATTTCACATTCACACAAAATTGGTGTGATGGATGAACTTAGATTAAACTTAGCTAGCTCATACAAGAAATTTCACATTCATAACATAGACATGGAACTGCAAAATTTGGCAACAAATGAACTCTAAATTCTCATTTTACTGGACAAAATATGAATTATTAATTATCGTTGGAGCCTTTACCAACATATCTGCCCCTTAAAATCTCATAGGAAACTTAGGGATATGAATGCTCTCTTAATGCTCATATGCAAATTTTTAGATACAATTACTCTAGATGAGAGCGCTGATAAAATATTAAGAAACAAGTTCTCTTCTAGAGATGTTTAACTTTATTATGCTTCTAAAATGGAAAAGTTGTATTGGTTTTCAATGTTGTATTTTAGTGTGGCTTCACTAAAGTCAAATTACAATCATCTAACTGATATTTATAATAAGTACAACGATAAATATTTTGAGATAATGGATTCCCTTGGAAACCAGTTTGGGTCATGGGAACCAAGGACTAATGAGGAGATCAAGAATATTTCATGTACTATATACAAAGATGAGTTTCCAGTCTTTGACAAGGTTGACATCAATGGTACAAATACAACCTCTATTTATAATTTTCTATAGTCAAATAAGTGTAGATTCCTAGGATGTTGTATCAAGCGGAAGTTTACCAATTTTATGTTTGGTAAAGCCAGGTATGTTATCAGTTGATGTGTTCCGACAAAATCTCGACCTGCAATTAGAAAATACACAAGGAAAGCATTGAGAGAGGGGTGACTATAATGCCACGATTTTTTTTGTAGAATATTAAGAGGGTTGTGCTCTTAATTATCTCACATTGTGCCATCTCTACAAACATATTTGAAGGCATGTTTAATACCAAAAACAATCGATTTTTATAAAGGAGATAAGTTTACAACTTATTGGAGTAATTTTTGTTATATGCAAAGTAACATGGCAGATGTTATTTGTCATTAATATCCTGGGATGGGTTTATATACCATATATGAACTCTTTTATCAACACATCTAGGGAACTGATTCATTTGGATTCAATTAAAATGACACTTATTATTCCACAATTTCTCTCACACACCCTTTGGAGTTACAATGCTTCGAGCTTTTGGCCACCATGAAAGATTCAAGTATATTAACACTAGGTTTGTCAGCACATATGTGTCCATTATTTTCTATATTATTGTTGCCAATGAATGGTTGGAATTTCGTATTGAGAGTATAGGTAAGGTGATTTTTTTCTCATATGCATTGTTTCTAGTTCTCCTTCTAAAAGGTATCATACAACCTGACTTTGTGCGGTTATGCCTCTCATACGGGCTTGCACTCAGTTGTTGAAAGCATTTGTGAAGTTGAACAGAGCATGGTTGTCATGGAAATAATACTGTAGTATTGTAAAATTCCCTCTTCGATATCCTAATTTGTTTTCTTCTAAAGGGCCAAGATAAATTTTGACCGTCTACAAATATTATCTTTGGGTTGTGTTAAAGGGTGAATGCAATGTAGGTCATTTGGTGTTTAGATGTTATGGTCTGATATGATTTGATGGTTGTGATAGCTTCTCCATTCCTTTTCCTTTCCATTTTACCATTTAGCGTTGCAGTTCTCTCTTGAGAATTTGGTCAAAATGCATGTCATGGATGTTACTACATTGATATTTTGGTTCTAAACCACACTTTCCAATGGGGAAACAAATAAAATTATCAGTTCTTACAGTAGTGGCATCTCGTCTCCACCAAGATTTTTCTTAGTGATTTCGTCATAAAATTTATGGTGGCCTTCATATGTGTGGGTAGCAATGCTGTCTTTTTCAACTCCTAAGTGCATAACCTTGTTTATGATAGTAGAAATGCCTCTTGAATACATCGAGGAGCCAAAGGGGGTTCAATTCACACAATACGCCCCTTCCATTGGCAGGAACTGGATGAAGTGTACCCATAAGTTCAGTATCATGTCATAGAATGCGTGAAGTGCCTAGTGGGGGGAAGATGCAGTCTTGACTCTTATATAAGAAATTATATATGTTATCAAAAAGAAAATTCTATATTTATAGTATGTTAAAATTACTGGTTTCTGTCCCAGACGGTTGTTAGATGATTTTTGGTTTCTGGCATAAAATTATTGATTTGTGGGTTAACCCCTTGGATGACTTCCACTATAATTGAGGGTGGAAAACATGCAACTGATAGATGCCCTTCAATGATAATTTTGCTTACTCGAATTGCATAGTGTCTCTATTCTTTGTATGCTCCAAATGATATTCATAGCAGAATACCATTGTGGGATTGGATGTCCCAGTCCTTATCAATGGTTGAATAGATTATTGGAAAAATTTTATATGGTCCTGATGGAAAACAAAGAGATTCATTGTCTTTTAGATGTTTTTTTAGAGTGGACTGACTATATATCATGAAATCCCCCTCAGAATGCCTCTGTATAGCATATATCATTTCTCATTCATTACTAAATTCACCTTCAACAAGAAAAAAGGTCCATACATAATGGATTAAGAAGATATGAGGATCTGTATAAGAATGTTTTCTGGATACATAATTACTTTTTGATTCTGAAGACGGTACAAAAGCAATGAATGAAGCCGTTAGTGAGGCTTCCTCTCTTATTGTGATAATTTTCTTAAAAATTATAGAAGCAGAGACCATATTAAGGCAAAAGCAACATACATAATAGGTATATATTGATAAGAGCTGGGGTATTAGTGTTTTTCTAGGTCGCCCACACCATGGTGAGACCATATGTAAATAAGCAAGTACAGAGTTACGTTTAAACCATGAGCTTCACTAGTTCAGAATAAAATCAAAATAGATTACAAAAATACCTTGGATTAAATTGAAAATCTGAGCTCACCATCAGAATAAAGGCGCTCCTGCAAACTCCCATTAGGAAAATATTCATACGCAAGAAGAAGGTGGTCAAAATATCCAATCAGCTGAAGCAAATATGGTGAATGCAGGAAGCTTAGAAGGTCCACTTGTAAGAAAATCCGCAAGTGCACAATGTCATCATAGAGGAAAAAATGAAAAATATTCCATCAATTGAAAGAAAAAAGGGTAGTGCTAAGTCCCCATAAACCATACCTCAACCTTGAATTCATGTTATCCTTGTTGGACATCTCTGTCAAGTTGTTTAATGATCGTCACTTTTCCATCAAGTAGGACACTCATATACACCAAACCAAAGCCCCCATTTCTAATCACATTGGTAGAGTTGAAGTTGTTTGTGGCAAATAGAAGTTGTTTATATGTGAAAAATTGTACTTCTGAAGGTGTTGACATGACCTGCATGGAAGAAACCAAATGATTGGTGTACTCTAATGAACTTTTCTCAAGATCTGTGCACATCACACAATGCTTCTCAATTCATATGTCAAACTTCTATAAAAAATGATAGACTGGTCCAAACATTGGGATTGATTAGTTGTCACTTGGCACCCATCATGACATTTGGGCATTTATAGGAACAGGATTAGGATCGTAGATGCTAGATTTCAATGCTATCTAGCTATGTTGCACGAGTTTCCGGTACGCGAGTACTTTGGGTACGTCAGAACGAGTATCTGGTACGGCTAGAAGCTTTGCCCAAATTTACAGGAAACGTCTAAATTGGGAGTGGCAATAATATAATATATTAAAAAATAAAATTTAATATATAGGATTTTTTTTAAATAGCGTAAAAATTAAATGTTTTAATGTACATTCCAAATTAAAATTTTAAATGAATTTTTAAATGATTCATTATTTAAGACAACCATATAAAGTTAAAACCAAAACTAAAATAGTATATATATTAAACACTTAGAAATATATATTTTCTTCCGTCTAAAGGTAATGATGCATTATGTTTATTTATGATGCATTACGTTTATTTATTTATTAAATTTCTTTAACAAGTCAAAATGATATAACATGTTGCATTATAAATACAATTAAAAAAAAACACACTTACTTTCTTTTCCTATATGGTTCTTTAATTCCAAAATTCTTATCTAACCAGAATCAAAATTTGTTAACATAAAAACACATATTATTAACAATGGTTTATTAAAATAATTCAATTTTACACGTTCTCTCTTTTTCAACCTTCCTGGCTTCCGATCTCCAAGGCACTAGTGAAATTGGAAGATAAGAATTGTTCCAACTTCATGATTATTTCTATTTCCTTGCTTTTTGTATTTACTATTCATGTTGAGTAGTGCCATTATTTTATAATGAAAAAATCAGTGAAACAACATAATTGAATTTTCAAAATTGGATGAATTTGGTAACTATGATTCAGCCGAGAAGTAAATAGATTCTAATAGAGAAATCAATCACCTCATTAACCTGTCGTAACAAACATTATTTCAATTTGATAAAATAATAAAAAAGTTAAAACTATATTCTTCCGTAAAATAATTAAAAAACTATACTCTTGGCTAAAATAATAATAAATATACACCATCAAAATTCATGGCTTTTTGAATCCAACTCTAAAACATTTGAGACGCAACGATGATGCCAATGCTAGCTTATACCGCATTCATTATTCTAGCAAATTTTTTTCTTAATTCCATTTTATAAAGGTTAAAAATGTAATCGAAAATTTTCCCAGAATGCAACAAAACGAGGGAAGAGAGTCTACGGAGATATAATTTTCAGCGCGTAAATATTAAAAGGATCGACGCGGTTTGATAGACGGTAACACCTCACACCTCAGCTGTTCTTTTTGCATCCCCAACAACTGATGAACATGAAGTTACTAATATTAGTGAAACAGGAAGCTGCCTTCGAAGCTCAGTCGTTGGGGCCAATGAATATATTCGCCATTATATATATTAATTTGAATAGTAATTTTGATCCATGTGGTAACGGGTTTGCCGCAGGCTCCCGATCCATGTTCTCACCAGAAACCCGCTCCGGAAACGGCAAAATTTCCAAACATAAGCTTCCGAAAAGCTCCAACGCTCCAGTCAAGGTTTCCGCCCATTTTGAAGCGTTTCGTACCCGCTCCAAAGCTCCCAGGAGCGGCGGAGCTTGGGGTACTTGCCCTCCAAGGACTGGGAGCGGTACCCGTGCATCATAGCTATCTAGCCTTGTTTTGGCAACCAATCAGACTAAACTTGTGCACCACAAAATTGCAAATCTTGAGTTTGTATATGATTAGGAGCTCAGTATTTAGCTAAAAATTGAAATTTCTCATAAATTCTTCAGACTTGAAGGACCGGATAGATCTCGTCACCAGGATTCCAACACAACTAGTTTCATCAAAATCCGAGTTTGTATAAGTGTGTTATGGTCTTTTTTTTGTTTATCCAAACATGTAAAAATTGTGCACAACAATGACACACTGTTGAGTTGGCAGTCCAATCAACACCTCAGGAATCTTCAGGGAATACTCTCCAATTTTTAGCTAGTGACACTGTGACAAGTGTCATATACAGATTCACCAATGTTGCTTGGGGAAGTTGAATTTAATCTCCTATTTCCTAAGGTTTGAATTATTACTATGGTGGATTATTTTAATGGTGAATTTTAGACCAATGGAGAAGGGCCATGTGGCGCAGCCAGAGGCTACCACATGCCCTCCCCCATGGCAAGGTTGGATGGCATACATTATTATTCCAATGTCCAAATTCAGGCGCATATATGTTTTATTCCAAAGTTTGAATCAAAGGTGGTTGGTGCATTTATTTGCAATGTATTACAGACATGTATTGTAGCCAAAGTTCGTAGACTAAGGTTCATCACATCGTGTTCACAAAAATGATTTGCGATTTTTGATAAGGTGGGTCCTACCAATCACATCGGGGGTTTAGGAGTGGACGTGAATACATTATCAGGTGGAGGATCTACAATTTCACGATAACGATAAGTGATGTGTTGGTAAGGTTATCGGATGCATAGCTACAATGCAATGCAGAGTTGCGATGTGATATATCACATCAGGGTATTGCAATCACAAGATGTAGCAGGCAACATAAAATGATTTATAATGGCCCTGCGATATATGATCTGTGATAAGTGATTGCGATCTGTGATCTATGATATGTGATATGCGATAAGGAATTGTGATTCAATCTACAGAAATTTAGATGCGTTAAGCCGTGTATTAATACAATAACAGATAAGTGCGGGTTAGCACTAAACATGCTTAACCCCACTTAAAAACCACTTATCTTAACATTAATCGCATACTTATCTTGGCGGCGCCTTTGCCGGACCCTCCAGATTCAGCGGAACTCTAGATTTGGTGGAGTTAGCTGGACATTTTCCAGAATTAATGGAGAAATTGGAGGGAAATTGGTTTTTTCCATAACTGAGGCAATATTCAACCAAATTGTGGGCCAATATAGTCATTCTAGATAGATTAAGGATGTTTTGGATCCATTGGAGCGGGTTACAGAGGCCACTGGAGACTGTAAACAAAATTTTTTCACAATTGACGCTAATACAAAGGCCCACACTATGAATCTAGACCAAGGAGATGTAGGCTAGGAGGGGTGAACTCCTTCATCAAAATATTGTGTATTTGTTTATGTCATTTGTGCTTGCTGTGTTTTATTTTTTTGTTGTTCAACATTGAGTTTCCATGCTTTTATGTTCATGAAATACATTAAATCTCATCCAGTTTAATGAAATATCACTCATAAACACTTGTATAAACCCTTGTATGATAAGAAAACCAAAGAAATTTCATGTTAATTCTGAAACTGATATTAGCACAACATTAACTAACAATCAATTTCGAATCTAGTTGGTATTAGAGTACAAGGTTGCTAAAGGTTTATTTTTTGCTTTGCTTGAGATTGTGCAAGAAGGGTTTTAATAGTTGCAATTTTGTGATGCTTACAAGGTTGAAGTTGTAGAGAGGAGAAGGGAATATATTGGTTGTTAGTCCTGAGATTAGGACAAGGAGAAAGAGAGCTGAGAAAGCATCATCTTCACCCAAATTTCCACTCAAAGCTGCACTTGAATCACCTCAAGTTCCATCTCCAACAGTTGAGATTGAAGAGGTACAAATTGTATAAGAAGTTGAAGTGATTGAAAAGGTACAAGCATCAGAGGTTGAGCTTGAATCTTTAGCCATTATCTCAAGTGTTAGAGAGAATAATGGACATTCATAAGAGGATGATGTCAAGAGATACTTCAAGGACATTCACAGAATGGTTAAAATTATGTTTGATGTATTCGCAAAATGAGCAGGAGAAGGTTCTAATCCTCTATAAGGAGAAGGAACTTCAGATGGTAAGAAGGATGAAGAGAAGAGTTCAAAGGGTAGCGGAGTAAAGCCACCTCCATCTCCACCATCTTCATCATCTGCATCATCTCCATCTGCATCATCTTCCACTTCCACCACAAAGACCACTCACACTCACTCAAAAGCCACAAAAGGAAAGACTCCATTACTCAAATTGGGCAATAAGTTTGAACTGCCCATGTACAATGGCGAGGTAAATGAAGAGAGGCTTGACAATTGGATACATCAATTGGAGGTATATTGCAAAATTCAAAACCTTCATGAGGATGACATAAAGATCCAGTTGGCTTCACTAAGGCTAGAAGGAGCTGCTCTAGTTTGGTGGGAACCAAAGACTCAAGAGGAAATGTGAATCCATGGTAAGATATCCATTTCTTGGGTTGAGTTTATTTATTCCATTAAAAGACGGTTTTATCCACTAGCCTACATGCAAAAAGCTATTATGAGTTGGAAAAATTTTAAGCAACTCAAGGGTCAAACAGTTCAAGAATATAACGAGGATTTTAGAAAGAGAGATTTGTTATTAGGAGTAAATTTGAATTCCCAAGATACACTCTTGAAATACATTGGGGGTTTACATTCCTATTTGAAGCATACTATTCTTATGTTCAACCCAAACAATTTAGATGAAGTTTGTGTACAAGCCACACACTTGGAGGCAAGGGGAAAACAAAACGTAGAGGAGAAAGGTGAAAGTGAGGGTAAAGGAAAAGGAAACTTTTATGGAAGAGGAAAAATAAATAGCACTGTAAAAAGAGAGAAGGAAAAACTCACATGCAAAAAGTATTCAAAGACTGGCCATGATGAAGACCACTATTGGAAACTTCATCTAGAATTGAAACCAAATAGACTAAAAGCCAAAGAGAAGGGGAAAATTTTTCTATATCTGAACATGACTTAGGGTCAGATTCAAGAGATGAAACAAACATTACAGTCATGGCTTTGAAAGGTAAACATGTTGCAAGCACTAGTACTTCAAATTGTTCAAATGATACTCATGATGAAGACACAAGAATATAAATTTTCCATATTAAGTTGTCTCTGAACATACCAAGATTGATACACTTTTTGATAGTGGGTCACAAGCTAACTTTATTTCCGAAGACTTGGTTAAGTGTAATATCCCAAAATCACGGATTCATCAAGACATCAACTGTATAACTGTCTTGATGTGATTAATAAGCTTATAATAGGCATAAGGAACATAAATAAATCATATTTAACAATAGAATCCACTTTATTTCAAATTTACAATCCAAAGGATGGGGAAAATCAACAATTTATGCACTAAAAAGCTTAATATCAGAGATTTACGTAAAAACATGGGATGGGGACGGTTTGATCTAATAGCTTAGGTCATGAGGGACCTATTCTCCTAATTTAAGCTCAAAATAAGCATTATAGCTAAGCTAAACAGTTCCTCCTTTCCCGACTAGTCTAGAAAACCCTGATTTCCCATGACTTTGCTAAACAGAAATTTCTGAATACTATGAGAGCGTAATTCTCGTTAAGTTTTCTAAAAAAAGTGATGGAAGATGACTGATATATAGCTTATATTTATCAAATAGCAGAGAAATAGAGGTTTAACCTCTTTTACACAAAGAAAAGGGCACCCGGCAAGGGTTTCCATCAATTTATATGTACCAAAAGTAGGACTGCAGAAAATAACGCAGTCTACTGCAACTCTGCATTAAACATGACTGAATATGATAATATCAACTTAGATAAATGAGGGGAGAAAATCTCTAACCCTTATAAGAAAAAATACATCAATCCTCCAAGGGATTGGCTGAAATACACAAAATAGCCAAAATGCCAGAGTTGCTGGGTAGCTGCTGCAACTCAAATCTGGAACTCAATAGAGAAGGCTAAATATGATGAACAAACTGAATTATACCTCCTCCAATGGATCTCCTAAGTTGAAGGCTTATCCTTACACTTTAGATCCTACCCTCCAATCAATTTGCAAAACCCGCAGCAAATGCACTATGAAAATAACGCAGCTATTGGAGAAAACTGCGCAGTAGGGGCAAGAATATGTGTTGGCATGATGCCAAGATCTGCAAATAAGCTCTCAAGATTCCAAACTTATCCTCCAAAGGAAAGAAAGATTCCCCCTCTGAAAAACAAGCAATAGAAGAGGTGTTGTGGAGTCTCCACGGTAACACCCTACAACACAGTATTATGTTGTTGCAGCAATAACACTGTCCTAGAGGATGATGCTTCGGTCTTGAACCAAAATAATAATGAGACAACCTCACCCGAGCAGGCACTCGAAGTCCCCCGGGGCTGAGGGTGAGATCTCCAAATGGAGACACTCGGTGCACTAAACAGTGCTGCAGACCAGTTAAACAACCAGCGTGCTCAAGAAGTCGAAATGACCAACTCAATATCATAAACATATGCATGAATGGAAATAGCTCTCCTCCCCTCCATTTATATAGCAATTGGAGACTCCTCATGGACCCTTCCTCTAGAAGCTTCCCTCCTATGTAGTGCTTTCCAACTCATACCCTACGCTAGTTGACTTGGTCAAACCTCTTTGCAAATACTCCTTTCACATATGAGGGTGTGAAATCTGGTTCCATGGCTGATCCCTTTTCATAATAGAGGGATTTTATTTATGTTTTTATTATCTTTGGGCCTCCTTACCCAATTATTTATGTTTTTATACATAATATCAGACCTAGTTGTAGTCAATTACATGAGGCTGCCAAATATGCTCTTGTAAAATGTTGGAGCGACATTCTTGCTACAATATTCCTTGCTTAACTTTAACCCCATAACAATTGGAGTTACGGTTGCTTTGTTGTGGTACATGTTAAACCTCTTAAAAACTTTTGCGACATATTTTGCTTGGGAAATAAAAATTCCATTTTCATTTTGCTTTACTTCTATGCCCAAGAAGTATCTCAATAAACCCAAATCAGTCATTTCAAATTCACTCTTCATGACTGCTTTAAAATCAGCAATGAGAGAAACTTCATTTCCTGTGAAAACAAATCATCTACATATAAAACAACGTTAAGGATATTACCATCATTTTCCTTTATGTAGAGTGTGGGTTCACCATCACATTTTTCAAACCCATTTTCTATCAGGTAAGCATCAATTATGTTGTACCATGCTCTTGGTGCTTGCTTCAACCCATAAAGAGTTTTCTTCAACTTGCACACTTTGTGCTCTTGGCCTCGAATCTCATAGCCTGGAGGTTGTTCAACATATACCTCCTCTTTCAACACTCCATTCAGAAATGCTGATTTCACATCCATTTGGTAGACTTTCCATTTTTTTTGTGCTGCTATGGACAACACTGTCTGCACTATTTCCATCATTGCAACTAGTGTAAAGGTTTCTTCATAGGCTCTTCATTGTTTCCGCTTGTAGCATTTCACAACAAGTCTTGCTTTGTGCCTTTATATCTTGCAATCAAAATTGCTCTTGGTTTTATAGACCCATTTTACTCCAAGGGCTTCTTTACCTTTTGGGAGGTCCACTAACTCCCATGTGTCATTATTTTCTATTGCACCAATCTCTTTTTTCATTGCTTCAATCCATTTTTCTTCTTTTAATACATCTTAAAAATGAATTGGGTCATCAACATGACAATACAAAGAAAAGAAAAAGTTCAGATCACTACCATTATCAACTTCTTGCTCATAGATTTCACTCAAATTTCTGAATCTTGGTCTTCTTGGTGTGCTTGGAGTTCCACTTGAACTCGAGGGAGTTTCTGATCCATGTGGTGTGCTTGGAGAAGCACTTCATTGATTTCTCAAGGTTGTTATATTTCCCGCTTGTGGTGTGCTCTATTGTGTTTGTGTAGGTGGAGGAGGAACCACCGTGGAGGAATTATTTGCTGTTGTGCATTACTCTTGCTCTTCGCCAGACATACATGTCTTCACATTCATTATTTTCTCTATGCTTCCATTCGAAGCTTCCTCTTCAATAATCTACACATCTCTGCTGATTATAAATTTCTTAGTGGATGGATTATAGAGCTTGTAAGCCTTGGGCTCATCACTGTATCCAAAAAAGATACACTTCTCCCCCTTGTTGTCCAACTTCTTCCTTAGTTGATCTAGGACGTGTGCATATGCCACACATCCAAATACTTTCATGTGAGTGACAAATTGCTTCTTCCACTCCATGCTTCTTTCGGAACTCTATTCATAACAGGTTTGGTTGGGCATCTATTCAAAATATACGCTGCGCAATTGACAGCTTCATCCCAATACTCATTTGGCAAATGTTTTTCCTTCAGCATACTTCTGAGCATGTCCATGATGGTCATGTTCTTCCTTTCTGCAACACCATTTTTTTGTGGTGTGTACATTGTGGTAAACTTCTTTTCTATGCCATTTTCCCTACAGAAATGTAGGAAATATTTGGAGATGTATTCTCCACCACTGTCAGTTCTTAACACTTTGATGTAGTGCCCACTGTGCTTCTCAACAAGAGCTTTGAAGTGGTAGAACTGTTCAAGCACTTCACTCTTTTGTTTCAAGAATTAAACCCATGTTTTTCTATCGTAATCATTTATGAATGTCAAAATATATTGACTGCCAGCTAATGATGGCATTTGCATTGGTCCACACAAATCTGAGTGGACAATCTCTAGGGTGCCTTTTCCCTTACACTCTTTCTTGTTGGAAAGGATTCTCTGTGTTGTTTGCCCAAGATGCAGCCTTCACATACGCTGTCTGGTTTCTCAATGAGTGGTATTCCTTTTACCATCCCTTTTCTATGCAAGAGATTCAAACCTCCAAAATTGAGATGTCCAAATCTCAAATTCCATAACCAGTTTTCATCTTTCACTTCTTCTTGAAAGACCTCTTATGTGACTGTTGTTACCACACCTCCTTCCTTCAGGTATGTTCAGAGCTTGAGAGGAAACATCCTATTCTTTGTCATATTCACTTCTGCAATGACTCTTTTACTTGGTGGTATGTCCATAATAGTACACACATTATTCTTAAAAAATACATTGTAGCCCTTATTCACGAGTTTTCCAATGCTTAGAAGGTTACATTTTAGGTTAGGTACATAATAAACATATGGCACAAACTTATTTTCTCCCTTCCTTTTGAGTATTTATGCTCTTCCTTTTCCCTTGACAGAGACTTTGCTATTAGTCCCCGTTGTCACTTCAGACTTCACATCTTCATCCAGATTGGAAAACATTTCTATGTTTCTAGTCATGTGTTTACTACAACCTGAGTCTAAGAACCATACGTGTTCATTTTTTTCTTATGCTACATTACATGTTAAAATCACATTACTCTGGTTCTTATCTTCCTTTGCAAAATTAAAATTTGCCTATTATTCATGTCATTTTGTTTCTTTCAACATTCATTGGCATAATGCCCATACTCTTTACAATAATGACACTGGACTCAGGATTTATCATACCTTTTTCCTTTCAATTGACTCTAGCTTGAGCCTTTGCTTTGATTCTGCTTTCTGCCCCTTTTGCTTGTGCTTGCAGGGTTGTTTCTTCCACTTGTCTATGGGTTTCTTCCTTTTCCTTGGTAGTTTGATCTTCCTTGACCTCTACCTCGACCAAAAGACATATATGTTATGTTCAGTCTATGTTCATGAGACATCATTGATGCACAAAACTCATCCACTGAAAATTGTGAGAGATCCTTTGTCTCTTCTATTGCCACTACTATGGCGTAAAATTTTGAGGGTAGACTTACCAAGATTTTCTCCACTATTCTTCTTTCCTAAAGTGTCTCTCCATGAGACCTTATCTGGGTAACCAACCCAATCACATGTGTGAAGAATGAGTTGATGTTTTAAGACTCTTTCATATAGAGAGTTTCAAAGTCTCTCCTTATAATTTGTATCTTTGTTGTCTTCACCTTCTCCATGCCTTGATAGGCTATCTTAAGAATATCCCACACCTCCTTAGACTTCGTTGTTGTTGCAATCCTTAGGAATATACTCTCGTGTACTGTTTGATAGAGATAGAAGAGGGCTTTGGATTCCTTCTTCCTATTATCTCTCAACAAGTCTCTTTCTATTGTTGTCAAAGCATCCAGCGCTGATGCGTCTGCTGGTTCTTGGAAACCTTGTTCCACCAGCTCCCATATATATTGTGAAGCAAACAGGGCTCTCATTGTAATGGCCCAATAATAATAATTCTTCCCATTAAACTGTGGTAGTGGGGAATTTGTTAGGCTTGTGCCTGCTACTGCCATTCTAACTGTGTTAAACAAAAAATCAACTTGATCATGTCAAACAGAAGCTTTCTCGCTGCATGGAGAAATCTGCTTCTCAAAAATAAATCTTACAGCTTCTGCAGTGAAGAGTGATCTCATGCGTCTTTCACTGAGAGCCTAGACTGGCTCTGATACCATGTTGGAAATTCCAATGGTAAGCTCTGATACCATGTTGGAAATTCTGAATGCAATAATACAGAGGAAATGTGTTTCCCCAATCACATAGAATACAAACCATATGCGCAAATTAATATTAACATTCATAGACAGGCATCGATACACGGGAGAGGAACTAATTTTTGTTTCTATTCCATCACACTTTCAAAATAAAATCACATTTATTTTAATAAAAAGTGGCCAAAAACTTAAAACCTAATTCTAATCAATGTTGTTCAATGTTGAACTGACGTTCAACAACATTTTGTCCTTGGGCCGTTGAAAGACCTATTTCTGCATTTAATCAACACACAAGCTGTATTCTGATCTTACACAAAAAAACATGCAAAGACGTGTTCAAACACACAAACTAGCGGACATCAAATTTTATGTGATTCGACTCGAGTCCTCATCGCATCTGGACCCTCATCGCAGATCACAGATCGTCGAGCTTAACTTTTATCTGGCGCGAACATGGATAAACATAAGAGGTTGTGAGCGAGATTTGCGATGGCGTAATCGCATCGCAGAACAAATAACATATGCTACGACACTTTATGGGAAAAAATAAACAGTTGCGAATGCAATGTACAATAGCATGATCACATCACATATCAAATAAATTAACTTGCAGCTGCGGAAAGGTAAGTGGTAAACAATGCGAAGTGCGCTCTACGGGAAGCTAAACAATAGTAAGTGCAAAAATGCGAAATACAAAGAAATGAATGGAAAACAAAAGGTATGGTCCATACGGTAAGTTATAAGGTGGGTCCCGCCAGATATCGCATCGGCGGTAAAAAAACATATGGTGAATGGCTTAAATGATAAAACAAAAGACTTGCGATTTGTGCGCTGCGGGAAAAAAGTAAGTCAATGCGGTAGATGGAATTAAACACAGAGTTTAAGGCTCGGTACTATGTTTTGATCTTTGTGTGGATTGCATGAAAATTCCTCTAGCTTCTCGGATCTATTGTTGTCCTTCTCTGTCGTTAAAACATTTATGAAATTTTGGGTTGTGCCACTTCCCATTCATGGCGGTGATAAGAGTTGGGGTATTTAATGTTTTTCCAAGTCTCCCACACCATGGTGAGACCATATGTAAATAAGCAAGCACAAATTTATGTTTAAAGCCTGAGTTATGTTTAAACCTTCAGCTTCACTAGTTCATAATCAAATCAAAATCGATCTTACAAAAATCTCTTGGAGTAAATTAACAATCTGAAATAACTATCAGAATAAAGGTGCTTCTGAAAACTCCCATTAGGCATATACTCATACACAATAAGACAACGATCTTAATCCGCAGAGTAGCCAATCATCTGAAAAAAATATGGTGAATGCAGGCGGATTAGAAGGTTCACCTATAAGAAAATTTGCAAGTTCACAATGTCATCATAGAGGAAAAAACAGAAAATCTTCCATCAATTGAATTCAAGCAAAAATGGCAGTGCTAAGTCCCTAGAAACCAAACCTCAACTCTAAATTCATGTTCTCCTTGTTGTCCATATCTGTCAAGTTGTTTAATGGTCGTCACTTTGCCATCAAGCAAGACACTCCTATACACAAAACCAGAGCTGCCATTTCCACTCACATTGGTAGAGCTGAAGTTTTTTGTGGCAAATAGAAGTTGTTTATATGTGAAAACCTATACTTTCAGAGGCGTTGAGATGACCTGCATGGAAGAAACTGAAGGATTATTGTACTCTGCTGAAATTTTCTTCATATCCTCACACATCACACAATGATTCTAACTTCATCCATAGAACTTCTGCAAACAACGATAGACTGATCCAGATATTGGGTTGATTAGTTGTCGCTTGGTACCCCTCATGATATTTAGGCATTTACAGGAACACGATTAGGATCCTGGACGCTGGATTTAAATGCTAACTAGTCTGGTTTTGGCAACTAGCCAGATGAGTCTGAACTTGTGCACATCAAGGTTGTAAAGCTTGATTTTGTATATCTTGAACTTTAACATATTTGATAAAATGGTTGTGTGTGAACGAAAAATATGCATGTCAATCTTATCAATCTCTAGATGCATGTTCAATGGGGTTTATATGTGTTTGGATTAGTATTCATATTCAATACACCATCTAGTTCAATGGACCTAATACACTATCCAGATTTAGTATAGCATTACATTGATACTAAAGGAGTATCATCATCCTAAAGGAGAGGTGGAGGATCTTCTTTGATTTCACAGTGCCATTATCATTTCTTTTTCAAAAATAAGAAAGATGTCATATGGTTTTTTTTATTATTATTTTGCAATGATTATGTGTGGAATGACATTTTTTCTGATCTTCCTTGTTAGAAAAGTGAAGTTGTTAAATATATATTTGATGAATATTTCTTCATTTTTCCATTCTAGGGGATCTCTTTTGCATTTAAGGTCCATTAAATGATGGTATACTTGCAATAAATTGAGGTTGCCAAGGCCAGGGTAGAAAAAAAAGCAACAAAATATGGCTATAGCGGATAAGGGATTGTCAACATCTTTAAAAAATGAACAAGAAATGTATATTGCACGAAAAGAATTTTCATGCATTTAAGAGAACAAGGATTGTTCTCTTAATGCTATAATAGATGAATATTTTAAGCTCAAGGATTTTGAAGATGAACGTTCGTGATTCTTGTTAGATTTGGATGCTCAAAAAATGTAGTTGGGATGATGAGAGGAAAAGGGACCATTCTGAAAAGAAAGAACTTGAATAAATTATGATGAGACATATGATGGTTACTAAAGAACTCTCTGCCACAAAATCGAAACTAAAGTCTGCTTAGAACAAATTGGCTAAATCATTGTTAATGATTGAGATTTTTATGTTAGAAAACCACAAATGGAAAGTTGAAAAGGAAGGTCTACTTAAAGATTTTGCTAATGCTCATTGTAATATTTCTGATAAGGAAAATTAGGTCTCATCTTTGTGCTTTATGCTAATTGATGTGAAGTTGATTGATGCTGAAAAAACCATTGGGGATGTTTTTTTGTTTAGGGCGTTCAAGGAATTTATGAATTTTTGGTTATTTAGCAATGTAATCCATGAGGATACTTATAACAATCCAAGGAGATATTTACCCAGTACCAACCTTGGTGGGCATGAAACAACATGGCATCGATTTGTTGGCAAATGTACAAACCTTGGCATTTACATGCAATCTAAATTACAACAAGGTTAAACAAAATATGTCCAAAACAACATTTAAACCCAAAAAGAGTAATGGTAGCATAAAAATTAAGCCCCCAAAGAGTATTGGTAGCATACAAATATTACATATGCCCCAAATTTGCGAACTTTTATTCAATCTTCCATGCCATACTTCACATATTAAGATACAGTAGGAAGGATTGGATAAAATTGCATTTATTCATAAATTTAAACATAGTAAAAATTACAATGGAAAAAGAGATGAAATAAATATATGCTTCCAGTAATGTATGAAGAATTCAAATTTGGTAAACATTACTCATGCCAAAATTTGAAAAACGCCAGAGAAAATCACTTCAAAAATCTCAAGAAGTGGCCTTCAACACTCTATTCCTGAAGAAGCAGAGCAACAGAGAGCTCACAACACTCTGTTGTACCATTCAATCTGGGTTCAAAACATCAAGCTACAGGCTTCCCGAAATATGTCCTAAAGCAAGCAAGTAAACATCAAACCAATCGATTTTGGGAGTATTAACTACAAGAAGTATTTAAAAAATACATCATCCTTCACTAAATACATTGAATGACAAGAAATAATAAAAAGGGTTGAAGATATTGGGCATTGGTTTGCACATATAGAAAGTTTACATATGTCTCACACATTTTTAATTGTTAGGTTGATGTATACCTACTCAATAGAGGCATACCTACTCATTATTGCAGAAGAAAAGTGGTTGATAGGTTAGACTTTAGTTTAAGGAAAAGAAGATAAAGTATAATCTCCAAAAAGGGATATTGATAAAGTATTCCATGTACAAATCCATTCCATGACCATATATATATTTTTACATTCCCTAACCATATATATATATATATATATATATATATATATATATATATATATATATATATATATATATGCTTTGTATTTGCCACAAGGTCCAAGGAATTCTCGTGTGTATTGAATACTTCAAGGTCCGGAGGCTTTTTAGTTATTAGGGTTACCTATAGAAACTTGAAGGGTTTTTAGTTATTGCACTACACACGCAGTGTTACAAAACTCTGCTTCACTGTCTCTGTCTTTCTATTCTGGCTTCAGGAAAAATTACACACACATTCACATTTATTTTTCCCTTCGGCCTTTTTTATATGTTATGATTTTCTAATTATATATATATTGTAAATATATATATTTACAATATATATGTTATACAACATATAGTCCCAAGTTCTAAGACTTAGTGAAATAAAACTTGTCGCGACGTTAGAACATATGAAAACATTACACTAAGTTTTAGAACCTTATTTCATCGTGTGCATATAAAAAAAAAAAATGAAACTTTAAGCCTAAGGTATTAAACCTTATCCAAATTCATTTCATGGATTTGTAACAACTTTATGAAAACCGGTTTATGCGTTTATCGCATCCTTTCAAAGAATGGCTGACTGCGCATCGGATTTGCACGATAACACTGCTATTGGTTGGAGGGTACACACGCTAGCGGAATTCAAATTCAATTAAAAATGTTTCATGAACCTTATCACATCCATTTTGAGGATGGGTGACGTATGCAAAAAAAAAATGTGTGATACGTTTCCTATTGGCTGGCGGCCTGGTGACTTGGCGGAGGTGGGACCGATCGTCGCGATGGGTTGTGGACTGTGGTTACGTAGGCAGGAGGTAGTGTGAACAGCACGCGATTGGTTACGGTCTTTGACGTGGTGGAGGTGGGTTCCACGCAGGTGACGTAGGCGATTCAAAATGAAATGCGTGGTAAGTACAAACGGTGGTTGGTGTATTCATTTAATGGCAGTAAGGCTGGTATTTGAATGCGGGGTTGCGCGGTCAGACCATGAATTTCACTGCGGACAAACTCTTCTGGAATTACACGGCCATAATTATTATACTTGACTTTGCATTTAATTTTTTTTATAATTTAATGGGTTTAAATTTTCTCAATAAAATATTAGAAATAAAAGCTATTGTGTGGAAAGGATTATATCTATATATATATATATCAACTTTGTTTGATATTTGATAGCCTAAATTACCTATATTTTATTATTATACTTTCATTAATATAATCTTAAAACTTATTAGTAAATTCAAATTTATTAGGATAAGTGTGTTTATTATATTTGCATTTTATTGGTTGATATAATTTTTATTTTAGTTTTTATAATTTCAAATATTATGATTTTACTGTGACTTAATTTGCAAATTCTTAAATATTTTATAAATCTTATGATCATAGGTGAAGTTAAATGGTGGACTTCACACATGTTTATTAAGTATGAGCATAAACATAGTTTATTTTTTGTGCTTCCTTTTCTGCATAGCAATATTGATAGCTTGTTGTTATAGTATGACCTAAATTTTGGATTTTTAGAGATCCCCTACCAATACCCATTACTATTTAAATGACATGGTTTTACTTGAATAAAAGAAATGAATCAAAACCTACCTCATTACTGATCACCACCAAATTATTTTAAGTCGTATAATCGTCCTAAATAAAAATGATAATTCAACACTCATTTATTCATCCCAACAAGTTATGATTGTGAGACAAGTGATTGATAACTTAGTTACCATATGATTTCTCACTTTCTTAAAAAAAACAATAATAATCTATCAAACAAAAATATAATGATTAAAATCAATAGCTAATATAGTTGTACACTATATTATCATGAAATATCAATTTTAACAATTAAAATATTGAGTTATTCAATATTATAAAAATTTTAATATCAAATTATCCTATAACATATCATTATTGAAATGAATACATGTATCTATTACACTATAATTTTATATAAGTATTGAAACAAGCATATATTATCTAATATGAATTTAAAACCTTATTTTATAATAAACAACCAAAAATTATATATAAACAATTTATAAAATAATATTTTTACACATTGTAATGATTCAACTAATCAACATATTATAACTTTTATTTTATATGAATAATAATTTTTGCACTAATATAGATTTATCTTTACCTCTCAATCTACCATGCACCTAAAGGGATTAAATCTCTCAAGGTGCATACTTCTTTTGAGTGCAAAACTTGAGAAAAGTTTTGATGGGTTTGATTTTTCCTAGCTTTTGGTAGATCTAGACTTAAAATGAATCTATCTGGTTTTTTACAAAACCCTAATAAAAAATTTTAACTATAAGAAATTTTTAATTTTCACTTATTTTATATAATATATAAAAAAAAAACTTTTGTATAATCCCTCTCTCAAGTGAAAATATAAGAAAATTAATAATTGGATTATGATATATTTTCTCATTAAAAAAGAAAAGAAAAGAAAAAAAAAGAAAACAAACAAATTATCATATAATAACTAAAATCAATATCTAATATAATATTATACTATATTATCATCAAATATTTTATTAACAATTAATATATTGAATTATTCAATATTACCAAATTTAAGACATCAAATTATCTTATAATATATCATTGTTCAGATAAATTTAAAAATGTATTTTTTTAATAAGCAACAAATATATAAATTATATATAAACCATTTATAAAATAATATTTTTAAGCATTATAATAATTTATGTCATTTATTAGAATTATATATAAACAATTTATAAATAATATTTAAATCCATTGTAATGGTTTATGACATATATTCAATATGAACCATAATTCTACTTGAATTGTAATTCTAGTTTATTCAAATAAAATATATTAGTAATTTATTATTATAATATTGACATTTTATTTATTATTGTTCATGGGTTTTGGATAGAGGGTGATCGAGTGAGCTCTCTTTGATGTGAAGTGTCCCCATGAGCATAGTGGAGACATTAGGCACAATGGGCTCGTGTCACCATGTATGCATTGAAGACTCCAAAGTCATTACTAAAGTGGATCACCCTCTACAAGTAATTTCTCCCCCTTTCTTTGGGATTTATGTAGCCTTTTATCTTTACTTTTTTCTTCCCTCTTTGGTTTTATTCTCATTCCTTTGATTATATTTTTTCTCCTTTAATCATTATCCTTTAGTTCTCTTTTTCTTTGGTTATTTTTTATATAGAATTACCATATATTATATATTATCCCTTCAATTATAATAAATATAATAAAGATTCTTAACTTTAAATTAAAATATTTGTAAATCAAATTTGAAATTTTTTTATTGTCACGTCTATCAACATGTAAATTACCATCATAAAAAAATAAATAAAAAATTACTTGTCGTACCTAACGGTCAGCATATCACAACACATGTCCATAACACAATTACCTGCACAACTACATACAATCAAGAGCACATAAATTTTGTTTTTAATGGGAATCCTCCCATTGATTCGATCATATAAATATTTAACTCGTGGGAGCTTATGGCGGGTCAAGTTGTGTATTTTATAGAACTGTCATGTTTTATATATATATATATGTATTACATTATCCAACCATTTATTGTTTCCGCATATAAATTGTACCTATGGTGATTGTGTTGTCTGTCATGTTTATTGATCTGCTAATTATTAATGAATCTCGGAACGTGTTGCCCCACCTGGCAATTGAATCCGCCTTCTGAGAGATGGGCTGTTAATTGCGCTCCATTGTCCAGCGGTACTATTTACATGTGTCCTCCTACCCTTGGAATTCTTCATTTCCCTCCAAGGGAGGAAAGAGAAACTTCAGCGCTCATGCCAGAACTCAATGAACTCAGTGGGTTTTCTCTTCGACTGTTAGTCTGTGAGAGGAAAGGGTTTAGATTCGGCATTCTCTGCCAATCTCCAACAGAGCTCCACGAATTTTTCGCTTGTCTGGGGTTTCACTTGGCATTTTTCTCAACTTGGCTCCGAGGAATTGCAAACTCCGTCGGGTTCTATAAATGTCTCAGGTTTGGTCCCTCGGTTGCGTTCATCCACAACTCTGTACTTAGACCCTAACTAGTTGTTTCAATCTCTGCTTGCTTTTTTCTACATGCTTGGATTTTGGCTTAACTTTCTTTCATTCTACTCTTACAGGGTCTATCTTGGCAGAGGACCACGTCTGATACGGGACCAGCCCCAGAGCATAACTTCCACAGCGAGCCGCGTCTAATTCTGCAATGCTAAGGGTAAATACTCGTTTCCAGCCTGCTTTTCATAAACTTATAGCATGATTCGATTCTCTTTTCTTACCAGCTGGAGGACTAATCTGTATGGTCCATGATTTTCTTTTTATAGGTGGCTCCGACCACTATCTCATACAGGTAACCATTTTTACTTATTTGTGAATTAAGTAAAGGGTTTGAGCTATCACCCTCCAATGTTTACCATAAACCCTTACAAATTGCTAAGTTGATGACTGGTTGCCCCTATTTACAGGTACGAGGAGTTTCATTCTGTTGACTTTAACCCTTGGCCGGCGTTTACCTCGGCTGACTTTTCTTCGCTCTATTGTAATAGGTATTTGTGTTTTTTCAAAGGGTTAAATCCTCTCCGAAATTGCTCTGTCACGGCTTGGTTTTCGCCTTCCAACAATCTTTGTTTTCTTTTCAAAGTGGGCTTGCCACCGGTGTTGGGGTTTCTTAGAGTACCGAGAAGCTATACCCTGTAGGAGACGAGTTTTATTGTTTTATGTAATAATTCCTTTTGTTGAGAGAAGGGGTTTTATCCCTGAACATTCTTATGGACGCAACTCTATGAATACTGTTTTCTGAGGATTCGGTGATAAACTCGGCCAATGGTTATGGCCTTAAATACCCCAGCGACACTGTTTTACTTAGTTTACTTATAATGTTAAATGTTCATCTGTTTTTCTATAACATGGTTTGTCGATACAACGTCTTGGCGCTGTACATTCGAGTTCTTATATTTTGCCTACCCGCAAGCTTGAAAAGAGTTTTGTTGTGCGGGTTTATTTCTCTTGTTGGTATTGCAATGCACATGTCTTCATTTTGCATGCACCCGAGACTATTCCTGTTCTCTTAGTTCTGTTTCGTGCCGATAATTAGGAAATGTATCGCTTCGCCCTTCGACAGTTCTCTGTCTGTAAGGGTTTATTTACAGGGGTTTGTAAATTGCACATTTTAATTGGTTACCCTCATTTCTACAGGTTATATGGCAGTTTTTTCGTTTTTCTATTATACTGTTACAACATCGTGGTCTCTATACTTGCTATTATTTTACTGTTATCACGTGCTACGTTTAGACTCTATGAGTAGAAAGAAATAGAGACTTACTTATACTTCGCTTGCAGAACTTATTTCTTCTAGTAATAAGCTTTATAGATCACAAATTATAGTAATTATTTACTTTACTACAGTTTTTGTTTCTGTCTCATTAGATAAACACTGTAGAAAAGGAAAATAGCAGAATATACATTTCACTAACTAATTTCTCCATTCTATTAGGAGATCAGTAGGTAATTCTCTCTACAGTACTGCTATCTTCTATTTATGCATCACATAACTTGCATACTTTGTTTATACTAACCGAAAGACTTCCACACAAAGTTCATTTTAAATTAAATAATTAAATGAACAGTATACTTATCTGTAATCATAGAAATTAAGTTGTTGTCCTCCCAACCATCAAGGGAGGCGATTACGTCCTCCGCTTGCCCCCTAGCCCTAGAATCTGGATGGTGCCACGAGCAACAGTGGAAATATTTCTGCTATGACCTCTGGATGGCCAATCAAGTCATGATCAGACAATCTGGTTCACAAGGGTTGCAGAAGCTATTTTCAACTGGACCTCCTCCAGCTCTAGAAAATACTTCACCCTCCTTCCAAGAATTACAGAACCCCCTCTCCTCTCCTAGGATCCAATTTATCCTCAGAGGAGAGGGTAATTGTTTTTCCAACTGTTCCCAAGCACCTCCTATTCTTGGAAACGTTTTACCAACAACTTAAAAGATTTTATTTTCATTAACTAGTCCTCCTACTTTAATTATTCTCAATAAAATAATTTGTTTTTTTTTTATCTAACATAAAACTTCAAGTCTTTTTCCTTTGCCAGAAATTTAAAATAATAAAAGTCTTTAACTAGTTAATACTAGTTAACTCGAATGAGGCTGTTACATCCTCCCCCCCTGGAAGTAACACCGTCCTCGGTGTCTCAGCCCAGCCCTATGAAGAGCTCCGGGTAAGCTTCCCGCATAAATTTATCATCCTCCAAAGTAGCTTCATCGGGTCCAAAGTGCTTCCACTACACTTTTACCTGGATGATTGCTCGTTTGCGGAGCTCAATCTCTCTTCTGTCAAGTATGCGTTGCGGCTCGACCAGAAACTCGTTGTCTGGTTCTATCTGAAAAAGCAAGTATTTTAAGTCAGCATACAACAATTATTCATAACTTTAAGTTAGGATTCCTATTCCTTTCCCTACCTGAATATTTTGCCAATGAATCACATGTCTTTCATCATGTACATATCGCTTCAGTAAGGACACATGGAATACATTGTGTACTTGAATATGGCTGGGTAGGGCTAGTCTATAAGCTACTGGTCCCACCCTTTCCAGTATCTGGAAAGGTCCACAATACCGGGGAGCCAGTTTGGCACAGGAGGTCCATCTCATGGTACTCCTCTTGGGTTTAATTCTTACATATACGTGGTCGCCTACAGAGAATTCACGGTAGGACCTTTTCTTGTCTGCGTACATCTTTTGTCTATCCTGCACAGCCTTCAGATTCTACCTTATTCTTTTGACTTCAGCTTCCATATCAGCCAACATTTCAAGTCCCAACAATAATTTTGTTTCTGGACTGCTCCAGTTTATGGGTGTACGGCATTGCCTCCCGTACAATGCCTCAAAGGGACTCATTTTTAAAGATTCCTGATACCCGTTGTTGTAGGCAAACTCCACCAAATGCAAGTAATCCTCCCACTTGGCCGGTTGCTACATCATGTACATGCGCAACATGTCTTCTAGAATTTGGTTTACCCACTCCGTCTGCCCATCAGTCTGAGGATGATAGGCAGTACTAAAGTGTATCTGCATTCCCAGACCGGAAAACAAGGTTTTCCAGAATGCGGATGTAAACTTAACATCCCGATCAGAAATTACAGTTTTAGGTATGCCATGTAACCTAAATATTTCTTTCATAAATATATCCACAATCTGTACCGTTTTGTAGGTAGAATGTACAGGTGTGAAATGGGAAGATTTGCTTAATCTGTCTACGACCACCATGGTGGAATCATTTTATTTTCCTTGTTCGTGGTAGTCCTGTGATGAAGTCCAAGGAGATAACCTCCCACTTCCACTCAGGAATGGGTATGGGTTGCAGTAGGCCTGCAGGATGCTGATGCTCCACTTTAACTTGTTGACATTCCAAGCATTTTCTTAGATATTCTGCAATATTATTTCGCATACTTGGCCAATAATATACCTTTATTAATGCAGTGAGCATTTTTTGATAGCCTGGATGACCAGCATAATTGTTGCGGTGGAATTCATTCAGGATTAACTCCTTAAGACCTGTACGATTAGGCACATAGATTCTTTCATAAAAGGTCAATACCTGATCTTCATTCTTTCCAAATTCTGATGACTTGCCTTGCTTTTCATTATCCTCCATTTGCCGCCATAAATTTTGGTATTCCGGGTCTTTCAGTGCTTCTTCTTTTAACTATTCCAACAATGGACTTACTGGCTGACTGTAATATAAGGCATAAATACTTTGCAGTTTTCTGCTCAACGCATCTGCTACTCGGTTTTCCTTCCCCTTAACATGCTAGATTTCCATGTCGAATTCACTCAAAAAGGAATTCCATCTTGCCTGTCTAGAATTTAAATCTGCCTGCTTGAAATAATTAGTCAAGCTGCTATGGTCTGTTTTAAGTATAAATCTTTTACCCAGCAGGTAATGCCTCCATACTCGGAGAGCGTGCACCACCGCTGTGAGTTCCAAGTCATAGGCAGAATATTTCTGCTCATGTTCTTTCAGCTTCCTAGACTCGTAGGCTACCACTTTTCCCTCTTGATTTAATATCGCACCAACTCCTTCCTTGCTGGCATCGGTGCAAACCTCATAGTCTTTTCTGGGGTCAGCTACCTTCAGTACTAGTGCTGTGGTTAGGAGTTGTTTCAGATTTTCGAAGCTGTTCTGACATTCATTTTTCCATTTAAAAGGCTTTCCTTTCTTCTGCAAAGATGTAATGGGAAAAGCAATCTTAGAAAACCCTTCTATAATATCCAACTAGTCCCATAAATGATCTAATGTTTGCTACATTCTGAGGTACCCGCCATTCCATAATAGTTTTGATCTTCTCGGGGTCCACCGATATCCCTTCAACGGATATAACGTGTCCAAAGTATTGGATTTCTGATTTGAAGAAATCGCATTTGCTAAACTTGGCATAAAGCTGATGTTTCCTCATCATTTCTAAAACTATTCTTAAATATTCTTTATGCTCTTCCTCACTTTTTGAATATACTAGTATGTCATCTATGAAAATAAGTACAAAATTATCCAAAAATTGATGAAATATGTCATTCATCAACCTCATGAAGGTTGCTGGTGCGTTTTTCAAGCCAAAGGGCAGCACTACAAACTCATAGTACCCATAATGTGTGCGGAACGTTGTTTTACAGATTTCCTTATCCTTGATCCGAATCTGATGATACCTGGACCTTAGATCTATCTTAGAGAACACCTTAGCCCCTCTCACTTGATCAAATAAGTCATCGATTCTTGGTAAGGGGTATTTGTTCTTAACCGTCAGCTTATTGAGCTGCCTGTAGTCCATGCACATGCGTAAATTTCCATCTTTCTTCTTAACAAAAAGGACTGGTGCTCCCCAAGGAGACACACTTGGGTGGATATAGCCCTTGTCCATTAATTCCTGTAACTGCATCTTTAGCTCTGTTAATTCTGGGACACTCATTCTATAAGGCGCTCTTGACACCGGGGTGGCTCTTGGCAGCAATTCAATGGTGAAATCAATATCCCTCTTAGGTGGCAATCCCGGTATGTTTTCTAGAAACACATCCAGGAATTCCTGTACCACAGGAATATCCTCCATTATTGGAGCTTTTTCCTTGGAATCTGCATACCCTACTTGGATGGCATACAACTGACATCCTTTCTGGATACACTTGCCCATTTGAGATGCTGTTATAGGATGTAGTTGTACTGGTCTTTTAATTCCTTGAATTTCTTTACGCGTACCATCTGGCATTCTGAGATGAATGACCTTTTCTTTGCAGTCCACTAGGGTCCAGTGTCTTTCCAGCCAATCCATTCCCAATAACACGTCATAAGATCCCAATGGTAAGATATTTAAGTCTACTTGTAACTACTGCTCTGCTACTTCCAAAACATAGTTAGGAATTTTCGCAGTTACCTTACGCTTTGCCCCGGTAGCTAGTTGAACTAACCAGGAGCTCTTAAATTTCTGCTTTTTTAATTTGCACGTTTCCACTATTTTAGGACTTACATAACTTAAACTTGCTCCAGGATCTACTAAAATCAAAATAGGTTTGGTTAGTATAGTACCTTCCAATTCAATCATCGTGGGCTGGAAATCAGCCTGTCGGTCCTCCAAGGCTGCATTTATGCGAGGTACATTTCGCGCCACGTCTCCCACTGTAGATGCCTCTTGCAGATTTGCTACAGTCTCATTTTTATTCCGTTGGGGACATTTTTTATAGTAATGAGCCTCTCCACAGCCCCAACACTGTAGGGGAGGTTTTGAAATCTGCCCCTGCTCTGGCTTGTTGGATGCTTCTGTGGGCTTCTCCTCTGCTGGCCACTTAGTTCTTTGATGATTTTTACCAAACTGCTTGCTGATGGAATTCCGTGCTAAGCCTTTAAAATTACTGCTTTTACTACTTTTGAAAGTAGAATTATTTTTCTGATTCTTCCTTGGTTGCCAGCTTTTTCCTCCTTCCCCCTTGGCTTTACTTTGCTGATAGCACATTCGTGCCTTACGGATAGCCTCGTCCATGGTCTGTGGGTTAACAAATTCTATCCGCTCTCTCATATGAGCAGGTAAACTTAAGAACCTCTGAACCTTGGCTTTTTCTTCACGGAGATAAGGAACGTAACGTAACAAGGAGGTAAATTTTGTGACGTACTTGTCCATGGTCATTTGGCCCAATCGAAGATCATGGAAATCATTAGCCTTGTCATCATAAAATCTTTATGTCAGGTATTTATCCTTAAAATATTGCTGAAACAGTTCCCATGTGATATCCCGCTCATCAACGCTGCGTACGTTTTTCACCTCCTCCCACCACAGGGTGGCTTTTTCTCATAACTGGTATATAGTCAATCTGGCTTTTAGATTGCTGCTGTATTCGTATACTTGAAAATATTTATTTATAATGATCAGCCATGCTTCAGCACCTCTTCTGCCTCACCATCAAATGTTGGTGGCTTTATTTTTCGAAACTCCCCTTGCAGTTCTACTTTCTGCCTTTTAGGATCTTGCTGATCAGACTCATTACCCTACTCTGCCTCATTATAGTTCTTGTTTTTGCTCTTTTGGGAGAGGCTCTTTTTAGTTCTACCTATGGCATTGTTCCTAGTTTGTTGTTCCTCTTGTTCCGTTGACAATTCTTTCTCCACACTGGGGTGTCCCATCTCCTGATTTTGTTTTTCAGATAAACTTTTTAAGATCTTTTCTTAATCTTGCAACAACCTCTCATTGTCCTTTCAGACCCTCATCATCTCTTCTTGTAGTTTTTGTATTGTATTTAGCAAGAAAGCAGTTTTTTTCTGTTGTTCTTCAAGTAATTGACTCGTCTTTTGATGTTGTTCAACAGTTAGTTGAACCCACATTTCTAGATTCATGACTGTTGGAACTTTTGGTTGTGACTGCGACGCTTCAACTTCCCTCATTTCATGTGCTTCTTCTAAGTGCACTAGACACATGCACAACTTCACTGTTAGTAGACCCTTAGGATCCCAGTGTAGCAACCAGCTTTGATACCACTTGTCACGTCTATCAACATGTAAATTACCATCATAAAAAAAAAAAACAAAAATTTGCTTGTCGTACCTAACGGTCAGCATATCGCAACACATGTCCATAACGCAATTACCTGTACAACTATATACAATCAAGAGCACATAAATTTTGTTTTTAATGGGAATCCTCCCATTGATTCGATCATATAAATATTTAACTCGTGGGAGCTTATGGCAGGTCAAGTTGTGTATTTTATAGAACTGTCACGTTTTATATATATATATGTATTACATTATCCAACCATTTATTGTTTCCGCATATAAATTGTACCTATGGTGATTGCGTTGTCTTTCATGTTTATTGATCTACTAATTATTAATGAATCTCGGAACGTATTGCCCCACCTGGCAATTGAATCCGCCTTTCGAGAGATGGGCTGTTAATTGCGCTCCATTGTCCAGCGGTATTGTTTACATGTGTCCTCCTACCCTCGGAATTCTTCATTTCCCTCCAAGGGAGGAAAGAGAAACTTCAGTGCTTATGCCAGAACTCAATGAAATCGGTGGGTTTTCTCTTCGACTGTTATTCTGTGAGTAGAAAGGGTTTAGATTCGGTGTTCTCTGCCAATCTCCCACAGAGCTCCATGAATTTTTCGCTTGTCTGGGGTTTCACTTGGCGTTTTTCTCAACTTGGCTCCGAGGAATTGCAAACTCCGCCGGCTTCTATAAATGTCTTAGGTTTGGTCTCTCGGTTGCGTTCATTCGAAGCTCTGTACTTAGACCCTAACTAGTTGTTTCAATCTCTGCTTGCTTTGCTCTACATGCTTGGATTTTGGCTTATCTTTCTTTCATTCTACTCTTACAGGGTCTATCTTGGCAGAGGACCATGTCTAATACGGGACCAGCCCCAGAGCATAACTTCCACGGCAAGCCGCAGCTAATTCTGCAATGCTAAGGGTAAATACTTGTTTCCAGCCTGCCTGTCATAAACTTATAGCATGATTCGATTCTCTTTTCTTACCAGCCAGAGGACTAATCCGTATGGTCCATGATTTTATTTTTACAGGTGGCTACAACCACTATCTCATACAGGTAACCATTTTTCCTTATTTTTGAATTAAGTAAAGGGTTTGAGCTATCGACCTCCAATGTTTACCATAAACCCTTACAAATTGCTAATTTTATGACTGGTTGCCCCTCTTTGTAGGTACAAGGAGTTTCATTATGTCGACTTTAACCCTTGGCCGACGTTTACCTCGGCTGACTATTCTTCGCTCTATTGTAACAGGTATTTGTGTTTTTTCAAAGGGTTAAACCCTCTCTGAAATTTCTCTATCATGGCTTGGTTTTCGCCTTCCAGCAATCTCTATTTTCTTTACGAAGTGGGCTTGCCATCGGTGTTGGGATTTCTCAGAGTACCGAGAAGTTATACCCTGTAGGAGACGAGTTTTATTGTTTTATGTAATAATTCTTTTTGTTGAGAGAAGGGGTTTTATCCCTGAACATTGTTATGGACGCAACTCTATGAATACTGTTTTCTGAGGATTCAGTGATAAACTCGGCCAATGGTTATGGCCTTAAATACCCCAGCGACACTGTTTTACTTAGTTTACTTATAATGTTAAATGTTCATCTTTTTTTCTATAACATGGTTTGTCGATACAACGTCTCGGCGCTGTACATTCGAGTTCTTATATTTTGCCTACCTGCAAGCTTGAAAAGAGTTTTGTTGTGCGGGTTTATTTCTCTTGTTGGTATTGCAATGTACAGGTCTTCGTTTTGCATGCACCCAAGACTATTCCTATTCTCTTAGTTCTATTTTCGTGCTGATAATTAGGAAATTTATCGCTTCACCCTTCGACAGTTCTCTGTCTGTAAGGGTTTATTTACTAGGGTTTGTAAATTTCACATTTTAATTGGTTACCCTTATTTCTACAGGGTATATGGCAATTTTTTTGTTTTTCTATTATACTATTACAACATTGTGGTCTCTATACTTGCTATTATTATACTATTATCACATGCTACGTTTAGACTCTATGAGTAGAAAGAAATAGAGACTTACTTATACTTCTCTTGCAAAACTTATTTCTTCCAGTAATAAGCTTTATAGATCACAAATTATAGTAATTATGTACTTTACTACAGTTTTTGTGTCTGTCTTATTAAATAAACACTGTAGAAAAGGAAAATAGCAGAATATACATTTCACTAACTAATTTCTCCATTCTATTAGGAGATCAGTAGGTAATTCTCTCTACAGTACTGTTATCTCCTATTTATGCATCACATAACTTTTATACTTTGTTTATAATAACCGAAAGCCTTCCACACAAAGTTCATTTTCAATTAAATAATTAAATGCACAGTATACTTATCTGTAATCAAAGAAATTAAGCTGTTGTCCTCCCAACCATCAAGGGAGGCGATTACATCCTCTGCTTTCCCCCTAGCCCCAGAATCTGGACGGTGCCACGGGCAACAGTGGAAATCTTTCTGCTATGACCTCTGGATGGCCAATCCAGTCATGATCAAATAATCTGGTTCACAAGGGTTGCAGAAGCTATTTTCAACTGGACCTCCTCCAGCTCTAGAAAATACTTCACCCTCCTTCCAAGAATTACAGAACCCCCTCTTCTCTCCTGGGATCCAATTTATCCTCAGAAGAGAGGGTAACTATTTTTTAAACTGTTCCCAACCACCTCCTATTCTTGGAAACTTTTTACCAATAGCTTAAAATATTTTCTTTTCATTAAATAGTCCTCCTACTTTAATTATTCTCAATAAAATATTTTTTTTTTTTCTATCTAACATAAAACTTCAAGTCTTTTTCCTTTGCCAAAAATTTAAAATAATAAAAGTCTTTAACTAGTTAATACTAGTTAACTCTAATGAGGCTGTTACATTTATATTATTAATAACCGTGTATTATTTACCCTACTTATTATAATAATAAAAAATTTAATCATTTTATTAAATTATTCAATATTAAATTCTTCTAGATATTATTCATTAACCCCTTTTTAATAATATTTCTTAAAAATTTATAAATTTTAATATTATTCCGCAATAACTAATTAACTAACCAAGACAAAATAACGATTAGTTTTAACAGTTATCCCGTGGCAATGATGCATCTTTACTATTTATTCAATAAGATCGATTTCCTTTTTCACCTTGTGCTGATGATGAACTGCATTAGATGATTTGAAATGTCCATCAAATCCTAATGATGTGGTTAATCTGAAAGACATTATCTACATTATAGATCACAAAATTCTTAGATCTAACAATTTATTTATTTTTAATTAAATTGAAAAATAAGTGTTAATAAATTAAAAAGACTTTGATAAAACATACTCATTATATAATTTACTTAAGTAATTTAAGTTAGTCGCAACTACACTCAATAATATAAATATATTTTATTATTTTTATATATTTTCATCTTTAATAATATGTGTTTATAATTTTTCTTAATTATCTACGTTAATTATGACTACATTCAATAACATACATTCATTCACATTTATTATATTTACCTACCTTATCTTTAATAATGTGATTCTAAAAATATGGATCATTACTTAAATCGATGTAACTCATGTTTCAATTATATATTCACAAGAAACAATGGTGGATGGTAAACTTAATATGAGGTGAAGTCCTTTCATAAACTTTGACCTTTTTTTATTCTTTAAAAGGGAATCTCTTCAATATAGGGTAATTATTATCTTCTCTAGTTTATTGTCAATTTCAACTCTTTTTGAAATTTGATGGGACAATTTATAGATGTTATGACTCAAATTTATACAATATAATCTTAAAATTTATTAGTAAATTCAAATTTATTGGGATAGGTGTATTTATTATATTTCCATTTTATTTATTTGTTGTTGTATTTTTATTTATCTTTTTTTTTATAATTTGAAATATGATTTTTCGTAGTGAGCTAATTTGCACATTCTTAAATATTTGGAAATATTATGAATATGAGTGAAGATAAATGGTGGGCCTCACTCATGTCTATATGGTATAGACATAAAGATAGTTTTTTATTTTTTTGTGTTCCTTGTTTTGCATAAAAAAAATGATACCTTGATTTTAGAGTATGACCTAATGGTTAAGAGGTTGCTCCGGCCAACTACCAAAGGATTATTCAAATTAAATGACTCTATTCAAATAAAAGTGATGAATCAAAGCCTACCCCATTATTGACCAACACCAAATTATTCTAGATGATACAGCTATCCTAAATGAAAATGATAACTCACCAATCATTTCTTCATTCCAACAAGTTATGATTGTCATGCAACTAATTGATGACTAGGTTATGATATATTTTCTCTTTTTTTTAAACAACAAGAATAACCAAACAAATTAGCATATAATGACTAATATATCTAATATAATTTTATACTATATTATTATGAAATATCATTTTGAACAATTAATATATTGAATTCTTTAATATTATAAAATTTAAGATATCTAATTATATTATAATATATCATTATTCACATGAATACTAATACATATTACATGATCATTTTATATTATTATTATTATTATTTCCACAAAAATGAGTAGTTTTTCATTAAATTTGTGTTTTCTCGCGACAAATACTTGGGAGAGTTTCATTACAATTATTTCCTGGACATCTCAATTGATAAATTGGATCTCTATACCTTGTCTCAGGTTACACCAAAAACCTCAATCCTTATTAGTATCCTTATTGTGTTATAAGTATACAACCAACAAAATTGAAACAACATCCACGCACATTTGACTCCAACCATTACAATTAGACTTAGTCAGATCCCTATGCATGTCGATTGAGGAAAATGCCTAAAGGAGGATCCATTGGTGGGCTCAGTGATCTGGAGATGCAAGTACATTCTAATACTACATAGAGCTTCCATCTCATCCTCCAAATGACCAGTTCTCTATTGTTGGGCCTCTACTGTTTACACTGTGGTTCTATCTGAAGCCTCTCGTTGATACAACATTACCTAGAAGTCATAAATTTCCGCAATCATTTTCTAAAAATTATGTCCCTTTTTATTGCATCATACTATTTCTCTTCGAGTTTTCTTATGACCGAGTACTTATTTTAACCACCTTTCAGTTTTATAGACTAAATTGAAATGTGTATATGTAGTTAATCAGGTTAAATCGCAGTGTGTATTTCACATTCACACAAAATTGGCGTGATGGATGAACATAGATTAAACTTAGCTAGCTCATACAAGAAATTTCACATTCATAACATAAACATGGAACTGCAAAATTTGGCAACAAATGAACTCTAAATTCTCATTTTACTGGAAAAAATATGAATTATTAATTATCGTTGGAGCCTTTACCAACATATCTTCTCCTTAAAATCTCATAGGAAACTTAGGGATATGAATGCTCTCTTAATGCTCATATGCAAATTTGTAGATACAATTACTCTATATGAGAGCACTGAAAAAATATAAAGAAACAGGTTCTCTTTCTAGAGATGTTTAACTTTATTATGCATCTAAAATGGAAAATTTGTATTGGTTTTCAATGTTGTATTTTAGTGTGGCTTCACTAAAGTCAAATTACAGTCATCTAACTGATATTTATAATAATTACAATGATAAATATTTTGAGATAATGGATTCCCTTGGAAACCAGTTTGGGTCATGGGAACCAAGGACTAATGAGGAGATCAAGAATATTTCATGTACTATATACAAAGATGAGTTTCCAGTCTTTGACAAGGTTGACATCAATGGTGCAAATACAACCTCTATTTATAATTTTCTATAGTCAAATAAGTGTGGATTCCTAGGATGTTGTATCCAGTGGAAATTTACCAATTTTTTGTTTGGTAAAGCCAGGTATGTTATCAATTGATGTGTTCCGACAAAATCTCTACCTGCAATTAGAAAATACACAAGGAAAGCATTGAGAGAGGGGTGACTATAATGCCACGATTTTTTTTGTAGAATATTAAGAGGGTTGTGCTCTTAATTATCTCACATTGTGCCATCTCTACAAACATATTTGAAGGCATGTTTAATACCAAAAACAATCGATTTTTATAAAGGAGATAGGTTTACAACTTATTGGAGTAATTTTGGTTATATGCAAAGTAACATGGCAGATGTTATTTGTCATTAATATCCTGGGATGGGTTTATATACCATATATGAACTCTTTTATCAACACATCTAGGGAACTGATTCATTTGGATTCAATTAAAATGACACTTATTATTCCACAATTTCTCTCACACACCCTTTGGAGTTACAATGCTTCGAGCTTTTGGCCACCATGAAAGATTCAAGTATATTAACACTAGGTTGGTCAGCACATATGTGTCCATTATTTTCTATATTATTGTTGCCAATGAATGGTTCGAATTTCGTATTAAGAGTATGGGTAAGATGATTTTGTTCTCATCTGCATTGTTTCTAGTTCTCCTTCTAAAAGGTATCATACAACTTGACTTTGTGGGGTTATGCCTCTCATACGGGCTTGCACTCAGTTGTTGAAAGCATTTGTGAAGTTGAACAGAGCATGGTTGTTGTGGAAATAATACTGTAGTATTGTAAAATTCCCTCTTCGATATCCTAATTTGTTTTCTTCTAAAGGGCCAAGATAAATTTTGGCCATCTACAAATATTATATTTGGGTTGTGTTAAAGGGTGAATGAAATTTAGCTCATTTGGTGTTTATATGTTATGGTCTGATATGATTTGATGGTTGTGAGAGCTTCTCCATTCCTTTTCCTTTCCATTTTACCATTTAGCGTTGCAGTTCTTTCTTGATAATTTGGTTAAAATGCATGCCATGGATGCTACTACATTGATATTTTGGTTCTAAAGCACACTTTCCAATGGGGAAACAAATAAAATTATCAGTTCTTATAGTAGTGGCATCTCGTCTCCACCAAGATTTTTCTTAGTGATTTCGTCATAACATTTTGTTGGAAATATGATGCAGAGTGTTTTCCTTGATGGCAACCCACTTGATAGAGTGTTGTCCTTGAATGGCAACCCACTTGATGAAGATGATGGCAACCTACTTGATGAAGCTGTGCTTGATAGAATATGTCTTGATAAACTTGTTAAATGATGTAAATCTGATGTATCTACAGTGAGTACAGAAGGGAATGAAGAAAGAATTTCAGTATGTGCTAGATCTATGATGAAAAGAGTATGTCTCAAGGCATACGCGGATTTGCCTAGGATAAGTCGCGTATGCACGCGGGAAACAACGTGCCAAGTCGCGTATGGGCAAAAGCGCTCATAAAGTGCAAAACCAGGGGTAACCACCATGGTATTGACCCATTGTATTGGGTAATGATTCGTCTAAATGACCCGGTCCAGGAATACCATCGGAAGTAATGTGGTTTTGGCTCATGGTATTGAAAAAGGGTAAACCTATATAAAGAGAAGAAATTCATTGTGCAAATCATGGGTGTGGGTGCAAGATGTCTGAGCTTGAATGAATACTTCTCTCTGAAGTATATCTGAATGGAAAGGGTTACAGTTGAATGATAGATCTGAATGCATGAAGCACCTATGAAGAAATGATGAAGAAGGGAATCTAGATCTGGAATGTATATGTATTTGCTAGATCTGTTTATGGAATGATTAGATTTGAGATGAGGCGAATATCTGTCTGAAGTAAAAGGGTTAAATCTGAACTGAAAATCTGATCTGAAGAAGTATGCTGCTCTATAATGACTGAAGATGTATATGCTAGTTCGGAGCAGCGGAAGCGCGTATATACGCGGGTTTGGTAAAGCGAAAGTGCGTATCTGCCCTGAAGTATAAACAGATGTATACGATGGTTGATGTGAACTGAAGCACGTGTATACGCGATATCAGTGAAAGGAAAGCGCGTATGCAAAACTAGAGTTTGCTGAAGTATGAGTATGAAATGTCTGATATGTTCTGCTGTGTTACTACTATCTGTCTGGGTTATCTAAATTGACAAGTATCTGTTGGTGCTGTATGTTTGAGCTTAAAAGTATGGATTGGGTCTAGTCTGAAAATATGATGAAACGTGGCCTGCAAGTTGTGCTCTATTGAAGTTGTTGGATCCTTTGTGAAAATTGATGAAACGTGGTCCATAGAGGTGCTGAGGGTTGTAGCCTTCAGTCAGGGGGTTGTAGCTCCCTTCCAGGTGAGGCTGGTAAACGAGAGCAGGGGGTCGTAGCTCCCTTCCGGGAGAGGCTGGTAAACGAGTCAGGGGGTTGGAGCTCCCTTCCAGGAGAGGCTGGTAAACGAGCGCAGGTGGGTGCCTGCGTGCTGGTCAAGTCTGCGCCAGCACATATGTTGTAAGATGTTTTTTCTATAATAAAATATTGAAGGCTGAGCAACTGCAGCGGTGGTTTTCTCTCGACTTGGGTTTCCACCTAAAAATCCTGGTGTTCATGTGTGATGCTTTGTGTGATGGTTTATTCTGTTCTTACTGCACATGTTTACTGTTTATAGAACATCTAATAAATGAATGATGGAATGATATAAGTGAAGAACTAATGGCATAATTATATCTCTGTGTATACGCGAGTTTTATGAAGGATATCCACGTGTATACGCTAGTTGGCTTCAGCAAAGTAGCGTATGGGTTTTAGAGCATGAAAAAGTAAAAAGTTTTAGTTTTCCCTAAATACTGATTCACCCCCCCCTCTCAGTATTTTTCCCAACAATTGGTATCAGAGGAGGTTCTTCTGCAGAAGCTTGATCGCTTGAAGGAGATCCGTCGCAATGGGAAGTCATGAAGGAGTAATGTCTCTAAAGCCACCTCTATTCAATGGAAGCAATCTGATATTCTGGAAGGTACGAACAAAAGCATATCTGCAAAGTCTTGGTGCAGAAGTATGGGAAATCGTGGAAGAAGGCTATCAATATCCGGCAAGTATTCCTACTGATGCGGCTAAAAGGAAGAAGTATGAAATCAATGCCAAAGCAGTGAATGTCTTATTAGGAAGCATGTCTGAATCAGAATTTGCTAAAGTGATGCAGCTACATTCAGCAAAAGAGATATGGGACAAAATCATTCTGAGCTATGAAGGAGATACAAAGGTAAAAAATGAAAAACTCCAAACTCTTAGAATCGAATATGAAAATTTGAAGATGCATAGTGATGAAAATGTTGCCAGTTTCTTTCTTCGTCTAGATGATATTGTAAATCGGATGAGAAATTTGGGAGAAACCATAACCGATACTACTCTGGTTGAAAAATTCTTAAGATCCTTGACTTCAAAATTTGACTCTAAAGTTTCAGCTATTGAAGAAAGGCAAGATCTGCAAACTCTTACTATTGTTCAATTACATGGTATTCTGACTGCTTTTGAAACGAGACAAGGAGGTCCTTCTCAAATCAAAGAAGCTGATTTTAAGGTATCTGCAAGAAGAAAAGAAAAGGAAGTTGTCAAAGAATCCAGCTATATATCTGATGAAGAAGAAGCGAATTTCGTGAGAAAACTCCAACTAGGAACTGGAAGATTCAAAGGTAAGCTTCCCTTCAAATGTTTTGAGTGTGGAAAAGTTGGTCACTATGCTGCTAAATGTCCTTATAGAGAAAAACATGGTAAAGAGAAACAATTTGAAAAGAGGAAGAGTTATTATGCAAATGAAGATGATGATGAAGTGTCCAGTGAAGATGAAGAAGATTCTGACCAAGCTCTACAAGTGCTCATGGCAAAGAAGCAAAATAAGAAGGCTACTCAAGGAAAGGAGATACCTCATAAATCATGTATAGCAGAAAGTGAAGAAGATGAAACAGGTATTGATCGTTGTTCTTGTATTTCACTTACCTGTATATGCAAAGGCAAAGATAGTGAAAGTAACAGTATGGATCTAGAAGAAGCTGTCAAGATTAAAGTTGAAGATCAACAAAAATCATCTAAGGAGAGTGAAAATCTAGAAGCAAATGATGAAAGTAATGATTGGTATCAATTTGAAAGGAAGGAATCTATCTACAAAGATGTGATCTCTAGGATGAATGAAAAGATAGAAACACTAAATGGACAGATAGACAAGTATCAAGGATTGTACGCTTATGCAACCAATCAAGGTGAAAAACTTAAAGCATAAATCATCTCTCTGAAAGAAGATCTCGAAACATCAAATAAGAGGAATGAGGAACCTCTACAATCATTTGAAAAGGAAGGTTTTGAAGCAGAAATCATCTCCCTCAAAGAAGATATGGATAAATCAAATAGGAAGAATGCAAGACTTGAAGCAGAAAACATATCTCTGAAAGTAAATCTCGAAGCATCGAAGAAGAAGAATGAAGAACTCTTACAAACTTTTGAAGAACAAGGAAATGGGTTGAAAGAAGAGATTCTAAATCTGAATGATCAAGTATAATATGGAAGAAGGAAAGAAGAAAGCATGAAAAAGCAATGCCAAGTCTTGGAGGTGGAGGTAAACATTCTCAAAGGTAAATTAGAAGAAAAGGTTAAACTTTTGAGGTTTCAAGATAGTACTAAGATTTTGGACAATATTCTGAGTAATCAAAGGTCTCCTGTTATCAAACCTGGTCTTGGTTTTCATGAAACTGTTAAAGGAGAATCTAGTTCACAAGGAAGTGCTAAAGATTCAAAGAAAGTAAATGCAAAACCTGAAGAGTTGAAAGAAACAAAAGGTCAACCAACAATCATGAATTCTCAAAGGAATTCATTCAAGAACGTTGAATGTTTTAAATGTCATAATTATGGGCATGTTGCAGCAAATTGCAGAAGTAGAACAATTCAGCCACAAACAAACAGATTCTACTCAGAAAGGTACTCTAGTAGCTTCAAGGGATATTGTTTTTCATGCAACAAGTATGGTCACAAAGCAGCTGATTGCAATAGGAGGAAGAACAGAAGAACACACTATGATCCTTATGCTTACTTTTCTGGTCACATAAGATGTTATGCTTGTAACAAGTATGGACATGTGGAAAAAGAATGCAGGATGAATAGATATGAGAAATTGGATAACTTCCAGCCCGCAATAAGAAGTTTCAAGCAAAGCTGGAAAAAGAAGGAGGACCGGTCAGAAACGTAGGGAATACTGACCCTACTGCAGTCATCCGCTTCTGAAGTTTACTTCTTGACTGCAGGAATGATGTGAATGTATCATCACAGGGGGAGTGATGTATGGTGATTTCCATGATTGTTTTGGTAATTCTGAGTATGTGTATTTCTGACAGTGCATCTGGTGTGAAGAAAAGACAGGAACAGAAGGTATAATTGTAGGGGGAGATGAAGGTGTGAAATTTTCTATATTTCACTTTCCATACGCGGGTTCGATGAAAAAAAGTCGCGTATACACGCAAGTTACAGCAGACACAGTCGTGTATGCATTGATGATAAGAGGATTTATATGATAGCTGAAGATCTGGAGCAGAGGTTCAGGGAGAGCATTAGTCTGACTGTTAAAAACTGTATTATTGAATCTGTATCAGCTTAGTTTCTCAGTTCTAAATAATGATGATATGATACTTGGTTTCTTATGTTGAAGATTATGGATGAGTCCTGTTTGCTTTTTGATAAAGAGTATTCGTTGCTGAGATGAAAGTCTTATAATTCAGAGATAAGGACAGATCATGCTGAGATTGTTGCTGATGACTTGCTGATGAAGGTATTCAGGTTGCACAAGTTAAGGAGGAGCACTGGTTCAGGGGGAGCAGCAGTTTGAATACTAATGATTGCATTGTTGGCACTATGACTGCTTATTCTTTGGTTATTGTTATACTCATGCTCAAATGATGATGGCTTGATACATGGTTTATTATGATGAGACTTTGAATGAGCCCTGTTTACTGTTTAAGTTTATCTGTTGGATGAGATTGGAAGTCTTATGATTCAAGGATAAGAATAGATCATGCAGAGTTTGTTACTATGGTTGAGACCTTTTCCCTACATATGTTACATCATGTTAAATCTTGAAGATATTGATGATATTGGACCACATGGATGATTGCTTGACACATATTTGAAGATGTTGTTCTGATATGATAATTTCTCTTGAGGTCTTTTTGGTATTGGTCATATTTGTAATTTGATGAAAAGGTCATGTTGAGACCCATGATGTAAAATTGTAATATTCAGTCATGTAAGGACTTGTCAAATTTGTAAACCCACTTGGTTGGGTAGCTGAGTCAAATTTTGTAAACCCACTTGGTTGGGTAGTTGATTTGAAATATGTAAACCCACTTGGTTGGGTATTTGAGTCTCATATGTAAATCCACTTGGTTGGATCTTTGATGTAAGTATGAGTCCTTGGTGATAGGAAGGTCATAGAGTCATGTGCTTCATTGAAAAATATGTTTGAAGATTCAGCATGAACTCAGGGGGAGCTTGGTCACTTCAGTGTACATCAGATCTGCAGAACGCTTCCTTCTACAAAAGGAGAAAAACCTTGTGTTGGTTTTGGTCCGCCCTTTGCCCTTGATGTCAAAGGGGGAGAGTGACATGGTGTTTGAATAAAGAAAAGAATGGTGTCAAAGAATGAGGAGAGTGACATGGTGTCATTGTGTTCTTAATGTATCTATCTGTTGTAGTGATCAAACACCATCGTGGTTGCCATCAAGTCCAAAGGGGGAGATTGTTGGCAATATGATGCAGAGTGTTGTCCTTGATGGCAACCCACTTGATAGAGTGTTGTCCTTGAATGGAAACCCACTTGATGAAGATGATGGCAACCTACTTGATGAAGTTGTGCTTGATAGAATATGTCTTGATAAACTTGTTAAATGATGTAAATCTGATGTATCTACAGAGAGTACAGAAGGTAATGAAGAAAGGAATTCAATATGTGCTAGATCTATGATGAAAAGAGTATGTCTCAAGGCATATGCGGATTTGCCTAGGAGAAGTCGCGTATGCACGCGGTAAAGTACGTGCCAAGTCGCGTATGGGAAAAAGCGCTCATAAAGTGCAAAACCAGGGGTAACCACCATGGTATTGACCCATTGTATTGGGTAATGATTCGTCTAAATGACCCCGTCCAAGAATACCATCGGAAGTAATGTGGTTTTGGCTCATGGTATTGAAAAAGGGTAAACCTATATAAAGAGAAGAAATTCATTGTGCAAATCATGAACATGGGTGCAAGATGTCTGAGCTTGAATGAATACTTCTCTCTAAAGTATATCTGAATGGAAAGGGTTACAGTTGAATGAAAGATCTGAATGTATGATGCACCAATGAAGAAATGATGAAGAAGGAAATCTAGATCTGGAATGTATTTGTATCTGCTAGATCTGTTTATGGAATGCTTAGATCTGAGATGAGGCGAACATCTGTCTGAAGTAAAAGGGTTAAATATGAACTGAATATCTGATCTGAAGAAGTATGCTGCTCTATAATGACTGAAGATGTATACGCTAGTTCGGAACAACGGAAGCGCGTATATACGCGGGTTTGGTAAAGAGAAAGCGCGTATCTGCCCTGAAATATAAACAGATGTATACGCTGGTTTATGTGAACGGAAGCGCGTGTATACGCGGCATCAGTGAAAGGAAAGCGCGTATGCAAAACTAGGGTTTGCTGAAGTATGAGTATGAAATGTCTGATCTGTTCTGCTATGTTACTGCTATCTGTCTGGGTTATCTGAATTGACAAGTATCTGTTGGTGATGTATGTTTGAGCTTAAAAGTATGGAGTGGGTCCAGTCTGAAAATATGATGAAACGAGGCCTGCAAGTTGTGCTCTATTGAAGTTGTTTGGATCTAGTGTGAAAATTGATGAAACGTGGTCCATGGTGGAGCTGAGGGTTGTAGCCTTCAGTCAGGGGGTTGAAGCTCCCTTCCAGGTGAGGCTGGTAAACGAGAGCAGGGGGTAGTAGCTCCCTTCCAGGAGAGGCTGGTAAACGAGAGCAGGGGTTTAGTGCTCCCTTCCAGGAGAGGCTGGTAAACGAGCGCAGGTGGGTGCCTGCGTGCTGGTAGGAGTCTGCGCCAGCACATTGTTGTAAGATGTTTTCTCTATAATAAAATATTGAAGGCTGAGACAACGAGAGCGGTGGTTTTCTCCCGACTTGGGTTTCCACCTAAAATCCTGGTGTTCGTGTGTGATGCTTATGTGTGATGATTTATTCTATTGTTACTGCACATGTTTACTGTTAACTAAACATCAGAAGAATGAATGTTGCATAGATCTAAGTAAAGATTTAATTGCATAATAATATCTCTGTGTATACGCGAGTTTAATGAAGGAGATCCGCGTGTATACGCTATTTGGCTTCAACAAAGTAGCGTATGGGTTTTGAAGTAAAGAAAAGTAAATAGATTTGAGTATGCCCTAAATACTGATTCACCCCCCCCCCCCCCCCCTCTCAGTATTTTTCCCAACACATTTATGGTGGCCTTCATATGTGTGGGTAGCAATGCTGTCTTTTTAAACTCCTGAGTGTAGAACCTTGTTTATGATAGTAGAAATGCCTCTTGAATACATCGAGAAGCCAAAGGGGGTTCAATTCACACAATACGCCCCTTCCATTGGCAGGAACTGGATGAAGTGTACCCATAAGTTCAGTATCATGTCATAGAATGCATGAAGTGCCTAGTGGGGGGGAAGACATGGTCTTGACTCTTATATAAGACATTATATATGTTATCAAAAAGAAAATTCTATATTTATAGTATGTTAAAATTACTGGTTTCTGTCCCAGATGGTTGTTAGATGATTTTTGGTTTCTGGCATAAAATTATTGATTTGTGGGCGAACCCCTTGGATGACTTCCACTATACTTGAGGGTGGAAAACATCCAATTGATAGATGCTCTTCAATGATAATTTTGCTTACTCGAACTCCATAGTGTCTCTATTCTTTGTATGCTCCAAATGATACTCATAGCAGAATACCATTGTGGGATTGGATATCCCAGTCCTTATCAATGGTTGAACAGATTATTGGAAAAATTTTATATGGTCCTGATGGAAAACAAAGAGATTCATTGTCTTTTAGATGTTTTTTTAGAGTGGACTGACTATATATCATGAAATCCCCCTCAGAATGCCTCTGTATAGCATATATCATTTCTCATTCATTACTAAATTCACCTTCAACAAGAAAAAAGGTCCATACATAATGGATTAAGAAGATATGAGGATCTGTATAAGAATGTTTTCTGGATACATAATTACTTTTTGATTCTGAAGACGGTACAAAAGCAATGAATGAAGCCGTTAGTGAGGCTTCCTCTCTTATTGTGATAATTTTCTTAAAAATTATAGAAGCAGAGACCATATTAAGGCAAAAGCAACATACATAATAGGTATATATTGATAAGAGCTGGGGTATTAGTGTTTTTCTAGGTCGCCCACACCATGGTGAGACCATATGTAAATAAGCAAGTACAGAGTTACGTTTAAACCATGAGCTTCACTAGTTCAGAATAAAATCAAAATAGATTACAAAAATACCTTGGATTAAATTGAAAATCTGAGCTCACCATCAGAATAAAGGCGCTCCTGCAAACTCCCATTAGGAAAATATTCATACGCAAGAAGACGGTGGTCACAATATCCAATTAGCTGAAGCAAATATGGTGAATGCAGGAAGCTTAGAAGGTCCACCTGTAAGAAAATCCGCAAGTGCACAATGTCATCATAGAGGAAAAAATGAAAAATATTCCATCAATTGAAAGAAAAAAGGGCAGTGCTAAGTCCCCATAAACCATACCTCAACTCTGAATTCATGTTATCCCTGTTAGACATCTCTGTCAAGTTGTTTAATGATCGTCACTTTTCCATCAAGTACGACACTCATATACACCAAACCAAAGCCCCCATTTCTAATCACATTGGCAGAGTTGAAGTTGTTTGTGGCAAATAGAAGTTGTTTATATGTGAAAAATTGTACTTCCAAAGGTGTTGACATGACCTGAATGGAAGAAACCAAATGATTGGTGTACTCTGATGAACGTTTCTCAAGATCTGCGCACATCACACAATGCTTCTCAATTCATATGTCAAAATTCTGCAAAAAATGATAGACTGGTCCAAACATTGGGATTGATTAGTTGTCACTTGGAACCCATCATGACATTTGGGCATTTATAGGAACAGGATTAGGATCGTAGATGTTGGATTTCAATGCTATCTAGCCTTGTTTTCATGTTTTCAACCAATCGGACAGTCTTGGCTCGTGCACCACAAAATTGCAAATCTTGAGTTTGTATATGATTAGGAGCTCATTATTTAGCTAAAAATTGAAATTTCTCATAAATTCTTCGGGCAAGAATGGGGATAGAGCTCGTCACCGAGTTCGGCACAACTAGTTTCATCAAAATCCGAGTTTGTATAAGTGTGTTATGGTCTGTTTTTTGTTTATCCAAACATGTAAAAATTGTGCACAACAATGACACACTGTTGAGTTGGCAGTCCAGTCAACACCTCAGGAATATTCAGGGAATATTCTCCATTTTTTAGCGAGTGACACTGTGACAAGTGTCATATACAGATTCACCAATGTTGCTTGGGGAAGTTGAATTTAATCTCCTATTTCCTAAGGTTGGAATTATTACTATGGTAGATTATTTTAATGGTGAATTTTAGACCAATGGAGAAGGGCCACATGGCGCAGCCGAAGGCTATCACATGCCTTCCCCCATGGCAAGGTTGGATGGCATACATTATTATTCGAATGTCGAAATTCAGGCGCATATATGTTTTATTCCAAAGTTTGAATCAAAGGTGGTTGGCGCATTTATTTGCAATGTATTATAAACATGTATTGTAACCAAAGTCTATAGACTAAGGTTCATCACATCGTGTTCACAAAAATGATTTGTGATTTTTGATAAGGTGGGTCCTACCAATCACATCGGGGGTTTAGGAGTGGACGTGAATGCATTATCAGGTGGAGGATCTATGATTTCACGATAACGATAAGTGATGTGTTGGTAAGGCTATCGGATGCAGAGCTACAATGCAATGCAGAGTTGCGATGCGATATATCACATCAAATTATTGCAGAAATCAATAGATGTAGCGAAACATAAAATGATATATAATGGCCTGTGATATGTTTCTCATGATAAGTGGCATTCTGTGATCTATAATCTATGATATGTGATATGCGATAAGGAATTACGATGCAATCTACATAAATTTAGATGCGTTAAGCTGTGTATTAATACAATAACGGATAAGTGTGGGTTAACGCTAAACACTCCTAACCCCACTTAAACACCACTTATCTTAACATTAATCACATACTTATCTTGGCGGTGCCTTTTCCAGACCCTCTAGATTCAGCGGAACTCTAGATTTGGTGGAGTTAGCTGGACATTTTCCAGGTGTTACATAATTGGAGGGAAATTGGTTTTTTCCATAACTGAGGCAATATTCGACCAAATTGTGGGCCAATATAGTCATTCTAGATAGATTTTGATGTTTTGGATCCATTGGAGCAGGTTATAGAGGCCACTGGAGACTGTAAACACCATTTTTGCACAATTGACGCTAATACAAAGGCCCACACTATGAATCTAGACCAAGGAGATGTAGGCTAGGAGGGGTGAACTCTTTCATCAAAATATTGTGTATTTGTTTATGTTATTTGTGCTTGTTGTGTTTTATTTTTTGTTGTTCAACATTGAGTTTCCATCCAACAAGTTCATGATACACTACAAACATCTAGTTTAATGAAATATCTCTCATAAACACTTGTATAAACCCTTGTATGATAAGAAAACCAAAGAAATTTCATGTTAATTCTAAAACTGATATTAGCACAACATTAACTAACAATCAATTTCGGATCTAGTTGGTATCAGAGTAAAAGGTTGCTAAAGGTTTATTTTTTTCTTTGCTTGAGATTGTGCAAGAAGGGCTTTAATAGTTGCAATTTTGTGATGCTTACAAGGTTGAAGTTGTAGAGAGGAGAAGGGAAGATATTGGTTGTTAGTCCTGAGATTAGGACAAGGAGAAAGAGAGATGATAAAGCATCATCTTCACCCAAATTTCCACTCAAAGCTGCACTTGAATCACCTCAATTTCCATCTGCAACAGTTGATATTGAAGAGGTACAAATTGTATAAGAAGTTGAAGTGATTGAAAAGGTACATACATCAGAGGTTGAGCTTGAATCTTTAGCCATCATCTCAAGTGTTGGAGAGAATCATGGACATTCATAAGAGGATGATGTCAAGAGATACTTCAAGGACATTCACAGAATGGTTGAAATTGTGTTTGATGCATTCCCAGAAAGAGCAGGAGAAGGTTCTAATCCTCCATAAGGAGAAGTAACTTCAGATGATAAGAAGGATGAAGAGAAGAGTTCAAAGGGTAGCGGAGGAAAGCCACCTCCATCTCCACCATATTCATCATCTGCATCATCTCCATCTGCATCATCTTCCACTTCCACCACAAATACCACTCACACTCACTCAAAAGCCACAAAAGGAAAGACTCCATTACTCAAATTGGGCATTAAGTTTGAACTACCCATGTACAATGGCGAGGTAAATGCAGAGAGGCTTGACAATTGGATACATCAATTGGAGGTATATTGCAGAATTCAAAACCTTCATGAGGATGACATAAAGATCCAGTTGGCTTCATTAAGGCTAGAAGGAGCTGCTCTAGTTTGGTGGGGACCAAAGAATCAAGAGGAAATGTGAATCCATGGTAAGATATCCATTTCTTGGGTTGAGTTTATTTATTCCATTAAAAGACGGTTTTATCCATTAGCCTACATGCAAAAAGCTATTATGAGTTGGAAAAATTTTAAGCAGCTCAAGGGTCAAACAGTTCAAGAATATACTGAGGAGTTTAGAAAGAGAGATTTGTTATTAGGAGTAAATTTGAATTCCCAAGATACACTCTTGAAATACATTGGGGGTTTACATTCCTATTTGAAGCATACTATTCTTATGTTTAACCCAAACAATTTAGATGAAGTTTGTGTACAAGCCACACACTTGGAGGCAAGGAGAAAACAAAACGTAGAGGAGAAAGATGAAAGTGAGGGTAAAGGAAAAGGAAACTTTTATGGAAGAGGAAAAATAAATAGCACTGTAAGAAGAGATAAGGAAAAACTCGCATGCAAAAAGTATTCAAAGACTGGCCATGATGAAGACCATTGTTGGAAACTTCATCCAGAATTGAAACCAAATAGACTAAAATACAAAGAGAAGGGGAGATTTTTTCTATAGCTGAACATGACTTAGGGTCAGATTCAAGAGATGAAACAAACATTACAGCCATGGGTTTGAAAGGTAAACATGTTGCAAGCACTAGTACTTCAAATTGTTCAAATGATACTCATTATGAAGACACAAGAATATAAATTTTACATATTAGAGTTGTCTCTAAGCATACCAATATTCATACACTTTTTGATAGTGGGTCACAAGCTAACTTGATTTCCGAAGACTTGGTTAAGTGTAATATCCCAAGATCATAGATTTAGCAAGACATCAACTGTATAACAGTATTTCTATGATTAATAAGCTTATAATAGGCATGAGGAACATAAATACATCATATTGAACTATATAATCCACTTTAATTCAGATTTACAATCCAAAGGATGGGGAAAATCAACAATTTATGCACTAAAAAGATTAATATCAGATATTTGCGTACAAACAGGGGATGGTGATTGTTTGATCTAATAGATTAGGTCATGAGGGACCTATGCTCCAAATTTCAGCTCAAACTAAGCATTCTAGCTAAGTTAAACAGTTCCTCCTTTCCCAACTAGTCTAGAAAACCCTGATTTCCCATGACTTTGCTAAACAGAAATTTCTGAATAATATGAGAGCGTAATTCCCGTTAGGGTTGCTACAAAAAGTGATGGAAGATGACTGATATATAGATTATATTGATAAAATAGCATAGAAATAGAGGTTTAACCTCTTTTACACAAAGAAAAGGGCACCAGGCAAGGGTTTCCGGCAATTTATATGTACCAAAAGTAGGACTGCAGAAAATAACGCAGTATAATGAAACTCTACATTAAACATGACTTAATTTTGTAATATAAGCTCAGATAAATGAGGGGAGCAAAGCTCTAACCCTTATAAGCAAAAATACATCAATCCTCCAAGGGATTAGCTGAAATACACAAAATAGCCAAAATGCCGAAGTTGTTGGGTAGCTGTTGCAACTCAAATCTGGAACTCAATAGAGAAGGCTAAAGATGATGAAAAAACTGAAGTAGACCTCCTCCAATGGATCTCCTAAGTGGAAGGCTGATCCTTACACTTGAGCTCCCACCCTCCAATCAATTTGCAAAACCCCGCAGCAAATGCACTATGAAAATAACACAGCTATTGGAGAAAACTGCGCAGTAGGGTAAAGAATATGTTTTGGCATGATGCCAAGATCTGAAAATAAGCTCTCAAGATTCCAAACTGATCCTCCAAAGGCAAGAAAGACTCCCCCTCTGAAAAACAAGAAATAGAAGTGGTGTTGTGGAGTCTCCACGGCAACACCCTACAACACAGTATTATGCTGCTGCAGCAATAACGTTGTCCTGGAGGATGATGCTTCGGTCTTGAACCAAAATAATGATGGGACAACCTCACCCGAGCAGGCACTCGAAGTCCCCCGGGGCTGAGGGTGAGATCTCCGAATGGAGACACTCGGTGCACTAAACAATGCTGCAGACTAGTTAAACAACCAGCATGCTCAAGAAGTTGAAATGACCAACTCAATATCATAAACATATGCATGAATGGAAATAGCTCTCCTCCCCTCCATTTTTATAGCAATTGGAGACTCCTCATGGGCCCTTCCTCTAGAAGCTTCCCTCCTATGTAGTGCTTTCCAACTCATACCCTGCGTTGGTTGACTTGGTAAAACCTCTTTGCAAATATCTCCTTTCACATATGAGGGTGTGAAATCTGATTCCATGGCTGATCCCTTTTAATACTAGAGGGATTTTATTTATGTTTTTATTATCTTTGGGCCTCCTTACCCAATTTTTTATCTCCTAAATGAGTTTAAACAAAATTTAATGTTCCAATTTATTGAAGAAAAATTTGGAACATTACAATCCTCCCCTCCCAAATGTTGCTTGTCCCCAAGCAACTGCAAGGATAGAACTAAAGAATCTCCACTCAAGGCATGAAGTCTGGAATATAATGAGGAACATCTCCCTCATGTGTATCCTCCATCCCCAAGCAATCATCCAAACAAAATGAGCTACCTCCCAACAAGGCAACTCCTGAAAATCTCCTTCCACCTCGAGTTCTGGTAATGAAGGTGGGCTGAAAATATGAACTTGGAAAGCATCATAGCTTAACCCATGCTGTCCTTCTCTCCACTCATGACAAATATAGAGTGTATGATGATCCTGGGCTGCAATATTATTTCCCTCTAATGGCAAAGTGAAGAACAATCCTCCAAAGAAGGCTCCTCCAACAATGAAGAACAAGCTGGCCCAAAACAATCCATCCATGAAGAATAGGAAATGGTCATCATGGAACATCGTAATGAGAGGTTTGCTGAAGGTTTTACATGATGATACATGATGCAAAAAATTTCTCACAAGGATACAACGCAGTCTCATCCACTGCAACTTCAGAAAATTACATGGCAAGTAATGTCCATGATTCATCACATCTACTAAAGGATAGTAAATGGTTGAATGTAACAACAATAATACATGATCAAGCACTTTCCCATGGCTATACAATGGATGAATATCAATCTTATGGCCCACCTCAAAAGAGAACAAATATTTGGCTGTGGTGGCCATATCTCCTCTCATGCTCCCATTAGAACATGTAGTGCAGAAATTGTGAGAATTCTTCCCACTCACAGACACATCCAGCTCATGTGTCTCCCTCATAATCAAGCCTCCCATACAAATATGATCTATATCAGAAAATGGAGACATGATCAGCAGCAAAAGGAAGAAAATGTTGAAGGTTAGAAGTGATGCAAGAGGGTACCAACAGCTTTCCCCATAGTGACGGCGCAATTTTACAAGTTGTTGCTTGATAAGAGTACATGGAAAAATGTTTCTTTTTACATGGTTAATCATGCATGTCTTTATATGATACATACTATAGTGCAGCAACTGAACATACATGTGGTGATAAAACATTTTCCCAAGGCCACAAAAGAGATGGCTGCCTCCATCATGTAGATTGGCCCAACAGAATTCATGGAGAAATTTGACGATCTTGCCCTCTTGTGAAGCAATGCACTATATAAGAATGGTAAGAGTGTGCAAATCAATGAATGTATAAACAAGCTTCTCACCATATGCTGGAAGTAAGATGGTACATGGGTCCATACATGAGTCCTTCATAGTGTTTTGGCATGCTATGAAGAAAAATGAACCATGTGTTGTAAAAAGATAATCCTCCTTATGCTTGAAAACCCAAGTCAAGAAGAATATGCCATAGATGTCTCTATCATCATTACCTCCTCTTTGTTCATTAAGTGCAACAAATATGAAGTGATCCTGGGACCTATGGGCTATGGATCCACCATATCTCTGCTGGGCACACTTCATCCATAAGTCTTTACTCCAAGGTGACAACGCTGTGAGCTTATGCAAATAAGCTCCTATCAATACACAACTATGTTCTTTGACATTCTCCTTGTCAAATATTCTTCCAATAATGCTGCAACAAATGTGGAATACTTCCAAAGATGGAAGTGCTTCCCAATCATCATCTAAGACCAAGGAGATAGTGCCATCCTCTCCTCCTGCAATATCATACAAAGTGTGAGAGAAAATCTGCCCTTGCTCACCCAAGCAAAGCAACAAAGTATTTTGCTGCCTCCTCATACTTTCATCATACAACTCATGTGATTAAGACACATCAACATCATGCATCCATTCTCTATGCTGCTCAATGATGCAAGTATCCTTCCATCTTTTCCCCATTCTCCCACTCTTAGGAAGAGTGTTTTCCAAGTGATGGCCAAACTCTTTCAATAGTAACCAGTGCAGCCAAGCCTCCTGTTGCCCAGTATCATAGATCTGTGAGTAGCCTCCTAGTTCCTTGCTCATCAACCACATCCACTCAATCACCTGTGGATGCCTCCTTCTTCTCCTCATCCTAGTACTCCTCCCATGAGCGCTACCATCCTCCCAAATCAAATTCCTGTCTTTGCACTTTATGGGATTTTGAAATGTAAGCTTCTCAAGGATCAATGAGACCCTATCAAGAATCAAATAGGTGGTAGGAAAAAACCTCCCATCATGATGTGTATGGATCAAGGGATGTCCAACAAAAGCATGAGAGATGTTATCCATCCTAAGATGTCCTCCATCTTCTATCTGCTCTTGTTAGAAGAGAAGAAAAGCATTGCATTCCATGGTGTGTCGAAATGCATTTCCAATGATATCTCTCCTTGAGACCTCCCTTTCATCCATAGTCTTCCAAAACCAATGAGGTCTTGGATCTGAAAGTAGAAGTTTCTCTTTGAGCTGAGAGGAGCTCATTGAGAAATTGTCATCTTGGAGTGAGAAAAGGTTTCTTGCTCCAAGATGTCTACCATCAATCTTCAAATCTTCAAACCCCAACCTCCAATATGATGTACAATCCAAAAATGGCTGATGAGAATGATGGTTTGATTCCTTCTCGAGTGTTTCCATGTTACACAGCACAGAGAAACCAAGCTGCTCTATAGTAGCAATGAGATTTGACCCTTGGTCATGCAAAAGTAAATCTCCACATTGATCAAAAGAATTTGCTGCAACAATGTAATGTGGAAATATTTTCATACCTTGATGTGCATTTGGAACTTCTTATAGGGTTGCAAGAGTCCCTTCCTCAAAATTTTTGGCTACCCTAACTGTTGATGCATGTGGCCGCTCTTCCATGAGTGTGACAGCGTTATCACAAGCCTCCTTAAGAGGTGATGTGATCTCTTCTTTCTTTAATCTTTCTCCATCAAAGGTTTGCATCAACCCTTGAGTGAACTCTGCAAAAGTCTCCACCCTTGCATGGCTCAAGTGGTTGCACCACCAATCATAGGCTTCACCCTCCAAGTGCAGCACTGAGATTTCAACAGCTTCTTTCCCTGCTACAGGATGTAGTAGGAAAAATGCCTCCAACTTCCTCACCCAAGTTCTTGCATTAGATGACCCATCAAAGGTAGACAACAAAAATCTATTTCCTTTGATTTCTTTTCTGTTGCATGGCCTCTTCTCTTCCTTCAGCTGGATGAAATCAGGAAAATCTAGAGTCTCCCTGAAGGCTTTAGGTTGAGATCTATACTCAACAAGGTAATCACTGAGAATATGATGATCCAAATATCTTCCATGCTCAATATATTATTCTTGATGAGAATAGGAAGTGCATGGTACTTCCTCTTCTTTTTCTTCAATCTTCTTAACCTCCTCAAAGGTGGATGCATTTCCTCTGGATTTGAAAATAGATGAGAATAAACTTATCTTTTTCAATGTTCTGATCTTCTTGGGCTTAGACTCACAGGGATCAGTGGATCTCTCATATTTTGGAAAATGTGTCCTCCCAGTGGTACGCTGCAACTCTGAGCTCTGCATTCTAGATCCCCCATTGTTCCATTCACTTTCATCCTGCCTGAGCTGACAGTAATCTTTGAAAGGCAAAGCTGCTCTGAAGTCTTCCCCCATGGACTGTCATTTACGGAAATAGTCTCCAAATGGTATATGATCATGCTGCCTCCCTTTCTCACTCGGTACTGGAGGTAAGAATGTAGGCATTGTGATCCCGGTTGGCCTACTGAAGGCTGGTGAATGCTGGTCACACTGTTGTGAGATCCCCATATTTGTCACCTCTACGGCCTCTGGTGGGTAAGATTATGCCTAACCTATTTTTTCATAGAAAAATTTCCCCATGGTTTCTCTTCCGATGTCATAGATAACTAGCTCCACAGGCTGAGCCAGAACTATGCTCTGATACCACTGTAATATCCCAAAATCAGGGATTCAGCATGACATCAACTGTATAACGGTCTTGATGTGATAAATAAGCTTATAATAGGTGTGAGGAACATAAATAAATCATATTGAACTACAACAGCCACTTTAATTCAGATTTACAATCCAAAGGATGGGGAAAATCATAAATTTATGCACTAAAAATCTTAATATCAAATATTTTCGTAAAACAAGGGGATGGGGATGGTTGGATCTGATATCTTAGGTCATGAGGGACCTATGCTCTGAATTTTAGATCAAACTAATCATTATAGATAATTTAAACAGTTCCTCCTTTCTCGACTAGTCTAGAAAACCCTGATTTCCCATGACTTTGCTAAACAGAAATTTATGAATACTATGAGAGCGTAATTCCCATTAGGGTTGCTACAAATATTGATGGAATATGACTGATATATATCTTATATTGATAAAATAGAAGAGAAATAGAGGTTTAACCTCTTTTACACAAAGAAAAGGGCACCCGGCAAGGATTTCCGGCAATTTATATGTACCAAAAGTAGGACTGCAGAAAATAACACAATATACTACAACTCTGCATTAAAAATGACTGAATATGATAATATCATCTTAGATAAATGAGGGGAGCAAAGCTCTAACCCTTATAAGAAAAAATACATCAATCCTCCAAGTGATTGGTTGAAATACACAAAATAGCCAAAATGTCGGAGTTGTTGGGTAGCTGCTGCAACTCAAATCTGGAACTCAATAGAGAAGGCTGAAGATGATGAAAAAACTGAAGTATACCTCCTCCAATGGATCTCCTAAGTGGAAGGCTTATCCTTACACTTGAGATCCCACCCTCCAATCAATCTGCAAAACCCCGCAACAAATGCACTATGAAAATAACGCAGCTATTGGAGCAAACTGCGTAGTAGGGGCAAGAATATGTGTTGGCCTGATGCCAAGATCTGAAAATAGCTTCCAAAATGATCCTCCAAAGGCAATAAAGACTCCCCCTCTAAAAAACAAGCAATAAAAGAGGTGTTGTGGAGTCTCCACGACAACAACCTAAAACACAGTATTATGCTGCTGCAGCAATAAATTTTTCCTAGAGGATGATGCTTCGGTCTTGAACCAAAATAATGATGGGAAAACCTCACCCGAGTAGGCACTCGAAGTCCCCCGGGGCTAAGGGTGAGATCTTCGAATGGAGACACTCGGTGCACTAAACAGTGTTGCAAACTAGTTAAACAACCAGCGTGCTCAAGAAGTTGAAATGACCAACTCAATATCATAAACATATGCATGAATGGAAATAACTCTCCTCCCCTCCATTTATATAGCAATTGGAGACTCCTCATGGGCCCTTCCTCTAGAAGCTTCCCTCCTATGTAGTGCTTTCCAACTCATACTGTGCGCTGGTTGACTTGGTCAAACCTCTTTGCAAATATCTCCTTTCACATATGAGGGTGTGAAATCTGGTTCCATGGATGATCCCTTTTCATACTAGAGAGATTTTATTTATGTTTTTATTATATTTGGGCCTCCTTACCCAATTATTCATCTCCTAAATGAGTTTAGACAAATTTAATGTTCCAATTTATTGAAGAAAAATTTGGAACATTACATAAAGAAACTAGGCCTTGAAACTATTAGACATACAAGATCATATCCTTTGGGTTGGATATGCAAGAATGCAAACTTGCAGGTTACAAGGAAGTGCTTACTAAGATTCGCCATTAACTCAAACTTTTTTGATGAAGTTGAGCTTGACGTGGTGCCGCTTGAGATATTAGGTATTGTATTGGAAAGTCCTTATATGTATGATAGGAAAGTTGTTTTTCATCACCATGAGAACAAGTATCACTTGTTTAAGGATGTTATTGATTACATAATTAGAGCACTCAAGAAGAAGACATGTTTGTCTCTCATGCATGCAAGTGAAATGAAGAGGATAGTTTATTCAAGTCAGAACTTGAAATTGTTGATGATTAAACAAAGAGATATATTGAATCACACTTTTCATAAGGATGCTTATGCTTGTAATGAGTTGTTTTAGGATGTTAATAGGTTTCCTTTGAAAGAAGATTAAAGACATTTGCAGCAGTCAACATTGGTGTTGAGCAGTGTCGGAAACAAGATGCCAGTGCAAAAGATTGCAAAGGTCAAAGACAAAGCAACAGAGTAGCTTGGAAAATAAGGCATGGGTTCCACAAATTCTTATTTCCAGTTTCCAAAAGGTACATGGAAATGGCGAAGATACTTGGTCAAGAGTTGACACAATTACAAGGCAAAAGCAGCTAAAAATCGCCATGGTGACAGTATGCAAGGTGAGAAAGTTTCTAAGTTTTCTTTGATTTTTAACCAAGGTAGGAACAAGATGGTTTCTACAAAAATAGATTTTTGTTCTGCAATTTCAAAAATATTACAGCATGACGGTGTTAATGAGAGTAAGAGAAGGTCGTGAGAATCAAGGAGAAAATTGACTTTTTTTGAAAATCTCCAAATGATGAAATTGTAAAAATTTCAATTAATAGAGACTGGAAGGGTGAGGGAACAAACCCCTCATCCACATAATAATCAATCAAGGGATATTTTGGGGTCCAAAAGGCTTCTAGTGGGGAGGAATGATGAGGAGCTTAGTATTTATCTAAAAAAATAAAGTGCTCAGAAATGCTTCAGACTTGAATGACCAGATAGATCTCGTCACCTCGATTCCAACGCAACTTGTTTCATCAAAATCCGAGTTCATATGAGTGAGTTATGGTCTATTGTTCATTTACCCAAACAGGTAAAAATTGTGTAGAAGAGTGACAAACTGGTGACTTGGTGGTCCATTCAACACCTCAGGAATCTTCAGGGAATATTCTCCAGTTTTTTCATCCAGTGACACTGTGACAAGTGTCATCTCTAGATTCGCCAATGTTTCTTGGGGAAGCTTATTTTTTCTCGTATTTCCTAAGTTTGGAATTATTACTATGGTGGATTATTTTAATGGTGAATTTTAGACCAATGGAGAAGGGCCATGTGGCACAGCCAAAGGCTATCATGTGCCCTCCCCCATGGCAAGGTTGGATGGCATACATTATTATTCCAAGGTCGAAATTTAGTTGCATATATGTTTTATTCCAAAGTTTGAATCAAAGGTGGTTGGCGCATATTATTCGCAATGTATTAAAAACATATACTATAAACAAAGTCTATAGACTAAGGTTCATCACATATCGCATTCAAAAATATGATTTGCGATTGGCGATAAGGTGGGTCCTACCAATCACATCGGGGGTTTAGCAACGGACGTGAATGCATTATCGGGTGGCGGGTTTGCGATTTCCCGAGAGCAATAAGTGATGTGGTGGTAAGGTTATCCAATGCGAAGCTGTAATGCGATGCAGAGTTGCGATGCGATCTATCGCATTGGGGTATTGCAATCGCAAGACGAAACAGGCAACATAAAATGATTTATAGTGGCGATGTGATCTACAATAAGAAACTGTGCTGTAATCTGCGATATGCAATAAGCGACTACAATTTGTAATCTGCGATAAGGAATTGCAATGCGATCTGTGGAGATTTAAATGTGTTAAGTTGTGTATTAATACAAAAACAGATAAGTGTGGGTTAGCGCTAAATGCACTTAACCCCACTTAAACACCACTTATCTTAACATTAATCGCATACTTATCTTGTCGGCGCCTTTGGTGGACCCGCCAGATTCAACGAAACTCCAGATTTTGTGGAGTTAGCTAGACATTTTCCAGAATTAGTGGAGAAATTGCAGGGAAATTGGTTTTTTCCATAACTCAGGCAATATTTGACCAAATTGGGAGCCAGAATAGTCATTCTAGACAGATCTTAATGTTTTGGAGCCATTGGAGCAGGTTGGAGAGGCAACATGAGACTGTAAAAACCATTTTTTCACAATTGAAGCTAATACAAAGGCCCACACTATGAAGCTGGACCAAGGGGATGTAGCCCACAAGGGGTCAACTCCTTCATCAAAAACTTGTGTATTTGTTTTTGTTATTTGTGCTTGTTGTGTTTTATTATGATATTTTTCAACATTGAGTTTCCATTCTTTTTAATTCATTAAATCCACTTAATCTCATCAAGTTTAATGAATTTTCACTCATAAACACTTGTATAAACCCTTGTATGATAAGCAAACCAAAGCACTTTCATGTTAATTCTGAAACTGATATTAGAAAAACATTAACTAACAATCAATTTCATATTAGTATATCTTGAGTTTTAAAATATTTGATAGAATGGCTATGTGTGAACTAAAAATATGCATCTCAAGCTTAGCACTATTTAGGTGCATATTACAATGGGGTTTATATGGATTTGGATTAGTGTTCATATTAAATACACCATCTAGTTCAATGGACCTAATACACTATCCAGATTCAGTATAGAATTATGTCGATACTAAAGGAGTATCATCATCCTAAAGGAGAGTTGGAGGATCTTCTTTGATTTCAAAGTGCCATTATCATTTCTTTTTCAAAATGAAGAACAATGTCGTATGGTTTTTTTTTTCTTCTGAAATGAGTATGTGTGGATTGACATTTTTTCTGCTCTATCTTCACAGAAAAGGGAAGATGTTAAAGATATATTTCATGAATATTTCTTCATTTTTCCACTCCAGAGGCTCTCCTTTGCATTTAAGGTCCATGAAATGATGGTATCCTTGCAAACAATTGAGGTTGCCAAGGCTAGGGTAGAAAAAAAAGAGAGCAACAACTTATGGCGGTATTGGATAAGGGATTGTCAACTTGTTCATAAAATGAACAAGTAATGTATATTACACAAAAAGAATTGGCATGCATTTAAGAGAATAAGGATTGTTCTCTTAATGCTATAATAGATGAATATTTGAAGCTCAAGGATCTTGAAGATGAATGTTCATGAGTCTTGTCAAATTTGGATGCCTAAAAAAGTAGTTGGGATGATGAGACCCAAAGGATTCAATATGAAAAGAAATAAATTGAACAAATTATGATGAGAACGATGATGGTTACTTAAGACCTCTCTGACACATAATCCAAACTATAATATACTAAGAAGAAACTGGCGAAATCAATGTTAACGAATGAGATTCTTATGTTAGAAAAAAGCGAATGGGAAGTTGAAAAGGAAGGTCTGCTTAAAGAGTTAGCTAATGCTCACTGTAAAATTTCTGATAAAGAAAATTAGGTCTCATATTTGTGTTTTATGTTAACTAATGCGAAGCTAATTTCTGTTGATAAAACCAATGATGATGTTTTTTGTTTAGGAGGTTCGAGGAATTTATGAATTTTTGGTTATTTAGCAAAGTCATCCATGAGGATACTTATAACAATCCAAGGAGATATTTACCCCGTACCAACCTCGGTGGGCATGACACAACATGACATCGATTTGTTGGCAAATGTACGAACCTTGGCATTTAATTGCAATCTAAATTACAACAAGGGTAAAAAAACTAAATCCACAAGAAAATTTAAGCCCCAAAAGAGTATTGGTAGCGTAAAACGTAAGCCCCAATAGAGTATTGGTAGCATACAAATACTACATATGCCCCAAATTTGCAAACTTTTATTCAATTTTCCATGCTAGACTTCACATATAAAGATACAGTAGGAAGGATATAATTGCATTTATTCATCAATTTAAACATAGTAAAAATCAACTAGAAAAAAATATGAAATAAATATATGCTTCCAATAATGTATGAATAATTTATATTTGGTAAAAATTACTAATGCAAAAAGTTGAAAAAGTCCTCAGAAAATCCCTTCAAAAATCTCAAGAAGTGTCCTTCAACACTATTTTCACAAAGAAGCAGAGCAACATAGAGCTCACAATGCTTTGTTGTACAATTCAATCTGGGTTCAAATCATCAAGCTATAGGCTTCCCTAAATATGTCCTGCAGTAAGCAAGTAAATATCAGACCAATCCATTTTAGTAGTATTAACTACAAGAAGTATTTAAAAAATACATTTTCCTTCACTAAATACATTGAATGAAAATCGATAATAAAATGGGTTGAAATATGGCAATTGTCAGGTTGAGGTATACCTACTCAATCGAGATATACCTACTCATTATTGGATAACAAAAGTGATTGATGGGTTATACTTTATTTTGAGGAGAAAAAGATAAACTGTAATCTCCAAAAAGGGCTATTGATAAAGTATGCCATGTACAAATCCATTCCCTGACCATATATATTTCAAGGTACATGGTGGTTTAGTATTTTTGAGCTATGTATATGCCACAAGGTCTAGGGAATTCTCGTGTCTATTGAATACTTGAAGGTCCGAAGGATTTTTAGTTATTAGGGTTACCTGTATGAACTTGGAGGGTTTTTAGTTATTAGGGTTACCGGTAGGAACTTGTGGATTTTTTGTATTGTATTAAATCCATAACAAGTTCCAAGGAGTTTGAGTTTTTCTCTTTTTGTGTAACCATGTACACAAATTTATAAGTGATTCGGGTTGAGTGCTAGTGTGCAGGGAAATTTCTGTGTTTGAATTATTTCCTAAATGAAGAAAGTGTGTTGAACAAGATCGGTAACATGAGGGATAAGAGAGGATGCTTTCTAAAATATCTAGGCATGTTTATTATCCCAAGTAGCCTTCATCTGATGTCTGATTACGTATCAAATTTATCACCCACCAGAAACTGGTCGTAAGCTTATCCAGCTACTCTATTGTAAATGTGTAAGCTATGATTATGTATTCTCATATAAGGCCCATTGCATCAGTCTGTATTGTTTTCCCATCTAGACCTAAGCTAATGAAGATGGTATACCCTGAGATTGGAAGTAGTGAAACAAGTTCTTTTCAGCGTTGTTTGCAAATGGAAAATCCAGCATTCCCTGCTAGAAAGCTTGAAAGTATTTCTTCTGTCTGTCACTCAAGAGAAACAGAACCTCAAAGGTCTCCCCTCTCTTCAAAATCTCATTATAAATCTCCACAAGTTGTCAATTAAAATTTCTACAAATAAGAAAAAGGGAATTTATAAAATAAATATATGGATGAATATATCAACCCTCTAACATCTAATTTTTTATGTTCAAACAAGAAATATGCTTGAATCCAAATAGAGGAACCTAATTAATAGTTACATTGATAAATTGGGAAAACATTAAACTCTACTTAATGTAAATAGAGGAACCTAATACACAGTTTATTTAATAAATTGTATAAAAAAAAAACTAAAAAAATTATATTTTCTGTTGGAACACCTAATCCTCTATGGGTAGGTGTGGAATGTGAAAAGTCACAATGGAGTCCAAGTGACCTTGGAATGTGAAACCAAGATTCACACCATTGTACTATAAATGTACATCATGTATAATGGAAAAATAAGAGAGCTGCACGCTTATCCTTCATTGTGTGTGTTGAGTTTCTTGTGTGTGTGTTTATTCTTCTCATACACCATGTGTGTGTTTAACATGGTGTTTAACATGGTATCAGAGCTGAGAAGTTCATAACCAGCTCAACCTTGAGTGAGCCATTTGTGTTTATGGCCTGTGCATATCTGCAAAAATTCTGATAATTTTTGCAGCACCCAGTTTCTGCAGCAGACATTTTTCCGCATTCAAAATCCGTGGCAGCATTCAGAAATTGGTTTGGAGAAAAGCAGCATTGTGCATATCAAATTCTGCAGGTTTTCTCACTACACATCATTCTGCAATTTCTGCTTTTAATTTTTGCATTGAAGAGCTGCTGGAAAATAGTGTTTCAAAGTTGGTTTCTAAAAGAAAATTTTTTGAGTTTTTTCATTGAAAAATTTCTGCAATTCTGGGTTTCTTTGCTGCTGGAAAAATAATTTTTGCCCCAATTCTACAAGTTCCTGCAAATTATTATGCTGTGTATTTAGAAAAAATCTGCTGCTGTTTTAAAGTCTCGGGTCTCAGTTTTACTCCTCTACTGCTGGAAGAAAATCTACATTTTCTGCTCTACTCTACTGTAATTTCCTGATTAAAAAATAATAATAATAAAATTAAAAAATAAATTAAAAAATAAAAATAAATAAATAGAAAATAAAAAATAAAAAATTCCTAAATCACACCAGGCCTCTCAGCCACACTCACACTACAGCTCCCTATGCTTCTACCCTTTCCCACAGCCCTCGGCCCATCTCTCATTCGCATCCCATACTCTGCACACTCCTCACAACCCGACTCCCCACTGCACCCTCGGCCTTATGACCATTCGTTCTCTTTACACACTCCCCCCTCACATTTGAGCCCTCACCTCACGGCACCCCTTATCGCTCCACCCCTTATCGCTGCGCACACCCCTTCCCCCTACGCTACCCCCTCCCTGCTACTCAACGCTCATACCTCTCCACGGTCTTTCGTCTCCTACCCGCTCACTCTCTCACCCAAGCATTACCTCCCGGTTGCACTTCGCCCCAACGCAGAACGCCTCCCTCATGGCTTACCAACCCATCCCCCTTCTTGCAATCAATAAATTTCAGTTGTTGATGTAGCTCATTGTTGATTGTCCTCCATCATTTGAGGAGCAGATTTTTGTATATTGAGAATTCCATAGTTGGAAGTTCTCTTGAGTCATTTGTATTTCTTGAAATTAAGTTGAATCACATTGTAAATGGGTGCATTTTTTGTTGAAGCTGACACCCTTTATTTTGAGCCTAAGTTGTTGAAAAATGGCTAAAATCAATGAGGCATTAGAGTTGTTGAATAACCACATTCATTCCAATGTTGATGATGTGATAAAAATGAGCAATAATGCTCTTTGTAACATTCAAAGTTGGTTACTAGATGCACAAGAAAAGATTGAGTTTTTGCAGTTGGAATCTCAGCTCCAACAAGATGAACTTCAGCAAAAGATTCACTATTTTGAACATGTTTTTGTTTAGAAGATTGAGAAAGACTCCCATCAGCAGCAAGTCAATAAAGTTCCACATGATTCCCATTCAGTTCCTTGTACTAGAGCAGATGTACATGCAAATGCAGCAGTTCAACTTGCACTTCTCAAGCCCATCATCAGACCTTGGGAAGAGCTTTCCCACAACAAGCACAAAACTGGTCTTGGATATGACAAGGATGTGTCCCTTCATATTCCAGACTACACCAAGCCCATCATATTTCAGAGTGCCAGATTCCTGTATGACAGTTCACCTACAACAGTTTTAGATCCTGCTCCACTTCCACAACAACATCAGATTTTAAAATTCCAACACTGTGATCGAGTTGGCCATATGAAGATCACTGTTTTGATCTTCATCCATGCAAGAACTGTGGTCGGCACACCCATTCTTCAGACAGATGCTTCAGACACAAGCCTCCTGCAAGAACCAAGATTCATCTTGGATGGATCGCTTCTTGGCAATGGGCATCAGCAGCCAAGAATGTGTTTAAGAAACATGTCAAAACTTGCTCTCAGATATTGAGTAAACTTGCAGTTGAGTTTTCGCCATCATCTCACCTTGTCCCTGACAGGGGGGAAATGGTGGTCATGTAAAAGCTTCGACGTCAGATCAAGTGAGCCTGAGCCACAATCTCTCATTCCATGTTCAGAGTTGTAGCCAGAGACATAGCAGTTCAAGCAAGCCTGAGCCACAATTCATCATTCCAGATTCAGAGATGTAGCCAGAGATACGGATGCCCATGAGCATGCCTTCGGTTGGTGGACAACCTTAAACCATCATCTTTGGTTGGTGGACAACCTTAAACCATCACAGGTTGTAGACCTCCCTTCTTTTAGGTTGAAGGTATCCCTTTCATATATGAGGGACACTTCCTCTAGCAGAAGCCTCCAGCTTCTTGCCAGCTTTGGTTGAGTTCCAGGAAATGCTTCAAGCATTCTAGTGTTGTTGGTAATCCTAAAACCATCACAGGTAGTAGACCTCCCTTCTTTTAGGTTGAAGGTCTCCCTTTTTTATGAGGGACAATTCCTCTAGCAGAAGCTCTCAGCTTCTTGCCAGTTTTGGAAGAGTTCCGGGAACTGCAACAAGTTTTGCGTTCCAGTGATGGTGGTCATCCTTAAACCACCTCTTTTTTCCAACATTTCAGAGGGTTGATTCAGCCCAAGTGCTGCCATGCATACTTTGCAGATTTGTATTACAATTATGTTCTTGGACTCACACATACCCCTTCGAATTAAGGGGGGATGTTGGAGCATCTAATCCTCTATGGGTAGGTGTGGAATGCGAAAAGTCACAATGGATTCCAAGTGACCTTGGAATGTGAAACCAAGAGTCACACCATTTTACTAAGAATGTACATCATGTATAATGGAAAAATAAGAGAGTTGCATGCTTATCCTTCATTGTGTGTGTTGAGTTTCTTGTGTGTGTGTTTATTCTTCTCATACACCATGTGTGTGTTTAACATGGTGTTTAACATTTTCATTATTATTTTATTTTTTATTTTCTACACAATAGTTAAAGCAAAATGGAAGAGGGCTGCCATATTAGATTTCCATTTTCTTTTTAATTTTCTAGGCAACATTAGAATATGTAAGAGGAAAATAATATAAGGTGTGAGCTCAAGAAAGAGGAAGAGTATTTGCAAATATTTATTATAGTTGGAAGTTTGTCATTCACTCAATTTACAAGTTACATTGATAAATTGAGGAAAACATTAAACTCTACTTAATGCAAATAGAGGAACCTAATAACTTGAGCAATGTAATAACTAGTTTCTTTAATAAATTAGACAAAAAATATTAAGCTAATGAGATTTATATTTTCATTTTTACTTTGTTTGTGATTTTCCACACAATAATTAAAAGAAAAATGAAAAAGACTAACCATATTAGATTTCCATTTTATTTGTAATTTTTTGAATGTGTAAGAGAAGAAAATAATATAAGGCCTCATAGGAAGATTTGCAAATATTTATTGACAATTGGGAAACTGGAATTCACCTAATTTTAAATAGTAGCAATTTACATGGAAAAGATTTATTGGTATTTTTTCTCTTGGTTTTTGAATTTATGTTAGTAATATATTTTTATATTGATTCCAAATTTATATTAAATTTATTTTTATTATGTAGAGAAAGATCTTTTAGTAGTAATCACATAGGTAAAGATTACGTCAAAGGTTATATCAAACAAGGTTAACAATCAAAGCAAAAACAAATAATAGGGGAAGGAGGTATACTTAAAAAATATAAAAAATAACAAGTAGGAGTATAGGGCAGGGATCCAACACCTACTAATACTCCAATCGTCGTATCTATTAAGGTTAACTGGTATTTTTTAGATCTCCAAAGCCTCCCTTAACTTACAGTGATGAAAATGGTCAACATTGGTAATGATCATATCCTCTTCAATGTAGATGTGATGGTTAGTCTTTTCTACATTCTCCGCTAAAGCAGAGGAGCGGGATATTCCATGTTTTATGTCAGCAACATGTTCACATATCCTTTGATTAATCGATTGACTAGTTTCACCGATGTACAATGTCACAGAGGAGCAACGAATTATTTAAAAACCTTTTCTATCCCTGGGATCAACAGGGTCCTTCACCAATTTCAAAGAGATATGAATAGTGTTAATAGGTTTAAAGAATGAAGAAATATTAAGCTTCTTTAGGACTCAAATACCTTATCTATGGCCCCTTGGATGAACAGAAGGTGAACTCCATAGGACCATTCATGAGGATCTTTTTTGTTTTTAGGGCCTTTTTTAGCCTTAGAAAAAGATTATAAGCCTTGGAACTTGTTATAACCATTCTTATCAAAAACATTAAGGAGGTGACATTTCTCATCCTTGAAATGGAATTCATCAGAAATTCTGTCTACTCTGGTGGCTAGGGTGATGAGAATACCTATCTTCTGAGAAGGGAAATTATGTGAATTAGTGTGAATATACTGCTCCATACGAGTCTTCTTCCTAAATACTTGATGGGAGAAAGAACTGTCATCTCTCCTTGAAATGAGAACGTCGAGGAAGAGAAGGCTCCCCTCAACTTCAAATTCCATAGTAAACTTTATGGCAACAGATTGATTATTAAGATGTTAGAAAAAAATATCCAACTTATCTCTTCCATGGGGCGAGATGATGCAAGTGTCATCCACAAATATTTTCCAAATCTCGGGCTAGAAAACAGAAAAGAAAAGTAAACCTTAGAGATTTTTAATATTATAAACCCAATGAATTAATAAAGTAAAGGATCAATAAACCTAATGGATTGATATTAAAAACCCAAGGAAATAATAAACCTAAGGGATTAGTACTAAAAAACCAAGGGTTTATAAACCTAAGTGAATAATATTAAACCTAAGATATTAGTATTATAAACCCTTAACTATAGAAACCCTTAGATAAATACTATAAAACATGAAATAAACATTAATATTTCACACTGAAGGGATTAATAACCCCAAGGGATTAAATGATAAAACAAAGGAATTATTAGTATTAGAAAGTTAAGGAAAAAATAAATTGAAGCTTTTAATATTATAAACCCAAGAAATTAGCAAACCCAAGGGGAAAATATTATAAAGCCATGGGATAAATATTAATACTATAAACGAAGAAATTAATAAACCCTAAGAATTAATATTTTAAGCTCAACATATTAATAAACCCTAAGAATCAATATTTTAAATTCAAGAGATTAATAAACCCAAGACATTATTGATATTATAAACCAAAGGAACTAATAAAGCCAAGGGTTTAATATTATAAACCCAAGGAATTGGTGAACCCAAGGGATAAATATTAAAAACCTAAGGGATCAATATTAAAAACACAAGAGATTAATAAAGCTTACAAATTAATATTTAAAACACAAAGGATTGATAAACTCACATGATTATTAATATTATAAATCCAAGGGAATAGTATTAAACCTAAGAGATTAATATTATAAACCTGAATTATATAAAAACCTTTAGATAAATACTATAAACCGTAAAATAAACATGGTTGACCATGCTTGATTTAAAAATTGAAACAATTGTTGTCACAATGCGACGTTGGACGAAGAATGACCATGGTTGGCCATGGTTGATTTTCATATTGAAACAATATTTATCACAGTGTGCCAATCGACCATGGAAGACCTTGATCGACTATAGATAACGGTGATTAACAATGATTGCCCATGGTTGATTTTCATATTGAGAATGTTTTTCATAATGTGACATTTGACCAAGCATTAATAGTGTAGGAGTAATATTTAACATTTAATATTGGGATTTAATAAACCGAATGGACTAATATTACCAACCCAAATAATTAGAAAATTCAAGGGATTAAACCCTAAGAATCAATATTTTAAACTCAATAGATTAATAAACCCAAGGGATTATTAATATTATAAACCCTTAGATAAATACTATAGACCGTGAAATAAAAATTAATATTTTAAACTGAAGAGATTAATAAACCCAAGGGATTAAATGATAAAACAAAGGAATTATTAATATTAGAAAGTTAAGGAACAAATAAACCGAAGCTTTTAATATTATAAACCCAAGAAATTAGTAAACCTACGGGAAAAATATTATAAACCCATGAAATAAATATTAATATTATAACTAAAGAAATTAAGAAACCCTAAGAATTAATATTTTAAACTTAAGAGGTTAATAAACCCAAGGGATTATTAATATTGTAAAGAAAAATAACTAATAAACCGAAGCGTTTAATATTATAAATCAAAGAAATCGATGAACCCAAGGGATACATATTAAAAACCTAAGGGATAAATAAGGCCAGGAGAGTGATATTAAAAACAAAAGAGATTAATAAACACTAAGAATTAATATTTTAAAGTAAAAAACCTAAGAAATTAATAAACCATAAGAATTAATATTTTAAACCCAAGAGATTAATAAACCCAAGGGATTATTGATATTATAAACTAAAAGAAGTAATAAACCCAACGGTTTAATATTATAAACCAAAGGAATTAGTGAAACTAAGGGATAAATATTAATATTATAAACCAAGAAATTAATAAACCTTAAGAATTAATATTTAAAACCCAAAAAGCTAAGAAATTAGAAAACCCTAAGATTTAATATTTTAAAGTCAAAAGATTAATAAACCCTAAGAATTAATATTTAAAACCCAAAACTAAGAAATTAATAAACCCTAAGAATTAATATTTTAAAATCAAGAGAATAATAAACCGAAGGGATACACATTAGAAACCTAAGGGATCAATATTAAAAACACAAGAGATTAATAAACTCTAAGATTTAATATTTTAAACTCAAAAACCTAAGAAATTAATAAACCATAAGAATCAATATTTTAATCTCAAGAGATTATAAAACCAAGGGATTATTAACATTATAAACCAAAAGAACTAATAAAACTAAGGGTTTAATATTATAAACCAAATGAATCGATGAACCCAGGGGATAAATATTAAAAACCTAAGGGATCAATAAGGCCAAGGGATCAATATTAAAAATACAAGAGATTAATAAACCCTAAGAATTGATAGTTTAAACTAAAAAACCTAAGAAATTAATAAACCCTAAGAATTAATATTTTAAACTCAAGAGATTAATAAACCCAAAGGGTTATTAATATTATAAACCAAAAGAACTAGTAAACCTAAGGGTATATTATAAACCAAAGGAATTAGTGAACCCAAGGGATAAATATTAAAAACCTAAGGGATCAATAAGGCCAAGGGATCAATATTAAAAACACAAGAGATTAATAAACCCTAAGAATGAATATTTTAAACTCAATATATTAATAAACCCATGGGATTATTAATATTGTAAGGTCAAATAAATAATTAAACGGAGGGTTTAATATTATACACCAAAGGAATTATTAGAATTATAAATTTAAGGAAAAAATCAACATAAGCGTTTAATATTACAAGCCCAAGAAATTATTAAACCCAACAAAAAAATATTATAAACCTAAAACCGAGAAATTAATAAACCCTAAGAATTAATATTTTAAACTCAAGAGATTAATAAACCCTAAGAATTAATAGTTTAAACCCAAAAAACCAAGAAATTAATAAACCATAAGAATTAATATTTTAAATTGAAGAGATTAATAAACCCAAAGGATTATTAATAATATAAACCTAAAGAACTAATAAACTTGAGGGTTTAATATTATAAATCAAAGGAATTGGTGAACCCAAGGGAAATATATTAAAAACCTAAGGGATCAATAAGGCCAAGGGACCAATATTAAAAACACAAGAGATTAATAAACCCTAAGAATTAATATTTTTAACTCAAAAACCTAAGAAATTAATAAACAATAAGAAACAATATTTTTAAATCAAAAGATTAATACACCCAAAGGTTTATTAATATTATAAGCCAAAAGAACTAATAAACCTAAGGGTTTAATCTATAAACCAAAGAAATTGGTGACCCCAATGGATAAATATTAAAAACCTAAGGAATCAATAAGGCCAAGGGATCAATAATTTTTTTCCAAACAAAAAATCAAAATTTTTATAAAATTTTACAAAAAGTTACATCGTAGATGTCGTAGCATTCCATATGATAGTATCGCCCTCAAAGAAGCAGGGCTTGGGCAGGTATATACCCGTAGTTACACTATGCCAGCAACACCGGACTTATCTTTTTTGCCCACCATCTAGTGAATAAGAAGAATGAATAATGGCCAACTCCATATTGGAGGAGAGTTGGACATATTTTTCTAAGTCAAAATTTTCATAAACATGAGCATGTTTGGTGCGAATCACACCTCTATCAACAATCTGCTCATCATGTTGGGGTCTGCATCTATAGGAAAAGAGGTCTTCTCATTGGTTTATTTTATTTCTTCCATCTTACCTACTTCCTTCTCTTGTGGATCTGTCTTATTTTCTTGCTGATTTTTTGTTTCTGTTTTCTCCTAGTTTACTTTCGTTTCTTCTTCCTCTTCATTTAACAATGACATATCTGGAAAATTACATCCTTTCTTCTTTTGCGGCTTCTTTTTTGTTTTTTTCCTGGATAGAGTGAAGGAGATTTGTAAGTTCCATTTTTGGTGGCACACTCTGCATCTAAATGATGTATTTTTGAAATATAATGTTTGAGACCACTTGAGGTCTCTGTGAATTAGATTTATGTAGTCTGCAAGACCCTTACTTAGGTCCATCTCCACACAGATTCATGCAAAGGTAAATATCCCTATATCCATTCTTTCCTGGTCCAGTTTTATAAACCTACTGATAGTGTTCCCTATGTTTTATAGGACCTGATGGTGCCAAAACGAGAGCGGAAGATTGTGTCTTCTCACCCAAATAAGTATTTTTGTAACCACCATTGTATTTTTATTGAAACCAGGGAACCATGGGGTTACAAAAAGGCCTGCTCTTCCCCAGAACCAAGGTCCCTCACTAGTGGCAAATCAGTAATCCTCTATATTATCAAATTGAACCATGAAGAAACCTTTAGCACAGAGGTAAATGCCACAGTTCTGGGTCTAGTTCTGGTGTATCCAAGCATGTAACTCTTTAGGTTTTGGCAAAAAACCATTGAAGCAGTGGGCAACTGCTTTTGATTGCAATGCATTAAAAAACCCTGTTACCTCTAGTATTTATACTGCCAGATCTGGAATGTTCTCTATTTTTTCCACAATACATGGTCCTAGTAATGTTAAATCTGGAATTTGTTTTTTCCTCGGATTAGGGTCCTTCCCTCTCAGAATATCCTTGAAGGAGGGAATTAATTTTCCTGTTGTTGTCGGTCTGTTAGCTGATCTTATTCCTGGAACACCACCTTCGAGTCTAAGGTTCAGTAAAATAGTGGCGTTTCTTTGGATCTGGTATTCCTTTAATTTTGAAGTTTCCTGTAGTGTTCTTCCTGAAAATATTAGGCTTTGTTGTTGAGCCAGGATGCCAGTGACATACTAGATTTTGTTTTTTAGCTTTTCTAAAAACTCAGAGTATTGCACCTAAAGAACAATAGACCTCCCACCTATGCCCTTTATGAATATTTTAAAATGAGACTGTAATTCATATCAGTCACCATCATGACCACTATAGGGCCGAGACGTGTCACACCCCTGAGGGACAGGTGCAACACCAAAGGAAAAGTCCCCATGGAATTTTTTACAAACTTGGCTTCTTGAGCATTTCTTTTGGTGATAGAGGCCATCAATAGACAAAGGGCCTTGTCCACCCTGAGACAAGGGTAACTAAATAGAGGGCATAACCTCATGCCCATGATGAAGTGGGAGTAGAGCAGGAGGGTCTGACCCCAGGCTGCCCATCCCAACCGAAAACCCAAAATAAAAGAGTTCCTAAGGGTTAAAAGGAAAACAGGGGGGCTTTGAGAAATACCATGCACCAGATTCGACCCATCCGAGGTGGACCAGTCTCAAACAGCCATGCCAGATAGGAAGGGGTGAGCATCAATGTGGGAAACATCGCACCCAGTCAGCCATTAGTCCAACAGTCGTCCTGAGCCAAAGTTGTAAGGAAAATAATTTTCCACCCTCAACTCTAGATGAAGAGCAGAGATCCTCCGTCCTTGGTATCCCTCTGAGTGCACCCTCCACAGTCATCCTCATCAGAAGAAAGCCAAAATGAAACCGACGATAGATGAAGCCAGCGATAGAGATGCAGGGGATCTGGTGCCTTGACCACCTCCACCACATTGCAGAGCTCCAGAAATAGGTTTTCATCCAACTCCAGCGAGTATTTTTGTTCATTTTTCCTTGGTAGGAGCCGAAAACCCTCACACAGTGCAACCCCGAGACAATCGACAACAAAAAATCCCGAAAACCCTAGACCTGAGAAATTTTTGCCATATCGCAGAACCCTTCACCACCCACCCCTCCCACCCACCCCCACCCCCCCTCCCCCCCTCCCCCTTACAAGTGACCCAAGGGAGTTCTAACCACCAAGGGATCAATATTAAAAACACAAGAGATTAATAAACCCTAAGAAATAATACTTTAAATTCAAAAACCTAAGAAATTAATAAACCATAAGAATTAATATTTTAAACTCAAGAGATTAATAAACCAAAGGGATTCTTAATAATATAAACCGAAAGAACTAATAAACCTAAGGGAAAAATATTAAAAACCTAAGGGATCAATAAGTCCAAGGGATGAATATTAAAAACACAAGAGATTAATAAAGCCTAATAAATTGGTATTTTAAACTCAAAAACCTAAGAAATTAATAAACCCTACAAATTAATATTTTAAACTTGAGAGATTAATAAACCTAGTAGATTATTAATATTGTAAACCCAAAGAAATAATAAACCAAAGGGTTTAATATTATAAACAAAAGGAATTGGTGAACCCAAGGGGCAAATATTAAAAACGTAAGAGATCAACCAGGCCAAGGCATCCATATTAGAAACAAAGATATTAGTAAATCTTAGGAATAAATATTTTAAATCCAAATGAAGGATAAACTCACATGATTAGTAAAGAGATTAATAAAGCCTAAGAATTAATTTTTTAAACAAAAAGGATTGATAAAGTCACATGATTATTAATATTGTAAACCGAAGGGAATAATATTAAACCTAAAAGATTAATATTATAAACCCGAAGTATATAAAAACCCTTAGATGAATACTATAAACCGTGAAATAAACATGGTTGACCATGCTTGATTTAAACATTGAGGCAATTGTTGTCACAATGTGACGTTGGACCAAGTATGAACATGGTTGGCCATGATTGATTTTTATATTGAGACAATCTGTGTCATAATGTGTCATTCGACCATGGAAGACATTGATCAACTATGGTTTTAATATAAACCCAAGGGTTTAATATTAGAAACCAAAGGAATTAGTGAACCCAAGGGACAAATATTAAAAACATAAGAGATAAAAAATTCCAAAGGATCCATATTAAAAGCAAAAGAGATTAGTAAAGCTTAGGAATAAATATTTTAAATACAAATGAATGAGAAAATCACATGATTAATAAAGAGATTAATAAAGCCTACATTTTTTTTTAAGTATTAATAAAGTCACATGATTATTAATATTATAAAATGAAGGGAATAATAGTAAACCTAAGAGATTAATATTATAAACTCGAAGTATATAAAAACCCTTAGATAAATACTATAAATCATGAAATAAACATGGTTGACCATGCATGATTTAAATATTGAGACAATTTTTGTCACAATGCGACGTTGAACCAAGTATGACCATGGTTGGCCATGGTTGATTTTCATATTTGTCACAATGTGACATTCGACCATGGAAGACATTGAGTGACTATGGATAACGATGATTAACGATGGTTTCCCATGGTTGATTTTCATATTGAGACAATGTTTTTCATAATGTGACATTGGACCATGGACTAATATTAAATTGTAGGACTAATATCTAACCCCTAATATTTGGATTTAATAAACTTAAGGGACCAATATTACCAACCCAAAGAATTATAAAACTGAAGGGATCAATGTTATAAATCTAATGGATCAAAAAATGCAAGGAAATATTAATATTATAAACATAAAATATCAATAAAGCAAAGGGATTATTAATATTATAAACAAAAAACATCAATAAACCGAAGGGGTTATTAATATTATAAACCCAACAAATTAATACTATAAATACAAATTATTAATAAACCCAAGTGGTTAATAAAATCGAAGGATCAATAAAGCCAACAAAGTAATATAAAAAACCAAAGAAATTAATAAACACTAAGAATTAATATTTTAAACTCAAGAGATTAATAAACCCAAGGGGTTATTAATATTATAAACCTAAAGAACTAATAAATCCAAGGGTTTAATATTATAAACAAAAGGAATTGGTGAACCCAAGGGATAAATATTAACAACCTAATGGGATCAATAAGGCTAGGGGATCAATATTAAAAACACAAGAGCTTAATAAAGCTAATGACTTAATGTTTTAAACACAAAGGATTGATATACTCACATGATTATTAGCATTATAAACCTCAAGCGATCAATCAGTCTTACTGATTGTTAATATTATAAACTGAATGAATTAATAAACTAAAGTGATATTCAATTCTAGCATTAGTGAAACCAAATAAAGAACATTGAAAGTAACATATATTTTTTGTTGTCTTTACATCAAAAAATCCCACTACAAAAATGGACTTGAAACTCTCCATCAAAAGTCATTTATCAAATAGCCTATTCCGAAACACAACTAGACCGACGACAAAAGGAACACCAATTCAAATCAATAAGATAATGATCACAATACTTAATGCTTTCCAGCCAATCCCTTCTTGTTTTCCTCCTAGCCTCCCTCATGTGCACATGCAACAAGTATTTTACATTAATTTTCATTTCATCTAGCACAGAAAGATACCCATCAATAAAAGTAGGATGGAAGCCATGTTTTCTATTGAACTTGTTCCAAGGATACGAAAGAAAAGTTATCACTATAGAAATATTTGCCACCACTTGATTATAATAGATGCCATCATTATTAGCCATGTCTGCATTTGAAAGGAAAAATTACAAAATCAAAATTAACACACACACACACACACACAGATATAGCATATATATATATATATATATATATATATATATATATATATATATATATATATGCTTAGATTTGTATGTGTGTGTGTGTATTAATTTTTATTTTGTCATTTTTCTTTCAAATGCCAATATGGATAATAATGATGGCATCTATTATTGGCATTTGAAAGAAAAATGACAAAATAAAAATTAATACACACACACATATAAATCTAAGTATATATATATATATATAGCATCATCAATAAAAGCAGGATGGAAGCCATGTTTTATATCGAACTTTTTCCGAAGATACGAAAGAAAACTTATCACTCTAGAAATATTTGCCATCGCTTTATAATAATAGATGCCATCATTATTATCCATCTTGGCATTTGGAAGAAAAATGACAAAATAAAAATTAATACACACACACACACACACACACACACACATATATATATATATATATATATATAACATAACACCCGATTTTTATTATTGTTAAAAAACTTAATATTAAAAATGACATGCTATAAAATAACCTGATGCTACATGAACCAAATGATATAAAAATTTCTACAAATATAAACCTCATTAGAAATATATGTTGTACACATGAAATGAGAGATAAAATTAAATGAGGGATATGACACTTATTACAATAATCAATAAGAAACCACAAATTTGTAAACTTAATGTTTAAAATCAAATATTAATAATTTTAGTAATTTTATATTTGTATTTAAATTAATGTTAATGTATATATTTGTGCATTGTGAGCCCGAGCTCCAGCCCTAGCCATTCTGCGTGCAGGTGACAGGCTTCCGCCCCCATGGCCTCCTCGGGGCAGATCCGGGAGTGCCCCCCTCTAACACAGGCTCTTCGCCATCAACCCATGCTCAGCCTGATGTGGTGAGGCTGTGTTTGCTTCTCTGGTCGATTCTTTGCGACCGCAAAGAGCCAAACTAGCATTATCAAAGTTTGTAAAGAAATTGGACTCCATCCCTGAGATCTCCTTGCTGCCTAATTTGCCTCAGAAAGCAGTGATATCTCTTGCTGAGAAAGGTTTAGTTGGCCAGCTCACTGACCTCTAGTCTTCCCCCAAAACCGTTCAGAAATGGGTTGAAAGAAACTGGGCTCAGTTCACTCAAGGAAAAATCTCCATCTAATTTTGTGGAAGAGGTTTCTACACCTTCCACTTCAAAACCAAGAGCGATCGGGATCTCATTTTTCGAAGTGGTGCATATTTTATGGACACCAGAGGACTATATTTAAATAATTGGACCCCCAAATTCAATCCAGAACTAGATGTACCAAATGTTGTTCCATTTCGGGTGAGACTGCCACACTTCCCTCTACACTGCTAGGGAGATGAATCGGTGCATGCAATAGGAAACACAGTTGGAAAATATATCGACAAAAGCAAACCAAAAGACAACATGCAGGCATGCGCACGGATATGTGTCAAAGTGGATCTTGGAAGAGGTCTCTCGGAAGCCATCAAGCTCAAGGTCGACAACTGGATGCACATATAGTAGCTGAATTATGAATAAACTCCCTTCAAATGCAAGGTATGTCACGAGTACGGTCATTTTGCAAATAGATGCAATAAAAAAGAAGAAACCAAAAAATATGTAGAATAAAACCAGGATCCGAAATGGGAACAGGTAAAAAAAAAGACTGCTTCCAAATATCAACCTGCTCACCTACCTCCACCTCCTCCTGGGCCCACCTCTCCAACCTTTGGTCCTTCTTCTCAACCCTCCTCCTCAATTCCTGATTCCTCCACTCTCTTGGGGTCCAACCCTTTCGACATTCTATCCAAAGCTCTCATTCCTTCAGAACCTCCTATTTCCTCCATCTCCCCCACCCCCATCCCTTTGACCTCTCATTCCCCTCCCCCACTGGGATCCCCCCACCCTCAAGGTTTATTATCTCATCAGGAGGATCCACTTATCCTATCCAACCCCCTTCCTCATTCCTCGGACCGAGTTCTCACTCGAAATCAATAAAAATAAAAAATTCTCTCCACATAAAATACAAAGAAAGTTGGAAGTAAAAATAACCAGGAAATAAGGGATGAGGCAGCAGCCAAAGACCTTTCCTTGGGAATACAGCAGGCTCTAGAAAGCTTCCTAGAAAAAGGCACCAAGAAAAAAAAAAGTTCAACAGGCCCACAAAGGGAAGGGTCCCTCAACCACCACCAACAACAAATAATGATAGTTGTCTCTTGGAATTGTAGAGGGTTGGGTCATCCCTCCAAAAAAATTTTTCTTAAAAGACCTCATAAAAATGAAAAACTAGACATCCTCTTAATCCAAGAGACCAAAATCAACATCTAAGAGATGGACAGGATAATAGAAAAATAAAAAAATTATGAAGGGCAAGAAATTTCAACAAACGGAGCTTCAGGAGGGATATATACTATTTGGAAAAAAGGAAAATGGCACATGCAACATACAACAAAGAAAGGATATTGGATAAATACAATTCTGGAAAATGCAAAAAATAGGGAAAAAACCAGCATATACAATATATATTCTCCAAATCATTACAGGGATAAAGAAACTTATTGGAAGACTTTAAAAGAGAGCACAATGGAGGATCAAGAAGAAAACCTCATTGTAAGAGGAGCCTTCAACCTTATTCTCAAGGCGGAGGAAAAGAGAGGTGGCACCTTCCAGCCAGACCCAAACAGAGAAACTCTAGAGGAAAACATGGAACAATGCAACCTTCTAGACATCCCCCCAAAAAATGGAAAATACACATGGGACAACAGAAGAATAGGGAAGGAAAATATAAATAAAGGCTAGACATGATTCTCATCAGAGACAGAATGGTGGCCAGCTATAGCAGGGTATCTTCCAAAATCATCTCGTCAATAGCTTCAAATCACAAATATGTTCTAATTGAACTTGGAGGGGCAGAAAATTATGGACCACTTCCTTTCAAATACAACCATCTATGGGCAGCCATGAAGAAGTTAAATAAGAGCTGGAAAAAATATGGAAGAAAAATATCAACGGTTCACCAACGTACATACGAGAAATGAAGCTAAAATCCACCAAAGCAAGACTGAAAGATTGGGTTATGACCAACTACAAGGAACCACACATAGAGAAAGAGGCCTTGAAGCATGAACTAATAAAAATTCAAGAGGAAATGGAACACACTGATAGCACAGTTGAGTAGCAAGCAAAGGAAAAAGAAATACAATGGAAAATATATAGAAACACTAGAGAAGAAGAATAAAATTGGAGGCTAAGATCAAGGCAGCTTTGGATTCAAATTGGAGACAAGAACACTACCTTTTTCCATAACACAGCCAAAACAAGAATGATAAAGAGCAACATTGAAAAAATAGTGGGAGATGGAGGGCAAGAAATAAAGGGACAAGAAGATATTAAAAGAGAGGTATTTTGGCACTTCAAAGCTCTCTTAACAGCCATAGACAGCTAGGCAAACTCACAGGGATTATTAATGCACATCCCAAAGTTAATAGATGAGGAAACAAACAATTCCCTCTCCACAGATGTCTCAGAAAAGAATTCATGGCAGCTAATTGGGATTTTCATCTGGAAAAAGCACCGGGCCCAGATGGCTTTCCCACTTCTTTCTACAACACCTTTTGGCATCTCATAAAAAAGGATTTGTTAAAAATGATCAAATATGTTATCAGGGAAAAAGAGGTTGGAGGATTTACCAATTCCACATATCTCGCCCTCATCCCTAAAGACCCCCACCCCTCCACCCTCAATCGATTTAGACCAATTTTGCTCTGCAATTCCTCATAAAATATCATCTCTAAAATTCTTATCGGAAGGCTCAAACCTATTCTTCACACTCTCATTTCTGAAAATCAAGGAGGCTTTGTTCCCAACTGCCAGATAGTTGACAATATCATCCTTGTGCAGGAAGCTCTTCGCACAAGCCTCTCTAGAAATAAAAAAGGATTCATCCTCAAGATGGATATGGATAATGCTTTTGACAGAGTTAACCTCACCTTCCTTATAGTTGTTCTAAATAGATATTTTTTTTCTGAAGACTTTATTGACACAATCAAGGCCTGCACAACAGTCTGGATAGCCCCTATCGTCAATGGCAGACCATGTGACTTCTTCCAAAGATCAAGGGGCCTTGGGCAGGGCTGCCCCCTGTCTCCTTTCATTTACATACTTATGGTTGATTCTCTTAGCATGAAATTGGAGCACATCAGAAGAAATTATACCTTAACAGGCCTCACCATCAAGAGTGGTACCAAAAGAATAAATCACTACTTTTTTTATGATGACACTCTTCTACTGGGAGGAGGATCTTGTATAGTTTCCAGAAGATTCAAAATCATTCTTGACAATTTCATGGATGTTTCAGGAGGGCTAGTCAATAATGGAAAAAGTTGTATTTACAGTTGGAATACCCCCATAAGAAATATCCAATGGATGTCCAAAATTCTGAAAATTTCTTATAAGAATAGCTGGAATCACTTTGAATATCTTAGGCCGCCCATCACCAATAAAAATCTAAAGACAGAAATTTGGAGCAAATATGCTGAAAAGATCGAAGTCAAAATCCAAGCATGGGGGATGCTATGGCTAAACCAAGCGGGGAGAATCATCCTCATCAAATCCATTCTTGCGGCCCTGCCCTTATACCAATTTTCATTAATTACAGCGCCATCAAGCATCCACAAGAAAATTGAAATCATCATCATAATATTTTTATGGCAAGGTTGGAAAACTGAAGCAAAAAAAAAATCCAACCTTGTAAATTGGAAACAAGTCACTGAGAATTACAAAAACGGAGGGCTCTCCATAAAACGCCTCGAAATAATGAATTTGGCCTTGGGAAATAAAATTGCATGGAGGTTCCTTACAGGAGAAAAACTATGGTGGAAAGCAACATTATAGGAAAAATACCTTAATGCATCAAGAACCTCTATTCTGGAAAAAATCCCCCCCATAAGACCTTGCACCCAAATATGGAAAATCATCTCCGGAGAAATTCATTTAATCAAGGACCACATTTCTATGAGGCCTGGAAATGGAGAATGAGTCAATTTATGGAAGGACACTATAACGGGAAATCCTCCCTTGGATAGAAATTCGGCCATCAAAGATCTAAAGAGGTGGATGATAAGAGAAGGATACAAAAAATTGGAGGACATCTCCAATTGGGAACCAAATGGTACATGGAAACATTGAGACAGACCCAATCTTCCGAATGACTTAACTAATCAATGGAACCTCATGATCTCTCTTCTCACAGGAGAATCACTGATAGGCAAAAACTTCCAAGATGAACAGTAATGGAAACCTACCAGAGAGTACTCAGTTAAGACTGGATATGAAAAAATCCAAGAACATCAGAGGCAGTAGGAATGTAAATATTGGAAGCAAGCCTGGAAGGTGGAAACCCTTCCAAAGATCAAGATTTTCCTATGGACATTGTTGCATAGCAAATCATTAATAGAAAAAAACTTTAAAAAGAGAGGAATATGTGGACCATCTCAATGCCCACTCTGTTTTAAGGTAGAGGAAACAATTCCCTAGAATTTTCTCTTTCTAGAAAATGTTGGGAGACAATGGTGTCACTTATTGAAGCAAATTTGAATTATAGGCTCCCTCTAAATCAGTTCATAAGTAAATGGAAAAGCAGCTTTCCACACTCCTTCAAAAACAAATCCACAATACAAAGATTCTAGAGCAGCCTTCCATCTTTTCTCTGCTGGCAAATATGGTTAGCCAGAAACGGGAAAATCTTCAAAAATAAAAATCCTACAGTAAACACAGTAACCTCAAAAACCTGGGGATTGATGACTGAGTTTCTCTCAGCTAAAGGACTCTATAGAATAGATATGGCTCATCTTCAATGTGAAGAGAGAAGTTTGATAGGATTTTCCTTTAACAAGATCAACATCAGTTTCCTACAAAAAAATACAAAGGTTCAACAAATCTGGAAAATAAGAAATATTGAGGCAAAGTTTCATATTTGGATACACTCTCTAAATAGAGCCGGCTTTTTCTTTGATGGAGAGTCAAAGAAAAATCTGGGTAAAGTAGGATTAGGAGGCATTATTATCCATAAAGACAGAACAAGACATACATACTACAGCTTGGGATTAGGACAAATGTCAAATAATAAAGCAGAGGCCTATGACCTAATTTTAGGCCTCAATATTCTAAGGCAAAAAAATCAATAATTCAATCATCTTCAGAGACTCCTCTCTCATCATACATGCAATGGTGAGTGAATCGCTTCCAAAAAACGTAGCCCTTAGTCAAATTCTTCACAGAGCCAAGAATTTAGCAAAGCATATAGAAGTGGTTGATTTCTATCATATCCTTAGATTTAACAACAAGCAAGAAGATTCCCAAGCCAATAAAGGAGTCTAAGGAATTATTCACAATGTGAAAATTGATGGAATCACATCTCATCTCCTTATTCCATGATGCCTTCTACTAATTCCCATTCCATGATGCATATTTAACCTTACACAGGACAACATAACTGCATCCAACCCATGATAATATTCTCTGTCAACACTCACTTCAATCTCATAAAAATAGTCAAGAACGATCTCCAAAAGATCTCCAGCATCTTGACTTATGGTACCCTCACCTTGCAACTCTTACACTTTCTCGTGACTCCTCATCGAGCTGATGCTCCTCTTCTCCCTTATAAAAAACATGATCTGGACAGTGTTAACACAGAGTGTCCTGCAAGAACTAGCCTGCAACATCCTCACTGCATGTATCTTGGCCCCATCTCGTCCCATCCCTCTATCCTGAAATCAGGTAGTGTCAATCCTTTGTGTTTACATAGCAGTCTCCCGTCCCTCTACCTTCTGATTTCCATTCCCTTATCTTCCCCTCATTTAGAGTGACTTCCAAATCCACAAATTACCCTGATTACTTGACTTTTCCATCCTATAAAATCATATTTTTCATCCACAAAGAAGGCAGAAGCGCAGTCTCAAAAAATCAAAGCAACACACATAAAGAAGGAAGCAAAGTGATTAAAGGAAAAACATAGGTAACAACAGCCAATAGAAAAGGAAGCAGCATAAATATTCAAAGCCTCTTCAAGAAAATGGATACATCAGAAGATTAAAAGCACCCATGTGCCTTTTTTTAAATCCCACAGAGTGGTGATAGAAAACTTGAAGAGTCAAACCCAGCAAGACAAAGCCCGCACAATAGTAGAGATGGCCATCCTTCGTTCGCAAAGGGATACATGCACCAGAGATGTAATGAAGGTCCAAAATCGATGCAATCATTTCGAAGAGTCTCTTAAATTTCTGAGGGAAGCTCTCAACAAAAAGTCAAAACAAGGATCCACCTCTTAGGATCATGGAAGCAGGTATAGAGATAGCGAGAACACCATGAAAGAATGATCTTCCATAGCTCCAGGCTTCTCATGTTTTCATTCAGGAAAATAGTAGACAATCTAGTTTAAAAAAAAATTATGCAAGTCAAATCTATTCTTCTTTTAGATCAGTTTGTTCAGCAATATAACACAAGTGTAATAGTATTTACTGCAAAAAGGATAAGAAAAAATAGCAGCTACAGAAGCACTCATGGAGTAATTCCTCCCCAACAAATAAACCCTTTTTGTAGTCTATTTGGGGCGATTTTGTAATGAGGACTTTCTTCTCCTCCTCCTTTTCAGATAATATAACATAACTGAACTTATGTGAAAAAAAAATGTTAATGTATATATTAATTTTATTTTAATATTAATATCAAATATAAATATGATGTCATTGAACCAAACCACAACATATTCACCAAAACACATTGGTAATTATTATGAGCTGCATGTCATAGGGATATGGACTTGAATCTTGATTTTTAATGATTGACTCATATAATTGGTTGTATATGTCTGAATGATTCATTGTAAAAAAAAGAATAGTAGCGACATAAAAAAAGGAATTAAATTGAACAAAATGAAAAATTATTTAACAACTTTCTCATATATTACTATGAATATGATGAATGTATTCATTTCATTAATATATAAAAATCATTATTATACTAATTTAAATAAATAGGAGAATAAAATCAATTAAAAAAACATTTTATAAATATGTCACAATATTATTAGTTGCATGTCATAGTGATATGGAATTCAATCTTGATTTTTAATAATTGGCTCATATAACTCGTTGTTTATCTCTGAATGGTTCATTGTAAACAAAAGAACAATAACCCAACTAAGTAACCATGTCAATCAATTCAACCTGACATTTAGTCCATTATGCCCGTGTGCCTCTCAAAGAATAAGAAAAACACATAATATGCTTAGCCAACTTATTATTTGGTAAATGAAAAAGCTGGTGGCGTAAGTTTTCAATTTTTTTCGGTGAGTTATCATGTACATGTTTCTTCACAAAAAATACTGCAGTTTCTTGGCTACGATGCCACCTTATCATGTTCAATAGGTAATATCAAAAGTGAGGATGACTTCCAAACCTCTAATAATAATATATATGAATATGCAATGCATACTCATGAAGTTAAACACTACAAATACGTTGTTGCAAGCAATCAACATCGCTAGTGGGGAAGAATGTGGGGAATGCCATATCTAATAATCCCTCATTATTATATTCATTCACCGGAGAGGTCACAATATTGGGCCAATCCATTTCTTGAACATGTGAAGAATCAACATTATCAAGAAATGCTCTAATTTCTTCCACTTCTCTTCGTTCATTAGTTAGGGAAGCAACGAAAGAATAAGGATGAGAGGGAAAATTCTCAGCATGAAACCCTTCATTATTAGTGGCATTGATATTAGATTCTTTAATATCACAATAAAAAAAATTAAGCCTAGAGGAGACATATGTTGATATTTTGGGTAGAGCATTCACTAAATCATAGTCAATTGCAACATCTCGATAATATTGATCACGTTCAATTTTGAAAAGAAATGCAACCATAACTTGAGATATTTGGACATAACATTCATAATATTTAGACTGAACATCATCTCTCCTCACAATTAGAAAGTCAAGATTCATCATGTCGAGGAAGACTTTGTGCAATTGTAGAAATATCTTGGTGAAATATAATTGTGTGGTTGCTATACTTATATTTCCCACCTTGAGTATGTGTCACTTGCAAAATAGGATTCACACGTGTTATTAACATTTATTAAACTTGAGTAAGAACCCTTAAAATATGAGGTTGATCACCAGGATCCATGTTATTATATCCATAAAAATGATGGCAACATCTTTCATTCTTACATCGTCAGAAAATAGGTCCTTCAGAATATCTCAAAACCTAGATTCTGGGATATGATTCTTGGAAACTGTGGCACATTTGGACAACTGACAAGCTATCTATCTTTTCTCGAAATATTTTATGCAATGCAATCACGTTTTCGTCAAAATGAATATTATTTGTATCAGTCAGACCATGTGTAAAATGATGTGGAAGAGTAAAATTTCTTCTAAAATGTACTTGATTTTCAGCACCATGAGATTCCCTTCCCAAATTTGAAACATGTGGAATGGATGTATGGCAGGGCCTTTCCAAATTTATGGTCTGCATTTTTGGAACCTGAGAGGATGATAAGGTGTCTTTAGCATAAAAAATAATAAAATTTAATGTCCAACTAATTATAAATAAATAAAAAATGAAAAAAGAATCAAATTAATTCAATATTTACATTTGTTTGGCGATGTGGATGAAGGTTATGAGATGGTTTCTCTTCACTTCTAACATAAGTGGATGTAACATTTGGGGAGTTAGTTTATATGCCTCTATTCAAATGATTTGTTTCCTGTAAAGATTCAAAATTGTAAAACAAATAAAACACATCAAACATTAATTAGTTTTACAATTTGATGTTCGGATTCCATTTCTCTAGCCTCATCAGATGAAATCATGTTTTTTCCATATAAGGTTATAAAATAAAATGTACAACTAAAAATAAATGAAAAAATGAGGAAAATATCAAATGCATTCAACATTTACATTTGGTTGGGAATCTGGATGAATGTTATGAGATGGTTCCTCTTCACTTATAACATCAGTAGATGGAGCATATACAAAGTTAATTTGTATGCCCCTATTGAAATGAGTTGTGCCATGTTTGAAGAAAATAAACTAGGCAATAAAATCCACGTCCAACCTACTAAAAATTCAAAAAATGAAAAATCAAATAAAATAAATTGAACATTTACATTAGTTTACCAATTTGATTTTCGAGGATAATGCATTGGAGGGATATGACATGATTCATCTTCAATTCTCAGATTAGTAGATGGAACACTTGGGGAGTTAATTTCTATACCTCTATTAAAATGAGCTATATCCTATTTAAAGAGAATAAAATACATTATAATTTAGTAAAAAAAAATATTCTAAATAGAGGAATGTAATAAAACAACCACTATTGCAGAAAACATAAAAATATCATTGTGTTACCTCCATTGTTCCACACGAAATGCTATCAGGGATGACTGCTTTTGTACATGGGACAACATTATTTTGAGAAGGGGGATTAGAATATCTGATGTTTCAACCAACTAGCTCGAAATTATCAAACAAATGCCCAATCAAACTATCATCTAAATCATCACATATAATGTCATCATTTCCTCCACCATGGATGTTTTGCAACCTTTGGCCTTGCTCAAAAGATGCAATTGCAGAGACAGAAGGGTTAGGGTGAACATCTACATCCACGTTATCGATACGATGTTCTTCCCTATTGCAATATGTTTCCCCAATATTATGAACATTTTCAAGAGAGCATCGAACAACAAAATTATGTTGACGAGGAGCATATTCTGACAATGAACTGTCAATTAGAAATGCTCTTTCCATTATATCATCCATAGTATGATACCTACGAGGAATCATAAAATCATTTTTAAGAGTGGTTTCACTCGTTATTCTATGATATGTATCTCTCCTATCCTCATTTATTGTGCCCTTATTTTTTTTATATCGTAAATGACGACTTTCATTAGACCTGTCACACGATGTTCGTGACAAATTTCATTTTCTTGTATTCTTTCTTATGCCTTCGGATGACATGTCTGCAATGAATAATAACATATTTATTATGGAACTATAAACATGTAACAAATAATATATCAAATATAAATAAACACATAAGAATGAAAAATGAATAAGTTTATTTTTGCAACCATATAAAAACATTAAAAGTGTATATGGTCATTTTCTAACCATATAAACTTATGAAAACATAAAAGGATTTTTCCAAAAGGCTAAATTTTCATGTTTCATATTAGAATCATAATGGGAAACCTATATAACTCTAACAGAATACTATAAGAATTATATCACTTGGAAGTATATCTAGATATTTGGAACTATATACCATCAAAATATAAATGTAAATACTAAAATGTACCTAAACATATAGCATTGTTTGAGAACCAATGAGAAAAAAATAATGCAAAGACCATGTATAAAATAACTTATATTAATTATAATTATATTAACAAAGAAAAATTGATAGCATCCAAACACATTCAAATGCAATTAAAAGAACTAAAGGGGACACAATAAGAAATATTTTCGAGAAAATTGCAATGGGATTCAATATCCAACATCTGATACACACACATATAGAATAAATCCCAACAGGAGCCATATAAATATCCATAGAATTATAACTTTAAAGTATTAGCATACAGACCCAAAAGTATGTAAAGTAAAAAAAATGGAAAAAAATTTCCACAAGCACAGAGAGCATATAAAATGAAAATATATATAAGAAATCCTAACATGACTAATAGCCTAAGACTCCATGTCCATATCTAATAGTGGAATCTCATCAATAGAATCAATACAGAGAGAAATTGCAAAAACCTTTCCAGACTCAATCAAATCGTTTCACTCTTGCAGCGTTGGAGACCAAAACCCATACGTATATTGCTTAGTTGAATTATCAATATTTACTGGAAAACAGAGACTAGTCATCGTATCATATAATAGGAAAGCAATTTCACTTTAGTTGCACATAAGAACCACACATTGGACTATTCGAAATGTAAGATAACCAGGACATTTTCTATTTATATCTATAGAAATTTCTTCCAACAACTTCTATCTTAAGCCCTAATAATCCTCAAAGTAGTCAATTCTTCGTTCAACACACATCTGACCAAATTGGAAATTATCCATTTCTTCAATTGACCATACAGAAGTCGATTCATCGTTAATAATACATATCAACTCATTCCTATATATTGCTAATGACATACATTGTATGTTAGTGATTGGAAAAAATGAAAAAACCCATTCATTTTCTATTACATCAAACCGGTAGATTGTATACCCATATCGAGAATAATCTTCATACTCTCTGTCCAGATGGAGCCAAAACAACTTACTTTTATAAAACACTCCATTCTGAGGGGGTGAACTGCCACCAAATGGAAGATCATCCCTTCACCAAACCCTATCAAGACTAGTGTAAACATAAAATTTGTATGCATTCTATCATAGATATGTTTTAGAACAAGCCAGTCATATTTTTTGTTGCTTACAATTTTCAATAACGAAAAGAATCCCCAGTCTGCAGTTCGTATTGGCCTAATATTTTTAAAGTCCTTTATAAATGAATTCATTCCAAAAGAGTTTCATGAATGGTAACATTATGTTGGTAAGATAAAACTACCATTGGTCCAACAGTAGACGCTACTTTGTATCTTGAATCTATGAATCACAAATGAAAATGAGATATGTGCCCATTCTAATTAAGGTATTCAGCAGCAAAATAAGTGTCTTCATTATTGAGGAAAGGAACCATAAATCCAAATTCATTTGTACAGATATGCTTGCAACGCAATAAGAAAGAATGGTTTTGCAAAACATTCTTCCATTGCTTACAAAAAGTGTTAAACTTTATCACAACTGATAAAGGGGAGCCAGAGGAAGACAATTTCAAGAATTTCAAATGGAAGAGAACTCCAAATAGTTGGATCCATGATCAAACAAGGAAATCACCTAACATAAAAGAAAACAAATGTGATATCAACAAAACAATTTTCAATTAATGTTGAATAGAATTAAAATTAACATACATACCTAATTCTCCATCTACAAATATAGTAAAATTCACATAAACATATTGTATAAAATCATATGAGCTATAAGAACATTATTACAACAGTGAAAAAAGAACTCACAATTTTATAAACCTATTGTTTACAATCCAATATTATTAATCTTAATAAATATATTTGTATGCCTCTATTAATGTCTATGTTTAATATTGATGTAAATGTTTGATGTTCAATATAAATATTAAATTAAAACAATTTTTTTTAATATTAAAAAACTTAATCTTATAGACCTCACATTATAAAATGACCTATTGCTACATGAACCAAATGATATAAAAATACCATTTTTTTAAATTCTAATGTGATTGAACCTAAAAAAATATAAAGTTAAATTCTAATTTCATTGAACCTAAGCAAACCTAAAATTATCAATCCTATTGTTTAATGAGTTATCTATATTAATGTTTAACATCAATGTTCAAATTAATGTATAAATGCAAAATTTGTTTTTATATAAATTTCTATGTTTAACATTAACATCTGTATTTTTTATTAATATTATTAATATTAATATTAATTAACATTAAAAAATATATTGATATTTAATTTTAATATTAATAATTTCTTATTAAATTTGAAATATTTATATTTATTATTAATATTAATACCAATGTATATTATTAAATTATTAATGTTAATATCAATCAATATTAATTAATTAATAATATTAACGTAATTTTAAATAATTAATATTAATATTATAAATATCAATATTAATATTAATCATCAAAATATTAATAATATTCATATTCATATTAATAGTTTATATTTTAATTTTAAACATTTATGTTTATCAATGTTTATTAATATCAATAAAAAACATAAATATTGAACTTAATAACAAACATAAATATTGAAAAAACTAAAGTTAATAATAAAAGAATTGCAGTAAGTTATAAGTTATAACTTAGAAAAGGTAAAGTTAAATTCTAATGTCATTGAACCTAAGTAAACCTAAAGTTATCAATCCTATTGTTTAATGAAATATCTATATGGATGTCTAATGGCAATATTCACATTAATATATAAATGCAAAATTTATTTTATATAAATTTCTATGTTTAACATTAACATTTGTATTTATTATTAATATTATTAATATTAATATTAATTAACATTAATATTAATTAACATTAAAAGAGATTTCATTCCACTTGGACCAAGCACTGTAAGATCATTCTGTGCTCCAAGGGCTTTTTCATTGTCATTCTAGCTGACAACAAGGATTATCAAACTGCCCTCATAGGTGGTCCATGGTTTTGGGGTAAGGCGGGGCTTTTCTTAACCCCCTGGTTTCCAGACTTCGATCCCTCCACGGCAGTCATTACCAAACTCCCGATCTGGGTTCGGCTTCCCAACCTTCCTGCTCACCTCTGGCATTGTGCAGTCTTCGAAGCCATTGGGAATACCCTAGGACGTTACCTTGCCACAGATCCGTCTAGAGGACTAAAGGGCATCTACACCTACGGAAGAATATGTGCAAAAATTGATATCAGCAAAGGACTTCCAGACCATATCATTCTCAAGGTTGGGAATTTCTCTTGGCCTCAGCCTCTTGACTATGAGAACACAGCTTTCCGCTGTCGGCACTGTCATCAGACCGGGCATCTTCAGAACTCATGCACTCAGTTTCTAGCCAGCCAGAAATCTGGTAAACGCAAACCAAAGAATAAAAGCTGGAAACCTTTTGACCCCCCTCCCTTGGAGGATCTTGATTCCAGCAGCTCAGAAGAAGAAGAAAGTGATTCAGAGGAAGAGACTGCAACTCAACAGCAACCTCCTCCATCCGATATTCAGGAGAGGCCCCCCATCTCCTCGGTTGTTCAGAAACGCTCGCACATCTCCAGCTCCTCCGATTCGGACAAAGATGCTCCTCCTGGGAGCCACAGTGATATGCAAGTGGTATCCATACCCCCAGGCCCCGATGGCTGGGTCAAAGTGGTCAACAAGAAAGGGAAGAAATTTCGCATTGCGCACTCAACCCCTTCTAGTTAGGCTTCAGGTCTTTCCTCCTGGTTAATCTTGTCTCTCTCTTTCTGATTAGTATAGCTTGGTCCACCACTGCTGCGAGCCCACGGGAATTTTCATGTTTCTCTTATCTATGTTGGTCGGCTTCCTTCAGCGATCAGCGGCTCTTTTATTGTAAATCTCGGCTTGTCTCGTCTTGTCTGTCTAAGATTGTTACTCTTGTTATGACTGGGGATCACGGTTATCCGTTAATATTCTACCGGCATAACCCTTTGTAATTTATGAACATTTGATGCTCTTAATACAACTACTGACTTACAAAAAAAAAAATTAACATTAAAAGAGATATATATTTTTTTTAATATTAATAATTTCTTATATAATTTGAAATATTTATATTTATTATTAATGTTAATATCAATCAATATTAATTTTAATTTTAAATATTTAATAATATTAATATTAATCATCAATGTTAAATCTAAGACTTTTGTGATCCATGATGTAGATAAAATGTCTTTGGGATATATCACATCATTAGGATTAGGTCAAAAGACGTTTCAAACCAACTAATGTGGTTCATCCTCACGATAAGGTGGAGAAACTAATCCATCTTGATGAATAAATAGAGGAGATGCATTATCATTGCCCGGAAATAGCCCGTAAGAATTGGTTGTTAAAAACTAGCTGTTAAAAAGTTAGTTAATAATTCAAATTAAAATTTTTAAAAAACAGGAGGGCTAATTTTTTTCTTAAAAATAAGGTTAGTTAAGATTTCAAATTAAATAATAATAAAATTAAATAAATTTATTTAAATTAATTTATGATGTGATGTGATTTATTCGAAAGACATCTTATCTAGATTAATCATCAAAATATTTATAATAGTAATAATATTAATATTAATATTAATAATCTATATGTTAATTTTAAACATTTATGTTTATTAATGTGATGGAGGAGCATTAGGCAAGAGAAAATACTTTGTATTTTATTAAAACTTAGGGGTTTTTAAGTTTTTAGAAGAGCTAGATTTTTATGAATGATTTGACTCGGTTTTATGTATTTTTAATTAAATATTGTAAATAATTCTCAAATGTTTGAGAATATGAGAGAACTTGGTCAGTTGAGGATGTAAAGGGATGAGAGATTTTTCTAAATATTAATTTAGAAATTAGTTTCATTAATTATGGGTGAGAGAGGATCCTTAGGTATTCAAGAGTGATTTTAGGATTTTGTTGAGAAGTTGAAGGGATTGAACTTAAATTAGATCATTTTAAAATTGTATAAATTATCAAGCCTCAAAGGCATTGAAAAATCAGAGAGAGAGTGTGAGTAGAGAGCAGGGGTTTCTACTTGGAAGCCTTCGGGAAGATTGTAAAAGGGCCAATGATTTGGAAATCAGGCCAAGGAAGGAGATTTTATGTAAGTATTGTGTGTATTAATACAGAATTTGATTTTTGAAGTTTATCCCATTATTGAGTTTGTGTAGAATTGAATTTGTGCATTCAATGTATGAAGGGGAATTCGATCTTTTTGAATTCATGAGTTATTTCTTGTGTAAACATAATGGGGTTTAATATCAATTTAGATGGTATATGATTGTTGGTTGATTGATTGTACAAGAATTTGATAAATCGATCACAATGGATCGATTCCATGGAGGAAGAATTCCTGTTTAAGGAATTGGTTAATCACTGGTTGGAAGAGGGCGCCATTCTTTTTTCTCGAATTATATATGTTATGTAAATATTTGTGTAAAGGGTTCTATCTTGAACATTTTTTTTACCGCCCTGAAAGTCCTGAACGTTGCCATTGGAGTGTATGATCTTCACAACTCTGGGAGATACGGAGTTCGAAGAGCAAGAAATGTAATACCCACGTTGAAATGTTGTATTTTTGTGCCTCTGCAAGTCTATGGAGCTCTATGTGAAAGGTTCGATGAGATCTGATCTTCATTGAAGAGTGTAAGCAATGGCATAGCATCAGATTGCTGGGTATAAACTGAGCAAAGAGACTCTGTTTATTTACAAATTGACGCAATCCATATAGTTGTTTGAAATGGTAATCTGAAAGTCGATTCACATCTTTAGGGTGGAGAAAGACACATTTGAAGGAAGGCAATTTAATCTGCTTTCTGGAATTAATTCTCTTAGCACTGATTAAGTCGATGTGCAGAGGTTGATCCAAATCTGGACGTAGAAGAAATCGTGCCAGAAAGGAGCACTGGATCCGTTGAGGTAAAATCAAAAGTTGTTTATGCAAGCGTTGGAAGTTGATAGTGTTGAGATCGATTTCAAACTGTTAATGCAGAGGAAGGCATTAAAAAAAAAGCAGAATTAACCAATAACTAGAGTGAATCAATCAGAATTGCCAGACAGGTTCGATTGGTGGAATTGAAGTCGATTTTATTATCAAAATCATTCAATTACAGATGGATGCCGGTTCTTGAAATGGGGTGAAAGGTTTAACCGTCGAATGGGTTAAGGAATGATTTAAAGGCAAAGCACATTCAATTAATTTTGGAATGAGGATCATGAGTTCGGCGATGGCAATCGGATGCTGAAGGAGCTGAAGGTCGACAAAATTGCAATTAGAGAGCGGAACTTCAATTGGGCGATTTCTAAAGTTGCAAGGGAATTAGTATGAGGTATGGTAGCATTTATTTTAATTGATAAATATTTTTCAAGCCTTTGATGAGTAAGGCCAAATGCTAATATCTGCATGAAGTGGTATCAGAGCAAGAAAGCTCTGTTGAAATTGAAGATATTTGTTTTTTTTGAATGAGTGTAGGAAGGTTCTGTTAAGAATTGAAGTGTGTTTATTTGAATGTGTGATGAATACTAAAAGGAAGATCATATTATAAATCTAATATGCAGCAGTACACAATTGCAGTGAACAAGATTGCAGAAATGAATGGAGGACAAGATCATGCAGGATCTTAAAGGTGAGATAATTTTCTTATTTGAAATTTGTGATTAAGGTTTATGGTTGCAGACAAGATGATGGCAGTGAACCTGACATTCAGCTAAAGACTGGATAGGGAGGAAAATTGCAGTATTCTGAAGAGAAGGTGAGTTGAAGAGATAGCCTAGAGAGAGCAGAAGAGAGTGCTCAAGAGGTTCCAGAGGCAGTGAACCAGTACTTACCAAAAGACCGGGTCCAGTGAAGTGGATTGGTGAGGTAAGTGGCAGCAGGTGGGCTTGCTGTTGCAGAGGCTAGTGCAACTCATGGTGAGTGAGAAAATCATGGAGAAGATGATCATGGAGGATCAGAAAAGAGGTTCAGAGGAATGCCACAGAGGTGAGATGACTGATAAAGTCAGAGAAAGAGAAATTGCAGTAATGAAGGTACAATTGCAGGTACTACAGGAATGTCTGCAAGAGCAGGAAAACCAGAAAGGAGGATGGATCTTTCCACTGAAGAGAAAGAGAGTGATTTGGAAACCATTGCAGATGAGCTTGAGGCAAAGTGTGATTGCCTTATTGAAGGAGGAACTTAGAGTTCTTGAGCCAGAGATGAAATTTGAAGATTCCACATGCAAATCTGTTCAAAGGGAAGTGTTGGTGGAAGCAGTCAATACTGAAAAGTCTCATGGTTTTAAAACTAATGAGTTGTGTATGTTTGCAGGTACAACACAGGGAGATGGGAAAGCTTTAGAGTTTGTTCAAGGAGAGTTGAATCTGAAGTATGTTCAGATCAATGCTGAGATAGCAAGATCTCAAGAGGAAATGAAGACAAAGAAGTTTAATCAGAATATTGGTGCAGAGAGAGAATGACCATCTGATGATGAGTCAAGAACCAGTGAAGGTATAGAAAATTGTGTGAAGTTTCCAAGTTCTACTCCTAATGAAATTATTGAATTGTATAGGAAACTAGATCTTCAGAGAAGAGAATTGGAGAGGAAGAGGACTTACACACAGGATGATTTGTTGAAGAAGCAAGATAAGAAAGTTTTCATGAATGACAGTCATGAAGCAGAGGATGGAAAGAAGGAGAGACTAGATGACAGTCTCATGATGAATGCAAATCAGCATACTGATGTGCTGACAAAGGAGTTGGAAAGGAACTCAGAGAAACCAAAGGAAGCTGAGGAGAAAGCCAGTGAATATTTTCTGAGTCCTGAAGAAGACTTGGAACTGCAGAGAGAAAACTTGGTGACTGAATCAACAAGTGAGACCATTGGGTCTTGTGATTTTGAAGCTGACAATTTGATTGTGTTTACGGGCATTGCAGAAGACAATCCATCACTTGGAATTGTCTTGGAAGAAGAAGAACTGTTGCAGAAAGAAGGTGAGACAGTCATGTCTCATATACAGAGGCTCGTTACCATGGGTGACAAGGAAGAGTTGGCTTGTCAGAATAGCCAAGAGAGAACTGTGAGGCAGAATTTTGGAACTACTACAGTGTTAGAGGATGAGGCTACAGTGTTTGAAGAACTTGATTTGATTGCCAGAATCAATCAAGATGATGATGGACAATTATTGAAGATTGTCAAAGAGGAAGACGAAAGTTATGCTGGAACTAATTTGCAGCATGTTGATGAAATGCTTGAGGAGAAATGGCTGAAATTTTTGCTGGAGACATTTGAAACAGAGAAAGAACTTGCAGGTGATGAACAAAGTAAAAATGTTGCAGAGGGATAGGAAGTTTGGGAGGCAGCAACATGTGGGGTAGCATCTGCAGGAGTAAAACCGATGTTAGCAACAATCGGGGAGGTAACAGCTGAGGCAACATTTACAGCAGCAACATCAATGTTGGCAGTAAGAAGAGCAGTAACAGAAAAAGCAGCTACAGTAGCTGAAACAACAGAATTTGGAAGTAGCAGCAGTAAGCAAAGAGATTTCCAGACAGAGGAAAGGCTGGACATAGAGATTGAAATCATCAGAAGACTGATGATGAAAGTGTCTCAGAAGCAGCAGACAGCAGCAAGAAAGAAGAGGAATTTCAGCAAGGGAAAGACAAAAGCAGAGTATGAAAGCATAGCTGGAGGTAGGATGCAGAACAAGATATGGAAACCTGGAGAAAAGCAGCAAGCGACATCAGATGATGACTTGCAGAACAAATTATGGGATCCGGGAAGACAAGGATAAAGACTTAAAATGCATGATCAGGAGATCATGATCATTTTCAACCTTGGGAGTCTGATGCAGGAGCATTAGGCAAGATACAATACTTTGTATTTTATTAAAGCTTAGGGGTTTTTAAGTTTTTAGAAGAGCTAGATTTTTATGAATGATTTGAGTGGGTTTTATGTATTTTTAATTAAATATTGTAAATAATTCTCAAATTTTTGAGAATATGAGAGAATTTGGTGAGTTGAGGATGTAAATGGATGAGAGATTTTTCTAAATATTAATTTAGAAATTAGTTTCATTAATTACGGGTGAGAGAGGATCCTTAGGGATTCAAGAGTGATTTTAGTATTTTATTGAGAAGTTGAATGGATTGAACTTAAATTAGATCATTTTAAAATTGTATAACTTATCAAGCCTCAAAGGCATTGAAAAATCAGAGAGAGAGTGTGAGCATAGAGCAGGGGTTTCTACTTGGAAGCCTTCGGGCAGATTGTAAAAGGGCCAATGATTTGGAAATCAGGCCAAGGAAGGAGATTTTATGTAAGTATTGTGTGCATTAATACAGAATTTGATTTCTAAAGTTTATCCCATTATTGCGTTTGTGTAGAATTTAATTTGTGCATTCAATGTATGAAGGGGAATTCGATCTTTTTGAATTCATGAGTTATTTCTTGTGTAAACGTAATGGGGTTTAATATTGATTTAGATGGTATATGATTGTTGATTGATTGATTATACGAGAATTTGATAAATCGATCACAATGGATCGATTCCATGGAGGAAGAATTCCTGTATAAGGAATTGGTTAATCACTGGTTGGAAGAGGGCGCCATTCTTTTTTCTCGAATTATATATGTTATGTAAATATCTGTGTAAATGGTTCTGTCTTGAACGTTTTTTTTACCGCCCTAAAAGTCCTTAACGCTGCCATTGGAGTGTATGATCTTCACAACTCTGGGAGATACGGAGTTCGAAGAGCAAGCAATGTAACACCCATGCTGAAATGTTGTATTTCCGTGCCTCTGCAAGTCTATGGAGCTTTGTGTGAAAGGTTCTATGAGACCTGATCTTCATTGAAGGGCGTAAGCAGTGGCATAGCATCAGATTGCTGGGTATAAACTGAGCAAAGAGACTCTGTTTATTTACAAATTGACCCAATCCATACAGTTGTTTGAAACGGTAATCTGAAAGTCGATTCACATCTTCAGGGTGGAGAAAGACACATTTGAAGGAAATTTAATCTGCTTTTTGGAATTAATTCTCTTAGCGTTGATTAAGTTGATGTGTAGAGGTTGATCCAAATCTGGACGCAGAAGAAATCATGCCAGAAAGGAGCACTGGATTCGTTGAGGTAAAATCAAAAGTTGTTTATGCAAGCGTTGGAAGTCGATAGTGTTGAGATCGATTTCAAACTGTTAATGCAGAGGAAGGCGTTAAAAAAAAAAAGCGGAATTAACCAGCAACTGGAGCGAATCAATCAGAATTTCCAGACGGGTTCGATTGGTGGAATTGAAGTCGATTTTATTATCAAAATCATTCAATTACAGATGGATGCCGGTTCTTGAAACGGGGTGAAAGGTTTAACCGTCGAATGAAATAAGGAATGATTTAAAGGCAAAGCACATTCAATTAATTTTGGAATGAGGATCATGAGTTCGGCGATGGCAATCGGATGCTGAAGGAGCTGAAGGTCGACGAAATTGCAATTTGAGAGCGAAACTTCAATTGGGCGATTTCTAAAGCTGCAAGGGAATTAGTATGAGGTATGGTAGCATTTATTTTAATTGATAAATTTTTGTCGAGCCTTTGATGAGTAAGGAAAAATGCTAATATCTGCTGGTGCCTGAGAATTAATTGCATAGCATGGAACAGAATTAAGATAGCAGAGATTGAAGTCGAAGACAGGAACTTCGAGTTAAGAAGTAGTTCCTGATTGGAGAGGATCGAAGGTTGAGGGAGAAGGAGAGATCGATTTGCATAGATCGATATTGGTTTTGTATCTCCACACATGAAAGCAAGGGCAAAACTGTGAAGTAAAGAGCAGTAGAAAGAAGAAAACTCCATAAAGTCTGGTTGAAGGCGCAGAGATCACAAGGTATGTTAATTGAAATTGAAGTATGGCTGATAATACATACACCTGAGAGCAAAGTTTATCCTTCGGATTAAAATTGGTAAGGGTCAAATGTTTGAAATGTTTGAATTCACATTATGACTTCAAAGTGAAAAATCATGAGTTGAGGTTATGGTTTCCTTTGATTGGGGTAAAATCTTCCGCTTGAGAGTGAATTAAAATCTGGGTGTTTGAATTTAATAGAGATTAAAAAAAAAAACTTCCATATTATTATGAGTTGCCCATATGGGGAATTTTATTGGAGTATAAATGTGAAGTGGGATTTTAATTCGAATGTTCATGAAGTGGGAATACCAATGGTTTTATAACCATTCTTTTATTTTGTAAAAGTAAAGTTTCCGCATGAGTTGAAATTATCAGTGAGTGGATTTACTTGGCTTGAAATTGGAATTGCATTTTTATATGCATCTGGGAGTGGTGATTGTGGGTTTGGCAGGGTTATCCCTGCATGATAATGTTTATTAATATTAATAAAAGACATAAATATTGAATTTAAAAACAAACATAAATATTGAAGAAATTAAAGTTAATAATAAGAGAATTGAAGTAAAATTATAAGTTATAACTTAAATAAAAATAAAGTTAAATTATAATGTCATTGAATCTAAGTAAACTTTAAGTTTTTTTTAGAATTTTGGCTTCTTGATCCATCTTAAAATTGTATAAAATTCTTTTCGTAATAATCACATTCAAATGAACTTTGTCATGTTATTTAATGAAATATCTATATTAATGTTCAAATGAAAATTTTACTTTTACATAAAGTTAAATTCTAATTTCATTCAATCTAAGTACACCTAAAGTTATCAATCAAAGTTAAATTCTAATTTCATTCAATCTAAGTACACTAAAAGTTATCAATCCTATTAATCCTATTGTTTAATGAAATATCTATATTAATGTATAAATGAAAATTTTATTTTTATATAATTTTTTATGTTTAACATTAACATCTGTTTTAGGAATATTGCTTCTGTGATCCATAAATTGTAAAAAAAAAATCTTTCGGTAAAAATCACATCCAAATAAATTTGGTCTACGAATTTCGAACCAACCAGTGTGGTTCATTATCAGGACTTGATGAAAAATCTGATTAGGAAACCCAATTAAATAGATACAAGAAGCTCAAACTAGCCATTGAAAAATAATGGCTAGTTTGACTAAATCAAAGTCATAGAATCAAAAAGTCTATATATATATATATATATATATATATATATATATATATATATATATATATATATAGATTAAAGATTAAAGATTATAATATGAATATTATTTATTTTTAATTTCTATTTTTAATAATATACAATAAGAATTATTTAAGATATTCTAGAAAAATAAATAAATATTGGATAATTTCTATTAATAGAATGTTGGTTAAAATATTTATTTTGTATAATATTATTTAAAAAACAAAAAGTTTAAATGCTACTATATTATATTAAAATAAATAATAATAATAATAATAATAATAATAATAATAATAATAATTTAATATTTTTAAACAATTTTTATTTTATTTTATTTTATTTTTAATTAATTAAAATAGATTTATTAAATTCATTTTATTATTATTATTATTATTATTATTATTATTATTATTTAATAAGAACTTAATAAATCTATTTTAATAAAATAAAATCAAATCAAATCACGTAAACTAAAAAAATAAAATCAAATAAAAATTAATAAACATTAATCAAATAAATAAATAAATAAATAAATAATAATAATAATAATAATAATAATAATAATTTTTAGGAATGAAGAGGAGGAATCCAACACCTGCTAACCATCCACCCATCGTTCCTGTTGAGGTTAAGAGGCCTCTTTTTGATTTCCAAGAATTTTCGATTCCTGCTTTTCATTCCTAAAAATTATTATTATTATTATTATTATTATTTATTTATTTATTTATCTTTTTTTATTTTTTTATAATTTATTTATTTATTTGATTAATGTTTATTAATTTTTATTTGATTTTAATTTTTTAGTTTACTTGATTTTATTAAAATAGATTTATTAAGTTCTTATTAAATAATAATAATAATAATAACAATAATAAAAATAATAAATAAAATAAAATAAATAAATATTAATAAAATGAATTTAATAAATCTATTTTAATTAATTAAAAATAAAATAAAATAAAATAAAAATGGTTTAAAAATTTTAAATTATTATTATTATTATTATTAATGATTTTTATTTTTATTTTTATTTATTTATTTATTTTTTATTTTTATTTTTTATTTTATATAATATAGTAGCATTTAAACCTTTTTGTTTTTTAAATAATATTATACAAAATAAATATTTTAACCATCATTATCCAATATTTATTTAATTTTCTAGAATATCTTAAATAATTCTTATTGTATATTATTAAAAATAGAAATTAAAAATAAATAATATTCATATTATAATCTTTAATTTTTTATATATAATTTTTATTTTTATTTTTATTTTTTTTATTTTTATTTTTAAATTTTTTTGACTTTTTGATTCTATGACTTTGATTTAGTCAAACTAGCCGTTATTTTTCAATGGTTAGTTTGAGCTTCTCGTATCTATTTAATTGGGCTTCCTGATCAGATTTTTCATCAAGTCCTGATGATGAACCACACTGGCTGGTTCGAAACGGGTCAACCAAATTTATTTGGATGTGATTTTTACCGAAAGATTTTTTTTTACAATTAACATCTGTATTTATTATTGATATTATTAATATTAATATTAATTAAAATCAAAAGATATATTGATATTTAATTTTAATATTAATAATTTCTTATTTAATTTGAAATATTTATATTTATTATTAATGTTAATTTTAAATAATTAATATTAATAATAATATTAACAAAAATAATAATATTAATATTAATATCAAAATATTTATTCTATAAGTGATAAATCTCACTCTTCATAATCATAATTATCTCTCTTGTCTAGCAATAAGAAACACATGAACATGGCGAAGATAAGAACTAATTCTCATGAGAGTGTCGCGTGGTCTATTCCCAAGACCTCTTGGAACTATAGAATGGTGGTCTATTCCCAAGACCTCTTGGAACGATAGAATCTGTCAGATTTGTCGTTCTAATCAGGTGGAAGATGAAAAGCACTTCCTTTTAGAGTGCCCCACTCTTACTCACATTAGTTCTCAATTCCCTACCATCTGCCACACTTACAATCTTTTTGACCTATTAAGCCAACTCATTTTTTTTAACTAAATAACCTCAACCAATGCTTTTTCCTTTGCACTAAAATGGTGTTTGCCTCTTATAACAAACTATGAAATTCTTGCTCCAACAATAAAAAAAACAGGCTTTGACTTAGTTTAAAGGGATCGCTGCCATGATAATCCGTTGGAGAGGGCGTACAAATTTTAAAGAGATCGCTCAGAAAAAAAAAACGTAAAGAAACGAACCTCATTAAAACAATTGAGGCACGAGGCACCTTTAAAGCCGCTCAGCAAACTTTTAAAAAAAAAATGCTGGCACGAGATTGCGTTGCTGCAATTCCAAAATAAAAACAGCAGATCCGCTCAATACCGTGAGCGACCACTGTCATACGAAACCGTTTGATTGAATGCAGGCGGTCAAACTTCGGCTTCAAACTTCACGCTTCACCTCAGTCAACTTCGCCTTTAAACGCACCAAAGAACCATGAACCCAAGGGCACCACAACGCTCAATAAGCAACCGTCAGTACGATCCGCAATAGCAGAATCGCTTCAACGATTCAACCAACAAACTCCATCGCTTGATCCCGCAGCCTTCATCACGGAAAATTGCAAACACTACGCTCCCAATGTTAAGCATAAGGGGGTCGCTCGTTTAAATTCCACACACCTAGACATGAACAACGCTTCTAAATCTTCCGATTTCTTCTCGATTGCATAAAGACAACCTGGTTTCAAAGCGGAGTTTCTACTCCAATACCTAAACGACCGCTTCATACTCAAATTAACAAAAATAATGTACCAAAAACACCAAAGAACGCAGGAGACAAGCTCACTCAACACAATGAATTCAATTGGGTTTCAATTACATCACACTTTATATAGGGAATCGCACTCACCTAATCCTCCCCAAACGAGAAACAAACCCGAATATGTAACCAATTCCTAATTACACCTCTCGCTCAACCACTCACAACTAATTCTATTTCTATTTATTTCACACTCACCTATAGCCATACTTCCAATCTTCTTGACCTATTAAGCCAACTGACCTATTGCCATCTTCTGAGTATTTATTTCCCTTCTCTTTAATCATAAAAACAATGTTTTAAAGATTCAAACTTAAATTCTTTATGGGATATTAATTTTAAACATTAATGTTTATCCATGTTTATTAATATTAATAAAAAACATAAATATTACACTTAATAATAAACATAATTATTGAAAAAATTAAAGTTAATAATAAAAAAACTGCATCCTCACAAATTGATTTTTCAAATACACAGATTACACCACCTAAATTTAAAAACTAGACCTAACTTCCTCAAAACTACATAACCTACATAGCTGGGAAACTCGTGTAAATAAAGCAAAACTACCCTCCACACTTAACGGTCTTCATTTGACCAAAATGGACTTATTACGTTGAATCGTTGTTCCACTGTTCCACGGAGTCTCGCCGATTTCTAATACACCATACGTTGTAAGCTTAATAGAAATTAATTATTTAAATTTTAAAATCGTATTAAAAATTAAAATAAATTAGAATTATATTAATAAAAGATTAAATATAATATATTGGATTGTAAACAAAAATTTTTAATCAAATAAGAAATTAGAAAAACCTTATTAAAAACATATTTATTAGAAGTAAAATTATAAGCCGTTTTATCTTAGATTCAATAATATGAAAGCAGCTCCATGAAAATTTGATTTTAAAAAAGACAAGTTACACTAACCGATTTTAAAAATTAAGAGAGATAAATCAAAAATTAAGAGAGATAAATCACTCCAATTAAGAGACATAAATCACTCCAAAAATTTAAGTAGCTAAGAAACAATTTTAAATAAAACAAAACTAGTTGCACTAAACCACACCATAACCCATGATGTTCAGTATCTTGGTCACCCAAAAATGTAAGTATGATGTTGGTTGGGGTATCACTTATGTTGGGGATATAACTTGGTTGTCTCACGGTCTTGGGGATTTCTAATACACCATACTTTTTTTTTTGGTAAATTAGACTAATTCTATTAAAAAGCGTATGGTACATAAAGGATTACAAGCAAGAGAGGCTAGAGATGCGGGTAACCGGAAATGATGAACAATCAACCTCGGTCTCATGATTAGCCAAGAATGAAGCAAAGAGAACCCAGAAGATGAACATGGGAGCTAAAAGATACAAACAGAAGTCTACCCAGAATGGGTGGAGTTCTTAGTACGACGTTTTTTTCCTTTATTTTTTGATGCTCTTACCCAGCCATCCTCGGGCGGATGAGCTGGAACCACCATTGTTGGTGACTAAAGGAGATGGATCCTTATGTGATTCTGAGGAGGAGGTGTCATGAAGCCACTTCTGAGCACTTGTAGGACCGTTGGGCTCACCAAGGTCTGTCGTGGTCATGTCTGACCCCTGCTTTGCCGCTTCCTTATCTGCTTCGATCTCTTCCTCATGCAAGCTGAAGGAGTCGATGTCATCTATGGGTGGTGGTGCACATGGTTTCCAACTTTTGGATTTTGATTTCTGGTTTCTCTTCTTCTTTTGGGCAAGGAAGGAGGGGCAAGAGTTTTGAAGGTGCCCTGTTTGATGACAGTGATGGCATCGGAAAGTTGTGTTCTCATAATCTAGGGTCTGAGTCCAATGGAAGTCTCCCACTTTGAGAATTATTTGATTAGGCAGACATTTTCTGATTTTTATTTCAGAATAGATTCTACCTAGGTATAAATGACTGATTCCCCCCCTGGAGGTATCCGTTGCCAGGAAGCGACCAAGGGTGTCTTCGATTCCTTGAAAGACTGAGAAGTGCCAAAGATGAGCAAGTAAGTTAGGGAGCCTGACCTAGATAGGGAGCTTGGTGATGATGGCCATGGAGAGATCGAAATCTGGGAACCATGGTGTGAGGAATAGCCCTGCTTTTCCTCAAAATCAGGGTCCCTCTGTTAAAATTTTTTGATAATCCTCGCTGAAAGCGAACAGAACGATGAAGAAAACATTTGAGAAGAAGAATACCTTGGTGTTATTGGTCCAGATAGACTGGATCCATTTATGTGCCTCCACGCAGTCAAAGGATTAAAACCAGAGAAGCATTTTTCCCTATATTGTAAAAAGAGAGGAAGAGAGTTTTCGAGCTTCTTACCCATGTACAGGAATCTTTGTAGGGCAATAGGGATCCCCATCTTATGTTCGAGGTTTTGTGCAAGGCTCTGCACCAAATCTGTAGATCGAACCTAGCAGAGCAAGGTTTTACCACACAGTCTGGAAATATGAATCTGGAAGGTGTGAGAACCGTTTTGGCCCCCAGAACCTGGAGGTACGCACAAGGGTGAGGGGTCTCTCTTAATAGCATCCGAGGAGAGTGGCCCGCCTTGGCCTTTGGACCCTGGGGATGCGCTTCTGAGCAAAGGAGCGTTGAAAAAAGGAGGGGCGCCAGAGCTATCTACATGGCGGGTGCGGTCGTGGTTGCAGTCTGTTACGGGGTGTGTTGCACAGCTGCATGCGAAGACCTTGTCTGGAAAGGGCGCGCCTTTTTCATTGCGGAAGGGTTGAGGATGCTGGCATGTGGTCTGTCAATAAGTATTGAGGTCAAATAGCGCAGCAGGTCCATGCCTACCAACGATGAGCGGAGCGACCTGCGTATTGTGGGAGGTTGCAGCTCTGTCCACGCCTGTGTGAGAGGTGTGATTATTGGGACCAACGCTTGCGATCTTTTACATTTCCACTTCATAGCTGCCTTCAGTGTCTGTTCTATAGCCTAGCGAGGGAGGAGACTGTGGCATGCTTGGAATCTAGCCTCCTTTAGCCACAGGGCCGAGCATGAGAAAGTCGGCGGTGACGACTGTGGGGAGAATAGTGTTTGTGTGAACTCTAACCATTTCGCTCTCCTAATGCACCATACTTTGTATGCTTAATAGAAATTAATACTATATTAATTATTTAAATTTTAAAAGTATTTTAAGAAACAAAATAATTAGAATTATATTAATAAAAGATTAAAAATAATATATTGGACTCTAAACACAAAATTTTAATCAAATAAGAAATAAATTAAAAAACATGATTAAAAACATATTTATTAGAAATAAAAGCATAAGTATTTTTATCTTAAATTCAAGAATATGAAAGTAGCTTTATGAAAAAATGATTTGAAAACGCACAGCTTACATCAACTAATTTTAAAAATTAAGAATTTCAACCATGGTAATTAGGAGTTATATTGAGTTGGTTTATATGAAAAATGATAATATTAGGTAATGTCTTCTTCTTCTTATTCTATGTTGTCACCACTAATTTTCACCAAGACCTTAAGTTTGGACGAGTTGTATGTTAAATTTCGACACCCATCAAATGTTTTGCGGCTACCTTCTTGTAATCTTACAACCTACTCTATCATCAATCACGGGATCTAATTTTACTTAACAAATTTCATACATTGTTAAAGAACATTAATGGAAAAATAAAATGGGTTGAAGAACAATTCACACACAGTAAATAAAAAAAAAAATGAAATCAATCAAAAATCTCCTTACAATAAAAAAATCTATAGATAAAAAACAATCGACATGGCCATGTTACTCAGCTAACAACAAATAAATCAAGCCCAGCCAACATCTCATACTAAATGACCATTATGTTGTTTTTTAAGTAGCATGGCCATGTTGATTGTTTTTTCTATCTAGGTTTTTTTATCATATGAGGTGTTTTGTTGGATTTAATTTTCTCTTCTTCTTTTTTATTTACCAAATGTGAATTGGTATGCTATCCCATTTTATTTTTCTCGTGAATGAAAAGAAGATAAATAAGTAGAGATGAAATCTAAGTTGGTAGCCATATATTGCTCGAAAAACTATATATTTCATATGGGTAAACCCTTGCATCCCAATTGAATTTGACGCACATGAGAGAGTATATTGAAGCAAGGTTTGTCTCTTACTGACATTTTCCCTCATTTTAAAAATCAGAATTTCAACAGATTTTGGTATCAAAACAAAGAGGGCCTGAGTTTTACATACATACATTTTTAAAATTAAGAATTTCAACCATGGTAATTTGGAGCTATATTACACTGGTTTATATGAAAAATGATAATATTAGGTAATGTCCCCTTCTTCTTATTAATCTATGTTTTCACCACTAATTTTCACAATGTTGTTAGAAATAAAATTATGTCAACACAGATTTTGTCAGGCTCTTAAGTTTGGACACATTGTATGTTAAATGTCTTGGTGTCCTCCATCAAATGTTTTGCGGCTAACTTCTTGTAATATGGCAACCTACTCTATCATCAATCACGAGATATAATTTTACATAACAAATTTCATATATTTCTGAAGAACATTGGTGGAAAAATAAAATGGGTTGAAGAACAATAAAATTAAATCAATCAAAGCACCTCTTACAATCAAAAACCTATAGATAAAAAACAATCAACATGGCCATGTTACTGAGCTAACAGCAAAAAAATAAGCCCAAGCCAACACTTCATACTAAATGATCATTATGTTGTTCATTCAGTAGCATGGCCACGTTGATTGTTTTTCCTTTCTAGGTTTTTTATTGTATGAGGTGTTTTGTTGGATTTCATTTTCTCTTCTATTTTTTTATTTACCAAATGTGAATTGGTTTGCAATCCCATTTTATTTTTCTGGTGAATGAAAATAAGATAAATAAGTGGAAATGAAATATAAGCCGGTAGCCATACATTGCTCTAAAAACTATAGATTTCATTTGGGTAAACCCTTTCGTCCCAATTGAATTTGACGCATATGACAGAGTAGATTCAAGCAAGGGTTGTCTTTTACTGACATTTTCCCTTGTTTTAAAAAAATAGAATTTCAAATGTTTTGTGGCTTCCTTCTTGTAATATGACAACCTACTCTATCATCAATCATGGGATCTAATTTTACATAACCAATTTCATATATTGCTAAAGAAAATTCCTAGAAAAATAAAATGGGTTGAAGAACAATTTACACACAGTAAAAAAAAATGAAATCAATCAAAACACCTCTTACAATCAAAAGCTTATAGATAAAAAAAAATAAACATGGCCATGCTACTGATTTAAACACAAAAAATCAAGCCAAGCCAACACCTCATACTAAATAACCATTGTGTTGTTCGTTCACAAACATATCCATGACGATTGTTTTTTCTTTCTAGGTTTTTGATCATATGAGGTGTTTTATTGGATTTCATTTTCTCTTCTATTTTTTTATTTACCAAATGTGAATTGGTCTGCAATCCCATTTTATTTTTCTGGTGAATGAAAAGAAGATAAATAAGTAGAGATGAAATCTAAGCTGGTATCCATACATTGCTGGAAAAACTATAGATTTCATCTGGGTAAAACCTTGCATCACAATTGAATTTGATGCACATGACAGAGTAGATTCAAGTGAGGGTTGTCTCTTACTGACATTTTCCCTCATTTTAAAAATCAGAATTTCAACAGGTTTATGGTATCGAAACAAAGAGGGTCTAATTTTTACATACCTCCCACTTTCTATTGAGGCTGGAACAATTTAATAAAGGTGTTAACGCTGAATATGTGGCACCTGCACCTCTGTATCAAATAGAAGCTCTGCATACGTACTTACCACAATCAATCTATTATATACCATTAAATGTATTAAATGTAGGAAATAAATCTCACTGAAATTTTGGAAAAAACCAATGAACCATAAACTTGGACTAACCTAGATATCAAATTGAAACTTCTCAAGAAAAAATTAACCTGCAAAATAGACCATGTTTATGAAATGAAACTTGTAGCATATGAAAAATTTTTGGATTTATTTTTAAATAAGTTTTGTTTCTTTTTATATTGAATTTATTTTGTGGAATTTGAATGACAGTCGTTTCAATCTAACAAAACTTATTAAATAAAGAATATGGAACATGAGGCACGCACACCTCCAATGGTTGTGCTCCATTACAGGCCATCATTTTAATTGTAAGTTACATAATTTAATTGTAGGTTACAATATTCAGTAACGTACAATTATTAAAATATCAAAACCATTATTAAAACAATAAATCATCATTAAAATGTTAAAATAAATATTAAAATAGTCAATCAAAATTATTATAAAACATAGCACATTGGTGCCTTATTCTATTCTTAAATAGAAATAAAACATAATAAATTATATATCACTAATTGTGAATGAACCATTTCTCGTTTGAGAATGTGAACAGGCATCAGTTTCAAGTTTTGATCGGTTATGATTGACAATGAAGATGTGGCTACATAACACGTTTCATAGTTTTATTGTCTGGCTATAGGACATGTTTCATAGTTTTATGGTGGCTCAAATAGTGGAGGCATGTTTCAAAAAAGGTTTTGGACGTTTCAAAAATCCACAACTTCAATCATGTGAATTTAATTTGCATTAATGTTCATACGTGGTCAATAGTTAATGGCATAGTAAAATTTTAATTATAATTTAGTAAAAAAATTATTTAAGTCGGGTTTAATTACTTTATTTAAATATGCAAGCGAATTATGTTCATCAATCTTATTTATTGATGTAGTGGCAACGGCGAAAATATTCGAGCATCTTGTATTTTGAACCCTTCAATTGGAATTTGTAATTAACAAAATTATTAAAGTGGTGATTTCCAATAAGGGGGGCACCTATCAGTGTAATTATTAAAACAGCTAAAGAATAGGGATCGAATGAATTCGAGCTACAAATTGGGGCAAGATCATAATGCACCAATTTCGAAGACCTTCTTTGAAAATCTGAATGAGATGAAGTAGCAAGGACAATTTCGCAAGTTGGAGAAGACCGGGCAGAATCATCAAGACTGGAACCATCAAGAATCCATGAACTAAGAGCGAAGATTTTATCTCCAACTATTGTACTATTGGAGGAGATAGAACCAACTTTCTTATATTTAGTTTATGAAGTTAAATTAATCCAAAAAATATGAGGGGAAGTTAATAAGCAACAAATAAGCTTACTCCACACCAATTGAATACACAAAATCTCCCATACATCTCAATGTTTTGGTGTTTCTTATTATTAAAATTTTTGTTTTGGTATTTCTCTTTTTCAGAGAGAAAAAACGTTGTATATATATTATATAAATAGTACATCCAACTTTTTACATGTATTACCATAATGGCATATGATAAAATATCAGAAATTTCTAGCCACGTGGGCTCATATATAAGAGAGCAGGCATCATCAATAACTATCTCAGAAGAAAGTCAACAGTATATGATCTAGGTTCAATTAGACAAGACATCACATCATAGGGATTCAGTATATCAGTACATATACAAGCATATAAGAAATCAAAAAAAAATTTCCAGTTCGCTATCAACCGAAATAAAACTAAAACAATCAAAATTGTCAAATCAAAAGAGATAATCCTGGCTCGCTTTCCACAATTAAAATAAGAAAAATGTGCCATGCTCACTTGGTAATTTATCCATACTTTCCCGGGCTCCAGTCATAACAGAAGCATTTATAACACAAAAATATAATAATTCATGCTTTCCCGTAAGAATATGCAACGCTTGCCTGATGTAGCACTGCTCACCTATAACCTATTCATGGGACAAGAATCATGAAAGTTCGGCAACATTGAGAAGCTCTGAATAGGGAGATATGAAGACACCCAATAGGTAGACTAAGGCCGTTCTTAGATAATGCATCAGATCTATAATTATTCTCCCTAAAAAATATGGTTCCAAGTCAGCTCATTAAACTTTGTAATAAGATGATTCACCCGATCAATCCATCCTTGAGCACCCTATAAACATAGGCAGTTTGTACCATAAAAACCTTCAATGATGATCCTAGAGTCACCGTACACATGAGAATATTGCAAATCCAGATTAAGATCCATCCAAAGCCCACACCAAAGGGCCATTAATTTTTCCTTGTTGTTAGATCCATTCCCGCCATTCCAGCAAATATGATATATATCCCCATCACAAAGCTTAACCCACACTCTGCATCCGCGGGACTGTCCTTGAAAATCACCATCAAAAAATATTGTCGGGAGGGCAATGGGACGAGGCCTGATACGAACCGAAAAATATTTGATAGGATGAGATTTCTGAGAGTAACCTGTCAACCATCTCATGATAAAACCATGGAGAATAGATACATTGGTTGGCATATCTTCAAATATCAATCTATTCCTAGCACCCCAAATCTCCCAAAATATATAAAAATTCAAAGATTTGTACACCCCATTTTGCTTCCCCCATACCTAAATGGTATCATCAAAATTCACAAGTTGCCAATCCGGTCTACCTAAGAAATTCGAAAATAAAGCCCAAATCTTTACTGTAAAGGAACAATTAAAAACAGATGGGAAGAAGTCTCCTCCTCCAAGAGGCAGAAATGACGTCTCCCCAGACCCTGATACCCTCTTTTTTTAAGGCCCTCCCAGGTTAAAATTTTGTTGTGCCACAGCAACCAGACGAACAGGAGAATTTTCGTGGGGATGCCCCAAGACCATACATGTCTAAAGGGTGAAAGAGAAACATCATGCATTTGATTCGTAATAGAGAAATGATAAATGTATTTTACCTGTAATTCTCCATCCTTTAAAATTCCATCCCAAATGATTTGATCTCCTTCACCATGATAGCTCAAACCAGCCAGCCGAAGAGCCTTTACGATAAAATCCCAATCCTCTACATCCCTATTTTGCAGACCGATTTGATCCCCGGACTTCCAAATCTAAGAGCCCAAGTTCCAACAAGCAATAACCTGATACAGATAAAAAATCATCCCATGGATTAAATGATGAAGCAATCTCAGGTCAGTAATAGGAAGGACAGCCATCCCCTGAACCCGATCACCACCCAAAGAAATGTATAATCATTTCCAAATCACCATGATAAACGATCAGATACCAAAGGTAATATTTTGTGGAAACTTCGCCAAATTTGAGATGATGAGACCGGAAGCATATAGTTGCGACAGTATATGTATTTTACTAAAATCCCATCACCATACTTAATCCAGACTATGGAAGACCATGTTCCTCATCCGTTTAGAACGCACCAAAAGGATTTTTTCAACAAGGGTTGCGTGAAATTTCGGATGTTAAGCAAGCCCCATCCCCCATATATTTTTGGTATTGTCAGACTTTCTAGACTACAAAGATATATCTTCTTCTTATCAAGTGAGCCATACCAAATGAACTAAGCTATAATGGAATTTATTTTTCCGATTTTCTACTCATGAATGTAAAAAAGGTGAGCCCAGTACACCACAAAATGAGATAAAACTACAAGAACCATTATGTACCGACCTCCTAGAGATAGCCATTTTTTTTCCATTTTATAATTCAGTTCCTAAGTTTATCAACCAGCCACATACAATCTGACACCCTGTATGTGGATGATCTCAGTCTAAAGCCTAAATATGTGAAACCTTCCCCCATATTTTTAGTTTTCACCCCCATAAATCCTGTAATAAAATTGATTTCTTCAAGATCTCTGTATTCATGTATCAAAAGGGATTTTTCTTTGCTTGCATGAAGACTTGTAACTACTCCAAAATGTATGATGATTAAGTGTAGATAGAATCAAAACTTTTTGAGGAGCCTTCCAAATACCAATAAATCATCTACGAATAAAGAGTGAGTTATGCAAACAGAAGGAGAGAAAGACAGTCCTGCAAAATAACCCACTTCGTTAGTTATCTTTAACATTCTACTGAAACTATCCATTATGAGAATAAATATTAGAGGGGAGAGTGCACATCCCTCCCTAAGACCTCGTTCAACAACAAAAAAATTGGCAGGAAACCCATTTAATTACTGCATATCTAACATAAGTGATGCAAGCCATGCTCCATCTAATATTTTCCATTGATAAACCCACTTTTAGAAGAATGAGTTTGATATATGACCAATCTGTTGTATTATATGCCTTGTGGATGTCAATATTCATAATAAGAGCCTCCTTTTTATTTGAGTGAATAGTGGGCATCGCTTCCTGAGAAATAGCAACAACATCGTGAATCAATCGACCCTTTAAGAAACCAAATTGCTCCTCCGAGATGAAAGAATTAAATATCCCTCTGATCCTGTTTGCTACAATTTTTAAGGAAATATTGTAGTAACATTGCATAATGAAATTAGGCAATAATCAGAAAATAAATTGGGCATCGAATCTTTCAGGATCAAGGCCAGAAAGGTAGTAGTCATGTCTCCAGGGATAACACCAGACCTTCGGGCATGTTCAATGATCAAAACCAATTCATCCGCTAAAATCTCAAAGAAGAAAAGAAATAATTTGGTGGGCCAACCATTAATTCTTGGGCTTTTGTCATGCACGAATATTTTAGAACTTCTTCAACCTCCTCTTTTGTGACAACTTTCCCCAAATAGTTATTTGATCCTTGATCAAACATGATAGGCATGTGTTGCAAGAACCAGCTTTGACATTGATGATGAATTTCCCCGTTAGATTTATAGAAATCCGAGAAGTATTGATAGGCTACTTGTTGAATATCAGTAGTAGAATACATATTATTTCCATTTGGGGCCACAATATTCCATATTGAGTTTTCATTTTCCCTTCCATTTGCTATTTTGTGAAATAATTTTGTATTAAGACCCCCCTCCTTCAGCCACTTAAATCTACTTTTTAGTTTCCATGTTGTTTCATGCACCTTTAGGATCTCCATAATTCAGCATTCATATTTCTCCAGACATGCATAAACTGCTGCATCCGACGAGACCCCCATCATTTCTTCATATATTTCAAGACCGCCTCTTTGCATTTTTTTAGCTCACATTGCATCACCTCCTTTTTCCCTCTTTCCCATGCCTTTACCTTCTGTTTCAAGCATCTGAACTTTTCAACAAATTTTTTCCATCCACCTAAGCCTTCATAATCCTCATCCATCCTCCAGAATTCCTTCACCATATCGACGAAAAAGGTGTCCTCCAACCAGACTCTATTAAACTTGAAGGAAATGCCCAAGCGCTTGGATTCACTACGCCAAGATAGAGCCACCGACATATGATGAGATATGGAAGAGGTGATTACCTGAGATCTTATGTTCCCTAGTAAGCAAAACATATTCTCCTTTATGATTACACGATCGAGAGGCTTGCCAATAAATTCCACTCCCCGCCGCCCATTTGTCCAAATCGGTGTCAAATTTACAGGCCGAACATCAACCATATTGTGCTCACTGAAGATGTCACCAATACGTTTTTCCAATGGGTCCATCCGAGCTTTTTGACCCCACATTTATTTAGAATCTAAAATGGAATTGTACTCCCCCATAACCAGTATATTTTCAATCATCAGGATACCCAAGCTATACATGTGTGCCCAGAATATTGATCGATTACAACATGGAGCATAACGATTTACAATGTTTATCTTCACTGACATGCCTTTGAAAAAACATGAAAGAATAATTCCACCAAAAAATCTATAAGATTTGACATTAAACATACAAGGATTCCAAATGGCCAATAAACCACCTGCCCTTCCATCAGAGTCCATACCCGCAGCTAACCATCCCGGGTGAAAACAAAGAAGAATATCAATGGCCTTTTCTCTACAACAAAGAGTCTCTTGCAAAATAACCATGCATGAAAGAACATCAAATAGCAGATCCCTAAGGCGCATTTGTTCGGAAGGGGTGCCCATCCCCCGTATATTTAGCAAAAGGATAGAAATAATTTTGGCCCCTGATTTGGGCGGCTTGCTCCAAGGGCCCGAAAATATTCAATAGCAGTAACAGGAACATCTCTAAAATCACCTCATGAAATAAAGACTTGGTTTTAAGTCGACCTCTAAAGTGTTGAGGCCCACTTTTAGACTTTTTTCTCACAGTTATGTTGGAGACCGATACCGGGGATATCCAAGGTGGAGGGTCAGGGGCTCTGTCATAAATCATTAAGGCAGCCAAGTCCAGTCCCATTTTTCCAATCAAAGCATATAAATCACTGCCTACTGAGTTTTTGGGAGACTCGGGCACAACCTCTTTCCCAAGATCCAAAGGAGAAGGTGATGCCCACTCTAAGGGAGACATCAATGGCAATGTTTCTAACAAACTAGCGGGCTGTGGGATAGGCGTTACACCGACCAGGTTAATAACAGGACAGGAATCGTCTCACTTAAAATTGGAGGGATCGACATTCAAATTAGAGGGAGACAAAATCCCTTGAATAGGGTTGAAAATGGGGGAACGAGAATTCTGGGCCACATTGACATAATTTGGGCCAAGGGGCTATAAGTTCATGTTCGGTTCCATATCCCTACATCCATTAGTTCTATCACTTTCATAGGAGGAAGATATTGACTTAACAGATAAACCCGCATCATGAGAAACTTCAGCTTTCTTCCACCGCGCTACCAAATTATGCTTACCACGTTAACCCAGGTTTCTATGTCTCATAAGGCACCTACTCAGCAAATGTCCAGAATGATGGAATATTAAACAGTGAAAAGGAACACCCCATTAATCCACCCACTATCTATGTTTCTGTTGTCCCAGAACAAGATCCACGTCCCTAAGAAAATCTCCCCCATAACAAACTTCCACTAGTATCCATGCAACTTGCTTATCAAACTTCCACGAGCCCTCAGTAATGTGTTTTGTTTGACTGATAAAATTCCTGATCACTTTTAAAGCCTTTAGAGTCCAAAATTCCAAGGGTAAGCCATGAAGCTTAACCCACACCAATTTTCTTTTCGGAGCATCTATAACAGGGTTGAAACCCAAGAACCAGGGGATGAGCTGCATGAAGCTCCAACCCCGAACCCAAGTGAAATCCAGTATCTTTTTGCAGTCATCTTCGTGCATAAAATGCACACTGAACCAATTTCTCATCATTCTGCTCACTTTTGGGTTATAACCAAGGATAGGGCTCCAGTAAATCTTAACCCACTCCACCATGTCAATTTCTACCGATTCAGAAAAAAGCCATCGAATGATGAGAACCCATTTTTTAAGTTTGGCCACCCAGCCCCAAAGATCCCCATATTCAAAAACCACTTCCTTCACCACCTCAGTTGGCTTAAAACAAGCCTTCAAACTCCTGTCAGAAACCCTATTTTGTCCACAGAAGGAAGACAATGGCACACTAGTATCATGTTTTCGAGAAATATTAACTTCTCTGCCAAGAGATACATTGATGTGTTGATCAATTGTTTTGTCATAATGTACCTCCCGCGATGAACATAAACCCGAGCGAGCCCTTTCAGCATCCAATGTGGCCGCAATGAGGGCCTCATGCGTCGATGTGTTGAATGATAAAATTGAAAAGGGGTCTGCCATTATCACCTTGATCCAATCCCCCAGATATAAGAGTCAAGGGCTATGCCCAAAAGCCACCTCAGCTTTAAAACACAAAAAAAAACACAGATCACCAGCTTGTCAGTACACCACACTCAAGATTATTTCGAATATATATTCATCGGTCAGTTGGATCCCATGAGATCACGGCCAGCCCACTCATTTACTGACCACGACATAGATTCACCTACCCAATTGATTGCTAATTAACTCAGGTCTTGACTCGTTCCCGCATTCAAGTACAAAACATATCCCTCATCCATCTACCCAATTTAGAGAATATTTATTGGTTAATGTCCCTTTTAAGGAATTTGTGAGGCAAACATTATAGTCCATAAATAGAAACCACCACCCAGTCCTAGAAGAATGAAATTATGATGACTGCGACTTAATGAGCCTTGAGAAGGACCACGATCCTAGCTTGTTTATAAATATCCACGATGCCAACCCATACTTTGAAAGATATTATTCTCGGGATCATAAAGATCAAGATGTGGCCATAAATTTAAACTTCAACCCCCCACCAGAAAATTATAATCTGACGGAAAAAAGGTGGCGGAAAGGAAAGAACGATGAAAAACCAGTGGTAACCGATCAGTGATAGCTCTCAGACATGGCAGCAACAACAACATACATAGCCTGGACAATGCCACCATCTACGACATAACTGAATACAAAAATCCTTACAGGGCTGGGAAATGATAAATGATTCTAGCCACCGTTGCCAGAGTGCACCCCATCTAGATTTGAACGAAGAAAATTGTGTTTCATCAACCTTTTGCAAGACCAGAGAGATTATATTAATTTTCCAGTTTTTCATTAGTCCCTACGAACCTATATCTTAAATGAGTCTCAAGCATTGCATATAGAATGAAAAATGCAACAGAACATAGGATAACAATCATCCCAATCTCAAAAAGTTCCTCTATCATGTTAGAGCATCAACTACATAAATCGAGAGACCACCCTATCTAAACCCACCATCCCTTGAAACTGTTATTTTCTTGTTCAGTTGTTCCCTTAAAGGATGGCTCGTTTTGTTAAAAAAAAGAAACACAAACAAGAAAACCTATCCGATGCGAATAATAGACTGACATTTAAAAACTATCACTCCGGTTAAAACCAGTGGATTCCTTAAAACTTATTAACTCAATATACCAGGAAATATAGCGAGGGGAAGATGCATTTTTGAACCAGGTAGATTTTGCTCCGAAGCCTCTAAAAACAGAATCTAGATTCCATCGGAAGCATTCAAACAATGTCTCTCAAGCTCAGCTACATGCTATTCAAAAATATTTCTAATTCTAATGTGTTCTCTCTTGGGCCTGATTTTCTGGTTTTGGTATTTCTCACCAATAAATTACATATCTGAAAAATTCGAAGACACATCAATTCCAAAACCACAAGGGGAAAAAAAGAGCTAATTTGAATACACTTGCATAAAATTAGAGTTACTGGGATTTCAACCTCACAAACAAACCTTTGAACATCCACACAAAAGCATATAAGGGCTAGACAAGGCTTCACCCAACTTTTAAATCGTGTCTAGTTGTAAAGGCCATCACACACGAATACCCTCCAAATATAGTTGGGGCCGTTGAAGGCCAACTCCATGTGTGTTTTCTTAAATTGTACACAGATACATCATTACTAAACTGGAAATATGTGAAGCACATGTAATCGCCCACTCCTACGCACTCAAATGAATCAAAGTACACATTCCTCTGAAAAATTTCACACATTGATAGAGGCATCCTTATGATCTCCTTCCAACAAGAAGAATTTGAATCCCTCTATAACTCCCACAAAATGATCCCAATAGTCTTCATCGTAGAAGCGGCCCTATTTTGGTATGTGCCCCTAGTGAGTAGAATCTGTGACCCATAGGTGAGCAGCCTAGCGTACATGCTGTGGCCATTAGGTAATTTTGGAAACGGTGTAAAAATTGAAGTAGTACCCTCTCCCGTGATGAAACCCAAAACACACAGCCTGACCGCATGATCGAACGTTGTAAAGTATAAGAAACCATCATAGAAAACAATATTCCATAATCTATCCATATTCTGGGGCAAGTGTCTAGCGATTCCCCATCTCTTTGAGTAATATATTTCCACTGTCATCACAACACTCTCACTCTCTAGATGAGACAATCCCACAACCACCACTTTGTAGGCCTCTTGATTGCCCACATTGGAGGCCACAATGCCTATGCCCACAACTTTCTTTATGGATGACATGGGTGGTAGTTTCAATAACGATTGGTTGAGGGGATTGCAACACTTAATTTATCATACCAACAAGTCTTACCCACCAAGAACACCCCTTGGGCCGATCCAAAGTGATAATAAAAATATCCATACTTCACTTTCTCATCTTCCCTTGAAAGGAAGGAGAACGAGAAAGGAGACTTCTTCCATTTCCCTTTGAAGAAAAAATATGGGTAAGAATTTTTGCACAAAAAAAATCATAATGATGGCCTTTTAATATACTAATATTATTCTTATCTGTAAATTCTAATTACTAATTACAAAGTGTAAAACTAATTTAATTACCAATATCCTTATCATGTCTTAAAAACTATGTTAATTTCAATAGAATAAAATAAATTATATGAAATATATTGTTTTGAAATAATCCATTAACTCTACTTAATTTTTTTTATATTCATATTATATTTTATAATAAATTTGACAACATATTTATTATATTATTTAAAATAATATTATTTTGTTAATATAGATTACATAAATAAATTAATTTCTATGATAAAAATACACCATACTAGAAAATAATAAAAACTTCTCAACAATTTAGTATACCAAACCAGACATAATGAGATAAAATTTTAATTAATAAAATAATGAATTCCCACCCAAACCCAAAAAACAATGCGCCAGCTTTAAGCTCAATCACACCCAACCTCAACTACATCCAATTAAGAAAAAAAAATAAAAGGCCCCATGACTTGCATAGATTGAAATGTATTATTCCTTTTTTTTCCCAAAGGAACAAATGTGTTGTGGTTGTCTTTTTGTCTCTTCACATCTAACGGCCCATTTCTCATGCACATTCTCACATACTATTTTTCATGCAAAGGCTAGAATTTTTATGTTTTTGGATGACTACAGGATTAACAATTGAACATCAATGTAGTCTAGATTCCTAGGTGAAGAGTTGGAGACACTAGAAGACCTAGCCCTAAAGTAAGAAAGTGGAGGCAAGGTATTATCTACATTCCTTTGTGGTTAACTAATTGGAATCATTTAAATTACCTTGATAAATTATCCTTAGACTCTAAATCCATCTGGAGGGTGGTCAATGGCAAGAAAGGTTGCAGTGCAACTAGCCTACAGTTGGCTGGAGAGTGGGAGTCCCTCCTTCAGTTGCTAGTCATTAAGATTATCATAAAAGTATTATGTACATCTTCCTATATGTGAATGTGTTACAATGTAGAAGTAATTTATATTTTTATGTGTTATTAAAAATTGTGGATCGACATTATTTGCATGGGAATGGTGTTATTACTAGATGTTAATAATGATATGAATGTGTGTTGTTCTCGTGGTGAAGGTGCCTTCATATCCGTAGGATTTTTTATGTATATTTGAGATACAATTCCTGGGTATAGTCTTGTATGAATTATTGTTAGGCTCATCTAAGCTATTTTGTGCATGCTTTCATGGTTTTCTATTGATCATGGATAATTGACTAGTTTAGTATATCACTGCTTTTATATCACATTGCATGTTGTCTTTGGTTCTGATGATGTGAGGTTCCACCCATTCGAGAGCATCATTGGTTATTATTGTGATTAGTAAGTAGGGTTTCATTGGCCACTATTTGATTCAGGTGTCTCAAAAAACACACACAGGACAAAGAGGGCTTATGGAAGTTCAAAAATAAAGTGATCAGAATGTTTTCGAATGAGGACTAGAGTGTAGATCTCGTCTTCCTGATCAAAATAGTGTGAACGGTTTGTCAAACCGAGCTCGTATGAGAAAGTTAGAGGCAGTCAAAGTTTTGGGTTGAATTGGTGACTTGGCAAGCTCAAGGAGGACACAATTTTGAATAAACCAGGCCACCGGATTCCCGCGAGCTCCGATCGGATTTCGTGAAAATTTGTGGGACAGTTAAAATTTCCTCTAATGCCTAAAAAACGGATAAATTCAAAAAAATGGTTTTTTTAAAATAAAACAAAAAAAATATTAAAATAAGGGCGGGCCATGACCTCCGCCCTCATCCCCACAAATGCATATATAAAAACATAGCAAAAAAATTATTATTTAAAAAGGTTAGTGGCCATGGCCCCGCCGGACCCGCTCCACTATATGTATATATAAATGTTTATGGTTGGGGGCGGGTTGTGAACCCCGCCACCCAAACCACTCCCCATCATGCATATAATACAATGTAAACGGGTTGGGTCAGGGGCATGGGTTGCAAACCCCGCCCACCCATGGCGCACCAAAAAAATTAAGTGTGGTTATAACGTTATAACGTATATCTCAAAACGGAGGGGCGGGATTTGATCCCCCAACCCCTCCACCATTTTTCCAAGTTTATGATTGCGTCAACTAACGCACTTTGATTAATCTGCTCGGATTTTTTATATAAACCCATCATTTCTCAAATATGGGAAAGCCAAGGCAGAACAGGAGTGCACACGATTTTCGAGACAGACATTTTTTTTTAATGCAAACAGAACCATGAGCTGGCCTAGAAATAGGGAGCAGAACCATGATTCTTGAATTTTCCCGGCGAGGTAATTTTTCTCCATGTCGAAATATATTCATGTTTATAGTCATTTTTCACGGTTTTTCGCAGGGAATGCAATGGCAAGGTAGGATTCTCCTTTTGAGTTGAAGATTTCCAGTCTGCCCGTGGCGCAACATTTTTGAGGAATCTGGGGGGAATCTAAAAGATTCTTGCAGCCCCAGATTTTCACTTTGTCAGAATTCAGAAAATTGACAGTCGATCCTACACCTCTCGGCGACACAAGTTCAGAGGTGCAGTCATATTTTCCATTTGAGCCTTATGTTTTTCAGCCACTTTTCAAAGTGAAGTTACAGGTGTCAGCGTTCAATGCGTGAGCAGTCGTATTCACGATATTTGACGCCACGAGATTGATGGTACAGCCAAATCCAATAGTTTATCATCCTTGTCTTCAGATAGCTCTAGGATGTGAGGTATATGTATTGTGTTCATGTACTTCTTTGTCTCTTTGTTATGAGATGCATTGTGTTGTACAGATCCCTGTTGATGTTTGATGTGGGGTCTTGTTTTGTTCTTGATGTGATAACATGGATTTGTTTTATGTTTGAGATACCTTTGCTGCCATGTTGGTGGGATACTCATCATCAAATGTATGTTTTTTGAGATCCATTTGCTACCATGTTGGCGGGATACTCATTGTCACATGTATGCTTGTTGAGATCCATTTGTTTCCATGTTGGCGGGATACTCATATTCATTATGTGTGAGTTATGGCCATACTGATAGGAGTCCTTGTTTTGAATGAGAGTTCCTATAGCGGAACATCTTGTGGAGAGATACGGCCACTCCTGCGTGAGGGTATTTTCCTTATACGACAGAGAAAATACCATCCATGTACATCATCACTTATTACAACACTTAATGCAGTAGCCTACACCATCTTGAAATTGAGGCCTGCAGACATAGTCCCTCCTAGATGAATTCTGTTATCAATATCTTATGTTGCTAATGCTTGTTATGTTTCTCTTCTTTACAACATGCAGAAGTTAATTTATGTTCATTAATGCTTTTATTAAATGCAATTTTAATACATCAGCCGAAGTAAAAGGTCTTGGTTAAGGGTATAATTAATTTACTCGGATCACTATTAGATCATTAAGTTTCTATTAAATGAGCATGTCTATAAGCTTCAAAGAACAGGCAGTCTTCTGAGTGGCACTAATCCTCAAGGGAGCTTGCGAATGGTCCCTAGAAAAATGAAATTCTAAGTCCAAGGTAACAAACTTCAGTTTAGTTGAGATAGCTAGAGAAATCGTAAAATGGCTATAGACGCGCGGAGTCAATAGAGTGCAGAATGGAAAGATCCTTTTTTTATGCCATGAAATATTTACGTCATGCAACATTAGAATGGTGGAGTGGTGATAGTAAGGGAGGCTCTTTAGACAGAAGGCAAGGGATAATATTTTACCTTCCACCCACTACCAAAATATTTATCACGTTGTAGAGGTGTAAAGGTCCACTAGGCATGGGTATGGCACTATAGAAAAGAGGCCCAGGGCTTGATGGGAATTTTCTCGATAGTAAAGTGGAGAAATGTTCATCCTGAGGAGCGATAGGAAACATGCTCTAGGAAGAATCACCATGCGTTAAGTAACGTGGAACTGTTGATAGTGACCATAAACCATATAGCAATAATTTGTAGTTTTATATGATAACCAAGAGATGGTGGGCCGTCAACCAACCTAAGCTAGCAAAAGAAATGTAGGTTGGGGTAGGTCAAGTGGTCGTCGCGTGCGTGCATGACATGACAGAGTGCCATCATCAGGATTGGCATAGGTGATGGCATGGACTCTGGGACTGACGTGTTTCCAAGAGGACATGTGGAGTTGTTCGATGGTGCCACCTAGAATAGGGACACTATGAGACATGAGAGAGGAATTCGATGTGGTTTATATCCATGCCAAAACAAATCATTGGCCCCAAAAAAGTATGGAAGTGTGTTTTGTAGGTGGGGCACGGCCTAAAAGAAGTCATGGGGCAGAGATGCTTCCCTCACTTCATGATTAAATTCTTGTTGCACCACGGGGTTTAGGCTTATGTATAATGGTAAGGTATAATAGTGAACTAATGGAGGGCATGGGATGGGAAATTACCTTATCACTTGACGTGAAGCATTACATCATGTCATGGGAGTATAGGGGTGGGATTCTCCTAGAAAAGGTTGTGCCATGAAGGCGTAAAGGAAAAGTGGCACTATGACGCAATGCATGGGACCTTGATGATGTGGCACTTCTAGATAGATGATACGTGGTATTTCCTTGTTGATGTGGTAGGGGATTAAGACCCATACCTCAGATAGGTGTAGTTGATCTAGAGATTGGATTGAGCAAAAAATTATATCATCAAAAATATATCAATTAGTAGAACGTGATGGTGCCATCCAAAGTTAGTTTTTCTAACTTTAGGAAAGGAGGAATTTTATAACCCCATTTCCATGAGGTAACTATGAATATTGGGTTAGTTCAAATTAATAGCTCCCACTAAGCTTGGGGAAAGTCTAAGGGGGAGGGAAGAGTTTTTATAGATATGTAGCAGAATATAAGGTTCAATATTGGACCTTTGGAAACAAGTTTGGGACTCTAATGCAATGTGATGATGTGTTAGAGTTTTATTACATGGTAATAGCAAAGCATCGTTCAACATTGGCCCTGTATGGGCTCATAAATTATTAAAATTATAGCTCTATTAAAGAATGTATTCCTTAAAGGATGCTTGCTTCTTGTGTTCAATGTGTGTTTCCTTCATCAATTGATAATGAAATGCATATAAAATTGAAATATGGTGTTGCAAATAGCCCCATAGCCATATGTTTATGGAAAGCGTACCAAGGTGATAATAAGCATATTTTATTTGTATTATTGATTTGCTAACAATTATGTGTGTAATAGAATGTAAGAAGACATCAAAGAACTTCAAAATGGTGCATCACAACATTGATTACTTCCAACAATGGAAAGAAGAAGATTTAGTTGGAAAGGGGAAATAAGTAGGCTCCCCTAATTGGATGAACACCATTAGAAGTATAAGAGTTGAGCTGAGAAGTTAGAAGGTTGAAAATTAAATAATTTCCATGGCTCAAGAGGAGGAAAAATTAAATTCCATCATACTACATACCTGTCAGACTTCCAAAGGAAGTGGTAGCATGATCTAGGTGCTAGTCCCCTAGGAATGGATAAAGGTGGGAAAAATTCCATCAGGACTTGGAAAAAAAGGAATAAAAATTGATGGTGCAGAGGGTAATAGGTCTATAAAGATACATAGACATATAATTGAAGACACAATGAGAGGTAGAACTCCACTTAGTACTCCTGAATGAAGAAAAATAGTTGAAAGAAATTGTCTAGTGGTGCCACTAAAAGGCACTATCAACAAAAAAGGAGATAAAATGATTCAATGCCAAAAGAATTTAAGGAAAAGCTTCTAAAATTTGAATGAGAGATGAGGAAGGTCAAAGAAGCAAAGGCATGGCTACTAGGAATGAAGAAATATTTTATATTACATGATTACTTTGAGAATATGAAAGCAAGGGTAGCCATTTTCAGCTTAAGAGGAAAAGCATATATCTAGTTGGAAGACCTAAGGAATGTTAAGAATATCGAAGAAAAGGAGTTGTTTTGGAGGATATTGAAAATATATTTATGGGAAAATTTCATATCTAAAAGATACTATGATAGCAAGGCCAAGGAATTTTATCCACAAAAGTTGGGGCATGTGACAGCCGATGAATATACAACAAGATTTTTAGACTTGCTAAGGTGTGCGCCTTACATCAAAGATGAGAAGATGAAGATTCAAAGGTATATAGATGGGTTTACACAAGAATTAAAGAATAGAATAGAATTTTATGAGCCTAAAACCTTGGAATATTCTACCAAGAAGTTTTTCCTCAGTAACAGAAGAGTATCCCAAGACTGTAAAATGCTTAATAAATGGAATCAGACACAATTAATGATGTGTCTTGGAGCATTTCATGCATTTATGCAGCGTCAAATAATAGGAAGGATGATCACCAAGCCTTAGTGATTGAAATGGAAGTTATGGTAAAAAACCAACTTGTTTCGATTTTAATTTACCCTAATTCCAATTTCACTTATTTAAGTCCATAAGTTGCAAAGAGGTGTGTGTTATAGAGCATATCACATGAAAACTTGTGGCTACTTTGGCTAGCCATTGGGACTAAAATGTGGGTCAAGTATGTTGTAAAGTCATGTCCAATTGTAATGGATATCATGCCCAAATCAGTGACTTGAACCTGCTACCATTGGGTGCATACAACATATTAATTGACATGTACTATCTAGCAAAGCATAGGACATCAATTACTTTATCAAGTCAATTTAATGCCTCAATAAAAGTGGAGAAAGAATGATATTGCAAGGAAATAGAAAGTCTGTGATATTTCGGCAAAGCACTACACTATAGTTAAATAGGTGCAACAGGAAGGGATATGATTTTTTAATTGTTAAAGTGACCAGTGGCTTTGATAGTAGTAGAAATAGTTGGGGAGTGTCCTATCTTGAAACAATTCGTAGACATGTCCCTTGAGGAAATCCCGGAACTATCGCCAAGAAGGGAAATAAACTTCTTATTTGAACTATTGTAAGACTTAGTGCCAGTTTCAAAATCCCCATATCGAATAAGCACATCATAGTTGGTAGAGCTGAAGTTGAAATTGAACGAGATGATGGAAAAATGGTACATTAGTCTTGGCATATCACCATTGGTAGTGCCCATATTATTTTTCAAGAAGAAGGATGGCACATTGAGGTTTTGTATTGATTACAGAAAGCTCCAAAAGGACACAATCAAAAATAGGAATCCCTTACCGAGGACTGAAGATCTATTTTATGAGCTAAGGGGAGTTCCAGTCTTTTCAAACATCGATTTTAGATCTAGGTACCATCAAGTATGCATCAAGAATGAATACATTCATAAGAAAACATTTAGAACTAGATATGGGCATTATGTGTTCATTTGGACTCGCTAATTCCCTAGCAACATTGATATGTCTAATGAAAAATGTTCTAAGTCCCTATCCGGACAAATTCATGCTCATTTTCATGGATTATATATTGGTCTATTCGAAGACTAAGGAGGATGAGAAGCATCTGGAAGTGGTATTGCAAGTGCTAAGAGAGCAGAAGCTTTATTCTAAACTCAGCAAGTGTGATTTTTTCTAGTCACAAATTCAATACTTGGGGAACATTGTCTCTAAGGAGTTGTAATGTACCCCGATAAGATCAAGGCCATCATGAAGTGGAATGTGCCTAAAAATGTGTTAAAATTCAAATACTTTATGGGATTGGTCAGTTATTACCAGAGGTTCATTAAAAACTTCTCAAATATTAGACACCTAATCACAGTGTTGCAAAAGAAAGGGACTAAATTTCAATGGATAGTTGTATGTAAAACCAAGTTTGAGAAGTTAAAGCACCTACTCATGCATGCACTAATTTTAAGAATAAAAAATCTAGAGAAAGACTTCGTTGTGCATGAATTCATACAAGGAGGGGCTCAGTGGGGTCCCGATGCAAAGAGGGAAAGTGGTCTGCTATGAATCTAGAAAGTTGAATGAGCATGAGAAGAACTATTTCACCCATGATCTATAACTAGCAATAATAGTCCACACATTGAATATTTGGAGGCATTACCTCCTTGGGAGGAAATTTGTATTGATGACGGATCATGGAGGGTTGAAGTATTTGTTTAATCAACCCAAGCTTAATGACATGTAGGAAAAATGGTTCACCTCGATTACTGATTTTGATTTCAATGTAAAATACATCAAGGAAAAGGAAAACAAGGTAATCGATGCACTGAGCAAAAGGCTACAGGTAGCTCACATAGCAGTTGTGAGTTCTTGTGAAGTTAATATCCAAGAAAATATTAAAGAAGCAATGCAACAAGATGAGTGCTATCAGCAAATCAAATGATTCTTATAGAAAGATCTTGGAGGAGAATTGAGAAAAAAAAATAATCCCTCACTGAATATGGATTGTTAAAGTTCAAAGGAAGATGGTATATACCTTGTATGGGCGACTAGAATAATTTTTAATGAGTTTCAAAAATATCATATTATGGTCATTGAGGATATAAAAAAATGATAGAAACTATGAAAAAGGTGTAGTATTGGCTGGGACTGAAAATGGATGTGGTTGAGTACATTGCTAATGCTTGGAGTGCTAACAAGTAAAGGTGTAATTTAAACATTCAATGGGATTGCTATAACCAATCCCCATTGCAGAATGGAAGTGGGAATTCATCTCAATGGACTTCATTACTAAGCTTCCAAGTACATCTAGGTAGCATGATGCCACAATGGTGGTGGTGGATAAGTTGATAAAGTTAACTCACTTTATAGATGTTAAATCCATTGATAAGGCAAGTGACATTGCCCAGATTCTTATAAAGGAAATAGTGAGACTGCATGGTGTATCCAAGAATATTATCTCGAATAGGCATGTTAAGTTCACCTATAATTTTTAGAAGGTGGTGTTCATTGGATTTTAGATATATTTCCCTTTGACGCATCATATCATCCTTAAATGAATGGAACGACTAAAATAACAAAATGTTGGAAGACATGTTGAGAATGTATGCCATGCACCATCTAAGGAGGTGAGAAGAGTTTCTACCTTTGGTATAATTTTCCTATAACAATGGATATGAAGAATCATTAAAGAAGAGTCCATTTGAGGCTCTTTATGGTAGGAAATTTAGCACTCCTATCAGTTAGTGTGATCCAGTGAATATGGTGCATATTGGGCCTAATATTCTGAAGGAGACGAAGCAAGAATTTTTTTTTATTAGGTAGAAATTGAAGATAGCTAAAGATAGGTAGAAGATCTATGCATATGAACAAAGGATACACAAGTAATTCCAAGTGGAAGTGCATGTTTATCTCTGCATCAAACCAAGGAAAATTTCTTTAAGCATTGAGTCTTGTGCCAAGTTTGCTCCAAAATTTTATGGGACATTTCAGTTTCTAGAAAGAGTGGGGTCATTGGCTTTACCACCCACAGTGAAGGCACGTGATATTTTCCATATCTTCTTACTTAAATGTATGTACATGATAATTATGTTGTTGATTTTTTACTAATATAGGTATAATGAGTGGGGGAATTCCATCCATAGCCATTATGCATTCTAGAGTAGAGGCATATTACACTCTAGAATCGAGTAATCCAATAGGTTAAGGTGTAGTGAAGGAACTTTGGAATAGATGAGGCCACCTGGGAGATGGATGAACGAATGAGGGTTTCATACCCATTTTTTTCATTGGTTCATAAAATGTAAATATGCCTATAAATAAATGTAAAGATGTTTTTATATAAATCTCACAGTGAAATGTTGTGCTCAACATAGAGCATGGTTGATATAGTCTTTAGGTATAGAACACCAAGGATGGTGTTCCTTGAGGGGTAGGGTCTGTGAAAAACTTTTTGTAATCCCTCTTGTAATTATAATTATGACTTTTAACTCATGTAGTTAATTGTGGAAATTTAAACACAGTGACTGGTTGAGAGGAGTGGAAGGAGATTTAGAGCTCTTAGGAGGATTTTCTTAGGAAGTTGGAAAGTCAAGGCATTAATGGTCACTAGCCCTTTGATTGAATTAATGGCTTACATGGCAGGAAGGGAGGTGGAATATTGGCTTTCTGAGGGGAGGAAAAGCCCACACCCCATCTTTCATACCTCGGGGATACATTGTGTGGTAAAAATTCAAGGGCCACGTGAGGGGGTCGAAAAATAAAATAAAATTAAATTAAAAATAAAAATAGAGTTGATGGCAAAAGAGATGGGATTATCACACCGTAGCTAGAGAGAGCACTAGGAATGGTGGAAAAGAGTAACTACATGTTGGAAACAAGCATTGGCCACATAGAGAAGGGAACACTTATCTAGTTGTGGTTGTGGGTGCCTATGTGTCAATTTAGGCTTACTAGGATTTACTAGTGAATTTGTGAGAGCAAAGGAGAATGTTGGGATAGCATTGGCATTGGAGTAGAGGCATGCAGGGAAATGTGTTCAAAGGAAGGAACAATTGGATATGCAGAGTTTTTTGGAGCTCTGCTAGCATTGAGTAGGTGGAAAATCTATGTGATTTGTATCCCTGACATGCAAAGGTTAAACTCTTATGTGTTTTTGGATGACTCTAGGATTAGGAGTTGAATATCAGTGTACTTTGGATTCCTGGGTGAACAAGTGGAAACACTAGAGGACCTAGTCTTGAAATAAGAAGGTGGATGTTGGCTAGTCTCTGGATTCCTATGTGGTTAGTTGATTAGCATCGATTGAATTTCCTTGAGTACTTATCCTCAAACTCTAAATATATCTTGAGGGTGGTTAGCCGCAAGAAATATTGCAATTCAGTTGGCCTATGTTTGGGTGGAGAGTGGGATTTCCTCCTTCAGTTGGTAGTCATAAAGATTATTAAATAATTATTATGTGTATCCACCTATATGTGACGGTGTTACACATTGTGGAAGGAATTGATATTGTTATGTGTTATAACAATGTGTGCCTCAACACAGTTTGCATGGTAAAGGTGTTATTCATGGTTTTTAAAAATAAGATGAATGTGTGTTGTTCTCATGGTGAATGGACCTGCATATCCCTAGAATTGTTGATGTATATCGTTGAGTTACAAGTCATGGGTATAGTATTGTATGCATGCATGTTAGGATCGGTTCATCTATATTGGGCATGGTTTCATGGTTTTCTATTGATCATGGGTATTTAACTATTTTATTCTATTATTTATTTTATGTTTCATTACATGTTGTCTTTAGTTTTGATGACGTTAGGTTGCACCCATTTGATATCATAGTCGGTCATTTTTGTGCTTAGTAAGAAAGGTGACATTGGCCAATGTTGGCTCGTTAAGCATCTGTTAAGAGGCATGTCTATAAGCTTCAATGGAGAGGAAATGTTTTGTGTAGCACTAGTCCCTAAGGGAGCTAAGGCCTAAAATTCTAAGTCTAAGGCGATATACTTGAGTTAAGTTGACAGAGATAGAGGAATTATAGACTGGCTAAGGACGCAGAGTTAAATGAGCATGTACAGAAAGATCCCTATCAGATGCCATGAAATATTTCCATTGTGAAATGTTGAAATGGCCAAGTGGTGATAGTAAGGGAGGTTTTGTAGATAAAAGGAACGAGATAGGAGTTTAGCCATCACCCGCCACCAAAATATTTGTCGTGCCACAAAGGTGTAAAATTCCATTTAGCACGGGTGGATGGCACTGTAGGTGAAAGACGGAGGGAACAATGAGAAGCTTCCAGTCAATTAAGTGGAGAAATTTCCATATTGTGGAGCAAAAGGAAACATGATTCAAGGAGAACGACCATGTGTTAAGTAATGTGGATGTGTTAAGTAATGTGGGTTTACACAAAGTTTAGAAGCTAGTGGGTCCCCATCCATGTTGAGTTAGCAAAAAATACCTAGGCTGGGGTAGGACACGTGGTTGTGACATGGTAGATCAATGTCATCAAGATTGGAATGGGTGATGACATGAACTCCGGGACTAATGTGTCGCCAAGAGGACATATGGAGCTGTTTGATGATTCCACCTGGAATAGGTTAATTATGTGACATGAAAGGGAAAGTTGACATGGTTTAGAGCCACGTCACTGCGGTTTGCAGGTCCCTTGAGAGGATGAAAATGCATCTTATAGGCAGGGCATAGACTAAAAGAAGTCATATGATGAGGATGCTCCCATCGCTTGATGAGTAATTTTTTATTATGTTACAGGGTTCAAGCCTATGTACACTAGGAAGATATGGTTTTGGATTGACGAAAGGTGTGGGACAAGAAATGACCCTATCACTTGATGTGAAGGGTTTTGTTGTGTTGCAGTAGTCTAGGAGTAGGACACTCTTATCATAGGGTGTGCCTTGAAGGTGCAGAGGTGCGGTGGCGGTATGACGTAAAATGAATTGTGTGGTCCTCGAGCAAGGTGGTAGTGCCACATGGGTGAAATGTGATAGTTCATTGTTGATGTGGTAGGCGATTAAGGCCCAGATTTCATATGGGTCTAACATTTGGTCTAAAAGTTTGAGGAAAATTTTATATCACAAGCTATTAAAGGCGATAAACACCATGGTTTCGTCCAAAGTTTACTTTTCTATATTTCGGAAACAAGGAATTTTTTAATCCCATTTCCATGAGGTAATGATGGGTATTGCGTTAATAGAAAATAACACCTCCCACTCAACATGCAGAAAGTATAAGGGTGTGGGAAGAGCTACTACAAGTGTGTCTCATAAATATAGAGACATCAAATGATATTTTGGCCACAAATATATTAATATTGTGATATTTTAATAGTGACATGGTAAGTGATAGTGTACTTCCATTTGGAAATGAGTAATCATTAAACCCATTATTTTTATTAGTTTGATGCAAAACATTTAAAATAGGCTTCCAAGGTCTTATTGACCACCTTTATTTATATTTGTTGCGCATATTTGTGCTCATTTTGATGTTTGTGCCCTGTACTTTAAACAATTCCTACCAAAATTTACTACTGAAGGTGGGATCATGATCCGTCACAATGGAATTAGGCATACTATGAAATTTAAAAATACAATCCATGAATAAATGGGCAATTGTGGATGGTGTAAATGGGTGGAATAATAACAAAAGTGAGCATATTTATAAAATCTCAATCAACTAATATCATGATCAAAAATTTGTTGTTAAATTTATGAAGGGTTGTTATAGTTTTTTGGAAAATAAATCCCAAATAGTGGCAAGGATTGGTAGTGGATGTAATTTCCTAGAGGTATTCACTCTTTCAACCTTTCTCCTTTGAAAGGAATCACATGGTAAGAGATAGAATGCAATTGTGCTAATTTTTTTTCTTTTAAAGCATAATTTCATATCAAAATTATACACTTTCCAAATTTTTTGTCAAATATGTTTTTACTGGTCAATGCTAATGAGTGAGTTTATTGTATGAAGACTATCCCAGAAATTGTTTCTAAGACATCACATTCTAGGACAAAAGTCTTAGTGAAATCAAACACTACAAAGACTAGAGTAGAACATATGATTCCTTTAAGGAATGAAATATCTATCTTGTTCCATTGTTCCATGAAAGGAATTCTTCTTGAGTAGGGTAGTTAATGGGGTTTCATTGCACCCATAATTATTTGCATACTTTTTGTAGTATCTATTTAGTCCTAAGGAACCATATAATATTTTTAGAGTCTTATTTTTTTACCAATATTTTATAGCCTCAAGTTTCCTAAGATCCACTTGCACCCTATCCATTAACCACTTGACCTTTAAGTATTCCACTTGAAAAGTGCCAAAACTCATCTAGAGTGCTTTAGGAACAATTGGTGTCATAAAGTATATGTAGATTTTTATCAACATGTTTTGCATGTGCCTCCCAATATTTGTTATAAATCAAGATATAACTAAAAATACCACCACAAATATACACAAGAGATGTTGAAAGACCTTGTCCATGAGGCTTATAAAAGTGAGCAGTCCATTGCAAAGACCAAAAAGCATCACTAAAAATCCATAATAATCTTTATGTCTATGGAATGAAATCATACAAATTTTTACCTCATTTGTCTAGATTTAGTGATACCCAAAGTGAAGTTCCATTTTGATGAAGAACTAGGGATTATGAAGATCATCCCAAATTTCATCAATAATTGATATGGAAAATTTGTCTTTGATCACCAATGTATTAAGAACACAAAAATGAGGAAAATTAAGTATTGCATTATTTCTTCAATAACATTAATAGTGGTTATGAGTAAGAATTAGTACGAGGGCATATTCAACTACTATCCAATAGTTCCTAAATGTTCTATTCAATATAAAAATTTTATGCAAAAGGATGTCAATAACGATGCATATTGGTTGGTTAACTACCTAGAATCAATGGGATACAATGATCATGCTCACGATAAGGAGGTAAGTCGTGGATTTTTTCAAATACTTTTTGAATCATTATAAAAAATCAACTGTAAACCAATTTGAATTTCTTATGGGGTGATATCCATGACTTGGATGGTGTTAAATTGGAAAATGATTTTGAGTGGCTTTTCTTAAATAACTTGTCACAACAAGGGTAGAGAATAATTTCTTAGGGGCTAGACTATAGACTTTTACGAGTGTGTCTATGACCCTCATTATTGAAGCTCGTATAAAATATCCATTATATATTAATCCATTACTCACAACCATTATTCTTTGAGAATTACATTATATCATTGCATTTCAATAGTGGACATGATTAATTTAAGGAATTATTCCACTGTTTGTAGTTTCATATTCTCACATTTACCACCACATTTCATCATAAATCCACTTATGTATCATGATCTGAAAACCATGCACCACATGGACATCAGAATATGTGCCTTCAACAACGCAACGATGAACACCAGGTGTTACAATTTCAATTAAGGAAATTATATTTCTATGCTTGATATAACCAATCAACATCAAGGTGTAGGGTGCTAAATTCTTGATAAAGTGTAAAGGTAATAGTGAGGTTCCTAACAAGGGAATTCTTGGATGATTTTGTTAGTTTGAGGAAGTGTACTCTCTATTAGATCCAAATTTAGCATAACTCCCTTTGCACTTCCTTGGGCATGTCAGGTTGGGTCATATGTATGACAAATAATTTGTATTCCTTGTATTTAGGCCCTTCGACTCATTTTTTTTATCACACTAGTAGTAAAGATATAAACATTAAAATTTAGCTTCTTCTACCAAGGTCTACTTGTTAAAACACTAGAATTGGGGAGTTAGTGGATTAGTCACATGTACAAAATATGAAGGAATACATATCTATTAAGATCGACTTTAGTGAAGTGAGGCATTGAAGTTTGAAAACACTCAAAAAAAAGAGTGGTCATTATTGTAACCTTCTTGCTCATTAATATACTTACCCTTAGTAGATCGTTCACTTGAGAAGTTGTAACCCTCATCATGTTTACCTTCCATATTCACAATATTATCAAAACAAAGGCTAAAATTTGCAATGAAGGAAGATACATTAGTCTCTAATGTACTCATTAAGTGAGAGTGTTCCCTGAAAAGGAAATAGAATAAACACTTTGTTTTACTTCAACCATCGTTAACATGTTGAGGGTGTGTGACATGAGACCGATGGGTCCCCAAAAAAAACTATCCAAGATCTAACCCCATACTATTAATGTTCCAAGATGAATATAAGGAGACAGATCACAAGCAACTATATTGAAGGATCCACTTAAAAAAGGGTACTAGAGAGTTGCACCACGATGATTAATACCATGCAATGAGTCTTTTGAGCTAACTCTCTTATAATGGTATTAATGGGCCACTTTTTTTTTTCAATACAATAGGAGTATTTTTCATACACAAAATTTATTGTACTAATAAAATTCTCGAATTCTTGGTATTACAAATTATTGTGCCGAGAGGCGCTCTCCAACCTATAAAAGAGATGTTGTGATGTCTCATCTTGTCATGTTAAACATTTTGATGTAATGTCTTGTCCTATCTTATTAAACATTTTGACAATTAAATTACAAAAAAAAATAAAATAAAATAAATAATAATTATAATTATAATTAAGAATTAAACTAATCTAAATCTACCTTTAGATCCACTAAAAACAAAAAAAGATAAATCATATATATATATATATTAATTTGAGTTTCTAATCTCTTATAACACCACCGAAGAAAAATAAACTATAACTTTCACTATATTACCTAATTCACTAGTATGCAATATTGATATCCCTCTACTAACTTAATTCCCTAGTATGCAATAGTCATATTACTCTCATAACTTAAAAAAGTTAAAGTAATGAGAACGCTTCTCGTCATTGCCACTACCATGTATTGGATTGCTATTCACATGTATGAGTGATAACTAGACCACATGGCTGGTCAGGTGAAGATGGATATGACAAATTTTTGGTTCATTGAAAGATGAACATGACAAAAGATCAATGGCACTTCGATTGTGAAATGGAATTCCAATCAGAAGACACGTTTGGCTTTGAATCTTCCCGTGAACTTTACCTTTGGAGATTTGGATCCGTAATTTATAAAGTCATCTTCAAGATCTATGGTTGGCTCTGTATAATAAGGGATTGATTTTCCTAAGTGTTTCTAAATCCAGCCCCGATAGCCGAGTTGGTTAGGCATGAGGCCCTTTCGGGTATACCGAGAGGTGTTACTGCCAAAAATAAATAAATATTAATGTGCAATGGTGGGGACATGCTGTCGCGTGAGTGACTCTCTCAGCTTTTCATTCGACTCGTTAATTTAATTAATTTAATTGGCGTCATTCATTTGATTCGTCTTTACATTCTTTTCTTAATCTTTTTAGAATACTTTTTTACTTCCAACAGTGTGGCTTTTTATATATATATATATATATATATATATATATATATATAATATTTTTTAACCAAAGGGTTACTTTAAGCGTTGGCCAAAAGCAAGTTAAAATTATTCTGTTAACCCTACATTGAATTTAAAAAATAAAATCAAAATCAAAAGTATAACCTTCACTTCGTGCCCTTGTGTTTAAAGTACAAGGAGCACACCATCACTTCGATAGCACAGGGAAAACCTTAAAAAGGGTTTGTGTTTTTTTTTATATATTGAAATAATATGTGAATTTGTAATATTATAAATGATATTATTATTATAAATTTAAATATATTATGTAATTGTGAAAAAATATTTTATGTTGCTTTTATTATTTAATATAAATAAATTAATATATAATTAAAATTTAAAAAGGAAAGTTTGCATGGACATATCTCTAGGTCGGATGCAGCTAAGAAGCTTAGATGCTTAAGTTCCCAACTTTCATTTGTTATTAGTCCTCGTCGTCTGCGATATAGGACTATAGTAATTGAAATGTGTTATCTTTACAAACCTACATGCAAATTAGTATGATCTAAAACTTTTAAACCATGATTTTTAACATATTAGGTCCCCATCACATTTCTCGATCAATCAAACATATTGAATTTTTTCTATTGACCAATTAATGCAATTTTCATCTTATTTTTCCTCATACCAAGGCAAGTATGAGGCCTAACTTAGGATAGCTACGAGCAAGCGATGAAATTTTCAAGTTCACATGAACTAATGTTGACATTAATTCTAAACATTTTTTGTAACATCACTCTAGAGGATAAATGAGATGATACACAAGCTTATTATAAGAAAGCTAATGTCATTTAACTCTGATGTTGTCGTTGTTGATGTTGCCAGGTGGTGAATGCATGTAGTTTTTTTGTCTGCATGTAGTTGTGTTGTCTCTTGGCATATACAGAAAAAGATGATACACAGGTTTGTTATAAGAAAGCTAAAGACATTTAACTTTGATGTTGTTGTTGTTGTTGGTGTTGCAGGGTGGTGAATGCATGTAGTTGCGTTGTCTACATGTAGTTGTGTTGTCTCCTGGTATTTACGAAATAAGAACCGTCGACAAAATTAAGATATCCACCTTCCTCCGTGAACAAAAAATTCCACAACATCTTCAACATTTTCCTCCCAAATCTTGGATGGACTTTGAAGAAGAGGAGCAATGAGCAACAATTGCAGTAAGAGGATTATTTAGAATTGCAACAAGAGGAGTATTTAGCTCTTTACAGAGGATCCCTGCTCAATTTGGAGATTGCAGTTTACCTTGAACTTGGGATACAAGCCTTCATTACGTGAATAAAATATTTACAAAACTCTGAGTATTTTTTTTCTTCTGGTTTTATTTACCTTGTTATATTGATGTGGTTGAGACTAGTGATAGCTTGTCTTGATGAAGTTGAGACTAGCGATAGATTCTCTTGATGGAGTATTCTTGTTGTTGCCACTAGTGATAGGAGTATTCTTGCTACTTGATATTGGTATCAACGTAACCTAATAGTTTGAACAAAGCTTGGACTATTGAGTGATAAGTAACATCAAGTAAACATTAAACATTAGTTAAAAAATTTGATGAAAGCGAGTGTAATTACATAAAATATTTCTATTTAGTGTTTTCATATTTTTTTAAGAAACACCATATAATAAATAGAAGGATAAGGCCTTATTGGTTCATTCGTTATTAGGTTCATTCATTCCCTACTAGTGGGATCGAATCCTTCTCTCTTTATTCCTTTATCTTTCCTTCTTGTGCCTTCCATGCATGTTACTCTATCGCGTTCCTTTGTTTTACCCTCTTAATGAATCTGTTGTTCTTTTCGGTTCCTTTCTCTATTCCATTCTCTTCCGTTATTGAGTGTCATTTCCTAAGTAGATGAAATTCCCTAGACATAAGGTAGAAGGCTTCGGCCAGCTTCCCGAATTAGGTCAATAAGAGGTGATACGACAACCGGACAATCTACTGATCTGATCAGGAATATGGGTTTAATCCCCATTCACCTTAGCCAGCATCCATATCTTACTGAATGTGATTGTAAATTTCAAAGTTCGTTTACTTTTATGCTTTTTGAAAACAAAGAATTTTATGCTTTTTCAAAATAAAGAATGTGATTGTAAATTGTAAATTGTAGTAACAAAGCATTTAAAATGGAAAAATGTATTAACTTGTAAACTTGTGATAGGTTTCAATTTTATCATGCTTCTATTTTGAGAATTTATTTTTTTCATTTTTTAGATGCATTTGCACATAGCCATTTATAAAGACACAATACGTTTATCCTATGATTTTTTGATGCACATAATGGATTTTTTTGTTATCATACCAGTTGCTACCGGTTCAACTCAATCACTCACTTACTCAACTTACTCAACAGAATCATCTATGATTTTTTAATGCACAAAATGGACTTTTTTGTTATCATACCGGTTGCTATTGGTTCAACTCGATCGATCACTTACTCAATTTATTCAACAGAATAAACAACATTAACTGGCTCTGCCCTACCCCATTTCCTGTAGTAGTTTCTATATTAAAAACCTCTTCTTGTGGCTTAGATGTGAACATAAGCCATGGGAATTTATGAGAAAAATGGTGTTATTAGTTGTTTTAGCACTTACTTCGGCAATTCCATCCAAAAAATCTTTTGACCTTTCATATTAAATCATTGAACTGTCCCATTACCATTTTTTTACGCAGCTTGCTCTACATTTTAAAGTTGGGCAAAAAACATCTGCTACTCATATCTACCTAGGACATACCACAACTATCTCTACAAGTGTGCTCGACCAATTCATTATGTTTTATCCATTATTGTTAATACACCAACCTTATTTTTGTCTCTAAATCTTAAATAAACGAAGGTTTTGTTCTCCCTTCATGGTACAAGAACTATCTTCGAAATGGAATGTGACATTTTTCACCTACCACAATTCCCCCCTACACTATATCCTGACACAACCTATCAGCAAGGGAATCGTCGTTGATTTGTATGATAGGATTTCCAAGATTTTCAAAAGGGTTTCCAAGACTGATATTAATTTCTTTTCTTGACCTATGAATTAACATCTGGATAGGGTCCTTGATGGTTCTAATAGAACCACTACAACATGCTATAACATTGACTTCATGAACAAACTAGATCTCAAAAACCGCTACAACATGCTACAACATCTCCCTTTGAAGTAGGTAGATTCATTGTGAACGAGCGCATGTAGTGAGTGCAGATGGTTCCATGGTCGTTGGGTGTTTGAATGGTCGCCACAGGTGTTCTATTCCATGGGTGTCTGAATGTCACAAAAGGTGTTTCTTTTTCCCTTAGGCAGGGACTAACAACCATGTTGTAATTCATCTTGTTTATAAATTAAATTTTATGTCCCTTGATTATGATTAGTCAACTAAAAATGGAAATGACAATATTGGATTATTTTCTAATAAGATAAAATGCACCATACAATACTCATTGTCATCTATGTCCCTTACATGTAGTTTATGATTAGTCAACTAAAAAAGAAAATGACAAAGATGGATACTTTTCTAATAAAATTTATGGTGAAAGTGATAACAAGGAAAAAATGCACCATACACTACTCATTGTCATCCATGTCCCATACATGTGATTAAACAATTGGAGATGAAAATAAAAAATCTTGAATATTTTCTAATGAAAACTTAAGTTTAAAGGGTAACCAAGAAAAATATGTTCCATATAAAACAATTTATCATTTATAAGTTAGATTCTATGTTTCTTATATGTATTTAAAAGTTAGATTCTATGTCCTAGTTAGTCACATGAAAATGAAAAATCTTGATTTTTACCTATTCCAACTTATGTTTATTATGTTTAAAATGGTAATAAGAAACAAATGTGCTATATAAAATATTATTAATCAAATTAAAATTTAATTTCAACATTAAAAAAATTAAATATATTATAAAAATATAAAAAATAATAATAAGAAACAAATTTGTTATATAAAATGTCAATTAAAATTTAATTAAATTGGAATTTAATTATAACATTAAAAAAATTAAGCCCTAAGGGTTAGCTCAATTGGTTGAGTCCCCGCTGTTAAGTACTTTTCCGATTGGGAGGTCACAAGATCGAATCTCCTTGACGCCCACAAGGATAGGCCTCACATGTAAGGCTAACGATTTAGATCCCCTTGAGAGCGTATATCGATATTTTTAGACTGTGGATGTAACTAGGTTCATGTGTGCGGGCACATGGATTCGTGAACCACTTGTAAATAAAAAAATTATAATATATATATATATATATATATATATATATATATATATATATTATAAAAAATGTTTTTAGATTTTTATGGTGAAAAAAGTTATAAATTTTTTGGAAAAATCACAATAATCATATATAATTTTGTCAATGTTTTGGATTGGTAACTAGATCTATCCAAAGAGTGTTTTGTAAAAAAACACTGATGTTGCAATGGAGTCTCACTTTTCCCCCATTATGGCTAACCTTTTTATGAAATTTTTTGAAAAGAGAGCATTTCAGTCATACCTCCTAAAACCTAAGAGATGTAAACGATATGTAGATGATATGAGCATGATTTCCCCTCATAAGAAGAAATAAATTAATAAATTATTTGAACACCATAATTGTATTTCAAAGAACATCAAACTCTCTATGGAAATGGAAGAGGATAATAACATCCCACTTTTGGATATTGATTCATAGGAAGCAATATAGAAACCTTGGCCACGATGTCTACTTGAAGAAAATGAATATATAGAGTTAACTCCGTGCAAACTCTCATCACCATCCTGCTGATTCAATAACACATTAAGCATGAGGTTTATTAGAGTTTTAAATGAATACCACCTAGAATGGGAATTTTTTTACCTTTCCAAGCATTTTAGGAGAATTCATTACAAGAATAAAGATATTAAAACTATAATAAGAGGAGCCATGCATAGGGAAGGATGTTAGCCTCATTCTAGAGGAAAACCCTAAGTAATATAGTTTTTCTTTCCTACATTAACGGGGTTATATAAAAAAATCCTGAGGTTTTAAGAAAAAAAGAGATTACAACCTCTTTCAAACGCCTTAAAACCATCAAATAGAAAAAATTGAGATTAGTGAAGGACATCCTAAAACAAGACCAACATAAAGGGGTCTATAAAGTAGAACTCCCCTATGGAAAATGCTACATCATGGAAACTAGATGATCAATTCGAATAAGGATTAAGAAACATAAAATTGATATCAAGAATGGGTGCACATGCACCTCAACATTAGCCAAGTGTTCCAATAGAATTATACACCATGCTTCCATGGAAGACACAAGAATCCTAGAAAAGGAGGATCACTACTTCAAATTTAGAATTAGAAAGGTTGTTAAAATCATTAAGCTTCTTAATAAACTCAATAGTGATGGGGGTATGGAAATCAATGAGAACTGAGTTTCATTGATTTTCAACATAAGCCATTCACAAGAAAATGTCAAATTTTCTCTCATATTTTTCTCCTTCCTTTGATTTGTTATCTCTTCAACATGATTTATTATACTCTTCCTATAGTCACTTACTTTTAGATTTTTTGGGTTTTGTTTGATTGTCTCCTTTGATTTAGTTTTTGTTTATTATTTTTTTATATTTTCTTACAATAATACTTATTTAGTCATCAAATAGATTTATCTTAGATGGTTGGAATGAATGATTACTATCCTCCCCACCAAGTTCAATTTGCACAAATGCCATGTTGAATTCATATCAAGTATATGTTTTATTTTTCTTTTTTTTTCAACACGATGGCAAACATATCATAACTTTGTTTTCAAACCAACAATAGGGATAGGCATCACTCCATTCTATCCATGAATTCAAGCTAATTCATCATTTTTATTCAAGGGAAACAATGTCACCTAGAATTACTTGTTGGTGGTCCATAAGGGCACAATCTTTAACTCCTGCAAGATGCCTCTCGGTCTTGGGCAATTAACCTATTTCCTTATGTTCAAGAAAGACAAGCTCATACCCAAGTAGAAGCAATTTCAGGGTGTACTCGAGGCCCATATCAAGTATATTGTTGTAACATCTTCAAGCCATAGTAATATTATTTATTATTTCCCTTTCGTCTTATTATTTACTATTTGGTAGAATTTTATGCTTTTTCTATTATTCCTTATTGTTTGTTTTTTCTCATTCTAGGATTAGTATATATTATTATATTTTTTATAATAATGTTTGAGGCTATATATATTCAACTATTTGAGTTTTATAACTAGTCGTTATGATGTTGAATTATTTTGGATATAAATTGTGTACTTTCATTTTTTTCCCCGATGAACAAATGGACACTCAACCCATCATCAAAAATAAAAATTGAAAGAATGAATCATTTTAACCCTTCCCATGAAGTTTAATTCCAACAAGTGACATGTTGAATTCATACCAAGTATATTGTTGTAATGGCTTCAAGCCATAGTATTAGGATTTGATATTTTTCTTTGGTCTCATTATTTGGTAGATTTTTTAGTTTTTTTTGTGATTAGTTCTTATTACTGGATTTTTTTTATTATAGAATTATTATATATTGTATATTAATGTTTATATTTTTCGTATTATTATAATAATTTTTATTATTATGTTGTATTTCTTATTATTATTTTATAATTATATATATATATATATATATATATATATATCTATATATATATATATATATATATATATATATATATATATATAGTCAATCTACATTCGCCCTAGGAATAGTTGCAACCTCAATAGGGATGGGGGTATGGAAATCAATGAGAACTGAGTTTCATTGATTTGTAAGGCACTAAGTAGTAATTTCAAGTTTGCTTTCATCTTTGTCTCTTTCCTTTGTTTTGGTTTTTCTATTTAATATGATTTATTTTGCACTTTCTATCTTAGTCACATAGCTTTAGATTTTTTGGGTTTTGTTTGATTGCCTCCTTTGATTTAGTTTTTGGTATTATTTTTGATATGTTATTACAATAATACATATTTAGTCATCAAATATATTTATCTTGGATGATTGGGATGAATGATTGGTATCCTTCCCACCAAGTTCAATTTGCATAAGTGACATGTTGAATTCATATCAAGTATATGCTTTCTTTCTTTTTTTTAAATGATCGGAAAACCTATCATAACTTAGTTTTCAAACCAAAAATGGGGATAGGCATCATTGGTTTATATCCATGAATGAAAGATAATTCATCATTGTTATTCAAGGGAAACAACGACATCTAGGATTACTCGCTGGTGATCCATAAGAGCACAAGCTTTCACTCTCGCAAGATGCCTCTGGGTCTTGGGCCATTAACCTATTTCCTTATGTCTGAGGAAGATGAGCTTCTATCTAAGCATAAGAAATTTTAGGTTGTACTCTAGGCCCATATCAATTATATTGTTGGAATCACTTCAAGCCATAGTATTATGATTTATTATTTTTCTTTCACCTTATTATTTACTATTTGGTAGATTTTTTTATTTTTCTATTATTCCTTATTGTTTGGTTTTTTCTCATTCTAGGGTTAACATTTATTATTATATTTTGTATATTAATATTTTAGGTTTTATATATATTTGACTATTTAATTTTTTATAACTAGTCATTATGATGTTGAATTTTTTTGGATATAAATTGTGTACTTCCATTTTTTTCCCGATGAACAAATGGACACTCAACCCATCATCAAAATTAAAAATTGAAAGAATGAATCATGTTGACCCTTCCCACCAACTTTAATTCCAACAAGTGACATGTTGAATTCATATCAAGTATATTGTTGTAATTGCTTCAATCCATAGTATTAGGATTTGATATTTTTTTTTGTTCTCATTATTTGGTAGATTTTTTATTTTTATTTTTGTAATTCTTTCTTATTATTATATTATTTTTATTATAGAATTATTATATATTTTATATTAATGTTTAGATGTGCTGTATTATTATAATAATTTTTATTATTATGTTGTATTTATTATTATTATTTTATAGTATATATATATATATATATATATATATATATATATATATATATATATATATATATATATATATATATATATATATATATATATATATATAGTATATATATAACCTACATTCACCCTAGAAATAGTTGTCTTCATTGATGGTTTGACAACTAAGTTTTATATTAAAATCCTCGGGTATTTATATGATGTTGATTTTTTTTAAATTTTTATTGGATTCAACCTTTCAACTAAATTCCAGCATATTAAAAATAAAATATAAAAATCCAACTTGCTTTTAGATTTGAACTAAATCGCTCGCTCTCTTGATGTATGTTGAATTGTTTCTTGATTTTCATGCTCACTTGCTTTTAGATTTGAACTTTCTTGATTTTGTGAACTCACTAGCTTGATGTTTGATTGTTGCTTGAATTTCACGCTCTCTTGTTTTAAAGTTGAACTCGCTCGCTTGATGCTTACTCGATTGTTTCTTTAATGTCACACTCGCTTGAAATTATGTTAACAACTGATTTCTTTAACTCACACACGCTTGAATTTTTTGTTATCAATGGAATGCTTGAACTCATGCTCGCTTGATTTTGCTTCAATCAATTTCATGCTCACTTTATGTCTTGAATTTGTTCACTTGCTCTTTGCACTCACTTGAACTTTCTCACTTGATTGAGCTTCTTTGCAAAATAAGGGTGTCGAATACTGTTGAAAATGCTCCCAATATTTTACAATGAGATGAATATTTTGGAAAATTAAGTACAATTTCAACCACTCAACTTTTTCACTTGCTTGATTAAAAAATATTGGGTTTTAGGTTCACCTGAGAATGAAACCTTGCAATTCAACTCAATTTGATTTGAATTTTATTACAAGTTAACTTACAAAGAATAATATTATTCGCAAGTTACACAAAGACCATTTTTTGTTGATGTCATTGAGTGTTGATGTGGATGCCCACTTTATTAGCTCGATTATGTGTTGCATGTGCTTTGATTGCTTGTTCTTGATTAGCCTTTCTTGAATGTTCTTTGTAGTTACTTAGTTACAGGTGAATTTATTAATGTGTTGGCTTTCATTCACTTGCTTTGAACTTCATGTATGTGTTAGATGAGAGAATCGTAGTGTCAAAACTAGACACAAAATATGCACAATCAATCACTATATATGGTGTATCTAAGATCCATTTATTCAGATTTTGGGCGGATCTAAGACAATTAAACACCACAAAAATATATATGTTTTATTAAATATTGGATTACATCAACCTTCAACTTTTCAAGCAATGATAATTCCAAGCTCACATCCCCTTGAAGCAACTTGTCTTAAAAAATGAATGACTCAACCTCCTAGAAGTAAAACATTTCAAGGTAATATCAACTTACGAAAAAGGCTCCACAAATGTACAATGCTTGCGTTGGTTATGAAGAAAATGTGGCTAGAAAAAAGCATGCAGATACTGAACTTTTTCAAAATTACCTAGTTTTTTAATAATCTCTACATTGTGGGTTCCCAAATCCTAATCAGTACTCGAATTTTTTCCATGTTCATGTTGATGGCTTGAGGTGAGAGATTATGAATATGGATGAAATTATTAAATCATCTTGCCTTTCACAACTTCTAGAAACATTTCGGATGTGAAGAAATATTTGTATTCACATCTAAATTACACATATCGATTCTTGAATTTGCATGCATATTAGGCTTGGTTAGAAAATCAGCTTGGAGGGGACTTGGAAGCTGCACAAAGAGTTTGGAAAATCTTAATTAAGACATGTGGTGGGATTTTTTAGTTCTGGCAAGGATATATAAGCATGGAGTTTTCGAATTCCTATCTGAAACTTATCTCGACAAAATTGTTCCATGCGAACATCAGGGGAAATTTTAGAGATATTTACAATGTTAGATATTATTTAATCTTGGTCACAACTGATCGGCAAAGTGCATTTGATAGGATTCTTTCTCTTGTGCCATTTTTTGGCTAAGCACTTGACATCCATCCCTAATATGTTCCCCACATTAGGGGAATTTCGACATCTAAAATGGGCCTCCTAGGAAAAATGTACAACCAAAATAAAATTTATAAGAACTAATAAGATTCAAGATGATGATGTCAACCATGGGGGATGATTCACCATTTTTGGAGTAAAAGAGTAAAAAGATTAAAAAATAATAAAATAATAAAACTTCTTTTTCAACTAGTATTTTAAACTTATCACCCTAAGGATTTACTCAAATTTTGAGATAAAGTACTCATTGGATGCAATATTTAATTCCTCATCCAAGGATTACCCATGTTGCATACTTTCTATGGACCTTGCTACATCAAAAATGAGAAATACATGAAAAAACATGACTGCAATCATGTTTTTCATGTATATCTCATATTTTGTGTAGTAGGGTCCATTGAAATTATGCAACATGGGTAATCCTTGGATGAGGAATCAAATTTTTCATCCAACGAGTGTTTCCGCTCGAAATTTGAGTAAACTCATAGGGAGATAAGTTGAAAAAATAGTTTTTACTTTTTTCCCTCTAAAATTTGATGATGTAATCTAATATTATTTTATTATTTCCACTATTATTTTATAATTTCCTTAAATGGCCTATTTTAGACCTCAAAACTCCCCTAATTTCCTGTTGCTATTTCATCGTGTTTTATTTTGCATTTTCCAACATCCCTATAAAAATGGAGAAAAATATCTTAAGCCTTACCTGACGACGAAGGAAAGGGCAGAGCCTTATTCAAAGGGGCTATCAAATACATGGCCTACTGTGGGACTATTCCCACCTTGATTTCGAAGGGAGAAGTCTGTACGTTGTGACCATTGGAGTTCTTTGTGGCTTGGCACGACATGCTAACCATTGCATACTCAGGGTTCCCACCTGGTCTATGCAGGTCCTCCCTGTTTGTTTCTGTAATTATGATAGGATTGGTTTCTCAACATGGCGCTGGACAAATGGGAAAGAGGAAACCTTGTCCTAGAGTGGTGTCATGTGCAAATACAACATTACAAATCATGTAGATCTATGCATGAAAACTCGGACAACTCCTTGCATAGCTTGAGCCCCATTAGAGGGAGTGAGGCCAGCAATGATTCAGATATAATTCGAAACACCTCCAAGCCACCACATGATCACTTCACCGTTGGCTTCCCACTCAAAGATTTCTTTTCACCCTCTGGTGCAGAATTCTTGTGATCCCTTTCTTTAGATCTCCTTGGTAGCTGCTAATGTAGTCAGAGTTTAAGTAGATTGCATTTTTTTTCACATAGCTACGCGTGGCCACATACTTTCCACATACATACCTACCTCGCTCACGTCCTTCGGTTAATAGTGCCTTCGTGTCATAGGGCCATTCTAGTCAAAGGTCCGCCAAATGAATATAAAGGATTTGTCTAATGTCCAGGTTCCACTATCGATCCCTACCTCAACCTTTACGTTTACTCTATGATCACAGGAGGGATTCAAAAAAATGCCTTCCAATATTGAAATTTCCTCTCTAAAAAGGAAAAATGTTTTTCAATGGAAATCTGCACACTCTAACTTAAAAAAAATTCAAGAAAATGAGTGCTTGCAAGAAACACTTTGCAGCGTATAATTGTAGTGTACAAGTGTGGTTCAAACTTTAGCCTCTGATGTGTAACGATAGATTCCACTATCAACATATTTTTGTCGCTGCAGTGAATAATTCGACCCACGACTTAAATGGCATGTGATAGGTTCATGATGATTCTTCATGGCTTAGGTCAACTTGTATTCAAGCGTTGAATTAAAAAAACACAGAGCTAAAATATTCTGCAATCACTCGCCATGCTACATAGGTTTAAAGCCTCTCAAATTAGGCTTTGATACCACAATGAAGATATTATAAAATAAGAAAAAATAAAATATATGACACATAAACATGATAGACATGGCGGAAAATTATTGGTGCATGAATGTATTATATTCCTCTCTCTGTGTTCAAAAAAATGATAATGGTACAAATATAAGTACATCAGGAGATGGTCTCAACATAGTGTGTCTATCTTGGACATAATCACTTTCGTTGAGTGAATATCTAAACCATACACTAATCTAGGAGCCTAACTAGTTGGAGAGAATCTCTCAACCAACTAGACCTAAACAAACTCCCTAGTTTGAGGAACAAACCCAATCTAGAAAAGTAGGAATAAATCCTAATTATTACAATTTTAATTATTTTTGAATATTTGTGGACTTATTATTGTTTTTATGAGAGTGTGAGGCTAAAAAATATACTATTATTATAGGGACCTAACAAGGAGGTGGAGGGAATAGAAGCTTTCTCCCATAACCATCATTACCATTTTGTTGATTTGAACTCTCTCCTTGCAACCTTGATATCCTTTCATTGTACAAAACTTTTACCATCTCTAACATATCATAGAAATATTTTCTGAAAGCTATCTCTTTCTCAAGCATAATCTATTTTCCTTCTTCATGTGCCATGACTGGTGGAGTTCTTGGAATTCATGTCCTCCTTAAACCCATTTGAGGGTTTGGTTCCTCAAACACTCCTCCTCTTCTCAACTTAGGACCTTGTAATCATTCAAAAACACTTGCAAAAACTTTCAAACCTTTAAAACAACCATGCTATGATACCAAACTGATTTGAAACTAAAATTAAAGGTTTATTGAAACAATTTGCAACCTAGTTTAAGTCTTATGGGAAATGGATCTAAACTGAAAAAACACATAAAATTAATCATTCTAGTTAATTTTTCAAGAGAGAACCAGAGAAAAATTGACAACATACAACACAAAAAAACAACAATTTCATAACGGAGTTCACCCCTCCTGGGCCACGTCTTCAGGTCCAGCTTCAAATGTTGGTCCTTATATTATATGCTTAAATGTCAATTAAATCAACATAAAATGTTCAAATCACAAAAATAATGCTTCCATTCTATCTAAAACACCCAAAATCCCATGTGTAGGCTCTTCTTGGACTCAAAAAGGCTGAAAAATAGCCAAGATAGGTTTCCTTGTTATTTTTGCTGCTATATGTTCTGCAAAATCACAACATTGGAAGAACAAAAAACAAATTTTCTTTTGGAGGAATCGAAATGCAACAAACTGGCATGGGAACGATGAAAATTCTTCCAAAATCTGTGTAATTTATCATATAGTTGGTTTGGCTCATGTGCCCTAACTTTCGCCCCTTTTAACAATCACATGAAATCTAATATGGCCAGGGGCACTAGCAGAGACTACGCGCCTATCATATCCCTACACCTAGTCATATGTCGAGTGATGTGGCCATGGGCTAGGAACCATGCACTGACCCTTATTTGTAGCCCCCAGCCTATGGTCTCGTGTAATTATTTAAAATCGGTGGCTAGGCTAACTGCCCACCCCCCACATCATGAATCTTTGCATGGCATACCCATATTTCTCGGGGCTAGGGACACATTCCCACCCTGCCCCACTCTACTTCGACCATGGTTACGTGGTATAGAATATACCCCCCCCCCCTCCAAGCGTAAAACCACATTAATTTAAATAGAAATGACCCATATGATATATTAAGAGCTAATGTGTGGTTCGTTAATAATTCATTCAATTAATTTGCTAGAGGTTGCGGGGTCAAAACTTTCCTTGTTGGTTACCTGAACCAACAAATTTTGCACGAACCCCGAGGCCATGTGGTGCCTCCAGATTATACCAACCAAAACAAAAAACCAATAAAAATGTTCCCCTTCCTATATGACCTTCCATGTGTTATCATGGGATAGGACCGTCTGATATATATATTGTCGAGTCAGATTGTTGATGTCAAGACCACGTCACCATACAACCTGCCCAGTGAGTAGTCTAGTCAACCCTTCAAGTTTACTTTTTTAATTGTTGTCAAAAATTTCAAAACACAATAACTTTCACATACGATGTTGGATTGAGGATATTGAAGTGTCATTGGAATCAGAACGATGGGATCTACAATTTCGCACTAACTTCATGCGATTTTGAGAATTTTTATTTTTGAGCATACTTTTTATCCCCTAGATCATCCTATGATTCCAATGAAGAAGTTGATTTTTCTTCAGGTCTCTAGGGACACATTAGAAAAAAAATTCCAACAAGAAGCGTAGGTAAATTCAATTTTGTTGTGTAAACGTGTGTCTAGTGGCTATTATTATCAAGAGATTGTCTCGAAAGCATTTGAAATGTTTAGTAGATGAGAATCATGATCCACATATAAATATACTTATCGCAGTTGCATGTATGTTTGTAGCTGAAAATAGATGGATGTGTGCATTTGAATAACATATGGGGGTTTTCGAGCTAACAAAACTAGAACGATCATAAGTTAGTGCATGAGCTCAGTAGAAAACTACCTATCCTTCCAAGAATCTCTGCGTTTTGGAGAAATTTTTGTATGTCCATCATCCTCACTTTTGATTTTAATATGAAATTTATAATATTTGTTTAATTATTTTCACAAACCTATGTGTGTACACTTTTTTTTTTAATCTTTATGGTTACAAATGAAATATGTTGATGGGTTGTTTTTACTTTTGAATTTATTAATATATATATATTTTTTTGGTGGTTTTCTTTTAGTTATTTTTGAAATTGTTCTTGATGGTATTTCTGGATAAAAAGGAATTTTTTTCCCTAATCTCAAGTTGCATATTTTCAAAACCCTTGATAAATTGATGAGCAGATTATAAATATGATTATACTCATAAACAATATTTTTTCACCATTTTTAGGTGAATATTGACCCTATATTTTCTTCATATAATTATAAATATTGAGAGGGCTCTCATGATATTCACAATCCTAAAAATAGTCTAGAGTTAAAATGTTTACCTAAATTAAATGAAAAATATGACCTAAACTATAGAAAACAAATGTCCATTTTTTTATACATCAAAAGAATTACTTTATTCAAACCACTACAAAATTTGAAACATAAATCCATGAAAAAAGAGTTCGATGGATTGAATATAAAAGTAGGTTACATCGAAGAAGATGTCATGTTATGATCAATCTAGTTAATGTATTGCTTATAATTCAAAAATTGTAAAATGGTGTGTTGAAATATTATCAAACAACTAAACAAATTCGAAGAGAGGGGACTAAATTAAGTAAGTATTGCTAAAGTTTAATGGGACCCTCTGGATATGAAGCTAGTTGATCTGAATTATACCTCACCAGCTTCATATCCACCATGTGCTTCCCTTGTTGATCTGAAAATCTCGTGATTTATTTCTAAGTGGAATTTCTTTTGAGGGTGGCATCCCTTGTAGAGGCCTAGATTTCTGTGTCATCCCTTGTGTAGGCCTGGATTTCTCCCTTCTGATTGTTTTATCAAATAATCACAATTCTAAGGACAGTATTTACTTTTTAGAATCATCCTTGAATGCCGAAAAATTGTCGAACATTTTTTTGTTTTTTAAATGTCAAATTTAAAAATTAATTTAATAATAAAAAAATTAAAATAAGTTTACACATTGTTAAACAGATACTTATAAACAAAATCTAAATAACCTAATCTATATACCAGCCGAGGATTTCAAAACCAGAAAATGATAAACTACTGTGTAGGAGTTTCGGAGTGAGTAGGGCCACCCGGTGCTTCTGTCCAACTCACCGCCTTAGGAAAGGGTAGATATTGCAGGAATTCCTTCATTTCTTTGCAAAGAATGGATGAGAAAAATTAATGTAGATCAACCAAGGCCTTTCAACATAATTTTTTCAGGCAGGAAAATACATATAAAATTTTAAGATCACAAATTAAATTGAATTTTATTAATTTTTTTGATAATTTTTAATTAAACCTTTATTTTTGTTTTTGTTTTTTTTTATAATTATTATATTTTGATTTAATATTTAACTTTAGAGGCCCTACAATTCTCTCTTAATTGTATAAAATCTCTCAACACAATAACTATGGCAGTTTATATTCACAGTGGTCATCACACGAAAACAAATTTCTAGTGTGTCTATTCAAAAGCTCCAAAACCATCTAAGATTAAAAAGGAAACATTGTTTATCACATATATGCAATTAAATAGTGAAATATTAACATTTTTAAAGCTATTTGTATATGAAACTTCATATATACTTCTAGTAAATTTTTTGAAAGTAAAATAGTTAACCAACATTATACTAACTTGAACTCGCTTGAGATCTATACAAATAAAACAAAACAACAATAAAAGAAAATGACAAAAATCCTAAATTTGTTGTATATGTGTTTTTTAATTACAAGAATAAAAGATTAAATCTATTGTATATATGATTTTTAGTGAGAAAAAAGACATCCTTATATATAATTAAATAAATGCAAAGAAAGAAAGGTTATCAAGTAAAAACAAATCAAATATATAAAATGATTCAATTGCTAAGCTAAGCAGATTTAAAAATTAGAGCTAACATTAATTTTCAAATAAAAGAAAATTCCAACAATAAAACAAGACTAAAATAATAAATCAATTGTATATATGTTGTTTAATTATAAAGAAATAGATTTATACTTAATAAAATATAATTAGAAAAAAATCAAAATTAATTTAAAATAAATAGTTTGTAATTTACTAATTAAGCCATAAAAATTCAAACAAGCACTGTGTTTAGATAATTAGCCTAAGGAATTTAACTTCATGATGTATGTATACTACTTAAAACATTTAACAGATGATAAACAATCTGAGATATTAACATCCAATCACAACCTACCTTGAAATATGTCACCACCCATGCACAAAAAAATGCAAATCTCTTTTATAAATTCCATTTGAAACATCATATATTCCCATCAAAATCCTACTTATAGCCTTAATCACAAATTTTTATGAGATGGGAGAAATGAACAACATTCAATGTAGGAAAGCAACCGTTCACGAATCAACAATTCAAGAATTTCCACGTTATCCTTTATATAGAAAAGATATATTGAACCCTCTAACATCCAACGTTTTGGTGTTCAAACAAGAAATATGCTTCAATCTAAATGGAGGAACCTAATTACTAATTACATTGATAAAGTGGGAAAACATTAAACTCTAATTAATGTAAATAGAGGAACCTCATATACAATTTATTTAATAAATTGTTAAAAAAAAACTAACATAAAAAGATTTAGATTTTCATTATTATTTTATTTTTTATTTTTTATTTTCTACACAATAAATAAAGCAAAATGGAAAAGAGTTTCCATATTAGAATTTCATTTTCTTTGTAATTTTCTACACTACATTTGAATATGTAAGAGAAAAAAAATATAAAGTGTGAGCTCAAGAAAGAGGAAGAGTATTTGCAAATATTTATTCATTATTGGAAGATTGTTATTTATCTAGTTTATTAGTTACATTGATCATTGAGGAAAATATTAAACTCTACTTAATGCAAATAAAAGAACTTAATAACTATAGCAATGTAATATCTAGTTTCTTTAATAAATTAGACAAAAAAATTAAGCTAATGAGAATTAGATTAGATTTTTTTTTTTGCGATTTTTTACACAATAATTAAAAGTAAAATGAAAAAGATTTCCATTTTATTTTTTGATGAGAAAATAATATAAATCCTCATAAGAAGAGTATTTGCAAATATTTATTGAGAGTTGCCAGATTGGCATTCACCTAATTTAAAATAGTAGCAATTTACATGGCAAAGAGTTATTGGTATTTATTTTCTTGGTTTTTGAATTTATTTTAATAATAGATTTTTATATTGATTGCAAATTTATATTAAATTTATTTTTATTAGGTAGAGAAAGATTTTTATGTGAATCATCTTCACAAAAGATAAGAAATCTGTAACGCCCACGTAAACTACAATTTTTACCATGAGTTACCAAAACAGGTGAATCAAGATTCGGTTAAAAAATGAACGAATTCTTGAATCGTTGGGAAAACTGACTTGTGTGGCGTTTTGATGTATGACCTGTTGTTTTATATCGATTCAATAAACTTCTCGTGAGGAGGATAAATGGAACGAGAACGGTCCTGGAACTGGGCTACGTGGTTGCATTCGATCAAGAAAATCAAGAAGCGGTTGAACGAATTATTGATTCATTTGAAAACTGACATAGTGTGGGTCGGTTTCCAGATTTGGTAACTCACTTGGAAGTTTTGATATGAAGAGCAGACCCTTACATTCTCAAGGGGATTCGAAATGGGTTTTCACTGCTGGAGAAGATGAGGAGTCGAAGGATCCGAATGCTTGGTGACCAAAGAAGCCGATGGCGGACTTTGGATACAGCAGTAAGACCCTGGTTGTGTGGACATTCTTCGCGGGATGCATACTTGTAGGGGGAATGAGACCGCCTGTAACATCTGCCAGAAAAGAAATACCTTAAATCTACGCCTACAAATAGTAAGTAATGCAATTTTTCCTTTGTTAATATTCGAATGGATAAGCATTACATTAAACCAAATCGAGCGTTTATATATAACATGGTGTGGGTGTACATATATTATGAAATTATAAAATACTGCGTTAGTATGGTTGTTAACGGCTAGGTGAGTAATATTTCCGCGTTTATATCTAACATGGGTGGGATATATATATATATTATGAAAATATGGCATTCATATTGTCATATATTTCAAAAAAATACGTTGGCATGACACACTACAAAGTGCTTCCACCATTGGGACTGCCAAGATAGGTATTTTGACTAAAATTATTTATGATATAATCTCTTTCTTTGTGAGTTAAAAAAATATAAGAAAAGATTATATATATCATATTGTTTTTGTGCTAAAATATTATTAGAAAATAGAAAGAATACTAATGATCTTTCTCATAAGACCTTGGGAGTAAATTACACATACCAAAAAGCGAGGTATTTATTAGTTTATTGGGATATGATTGAACACCAAATCAGCATTGCGAATATTTTCAAAGAATGTATTTATCTTGAGGATAGAAGATAAGTCCATTACGTTAATTCCTTCCTGAAAGTTTGCAAGACATATTAACTTCATTATTAGGTTTTAAGAGGTCTGGCTTCTAGGGCATCTGCACTCAATATTAGGTTAGTTATGATACTTTATTTTTCTTAAAAGAGATTTTCTTAGGTCAGAGTAAAGAAGGTGCTCTTTAATTAAAATATTTACATAAGCAAGAAAATAGAAGAGGAATGCTCTTATTTTAAAAAGAGATTTTTTTGGTACTCATTAAATTATGAAGTGATAACAAGTCTATTCTTGAATAGATTAAAGAGAGTGACTTTTGAATTATTTTCATAGTGAAGAAGAAAAGAGAAGTTTCTCACATTAATATTCTATTCATTAACCGTGTTGTAAATAGTAATTTATTTAATAAATCCATGAATAAGTTACCATGATAGTGGTAGAGCTTAATGAATTAATAAATCCATGGATAGTATGCATAAATCCATGGGTAGTTTTCCATGGGGATGATGGAGATTAATCGTTTCATAAAACCATGGGTAGATTACCATGGTGTTTCCAAACATTAGTTATTTAATAAATCCATGAATAAATTACCATGATGTTGGTAAGTTAAGTCATTTAATACATTCATGGTTAAAGGAACTAATCAGTTTATTCCTTAGATAAATAAACTAAATGATTATTTTATGCATTATAATCATTATGATATTCAAGTCCTTATGGAGGAAGATCTTTCTTATGTACAACATAAGTATAGCCTTTCCGCCATGCAACACTAATGTAGCCTTTATTGAAAAATATTATACATTTTGTGTGTAGAAAAGATAACAATATTAAAGCTACAATGAATATGAATATTAGTATTATAATCATCTTGAAAGTGAGACATGTATTTATGTTCATTAATTGTATATTTTTATGTGATTGCTGCTTACTAGCATTGGGAGTTTTCTTTAGGAAGACTCTTGAACAAGGTTATGTGCTTCGTTGTGTAAGCACTCCTTTAGGGAGAGTCTTTTGGAATCAGTATGCATTCGCATGCATGGGAGAGACAATTGTTATGTTAACCTGCATTTCATGCACTAAAGGTAATAGCTTAAGGGTTAGCTATTTTTATTAAATGTATGTAAATCACAGGCATAAATATCTTAGCTGATGTATCAGTTTATCTTAAAGAAATCTTGGGAGATGTAGCCATTGTCTTGCAAGAATGTGTGCTTATGCGACGTAAGCATTAGTTATTGTGATGACCTATAACCAGCACATATGAGGTATGTGTTATTAAAGAGAGAATGACAAGGTACTTTACTTGTTTGTCATGATTATACATTGATTAATACTATATGAATCTTGACATCCTTTTATGTTGAAGGAATCATAGCAGGGAATGATGGTGACATGTACAAAGGAATAGCATGCTTGTCATGTACAAAGAAAAATTATGCTTGTCATGGTGGCAGGTAAATGATTAATGTTCATGTAGGTGAGTGTGAGTTGCAGGAAGGTCCAATGTACGATGGTCCAATGCAGGTATATCCATGCCACCAAGATGTGAAGATCTAAAGATGTGAAGACCAGAGGGTAAATGGTATCATATTTATTGTAATGGCTTTAAGCTAGATATTTTCATATTTCCTTGTAAGATTATATAAACGATGGTTAAGGGATGGTCTCCCTTTTAAGCCATTGAGTGATGGGCTGAACACCCTCACGAGCGTTTAATAATAAAATTAAACGTTTGCTGGTTTTCACCCTACGGGGTTTCCAGGGTATATTGGTGTTCAATGGTGTGAATGATTTTTGTGTCCAGATGATGAGGTTGATTCCTTTCTTGTTATGATGTTCATAATGGAATTATGTGATGACTATATGAGTAATGGGATGAATGGATGGTTAAATCATATAGTATTGAGTTAATATACTGTAATGGAATTTGTTAAGGGTTAAGGAGTTTACTATTCTTATTTATAAAAATTACACTGTGAACTGTTAAACATTCTATGTAATGATGAGTAACTTGTATAAAAAAAATTTAACTCCTTACATTTCCCTGTGAAGTTAATGGTGTATGTTATAAGTGGTATCAGAGCTAAAGGTTGCAACACTGGCACCCTTGGGAGTTAGCAAAAAGAAATTGAGGGATTCGAGATGAAAAGCATCGCATATCTCTTCCAAGTTGAACAAAGAGTTTCAAGAGATAAGTATTATTATCTTTCTTTTCTTGAAACACTAGTTATTGCATTTAGGGAAAATACACTGCTTACAAAGTAAATAACTGTTGAGCTAGAGTTTCTTTCAAAAAGGATATGTATTTTACATGTACTTAAAACTTCTATTGTTGTGTTGAATTTCCTTGAAAGGAGTTGGGAATTTGGTTTCCTGAAGAAGAAACATGTGTTTGCTTGAAAATTTAACTAATATACATTTGATTCTTCTTGAGAGAAATATGTGTATTTTGAAAATAAATCTTGCATGTGAATCTTGCAACTAAAAGAGACAAATATATAGTAAAATGTGGTTTTACTTAATATGAAAGCTTGTTCTAGTTCTTTTGGAAAGTAATAAAGCATTGCTAATATGATAATCTTTTAGAAATATATACCATGGTTAAAGACCAAACTACTATGCTAGTCTTGCTGAGAAGAACCCATGTGAGTTCTTGCAAAGATTACTAGTATGTATCTTGAAAGGTGTGAGCAGTAGTAAAACAAAAATAAGTAAACTTGCTTGCATTTATATATATCTTATTTAAGAAAAGATAGGAAGATTGATTTCTTTTAAAAATGTATTTCGTACTTGTGTGTTAAATGATAAGGAATCCAAGTTCTTTTCTTGAAAATAAATGTAGGCTAAAGAGAATAACCTCTTGAATATACTACATTGCTAGATGGATTATCTCAACTTCTTGATTTAGGTATATTAAAGGTTAAGTTAACCTTGTTAGTATTGCGTAGTTTTTATGCATAAAAGAGGCTATCTATGATAAATTATTGGAAGCAAAGCATGAGCAACTTGCATGTAGAATCATAGAGGAACAAGGTTCTTTGCATGCAATAGTTGTATTAGATTTCATCGGAAAGAACATAAGTCTATATGTGGAAATGATAACATGTTTTGTTATCATACTTTAGAAAATATTCTTTGGCAAAGAAGATGAATTACATGTACAAAAACTAAAGTAATGTTTTGGTTTCCTTGAAATATATACATGGCTAATGTGGGTATAATATTTCGAGAATAAGGTATGTATTCTTATGTTTTATTCCAATAGTTTTATGGAAAAGAAAACCATGTTTTGCATGCCTATTATGTTATGTGTCCTCGAAGAGGAATCATGAGTTTGCCTACTCGATTATGATAAGTACTCTGTTGAGAAATTAAGACTAGAATCTTTATGCATTGTATGCATAGGAACAACAACCAATGTGTTAGCTTTGTTATATTTGCATGTTCCAAAGGCAAAATCTGAAGAGGTGGTTCTTTGTTAAAGTTTAGGTAAAGCAAATGCACATTGTGTCATTTTCCATTAAAGGAGTTTCTGAATAGATATAGTGATTTTTCTTGTACGGATGTGTGCATGTGTGAAAATTGTCATAGTAATATGGGAGTTATTTGACATGAATCGATCATTACTTACTCACACTAATATAGAGATGTTAGAAGAAAGCATGTTGTGACATTGTATTCACATCTCATATATGCACATGAATAGGTGTTAAAGGATCATTCAAAGTTTGATTATTTATTGATTAAGGCTTATCTAATCATGCTATAAAATCTTATCGATGTTGCTAAAAGAAAACATTGTTGTAGAGGAGCAATGTGAATTCCTGATGAGGATGAGTATTGCAGTAGGGAGAGAAGTCCTTCAAATGAAATTAAGATAAGTATTTTATACTATTTTATTTTATGAAGTCTATGCATATGCATGTTGATTCCTTTAAAAATGTATTTTTACATACATGGCATTGCATGAGATTAACTTCCATTTAAGAGAATTCTTTAAAAAGTACATGCTATTATAACATACTTTTTCTGCATAAGAATATGCATATGAGATTAATGTATGTATTATGCTTTATTTCTTTAGGAAAGAAGGTATAAAAGCATGAAAGAAAAATAGTTACTTTTCATTTGAGCTTGAAAAGAGGTAATTGTTTTTGCATGCAATAAAATTTCTAAGTTACCATGCACTATTTTAAACAAGATGAATGTGTATAGTGATGGTGTGAGAAGTTAATGCATGAATGCAAAAGATGAAGGAAGTCCTACTCTAAGATGATAGTGTTAAAATTAAATTGAATGAAGTCTCTTAATGGGTAAGTTATGAAACTTAACTAAAATGACTAGTTGACTGACTAGTGTTTGCATGAGTCGTCATGGATGCATTAAAACTATTGGCTAGTTATGAATGAATAACTAATGAAAGTTATATGCACAAATCGATTTTGACTAAAGCTATTTGGAAGTTGTGAGCAAGTGATTATGATAATTACTTTGTATGTCAGTCTGTTGGAATGGAACATTATGGGAATCGGAAATGTTTGCATAAGATAATATGTGCTTGAGAAATGCATATTTACGATTAGCATTGTTTCTTATTGTAAGCATGAGTAGCTTAAATGGAAGCAGAAAATATGTGAAAATAAAGCATCGCAAGCATTGCAATGTGAGTTGCAATAGTAAGCGTTAAAGTATCATGTTTTAATGTACAACACATGTATGTTACTTCCAGGGGGGAAGTTGTGACATCTTCATTGAAGTTAACTAGTATTAACTAGTTAAAGGCAATTTGTTTAATTTTCTTTTATCTGGCAAGAAAAACTTAAATCATCACTGTTGATAAAGCAATTTATTTAAATTGCTGAAATTAATTAATGAAAATAAAATCTTTTTAAGCCGATGGTAATTGTTTCCAAGAACAGGAAGTGGTTGGGGACAGTTGGAAAGACAGTTACCTACTCCTTTAAGGATAAAGCTGGATCCCCGGGGAGGAGTAGGCGTTCTATGAAATTGGTAAAGGGGGATTATTTTCTCGATCTGGTTGGGACCAGTTGAAAATAGCTTCCAGCAACCCTTGTAAAGCCAAAAACATCTGAGTATGACTGGAATTGGAGAATTGGACCGGACTGTCCCGAATTTCTCTTCCAGGCTTTTCTGAGTGTGACTGGATTGGCCATCCTGATGTCACAACAGAAGAATCCACTGTTGACCCGTGACACTATCCAGATTTTGGAGCTAGGGGGAAAGTGGAGGACGTAATAGCCTCACTTGATGGTTGGGAGGACCACAGTTTGAAAGACTAAATTTCCAGATAAATATAAAGACATTTTAGTATGGAAAGATTGAATGTCTAGATGTCTTTAGCAGGAGCTAAGACAACGTACACGTGATGCATTGACTAGAGAGTTGGTGCTCTCTGAGAACTGGTGGAAGTACTTTGATTAAAACATCTCTTGATGTTGCAAGAATGTTGGATAATGGCAAGTATTTTCATTTGATTGAAACTATGTGACTAATGTGATTGAATTGTTAGTCAAACATTACAGGCTCTTTCCAGGAACTGTTGATGGGTGTTCAACCATTCTATGAGAGCTTGCGTAAAAGCCATCATTTCTTTCAATAGTAATTGGTTGGTAAGTTTGTATAGATATTTTTCTATACCTTTACGAATTGAATAAAGGACAAGCTGTAGAAATGGAAATGAAAATTTCTTTGCACTATACATGCTCATGAATATGGATAAAAACATTACTGTTTCAATTAATGGCATTTAAGGAAACGAAAGTGTTTCGTTGTGAAGGGAAAGGACTCCCTTGGGGCTGTTTATATTATTATATCATGAGTATAAGTTTAAATTTCAGTGAGAGAAGCACACCGAGGACGGTGTTCTCTTAAGGGGGGCAGTATGTAATGCCCACGTAAACTACAATTTTTACCATGAGTTACAAAAATAGGTGAATCAAGATTCGGTTAAAAAATGAACGAATTCTTGAATCGTTGGGAAAACTGACTTGTGTGGCATTTTGATGTATGACCTGTTGTTTTATATCGATTCAATAAACTTCTCGTGAGGAGGATAAATGGAACAAGAATGGTCCTGGAACTGGGCTACGTGGTTGCATTCGATCAAGAAAATCAAGAAGCGGTTGAACGAATTATTGATTCATTTGAAAACTGATATAGTGTGGGTCGGTTTCCAGATTTGGTAACTCACTTGGAAGTTTTGATATGAAGAGCAGACCCTTACATTCTCAAGGGGATTTGAAATGGGTTTTCACTACTGGAGAAGATGACGAGTCGAAGGATCCGAATGCTTGGTGACCAAAGAAGCCGATGGCGGACTTTGGATACAGCAGTAAGACCCTGGTTGTGTGGAAATTCTTCGCGGGATGCCTACTTGCAGGGGGAATGAGACCGCCTGTAACATCTTCCAGAAAATAAATACCTTAAATCTACGCCTACAAATAGTAAGTAATGCAATTGTTTTCCTTTGTTAATAGTCGAATGGATGAAAGCATTACATTAAACCAAATCAACGTTTATATATAACATGGTGTGGGTGTACATATATTATGAAATTATAAACTGTATGGCAATCACATTGTCATATGTTATATACACGTTGGTATGGTTGTTAACCGAAGCTCGTGGAGTGATATTTCCACGTTTATATCTAACATGGCGTGGGATATATATATGTTATGAAAATTACAAGACTATATATGGCATTCATATTGTCATATATTTCAAAAAAAATACGTTGGCATGACACGCTACAAAGTGCCTCCACTTTGGGACTGCCAAAATAATAACTTTGGTTAAATTTATTTATTATATAATCTCTTCTTTATGAGTTAAAAGACATAAGAAAGATTATATATATCATATTGTTTTTTCTGCGAAAAAAATAGTATTAGAAAAATAGAAAGAATGCGAATGATCTTTCTCATATCTCTTGGGGTAAATTACACATACCAAGAAAGTGGTATTTTATTAGTTTATTGGGATATGATTGAACACCAAATCACTATTGAATATTTTCGAAAGAATGTATTTATCTTGGGGATAGAAGATAAGTCCATTACGTTAATTCCTTTGCAAGGGTTTGCAAAGGTTTCATGTTAACTTTGTTATTAGTTTTAAGAGGTCTAGCTCACTCTTATGCCTAAATATGGGTTAGTTATGATACTTTATTTTTTTTTTAAAGATATTAAAGATATTTTCTTGATTAGATTAAAGAGGGTAACTCTTTAATGAAAATATTTACATAAGCAAGAAAATATAAGAGGAATACTCTTATTTAAGAGAGACTTAGTACTTATTAAATTGTGAAGTGATAACAAGTCTTTTCTTGAATAGATTAAAGAGAGTGATTTTTGAATTATTTTCATAGCGAAGAAGAAAAGAGAAGTTTCTCACATTAATATTCTATTCATTAACTGTGTTGTAAATAGTAAATTATTTAATAAATCCGTGAATAAGGTACCATGATAGTGGTAGAGGTTAATGAATTAATAAATCCATGGATAGTATTCATAAATCCATGGGTAGTTTTCCATGGGGTTGATGGAGATTAATTGTTTCATAAAACCATGGGTAGATTACCATGGTGTTTGCAAACATTAGTTATTTAATAAATCCATGAATAAATTACCATGATGTTGGTAAGTTAAGTTATTTAATACATTCATGGTTAAAGGAACTAATCAATTTATTCCTTAGATAAATAAACTAAATGATTATTTTATATTATAATCATTATGATGTTAAATTCCTTATGGAGGAAGATCTTGCATATACATGCAACATAAGTATTAGCCTTTATTGAAAAATAATATACATTTTTGTATGTAGAAAGATAGCTTGTAGTATTAAAACTACAATGAATATGAATGTTAGTATAATCTTGAAAGCTAGACATGTATTTGTATTATTAATTGTGTATTTTTACATATGATTACATGCTTACTAGCATTGAGATTTTCTTTGGGAAGACTCTTGAAGAAGGTTATGTGCTTCGTTGTGTAAGCACTCCTTTAGGGAGAGTCTTTTGGAATCAGTATGCATTCGCATGCATGGGAGAGACAATTGTTATGTTAACTTGCATTCCATGCACTAAAGGTAATAGCTTAAGGGTTAGCTATTTTTATTAAATGTATGTAAATCACAGGCATAAATATCTTAGATGATGTATCAGTAGCCATTGTCTTGCAAGAATGTGTGCTTATGCGACGTAAGCATTAGTTATTGTGATGACCTATAACCAGCACATATGAGGTATGTGTTATTAAAGAGAGAATGAAAAGGTACTTTACTTGTTTGTCATGATTATACATTGATTAATACTATATGAATCTTGACATCCTTTTATGTTGAAGGAATCATAGCAGGGAATGATGGTGACATGTACAAAGGAATAGCATGCTTGTCATGTACAAAGAAAAATTATGCTTGTCATGGTGGCAGGTAAATGATTAATGTTGATGCAGGTGAGTGTGAGTTGCAGGAAGGTCCAATGTACGATGGTCCAATGCAGGTATATCCATGCCACCAAGATGTGAAGATCTAAAGATGTGAAGACCAGAGGGTAAATGGTATCATATTTATTGTAATGGCTTTAAGCTAGATATTTGCATATTTCCTTGTAAGATTATATAAACGATGGTTAAGGGATGGTCTCCCTTATAAGCCATTGAGTGATGGGCTGAACACCCTCACGAGCATTTAATAATAAAATTAAACGTTTGCTGGTTTTCACCCTACGGGGTTTCCAGGGTATATTGGTGTTCAATGGTGTGAATGATTTTTGTGTCCAGATGATGAGGTTGATTCCTTTCTTGTTATGATGTTCATAATGGAATTATGTGATGACTATATGAGTAATGGGATGAATGGATGGTTAAATCATATAGTATTGAGTTAATATACTGTAATGGAATTTGTTAAGGGTTAAGGAGTTTACTATTCTTATTTATAAAAATTACACTGTGAACTGTTAAACATTCTATGTAATGATGAGTAACTTGTATAAAAAAAATTTAACTCCTTACATTTCCCTGTGAAGTTAATGGTGTATGTTATAAGTGGTATCAGAGCTAAAGGTTGCAACACTGGCACCCTTGGGAGTTAGCAAAAAGAAATTGAGGGATTCGAGATGAAAAGCATCGCATATCTCTTCCAAGTTGAACAAAGAGTTTCAAGAGATAAGTATTATTATCTTTCTTTTCTTGAAACACTAGTTATTGCATTTAGGGAAAATACACTGCTTACAAAGTAAATAACTGTTGAGCTAGAGTTTCTTTCAAAAAGGATATGTATTTTACATGTACTTAAAACTTCTATTGTTGTGTTGAATTTCCTTGAAAGGAGTTGGGAATTTGGTTTCCTGAAGAAGAAACATGTGTTTGCTTGAAAATTTAACTAATATACATTTGATTCTTCTTGAGAGAAATATGTGTATTTTGAAAATAAATCTTGCATGTGAATCTTGCAACTAAAAGAGACAAATATATAGTAAAATGTGGTTTTACTTAATATGAAAGCTTGTTCTAGTTCTTTTGGAAAGTAATAAAGCATTGCTAATATGATAATCTTTTAGAAATATATACCATGGTTAAAGACCAAACTACTATGCTAGTCTTGCTGAGAAGAACCCATGTGAGTTCTTGCAAAGATTACTAGTATGTATCTTGAAAGGTGTGAGCAGTAGTAAAACAAAAATAAGTAAACTTGCTTGCATTTATATATATCTTATTTAAGAAAAGATAGGAAGATTGATTTCTTTTAAAAATGTATTTCGTACTTGTGTGTTAAATGATAAGGAATCCAAGTTCTTTTCTTGAAAATAAATGTAGGCTAAAGAGAATAACCTCTTGAATATACTACATTGCTAGATGGATTATCTCAACTTCTTGATTTAGGTATATTAAAGGTTAAGTTAACCTTGTTAGTATTGCGTAGTTTTTATGCATAAAAGAGGCTATCTATGATAAATTATTGGAAGCAAAGCATGAGCAACTTGCATGTAGAATCATAGAGGAACAAGGTTCTTTGCATGCAATAGTTGTATTAGATTTCATCGGAAAGAACATAAGTCTATATGTGGAAATGATAACATGTTTTGTTATCATACTTTAGAAAAGATTCTTTGGAAAAGAAGATGAATTACATGTACAAAAACTAAAGTAATGTTTTGGTTTCCTTGAAATATATACATGGCTAATGTGGGTATAATATTTCAAGAATAAGGTATGTATTCTTATGTTTTATTCCATTAGTTTTATGGAAAAGAAAACCATGTTTTGGATGCCTATTATGTATGTGTCCTTGAAGAGGAATCATGAATTTGCCTACTCGATTATGTTAAGTACTCTGTTGGGAAATTAAGATTAGAATCTTTATGCATTGTATGCATAGGAATAATAGCCAATGTGTTAGCTTTATTATATTTGCATGCTCCAAAGGAAAAAGATGAAGTGGTGGTTCTTTTGTTAAATTTTAAGTAAAGCGAATGCACATTGTGTCATTTTCCATTAAAGGAATTTTTGAACACATACGTGTGTGAAAAATGTCATAATAATGTGGGAGTAACATGAATTGATAATTAGTTACTCACACTAATGTAGATATGTTAGAAGAAAGCATGTTGTGACATTGCATTCACATCTCATATATGCACATGAATAGGTGTTAAAAGATCACTCAAAGATTGATTATTTATTGATTAAGGCTTTATCTAATCATGCTATAAAATCTTGTCGATGTTGCTAAAGGAAAACATTGTTGTAGAGGAGCAATGTGAATTCCTGATGAGGATGACTATTGCAGTAGGGAGAGAAGTCCTTCAAATGAAATTAAGATAAGTATTTTATGTTATCTTATTTTATGAAGTCTATGCATATGCATGTTGATTCCTTTAAAAATGTATTTTTACATATATGGCATTGCATGAGATTAACTTCCATTTAAGAGAATTCTTTAAAAGGTACATGCTATTATAACATACTTTTTCTGCATAAGAATATGCATATGAGATTAATGTATGTATTATGCTTTATTTATTTAGGAAAGAAGGTATAAAATCATGAAAGAAAAATAGTTACTTTTCATTTGAGCTTGAAAAGAGGCAATTGTTTTTGCATGCAATAAAATTTCTAAGTTACCATGCACTACTTTAAAAAAGATGAATGTGTATAGTGATGGTGTGAGAAATTAATGCATGAATGAAAAAGATGATGGAAGTCCTACTCTAAGATGATAGAGTGTTAAAATTAAATTGAATGAAGTCTCTTAATGGGTAAGTTATGAAACTTAACTAAAACGACTAGTTGACTGACTAGTGTTTGCATGAGTTGTCATGGATGCATTAAAACTATTGGCTAGTTATGAATGAATAACTAATGAAATTTATATGCACAAATCGATTTTGACTAAAGCTATTTGGAAGTTGTGAGCAAGTGATTATGATAATTACTTTGTATGTCAGTTTGTTGGAACGGAACATTATGGGAATCGGAAATGTTTGCATAAGATAATATGTGCTTGAAAAATTCATATTTACGATTAGCATTGTTTCTTATTGTAAGCATGAGTAGCTTAAATGGAAGCAGAAAATCTGTGAAAATAAAGCATCGCAAGCATTGCAATGTGAGTTGCAACAGTAAGCGTTAAAGTATCATGTTTTAATGTACAACACATGTATGTTACTTCCAGGGGGGAAGTTGTGACATCTTCATTGAAGTTAACTAGTATTAACTAGTTAAAGGAAATTTGTTTAATTTTATTTTATCTGGAAAGAAAAACTTAAATCATCACTGTTGATAAAGAAAGTTATTTAAATTGCTGAAATTAATTAATGAAAAGAAAATATTTTTAAGCTGATGGTAATTGTTTCCAAGAACAGGAAGTGGTTGGGGACAGTTGGAAAGACAGTTACCTACTCCTCTGAGGATAAAGCTGGATCCCTGGGGAGGAGTAGGAATTCTATGAAATTGGTAAAGGAGGATTATTTTCTCGAGCTGGTTGGGACCAGTAGAAAATAGCTTCCAGCAACCCTTGTAAAGCCAAAAACATCTGAGTATGACTGGAATTGGAGAATTGGACCGGACTGTCTCGAATTTCTCTTCCAGGATTTTCTGAGTGTGACTGGATTGGCCATCCTGATGTCACAGCAGAAGAATCCACTGTTGACCCTTGACACTGTCCAGATTCTGGAGCTAGGGGGAAAGTGGAGGACGTAACTTCCTCACTTGATGGTTGGGAGGACCACAATTTGAAAGACTAAATTTCCAGATAAATATAAAGACATTTTAGTATGGAAAGATTGACTGTCTAGATGTCTTTAGCAGGAGCTAAGACAACGTACACGTGATGCATTGACTAGAGAGTTGGTGCTCTCTGAGAATTGGTGGAAGTACTTTGATTAAAACATCTCTTGATGTTGCAAGAATGTTGGATAATGGCAAGTATTTTCATTTGATTGAAACTATGTGACTAATGTGATTGAATTGTTAGTCGAACATTACAGGCTCTTTCCAGGAAGTGTTGATGGGTGTTCAACCATTCTATGAGAGCTTGCGTAAAAGCCATCATTTCTTTCAATAGTAATTGGTTGGTAAGTTTGTATAGATATTTTTCTATACCTTTGCGAATTGAATAAGGGACAAGCAGTAGAAATGGAAATGAAAATTTCTTTGCACTATACATGCTCATGAATATGGATTAAAACATTACTGTTTCAATTAATGGCATCTAAGGAAACGAAAGTGTTTCGTTGTGAAGGGAAAGGACTCCCTTGGGGCTGTTTATATTATTATATCATGAGTATAAGTTTAAATTTCAGTGAGAGAAGCACACCGAGGACGGTGTTCTCTTAAGGGGGGGAGTATGTAACGCCCACGTAAACTACAATTTTTACCATGAGTTACAAAAACAGGTGAATCAAGATTCGGTTAAAAAATGAACGAATTCTTGAATCGTTGGGAAAACTGACTTGTGTGGCGTTTTGATGTATGACCTATTGTTTTATATCGATTCAATAAAATTCTCGTGAGGAGGATAAATGGAACGAGAATAGTCCTGGAACTGGGCTACGTGGTTGCATTCGATCAAGAAAATCAAGAAGCAGTTGAACGAATTATTGATTCATTTGAAAACTGATATAGTGTGGGTCGGTTTCCAGATTTGGTAACTCACTTGGAAGTTTTGATATGAAGAGCAGACCCTTACGTTCTCAAGGGGATTCGAAATGGGTTTTCACTGCTGGAGAAGATGAGGAGTCGAAGGATCCGAATGCTTGGTGACCAAAGAAGCCGATGGCGGACTTTGGATACAGCAGTAAGACCCTTGTTGCGCGGACATTCTTCGCGGGATGCATACTTGCAGGGGGAATGAGACCGCCTGTAACATCTGCCAGAAAAGATGATGGTTAGGCACTAGCCCACACCCCAATTCACTGTTATAAACTAACAACAGTATTGACCAAATGTCAACGTGTGCCTGTGTGTCACTGTTATATCATAATAAGGTTTGTTTTTACAAATGGCGATGTGTCATTACGTGGCATTTCAATAAACCATAAGTTGATGCATCGTGCACTATGGATAAATAGCAATGAATGTTCAAACCTCGATCTTTGTTCTCCGTATGTTTTGGTTATACCGCCGGTAGCTCAGCATTCACTCCTGAGTTAATGTTCGAGCTCGGTGTTTATGCCTTCATTTTTCTCGCCTAAGGGTTCGTGGCCAGTTCATTTGGCGGTCATTCTGTTTGGGTTATGCCTCCGCTGGAGGTCTGGTACTTCTGGTAACTTCGTGCCGAAGTCTCGATTTGTCTATGCAATAGTTGGTGATGGTGGCCGGTTTTCTGTTGCAAACTTTGCTCGGCTATCCCGTTGTTTCGACTGGACTTAAACTTGCCCACTGTAACATTTGTTTCGCTGTTTCTGAAAACCCTGTTTCAGTTTTTGGTTTTTTTTTCTCTGCGTTTTATATGTCACATTGGTAAACTCGTGCTTGTTTGTTACACAGGTGTTTCTCCTCTGAATACTCTGTCTACAGGTTCTTCTCGACTCCGCCGATGCGCAACTGGTAAGTTATCTTTCTTTGATTCACTCACTATCTCATTTCTTTCATACCCTAACTGCTCGGCTCCTTGTGAGCAGTCTAACCAGTATTGGCACAATGGCGCTCATTCAGTCGAGGTCTTATGGTCTCTGTCTCCATTACAAGGTTTTTTTTCAAACCCTCTCTCCACTCTTGTTCTGGTAAATACACGATTTGGTGTGTAATCGAGCTGAATTCGTCCTTGGTTACTCTGTGTAGGTGTGCTGTGACTCTCGGCAGCCCAACGTCCCGGATGGCTCTCTCGACGCACTCTTCACAAGTAGAATCAATCCATATTTTATTACTGTCTTCTGTTATGTCTGGCCGAGGTTACGCCGGCTTCTGCTTTCCTCTGTTGAGTCTCGGGGTTTGTCCTTCCGTGAGCAACCTGTGGTTGCTATGTTCTTCTTCGTTATGTTTTGCTTTTCAGGGCTTGGGAAAATTTTACATTGTAATTTGAATGAACTGTGAGGGAGTCGATCCTCTGTCTTCGGAAGGGTTTCAATTTTTAAAACCCTAGCTGTAGGTTTTGTATAACCTGAGTGGTTTTGATATTTTGTAAATATATTCAAACAATTTTAAAAAGATTTGGACTGTAAATATGGGTCTCTTGTCTATTCAATAGAATTTCATTTATTTTGCTTTCGACTTGCACAGAGAAAGAAAAGAAATGTCGTTACAAAAATGGTTTACCTGTGGTTTTAGTTTGCATTCTTATCTTGCATGTCCTGTTCGCTCTTTTTTCAACGTTTCCTCCTCACGAAACGCTTGAGCTCTTCGCTGTCGATTTTGGAACACCTGTTTGTTAAGGAGACAACTATGGTACTTTGATAGCCTGCCTGTAATGTTACAGTTATTCACTCAATATCTTGGTTTCCTGTTATTGCATTTCTGAATCAACAGATTATCAACAAATTGTATGCTTTACATAAAAAAAAATTCTATAACTCAGAAGAATTAATAACACCGGTGGTCTGCTTTAAAATTGGTATTGTTTGTCTATTCCTCCTCTTCGTTGACATTTTGCAGAACCCCTGTCTTGTCACTTCTCTGTGCTTTTGTATTCCAGTGATAGGCAAGTTCGTTACCAGTTGGTAACTGCCCACTGTTGGTTACACAGTTACATTATTCACCTTTTTACTATTTTTACTTTATGACTAACAAATTTGAAAAACAACCTAGTGACCTGTTATAGTTTCTTAATGATAATTAAAATAAAAGTCAGTTAACTAAAACAGCTCCTACTGACAGCTAATCATCTAATCAAGAAAAAAAACAAATTAAACCTGGACCAGTGCAAAGACCTGTAAAATAACACATCACTGAAAAACATGAAAACATGCTGTCTGTTTGCCTCCCTAGTCAGATGCTCCTGCATCAGGCTCCTAGGGTAGCAAAAAGTCATGGCTCCGCTCCATGAGGTCATCCACTGAATAGCCAATTTTCTGAATCTGTGCTGCGTCAAGCCAGGAACTGTCCTCAATAGGACGGTTCTTCCACTTGACCAGGTACTGTAAATAGTCCTTCCTGCGTGTTCGTTTGGCTACTTGTGTATCGAGGATACCCTCGATCTCAAGGGACTGCGCTGCAGGCATCTGCTTTAACCAAACATCCTCTTCATCTGGGGTATTCCGTTCTGGCCTTGTTGCCTCTTCATCTCCGGGACTGGCAATGTAAGGAAACAAGTCTGCCACATTAAAGATGGGCGAAATGCCTATTCCGGGTGGCAGCTGTATTTCATAGGCATTTGCAGAAAATTTGCGAAGAATTCGGCAGGGACCAATCTTCTTAAACTTTAATTTGTTATACTGTCCTTTTGGAAACCGTTCCTTGCGCAAGTGGGCAAGGACTTCATCCCCAACATTGAACTCAACCTCGTGCCTTTTCAAATCTGCCTGCTTTTTGTATCTTTGAATACTGTCCGTTAACTTTAATTTCACCTGCTCATGCAGATCACTCATTGCTTGAGCGAAATCTTCTCCATCTGCGCTTCTTTTCTCGAGCTTTCCCAAATCCCGCAGTTCATACACTCTGCGAGGATGCATGCCATACAGAACCTGAAAAGGACTATAACCTGTACTGTGATTCGGAGAATCGTTATATGCAAATTCCGCTTGGGCAAGTACGCGATCCCACATCCGCGAAATTTCTCCAATTAAGCTTCTTAGCAGGTTCCCCAAACCCCTATTTACCACCTCTATTTTCCCATCGGTCTGTGGGTGATAAGCGGAGCTGAAATTTAGTTGGGTGTCCAGCTATTTCCACAGGGTACGCCAGAAGTGTCCTGTGAACTGCACATCCCGGTCTGAGATAATAGACCTCGGCAAGCCATGCAGTCGAATAATTTCTGTGAAAAACAAGTGGGCTACGTGAGTAGCATCACTGGTTTTTTGATAGGGTATAAAATGCGCCATCTTTGAGAACCTATCCACCACCACCATCACTGAATCAAATCCTCGCTATGTTCTAGGCAAACCCAGGACAAAGTCCAAACTGACCGAGTCCCATGGCCTACTTGGTATGGGTAATGGCGTATAGAGTCCGGCATTCTGGTTGTGACCTTTTGCCAACTGACACATTTTGCACCTGCTGACATACCTCTGCACATATCGCCGCAAATTTGGCCAATAATAGAAATTCTCTATCTGGGATAATGTCTTATCTATACCGAAATGTCCGGCTAGACCTCCACTATGTTTCTCCCGAATAATGTTTTCCCGCATTGAACAATCGGGAATACACAACTGTCCCCCCTTAAATAATAATCCTTCTTGCAAATTGTAGTCCAACCATGGACTGTGATTCCAAAGTAAAGGGTTCTGACATGCTTCATGTTCCTCCTTAAAGTCTATGTCTGTTTGATATAGATCCCTCAAATGTTCAAAACCCAGTACCTGCACTGTGCTTTCCTGCAAAAGCAGAGCTCTTTTGCTTAATGCGTCTGCCACCTTGTTGGATTTCCCGCTGATATGCTTCAATACAAAAGTAAAGCTTTGTAGATATTCCACCCACTCTGCATGCTTGTGATTCAACTTGTGTTGCTGCATAACATACTATAAAGCAGAATTGTCAGAAAATAATACAAACTCATTACCTAACAAATAGTGCCTCCAGTGCTTCAAGGCTTGAACGACCGCATAAAATTCTTTGTCGTAAGACGAATACTTCTGCCTGCTTTCGTTCAATTTCTCACTGAAATAAGCAACCAGTCTGTCCTCCTGGCTAAGTAGTGCCCCAATGGCTGTACCGCTGGCATCACAACGAACTTGAAAAAGTTTGTTGAAATCTGGTAATCTTAAGATCGGCCTTTCAGTGATCTTTTTCTTCAAAGTCTGAAAACTATTTTCTGCTGCTTCAGTCCAGCAAAAAGGCTGATTTGCCTTCTTGATTGTGTCCAACATGGGTGCACAGATCCCGCTAAAGTTTTTGATAAACTTCATGTAAAAGCTTGCTAAACCGTGAAAGCTTCGAACTTCAAATAAGTTCTTCGGAGATGGCCAGCTTATGATTGCTGCAATCTTTTCCGGATCCATCTTCAAATCATTCTTTGCAATCACAAAACCCAAATAAACTAGTTCCTTTTGGAAAAAAGTACACTTTTTCAGATTTATCAGTAGCTTGTTCTGCTGCAAACTTCTCAATACACTTCGAACATGTCGGAAGTGTTCCTCCTTCATTCTACTGAAAATTAGTATATCATCTAAATAGACTATCACAAATTTTCCAATAAACTCCTTCAGTACTTCATTCATCAGGCGCATGAAAGTACTGGGAGCGTTACTCAATCCAAATGGCATTACCAGCCACTCATACAGTCCTTCGTTTGTTTTGAAAGTTGTCTTCCACTCATCCCCTTCTCTAATTCGAATCTGGTGGTAGCCACTCTTCAAGTCAATCTTCGAAAAATATGCTGCCCCACTCAAACAGTCCATCATGTCATCCATTCTTGGTAGTGGAAACCTGTACCGAATCATAATCTTGTCAATAGCTCTCGAATCTGTACACATTCGCCATTCGCCACCTTTCTTAGGAGCTAATACTGTCGGAACTGCACAGGGACTCATACTTTCTCTGATCAGTCCTTTATCAAGCAATTCCTGCACCTGTTTCCGAATTTCTTCATGATCTTTCGGGCTCATACGATAAGCTGCCTTGTTTGGCAAGCTAGCTCTTGGTATAAAATCAATGCAGTGGCTAATACCTCTCTCAGGGGGTAGCTCATCTGGAAGATCATCCACTATCATATCTCCAAAATCTTGCAACATGTCTTGAATCTCCTTAGGTAAGTCTGAAATCTTGGTATGTAGTACCACTGTTCTTAGCCTTCTCACAACAGTGAAATTCACACCACTGTCTTCAATCTGTTTCAAAAATTCTTTTCCACCCAACAGCAGTGCTTTTACTCCACTAGCTTCTGCTGTACCTTCCTCTTTGATGGGTACAAGTGTGTGCTTGACCCCATCTTTAACAAACTTGTAACAGTTCGTTCTTCCGTCATGAACCACTCTTCTGTCAAACTGCTAGGGCCTTCCTAACAGTATATGGCAGACATCCATTGGCATAACATCGCAGACAATCTTGTCTTTATATCACCCTATCTGGAACTCTACCTCGCACTGTTCATCAACTAACAGTTGATGTCCTTTCTGCAGCCACGACACTTTGTATGGAGTGGGATGTTTCAGCTTTTTCAATCCCAACTTCTCCACCATTTCCGTGGCCACTAAATTATCAGTGCTTCCACTGTCAATGATTAGCTTGCAGCACTTTCCCTGTGATTTGGAAACTGTCCGGAACAAAGCCTTCCTTTGATCTGGGTCCATAATATCCTTTGCTGGTTTTAACAACACCTTGTTCAACACCAAGGCTTCCCCTGTCTCTGGTGCATTTTCCACTTCCTGAGGCGGTGCTTCTGCTTCCTCATGCTGGGCAACATAAGCTCCTCTTCCACCTGCTGGTTCGCCTTCAGGACATTCATACGATCTGTGCCCCCACTTTTGGCACCTGTAGCACTGGACAGTTCCTCTCCCCCAACCATTTTCTCTCCCTCGCTGGGCTGGTCGTCCTCCTCTAGTGCTGTTGTCCTTTTCTATTGTCCCTGCAGATTTGGAACTGCTGCTTTCCTCATTGGAACCTGTTCCTCTGCCTTTACCAAAGGCCTTCCCCTTTCCTCTGCTAGATCCACCTCCTCTTCTGGCATTTTTCTTCCTGTTTATTTTCTCCTCTGCCTTCATAGCGAATTGGTATGCTTCATCCAAAGTTCTGGGTGAGAGGATACCGATTTCATCCAGTATCTCCCCTCTTAGCCCATTTACGAACCTTGCTGTCTTTTTTGAGGTATCTTCCACATAACCTGCCCTCAAATTCAGGTTATAAAATTCTTCGGTATATTCCTTAACTGTCATTCCCCTTTGTCTCAAGTTCTGCACTTGTCTATACAGCATACTTTGATAATCCTTAGGCAAAAATTTCTCCTTCAGTTTTGCCTCCATTCTGGTCCACTTCCTTATAGGCTGTTTACGTAGCCTTTTCCTTTCTGCCTGAACGCTGTCCCACCACAAGGACGCATGTCCTTTCAACTTGGTGGCAGCAAACTTCACCTGTTTGTCCTCGCTGGTTTCTTCAAACTCAAAATATTTGTTTACTTCACTCAACCAATCTAATAACACCTCTGCCGACAAACTGTCGTCATAAGTGGAAAGCTCATGCTTCGGCTTATGACTGGACAACAGAACTGATTTCAACAATCTAAGTTCAGGTGTCACCCCTTAAAACTCATCTTCTGGTTCTGCAATATCCTCGTCACTGTCATCTGCTGGGTCTCTTCTTCCCCCAGCTTCTATTGCTGCCAATCTTTGATTCAAAACTCGAATCTCTTCTCGCAGTCCCTCTTCTGCCACTCTTCGGACTGCTCTTCCTCTTCCTCTTCCTCTTCGACCAACTTCCATCTTCTCATGACTTCAAACTTGCTCTGATACCACTTGATGGTTATGTGCCAGCCCAAACCCCAATTCATTGTTATAAACTAACAACAGTCTTGACCAAATGTCAACGTGTGCCTGCGTGTCACTGTTATATCATAATAAGGTTTGTTTTTACAAATGGCGATGTGTCATTACGTGGCATTTCAATAAACCATAAGTCGATGCATCGTGCACTATGGATAAATAGCAATGAATGTTCAAACCTCGATCTTTGGTCTCCGTATGTTTTGGTAATACCGCCAGTAGCTCAGCATTCACTCCTCAGTTAATGTTCCAGCTCGGTGTTTATGCCTTCGTTTTTCTCGCCTAACGGTTCGTGGCCGGTTCATTTGGCGGTCATTCTGTTTGGGTTATGCCTCCGCTGGAGGTCTGGTTCTTCTGGTAACTTCATGCCGAAGTCTCAATTTGTCTGTGCAATAGTTGGCGATGGTGGCCGGTTTTCTGTTGCAAACTTTGCTCGGCTATCCGTTGTTTCGACTGGACTTAAACTTGCCCACTGTAACATTTGTTTCCCTGTTTCTGAAAACCCTGTTTCAGTTTTTGGTTTTTTTTTTCTCTGTGTTTTATATGTCACATTGGTAAACTCGTGCTTGTTTGTTACACAGGTGTTTCTCCTCTGAATACTCTTTCTACAGGTTCTTCTCGACTCCGCCGATGCGCAACTGGTAAGTTCTCTTTCTTTGATTCACTCACTGTCTCATTTCTTTCATACCCTAACTGCTCGGCTCCTTGTGAGCAGTCTAACCAGTCTTGGCACAATGGCGCTCGTTCAGTCGAGGTCTTATGGTCTCTGTCTCCGTTATAAGGTTTGTTTTCAAACCCTCTCTCCACTCTTGTTCTGGTAAATACACGATTTGGTGTGTAATCGAGCTGAATTCGTCCTTGGTTACTCTGTGTAGGTGTGCTGTGACTCTCGACAGCCCAACGTCCCGGATGGCTCTCTCGACGCACTCTTCACGGGTAGAATCAATCCATATTTTATTACTGTCTTCTGTTATGTCTGGCCGAGGTTACACTGGCTTCTTCTTTCCTCTGTTGAGTCTCGGGGTTTGTCCTTCCGTGAGCAACCTGTGGTTGCTATGTTCTTCTCCGTTCTGTTTTGCTTTTTAGGGCTTGGGAAAATTTTCCATTGTAATTTGAATGAACTGTGAGGGAGTCGACCCTCTGTCTTCGGAAGGGTTTCAATTTTTAAAACCCTAGCTGTAGGTTTTGTATAACCCGAGTGGTTTTGATATTTTGTAAATATATTCAAACGATCTTAAAAAGATTTGGACTGTAAATATGGGTCTCTTGTCTATTCAGTAGAATTTCATTTATTTTGCTTTCGACTTGCACAGAGAAAGAAAAGAAATGTCGTTACAAAAATGGTTTACCTGTGGTTTTAGTTTGCATTCTTATCTTGCATGTCTTGTTCGCTCTTTGTTCAACGTTTCCTCCTCACGAAACGCTTGACCTCTTTGCTGTCGATTTTGGAACACCTGTTTGTTAAGGAGACAACTATGGTACTTTGATAGCCTGCCTGTAATGTTACAGTTATTCACTCAATATCTTGGTTTCCTGTTATTGCATGGATGAATCAACAGATTATCAACAAATTGTATGCTTTACATAAACAAAAATTCTATAACTCAGAAGAATTAATAACACAGGTGGTCTGCTTTAAAATTGGTACTGTTTGTCTATTCCTCCTCTTCGTTGACAGTTTGCAGAACCCCTGTCTTGTCACTTCTCTGTGCTTTTGTATTCCAGTGACAGGCAAGTTCGTTACCAGTTGGTAACTGCCCACTGTTGGTTACACAGTTACATTATTCACCTTTTTACTATTTTTACTTTATGACTAACGAATTTGAAAAACAACCTAGTTACCTGTTACAGTTTCTTAATGATAATTAAAATAAAAGTCAGTTAACTAAAACAGCTCCTACTGACAGCTAATCATCTAATCAAGGAAAAAAAACAAATTAAACCTGGACAGGTGCAAAGAACTGTAAAATAACACATCAATGAAAAACATGAAAACCTGCTGTCTGTTTGCCTCCCTAGTTGGATGCTCCTGCATCAAAAGAAATACCTTAAATCTATGCCTACAAATAGTAAGTAATGCAATTGTTTTCCTTTGTTAATAGTCGAATGGATGAAAGCATTACATTAAACCAAATCAACGTTTATATATAACATGGTGTGGGTGTACATATATTATGAAATTATAAAATACACGTTGGTATGGTTGTTAACCGAAGCTCGTGGAGTGATGTTTCCACGTTTATATCTAACATGGCGTGGGATATATATATATGTTATGAAAATTACAAGACTATATATGGCATTCATATTGTCATATATTTCAAAAAAAAATACGTTGGCATGACACACTACAAAGTGCCTCCACTTTGGGACTGCCAAGATAATAACTTTGGTTAAATTTATTTATTATGTAATCTCTTCTTTATGAGTTAAAAGACATAAGAAAGATTATATATATCATATTGTTTTTTCTGCGAAAAAAAATAGTATTAGAAAAATAGAAAGAATGCGAATGATCTTTCTCATATCTCTTGGGGTAAATTACACATACCAAGAAAGTGGTATTTTATTAGTTTATTGGGATATGATTGAACACCAAATCACTGTTGAATATTTTTCAAAAGAATGTATTTATCTTGGGGATAGAAGATAAGTCCATTACGTTAATTCCTTTGCAAGGGTTTGCAAAGGTTGCATGTTAACTTTGTTATTAGTTTTAAGAGGTCTAGCTCACTCTTATGCCTAAATATGGGTTAGTTATGATACTTTATTTTTTTTTAAAAGAGATTTTCTTGATTAAATTAAAGAGGGTAACTCTTTAATGAAAATATTTACATAAGCAAGAAAATAGAAGAGGAACACTCTTATTTAAGAGAGACTTAGTACTTATTAAATTGTGAAGTGATAACAAGTCTTTTCTTGAATAGATTAAAGAGAGTGATTTTTGAATTATTTTCATAGTGAAGAAGAAAAGAGAAGTTTCTCACATTAATATTCTATTCATTAACCGTGTTGTAAATAGTAAATTATTTAATAAATCCGTGAATAAGGTACCATGATAGTGGTAGAGGTTAATGAATTTATAAATCCATGGATAGTATTCATAAATCCATGGGTAGTTTTCCATGGGGTTGATGGAGATTAATTGTTTCATAAAACCATGGGTAGATTACCATGGTGTTTGCAAACATTAGTTATTTAATAAATCCATGAATAAATTACCAAGATGTTGGTAAGTTAAGTTATTTAATACATTCATGGTTAAAGGAACTAATCAGTTTATTCCTTAGATAAATAAACTAAATGATTATTTTATATTATAATCATTATGATGTTAAATTCCTTATGGAGGAAGATCTTGCATATACATGCAACATAAGTATTAGCCTTTACTGAAAAATAATATACAGTTTTGTATGTAGAAAGATAGCTTGTAGTATTAAAACTACAATGAATATGAATGTTAGTATAATCTTGAAAGTGAGACATGTATTTATGTTATTAATTGTGTATTTTTACATATGATTACATGCTTACTAGCATTGATATTTTCTTTGGGAAGACTCTTGAAGAAGGTTATGTGCTTCATTGTGTAAGCACTCCTTTAGGGAGAGTCTTTTGGAATCAGTATGCATTCGCATGCATGGGAGAGACAATTGTTATGTTAACTTGCATTCCATGCACTAAAGGTAATAGCTTAAGGGTTAGCTATTTTTATTAAATGTATGTAAATCACAGGCATAAATATCTTAGATGATGTATCAGTAGCCATTGTCTTGCAAGAATGTGTGCTTATGCGACGTAAGCATTAGTTATTGTGATGACCTATAACCAGCACATATGAGGTATGTGTTATTAAAGAGAGAATGAAAAGGTACTTTACTTGTTTGTCATGATTATACATTGATTAATACTATATGAATCTTGACATCCTTTTATGTTGAAGGAATCATAGCAGGGAATGATGGTGACATGTACAAAGGAATAGCATGCTTGTCATGTACAAAGAAAAATTATGCTTGTCATGGTGGCAGGTAAATGATTAATGTTCATGCAGGTGAGTGTGAGTTGCAGGAAGGTCCAATGTACGATGGTCCAATTCAGGTATATCCATGCCACCAAGATGTGAAGATCTAAAGATGTGAAGACCAGAGGGTAAATGGTATCATATTTATTGTAATGGCTTTAAGCTAGATATTTGCATATTTCCTTGTAAGATTATATAAACGATGGTTAAGGGATGGTCTCCCTTATAAGCCATTGAGTGATGGGCTGAACACCCTCACGAGCGTTTAATAATAAAATTAAACGTGTTTGCTGGTTTTCACCCTACGGGTTTTCCAGGGTATATTGGTGTTCAATGGTGTGAATGATTTTTGTGTCCAGATGATGAGGTTGATTCCTTTCTTGTTATGATGTTCATAATGGAAATTATGTGATGACTATATGAGTAATGGGATGAATGGATGGTTACATCATATAGTATTGAGTTAATATACTGTAATGGAATTTGTTAAGGGTTAAGGAGTTTACTATTCTTATTTATAAAAATTACACTGTGAACTGTTAAACATTCTGTGTAATGATGAGTAACTTGTATAAATTTTTTTTAACTCCTTACATTTCCCTGTGAAGTTAATGGTGTATGTTACAAAATCAGATTTTGGCATTCCATTTAACCTAAAAAGAAATAATTAATTGAAAGGTGAAAAATTTAATTAATTTATATATTACATTATTTAATATTCTAACAAAATTTCACTATAATACTATTTTTTTTTCTTAAGTCTAATTCAATATTTTAATTCTTATTACAATGTGTTATTATACTTATTATTATAATCAAAATTAAATCTGATATAATAGTTGATATCTTAATTAATGTTTTTTCTTTAAATCAAAAAAATTAAAATATTTTTAATTCTTATTACTATGCGTTCTTTTTTTTTTTTTTAATAGTGAGTCTAATATTGATATCTTAATTAATCAATATTTTAATTCTTATTACTATGCGTTCTTTTTTTTTTTTTTTTTTTTTTTTTTTTTTTAAAGCTTGGTAGGACTTTTCATTTTCTTTTTTTTTCTCCTTTTCTTATCTTTTATTCTATATTCATCAACATGTCCAGATACATCATTTGGGAAAGGGAATTGAACCTATGATTAGTGCTATAGTGCCATAACAATACCATTTAACCAAAACCCCATCGACCTTAATTAATGTTTTTAGATTCCATTACTATTATTAATAATATTATTAAAATATAAATCAAATTTAAAACACTATTTCTATTACTATTATTTATATAATGTTAGGATTATTAAAATAGATATATCTATCTTTCTAAGTTATAAATTCAAATAGAATTTTAAGATCCTTAAACTTCTATTATATTTAGTTATTGTTTTTTTTATGTTAGTAAACATAAGAAGACATTTATTTAATGTTAAAATAAAAATATTAAAATGATATTGTTTTATTTAATTTGTTCTATTATTATAAGACTATATTAATTAATTATATTTGGTTAAAGGATCATTCCTTATATGCTATATATAATATAAAACAAGGTTAAAAATTAAAGACAAAATAAATAATAGTGGAAGGAGGTCTACTTAAAAAATATAAAAAATAAAAACTAGGAGAATAGGACAGGGATCCAACACCTTCTAATACTCCAAAGATCATTTCTATTAAGGTTAACCGGCCTTTTTTCAATTTCCAAATCCTCTCTTAACTTACGGTGACAAAAACGGTCAACACTAGAAATGACCCTAGCCTCTCCAATGCAGATGTGATGGTTAGTATTTTCTGCATGCTCCACTAAAGCAGAGGACCTGGATCTTCCATGTTTTATGTTACCATCATGTTCACAAATCCTTTTATTAATTGATCGACTAGATTCACCGATGTATGGAGTCCCACATGAGCAAGGAATGATGTAAGAATATTTTCTACCCCTGGGATCCACAAGGTCTTTCACTGATTTTAGAGAGCTCTGAATAGTGTTAAGAGGTTTAAAGGATGAAGATATATTATGCTTCTTAAGGATTCAAGCTATCTTATCTGTGGTCCCTTGGATGAACGGAAGGTGAACTCCATAGGACCATTCATGCGGATCTTTTTTATTTCTAGGGCATTTTTCAGCCTTAGAAAAAGCTTTGAAGCCTTGGAAATTTCTATAACCATTCTTATTAAAAACATTGAGGTGAGATTTCTCATCCTTGAAATGGAATTCATCATAAATTCTAACTGCTTTGGTGGCTAGGGTGCTGAGAACACCTATCTTCTAAGTAGGGAAATTATGTGAATTAGTTGAAGATACTCCTCTGTGTGAGTCTTCTTCCTAAAAAATTGATGGGAGAAAGAATAGGCATATCTCCTTGAAATGAGAATGTCAAGGAAGGGAAGGCTCCCCTCAACTTCAAATTTCATAGTAATCTTTATGGCGAATGATTGATTATTAAGATGTTGGAAAAAAATATCCAACTTATCTCTTCCATGGGGCCAGATGACACAAGCGTGATCCACAAATATTTTCCAAATCTTGGCCTGGAAAATATATGAGGATAGGGCCCTAGACTCAAAATCCTCCATAAAGAGATTAGCCACCACTGGGGATAGGGGGGAACCCACAACAACACTGCAAGTTTTCTTAAAGAATACACCTTTGAAACAAAAGAAAGTAGAGGTAAGAAAAATTTCAACAAGATGGGGAGTGTGAGGATCAGTGATGTGATTGATGACATCAATAGCATCTTTAATGGGAATACTAGTGTATAATGAGACCACATCAAAACTTACGAGTCTATCATCATGATCCATTCTAATTCCCTTTTAATTCACTAATAAAGGAGAAAGAGTCTTTAACAAAGGAATTTATTTGGCCAACAAGAGGTTTAAACTTATTAGCTAAAATCTTAGCAAGAAGATAAGTTAGACCACCTATGGTGTTGACTATGGGGCGAAGCGGGGCTCCTTCCTTATGGATATTCAGAAGACCATAGATCCTATGAGTGAGAGGGTTATTTTCAATAAGCTTCTTAGTGAGGGAACCAACCGTGCTACTAGACTTAATGAATAGAGTGATAGTTTTAGAAACCTTTTTTAGGGGATTTTTATCAAGTTTCTTATAACTCTCGCTATTATATAGGTGGTCTAATATATTTTTGTCGTAATCCTCTTTATTCAAGATTACGGCAATGCCTCCTTTGTCAGCTTCAACAAAAACGATATCCTGGTTAAGGCTCAAGGATTTGAGAGCCTCTAATTCAGGTTTGTTGAGGTTGCTCTTAGGAGCTTGGCCTCTTAGGAGGTTTACCTTTCCTGAGAATAACCGCGCAATTTTTCCTAATGATATATTAATTAGCATCAAAAAAGTCCCTAATCCCGAACTCAATGTCACAAATGATGTCTTACATAGGAATCTTCTTAGGAGCTAAGACAAAGTTTAAACCTTTCTCCAAGATACTAAAAACCTAATGGTCAAAAGAGAAACTAAAAAAATTAACCACCTTGTTTCCCAAATGAAAGATAGATATTTCATTATTACTATTATGATTGACATCCTTATTATTATTAATATCATTATTATTATTATCAGAGTTAAACCTAATATTTTTATTAATATCCTTCTACTTATTACAATGTTTATTATTACGAAAACTTTTATCAAATTCACACCTATTATTATTATAATAGTTAATATTTTTATTAATATTATTATTATTAGTTTCTTTAATTCTAATATTATTGTTATTAATATTATTAAAATCTAAATAAAAAATAAACCCCTTCTTATAGTTAATATTTTTATTTTTATTAATCTCTATCATTATTAGAATGTTTATTATTATTATTATTATTAATACAAGGAACACCGTTACCATCTAAATCATAAGAAATATATGAGATAATAGAACACTGTCCCAGGGAGATGGGCGATCAAACTGTGAGTAGATTCCACTCACAGCCCATCCAAACAGGAATGAGGGATAGCAGGGGAGGGCTTGGGGCTGCTAGAAGTGGAATACGGCTCGAAGGAATCTGAGTTGCAGATTGGGGCAAGATGGGAATGCACGAATTTGGAAGTTTGGCTTCAGAAAGGAAGAAAGAAATAAATTATTTTAATTTTTAAAAGATTAAAATTGGTTAAAAATAATTCAAGAGCGAAATTATTTTTTTACTTAATTTTTGTATTCTATCTTTTTTTTGTAAATTCTTATGATAACCTAGAAAAATAAAAATTGGACCAACCAAAAAAAATAGAGATTTGATCTCTAGCTATTCAACTTTCTTGTATTTAATTTATGGAGTTAAATTAATCCAACAAATATAAGAGGAAGTTAATAAGCAACTAAACTTACTCCATACCAATTGAATAAACAAAATCTACCATCCATCTGAATTTTTTGGTGTTTGTTAATAACAAACTTTTGGTGTTTCTCACCAATAACATACATATCGAAAGACACATAAATTCCAACGACACAAAAAAAAAATCATAAAATTCGAGTTATTGGGATTTTTCAGCTTCAAAAACAAGCCTTTGAACATCCACACAAACGCATTTAAGAGCTAGATAAGGCTTCACCCAACTTTCACATTGTCAAAATTTTAGAGATAGGGGAAATGCTTTTCCCTCAACACAAGAAATTCACAAAGATTTGCGGAAATTGCTTTAACCAAGATAGCGCATTTACGTAAGTTTACGCATAGTTGCGGAGCTCACTTAATTCAAACCATACAGTTGCAGAAATCAAATTATACGAATCATATTTTCAATACACAGTGTGGAAGACATTAAAATCGCAACTATAGAGAGGAGAAAATATAATCAAATAATTTTACTCAAAGCGAAACAGAGTAAAACAAAGTGTTGCAGTAAAACACATAATTCCAGAACCAAATCGCAACTAACCAAAATTTAGATTATAATTCATAAACATCAGAGTAAAACATAGGATTGCGGTAAAACACATATAACCAAATTGCAACTAACAAAAATTTAGATTATAATTCATAAACACAACATACACATTCATATGGTGAGGTTGCAGCTCCTTCACTAGTAACACTACTGTTATTACTGATAATTACATTCACTAGGGTTGCGAGTAACACTAAAACCTGAACTTGTGTTGTGTTTTCACGTGCCCACCAAAATTTGCTCCACCATTTTCTTCTGTTGTCTTTCCAGACTTACATTCGCCACATTATACAACAGTCTCTCCCTCTAACCTATGCTTGTTAATTCAAAACATATATATATATATATATATATATATATATATATATATATATATATATATATAAGACATTTAATTCTTGATAGAAAAAAATTAATACATAGTATGGGCGGACATCATTTTTTGAACATTACAGAAGTTGTGTGAACTAAACAACACTTGCGGATTAAATGCTTGCCCATGCCCTTTCATTAACTATGAATTAAATTCTATTTTATTTTTAATTATTTAACTCTGTTGCGGAATGGGTTATGTACTCTGCTCAGAGCTTTTCGTTCTTTGCAAACTCAATCCGCAACCTTCAAAACATTTACTGAGGTATGGTTGCTACCAATTCATTTAATGTGGTGGTTGAGATTTATTTTACAACACTCCCTCTTAATCGCAACTGTCACCATTGACCATCTCCAAACAATCTCTAAGATAAACAAAATTTTCACATGCCAATGGCTTTGTGAAGATGTTTGCAAATTGTTCCTCTCACCTGCAATGCTACAACATAATTTGCAACATAATTTCACCATTGTTAACTAATTCTCTTATGAAATGATATTTGGCATCAATATGCTTTGTCCACTTGTGAAAAACAAAATTCTTTGATAATGCAATTGCTGAACTATTATCACAGAAAATGGTAGTTGCTCCATTTTGTTCATGACATAAATCCCACAATATCCTTCTCATCCAGATTGCTTGACACGCTTCTATTGTTGCGGTGACATACTCAACTTCTGATATTGACAATGATATTATTCACTGCTTCTTGGAAGCCCATGATACGACTCTTGAACCCAAATGAAAAACATATCCTCATGTGCTCTTTCTGTCATCAACACTTATTGCCCAATCATTGTCAGTGTAACCAACCAGCCTAAATTCATCTGTTGCAGAGTACAAAATGCCATACTCCTTTTTCCCATTGACATACTTTAAAATTCTTTTAGCTGCTTTCCAATGTGTCTCCTTGGGTGTCTCCATGAACCTCAACACAAAACTCACTGCATACATTATGCCAGGCCTAGTTGTGGTCAAATACATTAGGTTGCCCACCATACTTTTGTATAATTTTATATTGACATTGTTGCTGCAATCTTCCTTTCTCAATTTCAACCCCATGACAGTTGGAGTTGGTGATGGCTTGATGTTATACATATTAAACCTCTCTAAAATGTCTGCAACATACTTTGCTTGAGAAATAAAAATTCCATTTTCTGTTTGCTTCACTTCTATGCCCAAAAATTATCTTAACAACCCCAAGTTAGTCATTTCAAACTCACTTTTCATGACTTCTTTTAAATCAACGATGAGGAAATCATCACTCCCTGTAAAAATAAAATCATCTACATACAAAGCGACAATAAGAAGCTTACCGTCATTTTCTTTGATGTAAAGAGTAGGTTCACCGTCGCACTTGTCGAACCCATTTTCCATCAAGTAGGCATCTATACTTCTATCAAGGATAATTTTAGGGGTGAATTTTAGCCCAAAGGAAAATTTTAAGGGATTTTCAATTTTAATAGGGCGAATTTTTTACATAAAACCCATTTTCTATAGTTTAATAAAGTTAGCCCAATAAATATTTTAAAAATAATTAATTATTAAGTAGTATCCCACCAAAAAAAAGGGCGCATAACATGGAAAAATGAAATTCGCCCCGATTTTTTTCTTATGAAGCAAATTTCCATGGCATTCGCCTGGATTTACAGGGTCCAAATGAGGAGTTACAGTGATTCGCCCCAATTTTTTCAATGGTTAGGAGAGGTGGTTGGCCGCTGGACACAGATCTTCTTGCTGGCTGAGCAAGGCCGACCCTCTCTGGTCCGTTCATTGTTAGGGCCTTCCCATAGTTGGCCGCATATTTTACTGCTGAGGGATCGAGAATTTGTTAATGCTCTCAAACTATAGGGCCAAGTCTGGAGCTCAGCAACTGTGAAACGCAGACCTTTGCGGCCTCATCCCACCGCCTTGCAATTTGTGGAGTTCGAGGGTAATGAGACGAGCGGCTCCATCCGTGGAAATGGCGATGTCTAAAGGGCCACAGATTTTACTGCTAAGGGATCGAGAATTTGTTAATGCTCTCAAACTATAGGGCCAAGTCTGGAGCTCAGCAACTGTGAAACGCAGACCTTTGCCGCCTCATCCCACCGCCTTGTAAGGTTCATCTGATAATCTGGTTTTCTTCCTTTACCTGCTTTGTATTCCTTCTATGCTTAGACCTGAGCTTATTGGAGAGCATTCCTTCAATGCGGAGCTAAGCTTACCTAAGAGGAAATGTTGTGCTTATCTAAGAGGAAAAACCTACGGTGAGCTTACGGAAGAGGAAAAACTTGCTTTCTATGATATTTTTGGTCTGTCTATTTATACAAGAAAGCACTGCTTCTTAGCTCTAGGCTATCACTCTTTTTTAGGTCATCTTTATCTCTAAATCGATCATTTTTCAAGGTAAAGGATATGTTGGCGCAGTTCTGGAATGGGGGTATGTTCCAGACAGAATAGAGTGCAGCAAGGAAGATGGTAAATATTATCAGTATCTGAACAGAGTATAGTTTGTGGTGATGGTTGAGAACCATAAGTTTCTGCTGTTGAATGTGGGCAATTCATGGAGGCATTCTGATGAAGTGGGGTGTGTGAATACTGAAGATTCTGGTTTTTGAAGTCTTTACCAACCCTTCCTGGGACATCTCCATAGGATTTCGGTTTGGTGTTTGTGACATAAGTTCCATAGGATGGGAAGGTATGGGTGAATGCCAGACTTGCATTGCAACAGCTATCAAGTAGTTTGGATTATGCATTCAATCATAGATTCATTCTACTCACATTAGTTCCTGTAATCTGCATTTAAACCCATAAAATTTTATTTCAGTCTACTTCATCTTATATTCCAGACTTGACTGTTCTCACTTATATGAACAGAACACCTCATATTCATTTATCCGCAGAATAGTCCACTCTTTGTCACGCATTTCAATTACTCTTCTTCAGGTTATCCGCACTTCTTACTTAGAGAGATCCAAAAAACTTGATATGTGATTGACTGCAGAGAGTGTATGTATATGGTGGCAGTCTTCTTGTTTTATGCCCACCATCCACTAGCTAGAAGGTCGACGGATTCCCCTTCAGGACTTAATGGATGATGCCATTCGAGCTTTTGATGCTTGAGGGTTTTAGCTCTTATGTTATGTGGGGTGTTGTTTCAGTTATACTGTTATATTCTATGGTATTATGTTTTGGGTAAGACTTGCTTTTCTGTGCTACTCTCTTAAAAAGTGCTAAACTGCCTTTATTAATAGAACTGTGTTACTTTTCTATGGTGCAGTGCTATACTTAAGTTCTCTCCAAGTTTTTGGTTTATATATATATATATATTATACAATGTTATGAATTGCATTATGATCAGCAGGTGCTTTAACAAATTATGATATTTAGGACTGTGATTGAGTTTGTTGTGCATGGTTATTTTGTTCTTTCTTTTAACAAGAGATTTGCATTATTTTGTATTGTTGTGCAGTAGTAGCTTTTAGTTTTCCTTGCTGATATTCAAATGTGGATTAATAATTCTGATATGGATCTTGTCTTCAACATTGCAACATTACTATCTTGTGTATGGAAAAATGCTTATCAATGGATTAGATTTGTTATGTGGTTATTTGGTTGATTTTTAATAGCAATAGTATTCAAGCGAAGGATGAGGTATGCTCAGATTCCCCTTCAGGACATTATGGATGATTCCATTCGAGTTTCTGACACTTGAGGTATTAGCTGATTATTTGTAGTAATTCTGATATGGATTGTAGTCTTCAACATTGCACCAGACTAGCTTGTGTATAGAAAAATGGTTCAACATTGCACCAGACTAGCATGTGTATAGAAAAATGGTTATTAGTGGATTAGATAAACTTGTCATGTGGTTATTCGATTGGTTTTTAATAGCAATAGTATTCATGCGAAGGATGAGATATACTCGGATTCCCCTTCAGGACATTATGGATGATGCCATTCGAGGTTCAGACGCATGAGGTTTTAGCTGATTATTTGTAGGTTGAATCTATTCTGTCTACTACTTACATTGTACAATGTAATGTATGTTGGGAAACTGTTAAGATGGTTGTTCAGCCTTACTTTTGTGTGGCATGATGTTTTAAGTATGCCTTTCTCTTGTATAATTCAATTTTATTCTGTACTTTTTTTAGTTTTGCTGGGTTGACTTTACTGATGAGGACTAAATTACTTTTTCATGGTGCAGTGCTGTACTTTAATTCTCCTCCTTTATGATCTTTGTGGTTATGTTTTAATCAAATGGTGATCTCTAGAGTAGTTTGTACCTGAGATGCATGTTTATGCTATTAATAGTTGCATGTACGACCTTTCATATGAAGGTGCCCTATTTTTCATCAAATTGCACTTTTTTTAGACTAATTTGATCTCTTTAGGCTTTAAAGGATGTATTACTGGGTTCTGTTACTGAATGCTTAGCAATAGATGCTAGACCCTTATATTTTTCTTGTTTGATGTTTTTTTTTACTCTACTCTTGTTTGGTGGGATACAGGCACGCATTGTGGCATTAAATGGCCATTATTTTTTGAAAAATGGTGGCCATTTTGTATTATCTATCAAGGTACATATGTTAGACCTTTCTCATACTTCTGAAGCAAATCTAGAAATCATGTTTTTTTTCCTCATTTTTTGATTTTCACTCTTTAATGCAGGCAAATTGCATTGACTCTACTGTGCCAGCGGAGGCAGTGTTTGCTCAGGAAGTTAAGAAGTTGCAAAAGGAGCAATTTAAGCCATTTGAGCAGGTGACATTAGAACCTTTTGAAATCATGCTTGTGTTGTAGGTGGCTACAGAATGCCCAAGAAACAGAAAGCAGCAGATGCAGCTGCGTGAAGGAGTTTCTGTGATCAATTAAAGAAACGAGCTCCTTGTCTCAGGAATGCAAAATGCAATCTTAGATCAAGTGATGCCTTCCCCTCTCTCTTCCTGAAATGAGCCCTAATGGACATTGGGAGGGGGGTAGTGACTGGGTTATATTATAAAAGTTTTGGACTGCTTTGCTTTGTATTTTTTTTGACATTTACATGAGCAAATTTTAATCTAAACTAAAAGTTGGTCTGAGAGTTATATGTTTGTGCAAAAACTTGATTCAACTACTTGGAGGTGTTAAGGTGGAAATACTTTTAATTCTCTAGTTTTTTTTGTGTTTTTATTAGCTAGCTCAGTTGTCTTACTCTTTGCCTATAACTTATTTGGTTATACTTTGAAATCTTTTTATATCTGCATATAATCTCAGTTGGCTGTACCGAGATGTGTTTCCTTAAGGCCTATAGTTTTTTACCTAGTAGGGATATGATATGCATTTGTGTTTAGCTTGAGCAATTTTGATGTCAAAAGACTTGTGTTCTATGAAGCATGTGAACTTGTAGGCCAGTTTTGTGCTGAACATAGTTTGAAAGTACATTCCATGTTTGAAATATCCCACGTTCTTCAACAATTAAAAAAAGTGAACATAGATAATAAATTACTTGAAGTGAAGTTCAGTCATATGAGGATATCTTTATAAGATGGTTATTATAGAATTATTGAGAGGAGCATTCAAATGAAGACATGCTCTTAAGATGGGCACTAGTCTTGCTGTTATTGTCAGACATCATTAAAAACATATTTTCTGGGTTGTTAGACATCATAAAAATGATTAAACTATATGGAGGTATTAAGTAGGAAATGCTTTGAAAACCACCAGTTTTGGTGGCTTGGTTAATATTGATCTCCTGCCAGCTTTAGTTGTGTCACTCCTTGTCTATTAGCTGTATTGGAGATTTTTTTTATTTTCTTTTTATTTTCTTTTTTAATTTTTTAATTTTTAAATTTTTTTTCTTTGTTTTTAATTTATTGAAATCTTTACTCAGTAAGGCATTCTTTGTGAGATCTCCCCTCCTGTTCCACTGTGTGCTGTTTTGCACCATTGATTGGTGTTAGATGATAGAAATGTTGTGTGATGTTGTACTGATCCCTCGCAAAAACCTACAGACTGTAGGGTGCCTACACCACGGCACATGTTCATTAAATTTAGAGACTGGGTGGGTGTCTCCATCAAGCAGGATACCAACTCTCATTGCCTTTAATGCCCTCCATGCTGCATGTTCAGTTAGCAGTGCCATTAAATCTAGAGACAGGCAAGTTCCTCCATTAGCTGGGATACCATTTCTCATTGCCATTAATGCCCTCCATCATGCCGCTTGTTCTGAGCATGCAAGTGCCTCCATCAGGTGGCATATCAGGTCTCATTGTGCCATTAATGCCCCTCGATTCAAAGCACGATAATTAATTACGTTTTACAGGCCTCCATGACTTAGAGACAGTTGTACCATTAATGCCTGATTCTGAGCGCATGATAACCCCCCCTCAATGGTGGTGAGCTTAAGTTTGTGCTAGTCTGGTATTAGTCAGTTACAGATAAAGCTCTGTCTGCGCCGAGAAACAACTAAATTTGTTGTTTAGTTGTTTGCGTGTCGATACATTGTAGGGGATTTAGGGATCCAGGGCTGTGAATCTGTCATTCTTTCAAAGGAAACCTTGCTCTCTATAAATATACTCATTGAGTTTTTCTTAGTTTTTGGTAAATTTGGGTGCTCTGGTGTTTTCTACATTGTGAAATCTATTGATTGGTGCAATTAATGTGTAATGTTATTAATGTATGGTTGTTCCTTTATACTACATCCGGTCGTTGAGCATACCTTACAACACAAACATTTGTACTTCACTCATTTCACTAGTAGGTCTGAGAATGTTGGTGCAAATTTAGGACCCAGTTTTTAGTTTAGTAGGCCAAAAGGGTTGCACTTTACCATAGAACACGATTAGGTTTAAATAGTTTAGACAATAAAACTTGATTCAATAAATGATTATTTAGTTTAACATAGTTTTTTACTTCCAAGTTTAAACCGAAATATAGGAAACATCTCTTTGGCATGTCCCAAAATATAAATATGTAGCTACAACATGAATTCCTATGTTGATAGGAAAAGATTAACGGTGGTATTGTTTGGAATGGATGTAAGGAAGAGCTCAAATAACTATATTCATTCTGCATATGTTGTGATGTCTCTTGCTATAAACTTGGTACAACATGAAATAGTTAAAAGGATCTGTATGTCTTTACCTTGTTGACTATCGTTAACATAAAATCTATCACATCATTTTTTAAGGTATTACGTCCAGTAAAATGATAAATCTGATGGCGATTTGTAGACCCCAGTGACTCCAACAAAGAGTTTTTTGATCATTTCTAATACAAATGCAACCTATACCATAGTTTGTCGTTCTTCAGGTGATCCTCTTGTGCATCCCAATCCCAATGCCACGAGTTTATTCACACATTTTTGAGTATCTCATATTGCTCTAGTGCGTCAATATTTTCATCCCTCAACAAGTTGCTATCCGTCACTTCCCCCATTTTTATCTGGAAAAAGCCATGGTCACCCTCTTAGGTAGGTTCCGTCCCCTCTACAAACATCACCCTTTGTTGACACAGTTTTGCCAAATCCATATTCTGTATTCAGGCCAACTAGTCATCAAATTTTGATTGAGGCAACTTAGCAATACTTATATAATCTGTTTTGCTCAATTTTGTGAAGTTCCAAACCTAGGGCAACATAGCCAATGGATCCTTTTAGACAAAGTGTGGAAGTGATTGAGTCCATCGAGTCTTGACAGACAAGTTAATTGTGCAATGCCAAAATCAGATAAATGTGTTGTCATATTGCTATCGAAAATGATATTGCTGGGCTTTATATCAGAATGCACCACTAGAACAAAAAATTTTCGATATTGCTTGGCTTTATATCATAATGCACCACTTGAACAAAACAATAGTGATGAAGATATTTTGTGATATGTGTTGTCTATGCATATCTGTACTCTGGCTTAAGTTCAATGCATACACATCTATCTTAGCAGTCTACTCTCCAGCGGGATATAATTGATTTTCCAAGCTTCCATTTGACATTAGTTGGAGGACCAAAGCTTTGAAGTGAGGGGTTGAGCAACTTGTAACTCTAATAAGATTTTGGTGCCTAATTCTCCTAACCACATTGCATTCTGTTTTGAAACTCTTGTATGTTTCTTCATTTTGCAACTTGAGAACCTTGACCGCGACATCTGTGCCATTGTGTAAATTCCTTTATAGACTGATCCAAAACTCCCAACTCTTTATCAACTTTGCCTCGTTGAATCCTTGAGTTTCTTTTACAAGATCTTCATATAAAATCACTGGTGGTCCAAATTGTAGTGAGAAAACTCTTGGGAAACTTAAAATTTAGTCAGGTAACCGGACTCCAGAAGAATCCAGAGAGTAAACAACATATAAAAAGGTGCTGCCACCTTCAATTGGTACAATCACATTTTAGAACTGATTGATTTCTTTCTTTCAAAGTAGTAGTAGGGGGACACAGAGGCAAAGCATATTTGCTGTCCACAAAGGCCAGGATTCCCCATAAATGAATTGAAAGTAACATTCACAAAAATCCTTAGATTGGGCATTTTCCCCTAAAATTCTTGAAAGAAAGGCTCAGAGAGTGGAGCATTTAAAATCACAAAAATCCCTTCTCTAGGGATCCTTAAATTGTTGAAAGAAAGGCTCAGAGGGTGAAGCATGTCTAAGTTTTTGAGATCTATCCTACAATTTTTTGAATTCACCCAACGAATATGAAAATTGGACCTTGAAATGTATTATGAGAGAGATTGAGTTTAACTAGTCCCGTGTGGCTTCCGAGTGCATATGGCATGATACTAATCAACTGGTGGAAAGTAAGTACTATCAATAGTTTGAATGACATGTCTCTTATCTAGAGTGACATGTCTCTTGCTCAAGAGACGTTCTCCATTAAAAAACTCTCATTCACAAAATGTGATCTTTCAACACGAAAAATGAATGATCTCTCACAAAAATGGCATAAATGGATTTTCACACATATGTGGCATAATTGGTCTTCTTGAATACGTTGATCAGATTCAAGTCATACTCATCATCAGTGAGATAGTCTAGAAATCCTAATTTTAATGGCTGTAAACACAACCACTTTCTATGAAATTCTGATACTAATGGCTGTGAACACAACCATTGTCTCGAAATTCTGATGCTAATGGCTATAAACACAACCACTTTCTATGAAATTCTGATACTAATGGCTGTAAACACAACCACTTTCTATGAAATTATGATACTAATGGCTGTAAACACAACCACTTTCTATCAAAGTGTCAACATGGCCCATTTTCATCACTGCATCATCTCGACTTTTGTGCAAGATTGAATTCACCCAACGACTATGAAATTGGACCTTGAAATGTATTATGAGAGAGATTGAGTTTAACTAGTCCCGTGTGACTTCCGAGTGCATATGGCATGATACCAATCAACTGGTTGAAAGTAATATCAATAGTTTGAATGACATGTCTCTCTAAAGAGTGATATGATGTCTCTCTCTAAACCCTTATTTAGAGTGACATGTCTCTTGCTCTCTTTTGCTCAAGAGACGTTCTCCAATAAAAAAACTCTCATTCACAAAATGTTCTCTTTCAACTTGAAAAATGAATGATCTCTCACAAAAGTGGCATAAATTTATTTTCACACATAAGTGGCATAAATGGTGTTCTTGAATCTGCTGATGAGATTCAAGTCATACACATCATCATCACGATCGTCTCGAAATTCAGATTCAAGTCATATTCATCATCATCATCACGATCGTCTCAAAATTTTGATACTAATGGCTGTAAACACAATCACTTTTTGTCAAAGTGTCAACATGGCCCACTTTCATCATTGCATCATCTCGACTTTTGTGCAACGACTAAAATGATGAATTTCCTGCAAAGGTTCAAATCTCAATGTCCTATTGCAACATACAAGAATTTCCTACAAAGGTTCAAATCTCATTGTCCTATTGCAACATAAAAATATCACGAACACTTGGAACATACATCCATCCTTTTGTCAAAACAAAAATAATCAAAGTGGCCAAAAGCATCAATATGCCTCCAAATATGGCAATAGCTTGAAAATTGGTTGGTCAAATGACAAAACTGGCTACGCGTTCCTTGCGAAAAATCATGAAATTTGAATATAAAGTTGACTATGTTTTGAAATTGTTAAATATGGGCCTCTAGGGAATCTAGAGGATTCTTTGCGTATTTTTGCCTCAAGGTTCCATTGCTCAACGTTTTGCCTATGGAATATTCATTGCTCAAATCAAATAACTGTCTACGCTATCAAATTCTTGGCAAAAATTTGGTTCACATGAGTATAAACTTACATATTTCTGACCATGAAACCCTGGGCATAGGTTCATGGGAATATGTTATGCAACCAGCTCACAAAACAATAGAAATAACATATCAACAACTTAGAAAATATCCTCTTAACAATATAGTAAAATAATTTTCTTATTATAGATTTTTGTTGGAAAAGAATTATTGAGAGTTGGGTGCAAATGCACAATGTTGTGTAGCATTAGTGTGATAAATATGGGATAGTGCAAAGCATAGTTTTGAAGATTAGTCTAAGTTGACTCGTACCTAATCAACTCAGTCAAGTTGATTGTTGGTTAAACGGTTAATTGTTGGTTCAATGGACGGAAGATCTTGCAGGCACAGATACCAAAGGGAAAAATGGAGCCCATCATGGGGTACTCTTTGTAATTCTCCACCACTGCTACCTTCCATGCTTCCTCAAACTCCTCTCCAACCTCAATATTAGTGCTAGTAGTAGCATGAGCAGCAACACTACGCTTAGCAGAACTAGAAGAACGCGTTTTCCAAACTACACGAGAACTACTTCCCTCACAAGTCACCATGTGCCATGCTTGGTCTCGGTCTTTCTCTTCCTTCTACTCATGGTTCAACTACCATATCTTCATTGGAACCAACACCCTGAACTCCACTAGACAACGATTCACCATTTTGTAGTAGTGATTCGCTATTTGTACTAGTGATTCACCATGATTTTACAAGATAATATAATCTCGTGAGAGATTCGCCAAAAAATTATATATACATATTATATTATTAATAAAATTTCCTTCCATTTTTCCTATGTATCATGGGGATTCGCCTATTTATTATATATATAAATTTAGGGGGGTTCTTTAAATTATCCCTGCCTTCTATACCATGCACACGGTGCTTGCTTCAGCCCATAGAGAGCTTTCTGCAACCTACACACCTTGTGTTCTTGGCCTTCTACCTCATAACCAGGAGGTTGCGCAACATAAACCTCCTCTTTCAGCACTCCATTTAAGAACATTTATTTTATGTCCATTTGATAGAATTTCCATTTTTGTTGCACGGCAATCGAAAACACTGTATGCATAGTCTCCATCCTTGCGACTGGCGCAAATGTTTCCGCATAGTCTCTTCCATGCTACTTCTTGTAACCTTTGAAAACTAGCCTTTATTTATGCCTTTCTATCATGCCTTCAATGTTTCTCTTGGTGTTATAGACCCGCTTCATCCAATGACTTCTTTACCTTGCGGAAGGTCAACTAACTTCCATGTGTCATTCTTTTCTATTGCCCCTATTTCTCCATTCATTGTCGCAACCCATTTCTCTTCTTTGACTGCATCTTCAAAATGTATGGGGTCATTTACATGACAAAATAATGAAAATAACTAATTAAGACCACTACTGCTATCCACTTCATCTTGCTCATAAATTTCATTTAAATTTCTGAATTTTGGACTTCTTATGCTTGCTAAAAATGGGCTTGGTGTTGTGCTTGAAGTAGATGGAGTTGCGGATCCTTGTGGTGTGCTTGGAGAAGCACTTGCTTGGTTGCGCAACGCTATCCTATTATTTTTTTGTGGTGTCATATGTTGACTACTTTGTTGAGCTTGTGTAAGTGGAGGAGGAGTCACCGTTGAGGAATTATTTGTTGCAGTAAATTCCTCTTTGTCTTCATGTGACACACATGTCTTCACATTGAGTGTCTTCTCTAAACTTCCATCCCATGCTTCTCTTCTATGAACTAAACATCTCTGTTGATTATTACCTTCTTATTTGATGGATTGTAGAGCTTGTAGGCCTTGGATTCATCACTATATCCAACAAATATACATTTCTCCCCCTTGTTATCCAACTTATTCCTCAACTCATCCAGGACATGTGCATATGCCACACATCCAAACACTCTCATGTGAGTGAAATATTGTTTTCTTCCACTCCATGCCTCTTCAAGAAAAATATTCATAACACTTTTTGTTGGACACCTATTAATAATATACGCTGCACAAGCGATAGCTTCAGCCCAATAATCATTTGGAAAATGCTTTGCCTTTTACATACTCATTTTGATTTCCATAATGGTCCTATTCTTCCTTTGCATGACACCATTTTGTTGAGGTGTATACCTTGTTGTAAACTGCTTGCGAATTCCACGCTCCCTGCAAAAATGTAGTAAGTTACTTGAGATATATTCGCCACCTTTGTCAGTCCTCAACACTTTGATGTAGTGTCCACTTTTCTTCTGAACAAGATCTTTGTAGTGACAGAAACAGTCAAACACTTCACTTTTATGTTTTAAGAAGTAGACCCATGTCTTCCTTATGTAGTCATTTATGAAAGTCAACATATAGTGGCTTCCACCAAATTATGGTGTTTGCATTGGTCCACATAAATCTGAGTGGACAATCTCCAAAGGTGCCTTTTCCCTTATTGAATTTCCTGATGGAAATGATTCTCTATGTTGTTTTCCCAAGACGCATCCTTCACATAGGTTGTCCGGTTTTTCTATGAGTGGAAATCCCTTCACCATACCATTCCTATGCAACAAATTTAAACCTCCAAAGTTGAGATGACCAAATCTCAAATGCCATAACCAATTTCCATCTTTGAATTCTACTTGAAAGTTTTCTTATGTGACAGCTACTACAACACCTCCTTCCTTCAAATCTGATCTTAGCTTGAGAGGAAACATTCTATTGTTTGTCATATGAACTTTTCCAATCAGCTATCTACTTGGAGGCTTATCCAAGAGTGTACATACATCATTTTTAAAAAATACATTGTATCCCTTCTGCATGAGCTACCTAATGCTTATGAGGTTATGTTTCAAACCAGGGACAAAGTAAACATCTGACATGAACTTCTTCTCTCCCTTCTTTGTTAGTATGTCTACTCTTCCTTTTCCCATGACAGAGACCTTGCTATTAGTCCCCAATGTCACTTCTGATTTTACACTTTCATCTAGATTGGAAAACATTTCTATGTTTCCAGTCATGTGGTTGCTACACCCCAAATCTAAGAACCATACATCACCTTGTTTTCCTTGTGCTACATTACAAGCTAAAAACATGCTATCATGGTTATGAATTTCCTTTATCAAATTTTCACTTGGTTGGTTACTTATGTCATATTTCTTCTTTCTACATTCATTTGCATAATGACCATACTTCTTACAATAATGACATTGAACTTGTGATTTATCATACCTTTTACCTTGTGCTTGATTTTGGCTTGGGCCTTGACTTGGATTTTTATTGCTACCCCTTCCACTTGAGCTTAAAGGGCTTCTTCTTCCATCTCTGTGTGGGCTTCTACCTCTTCCTATGTAATTTGATCTTCCTCGATCTCTACCTTGAACAAATGAAACTTGTATCTTAAATGCATGCTCCAATGATGAGTTTGTTGCTCTGTTCAACCTATGCTCATGAGACAGTAGTGATGCATGAGGCTCATCCACTGAAAATTGTTACAGATCCTTTGTCTCTTCTATGGCCACAGCTATGGCATCAAACCTTGCTGGCAAACTTCTGAGAATTTTCTCAACAATTCTCCTTTCCTCAAGTGTCTCACCATGAGACTTGATTTGAATAACCAACCCAATTACATGTGTGAAAATTGAGTCTACATTCTCAAACTCCTTCATACAGATTGTCTCAAAATTTCTTCTAAACATTTGTAATTTTGTTGTCTTCACCTTTTCCATGCCTTTGTAGGTTTTCTAGAGGGTATCCCATGCTTTCTTGGACTTCTTTGTTGCTGCAATCCTTGGGAATTTACTTTCATGAACTTCTTGAAATATGTAGAAGAGGGCTTTGGAGTCCTTCTTCTTGTTATCTCTCAACACATCCTTTTCTACCTGTTTCAATGCATTGTATGCCACTACATCTGTTGGTTCTTGGAATCCATTCTCCACCAATTCCCAAATGTCTTGTGAAGAAAACAGAGCCTTCATTGTTATAGCCCAATAATCGTAATTTTTTCCATTAAACTATGGTATTTGTAGATTAGTCAATATTGTGATTGTTGTTGCCATTTTCACTGTGTAAAAAAACTTTCTTACTGTGTAAATTTTTTTTCTCATTGTGTGAAAACTTTCTCACTGCTAGAGAATACGCTTCACTAAAAATTTTATAACTCCCTTATAACTCCTCAGTAAAACACTTGCAGTAATGAAGGTTTAAACGCGCTCTATTGCCATGTAAAAATTTTAAGAGACAAGGGAAATGCTTTTCCCTCAACATAAGGAGTTCACACAGAGTTGAAGAAATTTCTTTAATGAAGATAACACATTTACGTAAGTTTACACAGAGTTGTTGAACTCACTTAATTCAAACCATACAGTTGCGAAAATCAAATCATATGAATCATCTTTTCAATACAGGGTGGCGGAGATTAAAATTTCAACTATAGAGAGGAGAAACTATAATCAAATAATTTTACTCACAGTGAAATGGAGTAAAACAGAGTGTTGCGATAAAGCACATACGTGAAAAATTCTAGAACCAAATTGCAACTAACCAAACTTTAGATTATAATTCATAAATACAACATACACATTCATATGGAGGTTGCATCTCCTTCACAAGTAAAACTATTGTTCTTAATGAGAATTACATTCACCAGGGTTGCGGAGTAACACACAGTAAAACCTATAACTTGTGTTTTCACGCGCCCACCAAAATTTGCTCCACGGTTTTCTCCCCTTGTGTTTCCAGACTTACATTTGCCACATTATACAACACTCTCTCCCTCTAACCTATGCTTGTTAATTCAAAACATATATATCTAAGACATTTAATTCTTGATAGAACAAATTTAATACATAGTATGGGCGAACATATTTTCTGAACATTACAGAAGTTGTGTGAACTAAACAACACTTGCGGATTAAATGTTTTCCCATACCCTTTCATTAACCATGCATTAAATTATTTTTGAATTTTAATTATTTAACTTTGTTGCGGAATAGGTTATGTACTCTGCTTAGAGCGTATCCTTCTCTGCAAACTCAATCTGCAAACTGCAAAATATTTACTGAGGTATGGCTGCTTCCAGTTCATTTAACGTGGTGGTTGTGATCAATTTTCCAACACGGATCGGGTCTAGGTATAAAGGCCATCACACGCGGATACCCTCCAAATATAGTCAGGGCCATTGGAAGCCAATGCCATGTGTGTTCACTTAAATTGTACGGAGCTACATCATTACTAAACTGGCAAGATGTGAAACACATGAAATCGCCCACTCCTACGCACTCAAACGAATCAAAATATGCATTCCTCTAAAAAAATTCACACGTTGACAAAGGCATCCTTGCAATCTCCTTCCAACAAGAAGACTTCAAATCCCTCTCAAACTCCCACAAAATGAGATCATTACTCTTCATTGCAGAAATGCCCCTATTTTGGTATGCGCCCCCAGTGAGTAGAATCTGCGACTCATGGGTGAGCATCCTCGGGTGCATGCTATGGTAATTTTGGCAACAGTGTAAAAATTGAATTATTACCTTCACCCATGCTGAAACCCAAAACACCCATACCCATCACACGATCAAGCATTGTACAGTAGAAGAAACCATCTCAGTAAACAATATTACATATTCTATCCATATTTTGGGGCAAGTGTCCAGCGGTTCCCCATCTCTTTTCATAGGAGTCATAGATTTCCACTTTCATCACAATACTATCACTCTCGGGATGAGACAATCCCACAGCCACCACTTTGCAGGTCTCTTGATTGCCCATATTGGAGGCCACAATGCCTATGCCCGCAAATTTCTTTATGGATAACATGGGTGGCAGTTTCAAGAAAGTTTGGTTGAGGGGATTGCAGACACTTAATTTATTGTACCAACAAGTCATACCCACCAAGAACATCCCTTGGGCCGATCCAAAGTGATAATAAAAATTTCCATACTTTGGTTTCTCGTCTTCCCTTGAAAGGAAGGAGACTTCTTCCATTTCCCTGTGAAGAAACAATATGCGTAAGAATTCTTGCACAGAAACAACCATAACCATGGAATTTTATTTGGATTTTTAGGGGCTTCAACCCATGTAGTAGTTATAAATTTAGTAGATGACAAGAGGGCATTCCACTCCTTGCAAACACTACAACGTATGCAGAGATATTCAAGTGGAAACAACCCTAATACTTTTCTCTCATATCTTCAGGAAATTCATACCACCCTTTTGAGGCTGAGTACTTATCTTTCACCTCTGCCATATTCACAAGCCGAAGTACAAGCAAGCTTGTTTCTCATCCTTTGGTTGGTTCCCAACTTGATGAACAAGCACCTTCTAGTCACATGTGTGTATTTGGTTTTCATTGGCTCAAACACTTTCGAGTCGGGGGTTCTCTCTTGCCTCAGTTTTTTTTAATACTGCAGGTTACCAAGCATATTTCATATTATTGGAAATCGTAATAGTGGTAGCAATATGGCTAGAACTATGAAAAAATCCTTTTGTTTATGATGTCTTTGTTTGTATGTGGGATAGGGTCCTTCCTTTCATTCATATGGGAAGGGACACTATGGAGGATTTTACGTATATACTTCTCTGCATCTATTCATGGAATTGTCTTTCTTGGAGGACGATTTAGATGGATATGACAATGTATTGTTTACCTTAATATATAAAAAATGTTTTTTTCTTTCCCAAAAAAGAAGAAGAAGAAGCAGAATTGGTATAATTCCTACACACTCTTACGAAGTTCCTTTTCTACATTGAACCTGAATATAAATAATAGTGTGTAGAATATCTTAACGAAAATTGGTTATGTTGTCCTGAATATAAATATAAAATCAATTATTATTTTCCATAAAATGTTAAATATATATAATATGATTTTTTTTATTTTAAGACTAATATTATTAATTATGAATATTAACTATAATAGATAGCTTTAAGAATTAATAATAATGTCTATATCATATCATAAGATCATTTATTGATAATGTAGATAAATGTCTTTGGGATTAATCACATCATTAGGATTTGGTTGACTTTTGAACCAATTAATGTGGTTCATGTTGAGGACAGGGTGAAAAAGTTAATCGGTCTTCATGAATAAATAGTATGGATGCATCATTGTCCAAGATAGCCACTAGTGAATAAGGTAAATGGATCTTCATGAATAAATAATATAGATGAATCATTGCCAGGAGATAGCCATTAGTGAATAAGGTAAACAACTAGTTTTTAACGGATATCTCCGGGCAATGATGCATCCATACTATTTATTCATTTATTCATGAGAAGATCGGTTAAATGACTATCTACCAGAAATTATGCATCCATATTATTTATTCATTTATTCATGAGAAGATCGATTAAACGACTATCTACGAGGTAATGATGCATCCACACTATTTATCGATTAAATTTTTTAGGTTGTCTTAAGGATGAACCACATTAATTAGTTCGAAACTTCGACCAAATCCTAATGATGTGATTAATCCAAAAGACATTTATTTAATTTATTTATTTTGAAATAGAAATTATCAATTTAATATACTAATATTCTTCTTATGTGTAAATTCTATTTACTAATTACACAATGTAAAACTAATTTAATTATCAATATCGTTATCATATCTTAGAGACTATGTTAATTTGGATGGAGTAAAATAAATTATATGAAATATATTGTTTTGAAATAATACATTAAATCTACTTAAATTTTTTTATATTCATGTTATATTTTATCATATAGTTGACCACATCTTTATTCCATTATTTAAAACAATATTATTTTATTAATATAAATTAGATATAAAAATTTCAAATATAATATACTAAAAATAATAAAAGAACTAAACATAATAAGATGAAATAAACTTTTAATTACTAAAATAATAAATTCCCATCCATTTACAACTACAATATAGAAAAACCCAATAAAACACTAGACCATATTTAAGCTAAATCATAACCAACCTCAACTACATCCAATTAAGAAAAAAAGAAAGGTTAAGCCCCGACGTGCATCGATTGAAACCTATTATTTCTTTTTATCCAAAGTAACAAACATGATGCGGCTGCGGCTGTCCGTTTGTCTCTTCACATCATCTAACGGCTCTTTTTCTCACACACATTCTCACATACTATTTGGACTCCACTCCTCACTCCACCTCTAGTTTGGCGAACTTTCCCTTCCTTTTTAGGAAGACAACGCGTTGATTATTGAAAAGGATTAATTATTATTATTTTTTAAAAGGGGACTTTTAATTTGAATTTTTCGAGATGATGGGATTAAATTTTCAAGGATTGATTTTCTCTAAATTTTTTTAAGAAATTTTAGAAATGCAAGGAATTGTAATGTTGGAAATAATAGAGAAAGTTAGATTTTGATTGTTGTTATGATGAGGATAGGTTTGAGACTCTAATCTTAGACCTCATATCCTAATATCTAGGGAGTGGTTGAAACCATCCCGTTAGTGTGAAAGCCTATATATTTAAGGCTCATCTGACTCAATAGTCAGTATTTGTATGAGTGTTTGTACACTCTCCAGGTATCTCACCTAGAGAACCATTTAGTTTATAGTTAATAGATTCAGTTTTTAACATGGTATCAGAGCACAAGATCAGAGTCGGTGTGTTGTCCTTGGAGGCAGAGGAGGATTGTTGCTACAATAGAAGGCTATGTCTGGCATTTCTGCTGCTGAATCCATCTAATTCGTTAATTGAGGCCAAGCCCTTGAAGATTGACTGCGTGTTGAAGCATCCCAATGGTTCATAAGTAAAGAAGGTCACCGCATTTAATCTTCTAATGCAGGTATGGAGCAAGGGTACCGTGAGAATCGTGGCATCGTGCGTGTGTGTGAGAAATCCACTTGAGCTTGCGTGAGAGTCGTGGCATCAGAAGAGGCCAATTTGATTGAGCGTGAGGACCAGAAACATGACACATCAGAGGGCATTAGATCATCAACATGCAACAGTCCTTAGCCGTGTCAAATTGATTGCTAGTCTGGTGAGCCTGATCTATGGCTGCGTGGACTGCGTGTTGAGTGCAGTAGCATGGAGGCACGGATCCCGTTACCGTGACGCCTAAAACTCCAACGTGTGGATCAGATCTCAGAAAATGTTTTTTCTCATCCATTTTTTTTCGGAGGCTGCTTGCTTACTTTATCGGCGCTGCGTTGATTGGTGGATTGGTAGCAACTCAACATAGGTCCATGTTCGGCGCTGGAGGACATGCTGCGTGGAGAGTGCGAGAACCTTTAGTTGTGTGGGAAAATTAAATTCCCGTGTTTGAATTAGAACATCAACAGGAGGCAGTAGGTCTGAGCTGCGATCCTAGTGAATCTGAGTTTCGGATCCGAGTGCGCAGAGGAGATCCATGATTTATTGATTTGCTGCGTTATCTGGAGAGCACACAAGACGATTTTTCTTGTGTGATCTAGTAGATTCATTCTGAAATTTTATTGTTTGAGAAACTTAGAAGCTACGAGTTGTGGAGATCCCAAAGCCAGTTGGGTAAATTTTTCTTCTAATTTATTATATGCCACAATGAAAATGTGAAAGTTCTTGCTGATTTGAACCCATCTTCAGAAATATGTGTCATATTAGAAATTTTTAATTACATGCATCAGAATTGGATATCGATAGTGTTTCCAACTCGTTGAGAGGTCGTTTGTTGCTCGTCTCAAGAGCTGAGGGCACTGAGACCTGCGTGGCATAGAAGCCACAGTCTACAAGGTTCTACAGTTGAAGAGCTGACAAAGGGAGAAGTTTCCTGCCTGCGTGGTAACGGGGTTGTTGGAGCTCGTTAGAGGACCGAGTGGAGTCAAAAATAAATCTCGAAGCAAGATAAAGCGAGATAAGCTAGGCTTTCCCAACATGTCTATATTTTTAGATATTTTTGATTGTGATGATGATGATCTCTTTCTCATGTGGTCATTTGGAGAAGTTAGCATGGGTAGTATGTTCAAGTCAGAAGAAATTTCAGAAAAACAATGTGGTTTTGTTGATGACCACGAGAATCAAGAGGCACAGTTTGTTGTGCAAGATCTTGAGATTGAAGAGTCACGAGCTGATCTTCAGGAAGGATGTAAAGAGGAACAAAGTGTTGAAGATCAATTGGTCAAGCCACATGAAGCTGATTGGAAAGACGTGGCAAAATAAGACAAGGCTAGGGAGAATTTAAATTGTAATGATCTCATAAATATTTCTGTGTATGCAGATGCTAACAACAACAAGGAAGAAACAATGAAGTTTGAAGAGGAATTAAAGTTGTGTGACACCAAAAATAGCGAGAGAAAAATATTCTCCTATTAAGCCTATCATAATTTTAAGAAATGAGGTGAAGATACATCACTACCTCATGGCGAGGAAAGTGAAGATGAAGCCTCGCCTCGGAATGAACAAGTATGGATTCACAAGCATAAAGACCAAAATGAAGACTTTTGTTACCAAGTTTTTCATTTTTTTAATTGTAAGCCTAGCTGAGACTAGACCAGCAGGTGTATGTCATTTTTCATTAACCTTTCTCCATTAAGAGGTAGTGTTGGAAGTAATGGAGAAAGATAGAGTTAGATTGTTGTGATGATGAGGACAAGTTTGAGACTCTAATCTTAGATCTCATATCCTAATATCTAAGGAGTGGTTGAAACCATCCCGTTAGCGTGAAAGCCTACATATTTGAGGCTCATCTGACTCAACAATCAATGCTTGTATGAGTGTTTGTACACTCTCCAAGTATCTCACCTTGAGAGCCATTTAGTTTATAGTTAATAGATTCCGTTTTTAACATGTGAAGAAAAGATTATATATATATATATATATATATATATTTTATGGACTAAAAGTGAGTCATCTAGATTTTATGACTCACTTTTAACAAGATAATCTTAAAACTTCTTAGTAAATTCAAAGGGATAAGTGTGATTATTATATTTGCATTTTATTTGTTGATATAATTTTTATTTTAGTTTTTATAATTTGAAATATTATGATTTTACTGTGAGTTAATTTTCATTCTTAAATATTTTATAAATCTTATGATCATGGGTGAACTTAAATGGTGTACTTCACGCATGTTTATTAGGTATGAGCATAAACATATTTATTTTTTATGCTTCCTAGTTTATTTTTTGTGTTTTCTTTTCTGCATAACAATATTGATAGTTTGATGTTATATGGTGTACTTCACACATGTTTATTAGGTATGAGCATAAACATATTTATTTTTTATGCTTCCTAGTTTATTTTTTGTGCTTTCTTTTGTGCATAACAATATTGATAGTTTGATGTTATAGTATGACCTAAATTTTGGTTTTTTAGGAGCTCCCATACCAATTACCCATTACTATTTAAATGACATGGTTTTACTTGAATAAAAGAGATGAGTCAAAACCTACCCCATTATTGACCACCACCAAATTATTTTATATGGTATAATTGTCCTAAAGAAAAATGATAAATCAGCCCTCGTTTATTTATCCCAACAAGTTATGATTGTCCTACAAATGATTGAAAACTTAGTTACCATATATTTTCTCTCTTTCTTAAAAAAAAAGCAATAATAATCCAACAAAAAAAGAATATAATGATTAAAATCAATAGCTAATATAGTTGTTTATAATATTATTATGAAATATCAATTTTAACAATTAATCTATTGAATTATTCAATATTATAGAATTTTAAATGTCAAATTATCTTATAACATATCATTTACATCTCATTATTAAAATGAATACACGTATCTATTACACTATAATTTTATATTAGTATTGAAACAAGCATATCTTATCTAATATGAATTTAAAGCCTTACTTTATAATAAAAAACAAACATATGAATTATATATAAAAAATTTATAAAATAATATTTTTACACATTGTAATGATTCAACTTACCAACAAATTATATCTTTTATTTAATATGAAATATAATTTTTGCACCAATATAGATATATCTTTACCTCTAAGTCTACCATGCACCTAAAGGGATTAAATCTCTCGAGATACATACCTCTTTTGAGTGCAAAACTTCAGAAAAGTTTTGTAGGATTTGATTCTTCTTAGCTCTTGATAGATCTAGAGTTAAAATGAATCTATCTTGGTATTTTACAAAACCCTAATAAAATGTCTTAACTATAATAAATTTTAAATTTTCACTTATTTTATATAATATATAAAATTATTTTTCTATAATCAAACAAATTACCATATAATAACTAAAATCAATATCTAATATAATTTTATACTATATTATCATGAAATATTTTATTAACAATTAATATATTAAATTCTTCAATATTATTATTATTATTATATCTAATTTTAAGGTCACGACCAAGTCAACACCAATTAATATATGACATCAAATTATTTTATAATATATCATTGTTCACATAAATACACATACATATTACATTATCGTTTTATATTATTATTAAAACAAACATATTTTATTTATTTTATTTTAGCATTTTAAAAATAAAACCAAATAAATTTAAAAATAAATTTTTTAATAAACAACAAATATATAAATTATATATGAACCATTTATAAAATAATATTTTTAAACATTATAATCATTTATTTGTAATGATTAATGGCAATGATAATTCTACATGAATTGTAATTCTATTTTATTTAAATAACACGTATTAGTAATTTATTATTATTTTATTAAAATTTTATTTATCATTATTTTTTAAATCAAAATATTTTAATTATATTATAAATATTATTAATGTTAGTTTATATTTGATTTTTGTAATAGTTTTATTTATAATAATTTATTTGTATTTAATTAAATTGAAAAATTAATGTTAATAAATTAAAAAGATTTTGATAAAATATCTTCATTATATAATTTACCTAAGTTAGCCACAACTACACTCACTAATATAAATTTATTTTATTATTTTTATATATTTTCATCTTTAATAATATGTGTTTATAATTTTTGTTAATTATCTATGTTGATTTTGATTACATTCAATAATACATATTCATTCTAGTAATATTCATTTTATATTTTTTTCATATATATAAACATTTTATTTCTTATTTTCAGTGATACTTATTATATTTGCGTATCTTATCTTTTATAATGTAATGTGGAATATGGATCGTTGCTTAAATCAATGTAATTCATATTTCAATTATATCATCACAAAAAACAATGTTGGATGATAAATTTAATATCAAGTGAAGTCCTTTTAGAGCTTTGACATTGTTCATTCTTTAAAACGGAATCTTTTTAATATAGGGTAATTATTATCTTTTATAGTTTATTTTCAATTTCAACTTTTTTTTAAATTTGATGGGACAATTTATAGATGTTATGACTCAACTTTATATAATATAATCTTAAAATTTATTAGTAAATTCAAATTTATTGGGATAAGTGTATTTATTATATTTCCATTTTATTTGTTTGTTGATATATTTTTTATTTTGATTTCTTATAATTTGAAATATGATACTGAGTTAATTTGCACGTTCTTAAATATTAAGAAATCTTATGAATATTAGTGAAGATAAATGGTGGGTCTCACTCATGTCTATATGGTATAGACATTAAGATAATTTTTTTTTTTTGTTTCTTGTTTTGCATAACAAAATTGATACCTTGATTTTATAGTAAGACTTAATGGTTAAGAGTATTCAAATTAGTGATTCTATTCAAATAAAAGTGATGAGTCAAAGCCTACCCCATTATTGACCACCACCAAATTATTTTAGATGATATAACTATCCTAAATGAAAATGATAATTCACTAATCATTCCATCATCCCAACAAGTTATGATTGTCCTGCAACTAATTGATGACTAATTTATGATATATTTTTTCAAATTTTTTTTTTAAACAACAATAATAACTAGACAAATTAGCATATAATGACTAATATCAATATCTAATATAATTTTATACTATATTATTATGAAATATCATTTTGAACAATTAATATATTGAATTCTTTAATATTATAAAATTTAAGATATATAATTATCTTATAATATATCATTATTCACATGAATACTAATACATATTACATGATCATTTTGTAGTATTATTATTAATATTTTTCACAAAAATGAGTATTTTTTCATTAAATTTGTCTTTGGTCGTGAAAATACCGAGAGTTTCATTACCATTCTTTCCATGGACATCTTGATTGATAAATTGTATTTATCTACCTTATCCAAGGTTACATCAAAAACCTCAATCCTTATTAGTATCCTTATTGTGTTAGAAGTATACAACCAACAAAATTGAAACAACATCCATGCACATTTTACTCTACCATTACAATTGAGGTCAATGCCTAAATGAGGGTCCACTGGTGGACTCAATGACCTGGAGATGCAAGTACATTATAATAGTACGTAGAGCTTCCATCTCATCCTCTAAACGACCATTTCTCTGTTATTGGACCTCTACTATTTACATTGTGGTTCAAGTCATAAATTTCCGCCTTCATGTTCTAAAAATAATTTTCCTTGTTATTGCATCATACTATTTTTCTTCGAGTTGTCTTATGGCCAAGTACTTATTTTAACCACCTTTCAGTTTTATAGACTAAATTGCAATGTGTATATGTAGTTAATCAGGTTAAATCTGAGTGTGTATTTCACATTCACACAAAATTAGTGTGATGGATGAACTTAGATTAAACTCATCTAGCTCATACAAGAAATTTCACATCCTAACATAAACATGGAACTGCAAAATTTCGCAACAACTGAACTCTGAATTCTCATTTTACTGCACAAAATATGAATTATTAATTATCGTTGGAGCCTTTACCAACATATGTTTTCCTTAAACTCTCGTATGAAACTTAGGGATATGAATGCTATTTTAATGCTCATATCCCAAGTTGTAGATACAGTTACTCTAGATGAGAGGGTTGATCAAATATTAAGAAATAAATTCTCTTTCTAGAGGGCTTTCAATTTATTATGCATCTAAAAGCGAAAAGTTGTATTTGTTGTCAATGTTGCATTTTAGTGTGGCTTCACTAACGTCAAATTACAACCATCTAACTGAGATTTATAATAAGTACAATGATAAATAATTTGAGATAATGGCTTCCCTTGGAAACCAGTTTGGGTTAGAGGAGCCAAGGTCTAATGAGGAGATCAAGAATTTTTGCGTGTACAAGATAGATGAGTTTCCATTCTTTGATAAGGTTGAAATCAATGGTACAAATACAACCTCTATTTATAATTTTCTACAGTCAAATAAGTGTGGATTCCTAGGATGTTGAATCAAGTGGAAGTTTACCAAGTTTTTGTTTGGTAAAGCCAGGTATGTTATCAGTTGATGTGTTCCCACAAAATCTCTACCTGCAATTAGAAAAGAGATAAGGAAAGCATTAGGAGAGGGGTGACTGGAATGTCACGATTTGTTTTGTAGAATCTTAAGAGGGTTGAGGGATGCACTCTTAATTATCTCGCATTTCGCCATCTCTGCAAACATTGTTGAAGGCATGTTTAATACCAAAAACAATCGATTTTTGCAAAAGAGACAGTTTTCCAGCTTATTGGAGTACTTTTTGTTACATGCAAAGTAACATGGAAGCTGTTATTTGTCATTAATATCCTAGGATGGGTTTATATACCACATCTGAAGTCTTTTATCAACACATCTAGGAAACTGGTTCATTTGGATTCAATTACAATGACACCTATTATTCCACAATTTCTCTGACACACCCTTTGGAGTTACAATACTTTGAGATTTTGGCCACCATGAAAGATTCAATTATATTAACACTAGGTTGATCAGCACATATGTGTCCACTATTTTCTATATTGTTATTGCCAATGAATGGTTCGACTTCCGTATTGAGAGTATTGGTAACATGATTTTGTGCTCATCTGCATTGTTTTTGGTTCTCCTTCCAAAAAGTATCATACAACCTGAATTTGTGGGGTTATGCCTCTCAGATAGGCTTGAACTCAGTGGTTGAAAGCATTAGTGAAGTTAAACAGAGCATGGTTACAGTGGAAATAATATTGTAGTATTGTAAAATTCCCTCTTGGATCTCCCAATTTGTCTGCTTCCAAAGCGACAAGATAAAGGTTGGTCGTCTGCAGATATCATGTTTGGGTTGTGTTAAAGGGTGAATGCAATGTAGTTCATTTGTTGTTTAGATGTTCTGGTCTAATACGATTTGATGGCTGTGAGAGCTTCTCCATTCCTTGTCCTTTCCATTTTACCATTTAGCGTTGTAGTTTTCTATTTAGAATTTGATCAAAATGCATGTCATGGATGCTATGACATTGATCTTTTGGTTCTCGAGCACACTTTCCAATGGGGAAACAAACTAAATTATCAGTTCTTACTATAGTGGCATCCTCGTCTCCACCAAGATTTTGCTTAGTGATGTCATCATAACCTTTAGGGTGGTCTTCATATGTTTTGGAAGAAACGTTGTCTTCTTCAACTTGTGAGTGTAGAACCTTATTTATGACAGTATAAATACCTCTTAAATACAAAGGAGCCAAAGGGGGTTCAATTCACACAATATGCCCCTTCGATTACCAGGAACTGGATGAAGTGTACCCATAAGTTCAGTCTCATGTCATAGAATGTGTGAAGTTCTTAGTGGGGGGGGAGACGTTGTCTTGACTCTTATATAAGACACTATATATGTTATCAAGCAGACTATTCTATCTTTATAGTATGTTAAAATTACTAGTTTCTGGCCCTTATAGTTGTTAGATAGTTTATGGTTTCTGGCATAAAATTACTGGTGTGGGATAACCCCTTGGATGACTTCCTCTATTATTAAGGGTGGACAACATCGAATTGGTAGATGCTCTTCAATGATCATTGTGCTTGCTCGAATTGCATGGTGTCTCTATTCCATGTATGCTCCAAATGATCTTCATAGCAGAATACCATTGTGGGATTGGATGTCCCATTCCTTATCAATGGTTGAACAAATTATTGGCAAACTTTTATATGGTCTTGATGGACAGCAAAGAGATTCACCGCCTTTTAGATGTTGTTTGAGAGTGGACTGAATAAAGATCATGAAATCCCCGTCAGAATGCCCATATAATATAGCATATATCATTTCTCATTCATTACTAAATTCACCTTCAACAAGACAGAAGGTCCATAAGTAATGGATTAAGAAGATATGAGGATCTGTATAAGGCTATTTTCTGGATACATAATTACTTTTCCATTCTGAATACCATGCACAAGCAATGAATGAAGTCCTTAGTGAGGCTTCCTCTCTTATTCTGATAATTTTTTTAAATTTTATAGAAGCAAAGTCCACAGTAAGGCAAAAAAAACATACAGGAAAAGGTATATATTGATAAGAGCTGGGGTATTTAGTGTTTTCCCAGGTCTCCCACTATGTAAATAAGCAAGCACAGAGTTATGTTTAAACCCTGAGCTTCACTAGTTCAAAATCAAATCAAAATCGAGCTTACAAAAATCCCTTGGAGCAAATTAACAATCTGAACTTACCATCAGAATAAAGGTGCTCTTGAAAACTCCCATTAGGCATATACTCGTACACAAGAAGGCGGTGTTCTTGATCCGCACAGTATCCAATCAGCTGAAGCAAATATGGTGAATGCATGCGGCTTAGAAGATCCATCCGTAAGAAAATTCACAAGTGCACAATGTCATCATAGAGGAAAAAAATGCAAATCTTCCATCAATTGAAAGCAAAAATGGTAGTGCTAAGTCCCCAAAAACAAACCCTCAACTCTAAATTAATGTTTTGTTTGTTGGCCATCTCTGTCAAGTTGTTCTTTGTTGGCCATCTCTATCACTTTTCCATCAAGCAGGACACTCCTATACACCAAACCAAAGCGCCCATTTCTATTGAAATATTAAAGTCACCTGTCATACCTTTGAGTAGAAGAAAGAGTACACAGAGGCAGCAACAAAGATTTGAGTGCACAGCACTCTGTATTTAAGAAGAATGGAGAATCCGTAAGGAGAAGAATTAAATTATGTATGGGCCACAGCCACAGATAGCAGAAGAATTAATTTTGATATGGGCGAAGTCAATTTTTGCAGAGGAAAGAAGATTTCCTGTAGATATGAACTACGGAGGAGCAAAATTAATTAAAACAGTCATTTCGGGCTTTAAAGCCCTCAACAACCAGAAATGAATGAAAGTGCTATAAAATAGGCGAAAGACTTAAAGTTCTGTAAAGAAAGGACAAGTGGTCCCCACCACTTGAGCACAAATTGCAAATCGCAATTTTGAAGGTTTGAGTGTCTTGTTGATGTGGATGTTTGCGATGTGCGATCAACGCACCATCGCAACATCGCAATTTCGCATAATCGCCCTCCGCCCCTGTCAAAGCCTCATTGAAGTTTGCGATGTGCGATCGTCGCGCCATCGCACGATCGCACAATCGCAAGTCCATTTGTTTTCGCCACCAAAGTGAAAGATACGATGCGATGTCGCGCCAATCACAGATCGCATATTGCAAGTTTTGATTCACCAATATCGCACATTCCAAAATGGCCGACTGCGATGTGGTGCCCACTCGTACGTCGCGCCTATATTAAATTTTATGTTCCGCAAAGGATTTCCTTTTCTATTTTATTTATTTCTTTGTTTTATGTTTTGTTCCCACCGCGCTAGATAAAGGTGAAAATAGGCCCGAGTGCTGTAAGAAGGAATGTATTGTTATTGTTCTATTTTGCACAGCAGTGCATGTGAGAAGAAAAGAAGAACATAGCAGTGTTTGTTTTCAGAGACAGAGAGTATTGTTTTGTAAGACAGAGAGTTATTTTGTGCACTGTGTCTGTAGCAGTCACTCTATATTGTGTATCCCTCTGCGTTGAGGAAGAAATTTGTAATAGTTTTTAGTTTGGTTAATGAAATAGATGAAAGCATTTTCATGTCATCTCTGTCTCCTGCCAAATTTGTTTTAAACCTCTCTGTGTTGTAGAGGAGAATTTATTCTCTCCACTGTTTGTTTGGAATTTTCAATATTCCAACATGGTATCAGAGCTAGTCTAGGCTCTTTGAAGGTTTCAAAGAAGCTGAAGAAGAAGAAGACTTGTTGCAGCATCTTCTCCAGTAGTGTGAAAGCTCAACAGACGTCAAAGTTCAGGTATTTCTCAAAGAAGATAGAGTTGTTGTTTATTGTTTTAAAGAGTTTGTTCTTTCAGAAAAGGAAAGTCAGTTTGTTTAAGTTCAGAGTTCAGTGTAAAAATAAATGGCTGGACCAAGCACTGGTATGAACATTGGAAATGTTCAACTTCCACAGTTTAATGGAAAGAACTATGATTATTGGGCCATTACCATGAGAGCCCTGTTTGTCTCACAAGACTTATGGGAATTGGTAGAAGATGGTTTTGTTGAACCAACTGATGAGCAGGATTTTAATGCCTTAACTCAAGCTGAGAAGGACCTATTGAAGAGCAATAGGAAGAAAGATGCTAAATCTCCCTTCTTATTGTATCAAGCAGTAAATGAGAGTGTGTTTCCAAGGATAGAAGCAGCTAAGAGATCCAATGAAGCATGGGAAACTCTGAAAGTAGCCTATCAAGGCATGGAGAAAGTTAAGACAACAAAGCTACAGTTGCTGAGAAGAGATTTTGAAACTCTTTGCATGAAAGAGTCAGATAGTGTAGACACATTCTTTACACATGTGATTGGGATTGTAAATCAGATAATATCCCATGGAGAAACTCTTGAAGAAATAAGGATTGTGGAGAAACTTTTGAGATGCTTACCCTCAAAGTTTGATGTTATTGTTACCACCATAGAAGAGACCAAAGATCTCTCACAGTTCACAGTTGATGAACTACATGCCTCAATGATAACTCATGAACAGAGATTGAGCAGAGATGGAAACTCATCTCTTGAGCATGCCTTCAAGACCCAGATGCCTTTAGGAAGAGGAAGAGGTCAAGGAAAAGGAAGAGGAAGAGGCAAAAGCCAGAACAGAGGTGGAAGGAATAGCCCTTCACATTCACATGGAAGGAGCAACAGTCAGAGTCAGAATCACGGCCAATGCAACAGCCAGGAAGGTGGACATCAACACCAACATGCTCATGGACAAAGGTATGACAAATCCAATGTCCAATGTAATTACTGCAAAAAATATGGGCACTATGCTAATGAATGTACAAAGAAGCAAAATGACATTAAAAATAAGCAAAATGCTAATGTAGCAAAAGAAGAAAATAACCCTAGTAATGTGCTGCTAGCTTGTAATGTAGCACATGTTAGAGAAGATGATGTTTGGTTCTTAGATTCAGGATGTAGTAATCACATGACTGGAAACAAAGCAATGTTTTCCAATCTAGATGAAGAAATAAAATCTGAAGTGACCACAGGGACTGATACTAAGATCTTTGTCAAAGGAAAAGGCAGAGTAAGTATTCGAGCTAGAAATGGGGAGAAGAAATTTGTCCCTGATGTATATTATGTTCCAGGTTTGAAATGTAATCTTTTGAGCGTTTGGCAGCTCATAAACAAAGGTTACAATGTAAATTTCAAAGATGATGTGTGCACAATAAAAGATATACCTCTGAGCAAGAAAATTATTGCTGAAATTCAAATGACCAGCAATAGAATGTTTCCGCTCAAGCTCAATATTGACTTGAAGCAAAAAGGAAAGAGTATTGCAGTTGTAACACAAGAAGCCTTCCAGAAGGAAGAGAAAGATGAAATTGGTTATGGCACCTGAGATTTGGACATCTCAATTTCGGAGGATTAAATTTGCTACATAGAAAAGGAATGGTAAGAGGTTTGCCATTGATCGAGAAGGCTGATAGCCTACGTGAAGGTTGCACCTTGGGAAAACAACGCAGAGAAAATTTTCCATCAGGGAAAAGCATAAGGGCGAAAGCACCCTTAGAGATCATTCACTCAGATTTATGTGGGCCGATGCAAACAACATCAGTTTTAGGCAGCAATTACATGCTGACCTTCATAGATGATTTCACAAGAAAAGTGTGGGTTTACTTTCTGAAATATAAGAGTGAAGTCTTTCATAATTTTTTCCATTTTAAAGCTCTTGTAGAGAAACAGAGCGGGCTGTATATTAAAGTTCTCAGAACTGATAGAGGAGGAGAATATATCTCAAAGGAATTTCTGCGTTTTTGCAGAGAGAACGGCATACACAAGCAGTTTACCACAAGGTACACACCGCAACAGAATGGAGTTGCTGAAAGGAAGAATCGAACCATAATGGAAATGATGAGAAGTATGCTAAAGGAAAAACATTTGCCGAATGAGTATTGGGCAGAAGCAGCAAACTGTGTTGCGTATATTTTAAATAGATGCCCTACAAAAGCTGTGATGAACAAAGTTCCAGAAGAAGCGTGGAGTGGTAGAAAACAAGGAGTCACCCACATGAGAGTTTTTGGATGTGTGGCATATGCACACATTCCAGAAAAGTTGAGAAAGAAGTTGGACAGTAAGGGGGAGAAGTGCATTTTCCTTGGATATTGTGAGGATTCCAAAGGATGCAGATTGTATAACCCATCCACGAAGAATTTTACAATAAGCAGAGATGTGCAATTTATTGAAGAAGAAGCATGGGATGGAAGCATTGAGAAAAAAGTCAATGTCAAAAATTGTTTATCTCATGATGAAGATGAGGAAGATGTAGTTGAAATTAAGAACTCATCAGTTTCACAACGTCCACCAACACAAGGACAACAAGGGACACCTCAAGCGGTAGCAAGAACACCCTTGAGAAGAAGCGACAGTGCATCTCCAAGCACACCACATGGTGCAGACTCGAGTGCTTCATCAAGCATTACTACACCAAGTGAAAGTGGAACAAGGTTTAGAAGTATTAGAGAAATCTATGAGCAGGGAGTAGCAAATGAAGGTATGAACTCCTTATTTGCTTTGTATTGTCAAGTTGATGATCCTATTCATTTTGAAGATGCTATTAAAGATAGAAAATGGATAGAAGCTATGGATGATGAAATTAAAGCCATAGAGAAGAACAAAACATGGGAGTTGGTTGATCTCCCAGAAGGTAAAGAATTTATTGGAGTTAAATGGGTCTATAAGACCAAAAGAAATGCTGAAGGAAAGATAGAAAGACACAAGGCAAGACTTGTTGTCAAGGGATATAAGCAGAAGCAAGGGATTGATTATGAAGAAACTTTTGCACCAGTTACAAGAATGGAAACAGTTAGAGCAGTGTTGTCCATAGCAGCACAAAACAAATGGAAAGTATATCAAATGGATGTAAAATATGCATTTTTAAATGGAGTTTTAATGGAAGAGGTATATGTGGAACAACCTCTCGGATATGAGAAGAAAGGCCAAGAGCATAAGGTCTTCAAATTGAAGAAAGCTCTTTATGGGCTGAAGCAAGCACCAAGAGCGTGGTACAGTAGAATAGACTCCTATCTACTGGAAAATGGATTTGAAAAGTGCGAGGGAGAACCCACCCTCTACATCAAAGAAAATGATGGTAAGATGTTGATTGTTGTTTTATATGTTGATGATTTAATTTTTATGGGTAATGATGATTACCTTATTGAAAACTTTAAAACAGTCATCAAAGATGAATTTGAAATGACTGACATGGGTTTATTAAGATACTTCTTGGGAATAGAAGTAGAACAAAGTGAAAAAGGGATTTTTATTTCACAAGCAAAGTATGTGAATCAAGTTCTAGAAATATTTAATATGCAGGAGTGCAAAGCTGCAATTACTCCCACAGTAATGGGATTGAAATTGAGTAAGGATGACAGCAACAAGGATTTTGATCCAAGCTTGTATAAAAGTACAGTTGGCAGCCTCATGTATTTGACTGCAACTAGGCTGGATATTATGCAGGCTGTTAGTTTAATTTCCAGATTTATGGACCAGCCAAAAGAAGCACATTGGCAAGCGGCAAAAATAATTCTGAGGTATGTGAAAGGAACTAAAACATTTGGCATTTTATATACTACTTCAGAAAATTCAGAATTAGTTGGATACACTGACAGTGATTGGGCTGGAAGTGTAGATGATTGGAAGAGCACTTCCGGTTATGTTTTTCATATGGGTTCAGGAGCCATTTCATGGGCTTCTAAGAAACAGCCGATTGTAGCATTATCTACAGCAGAGGCAGAGTATGTGGCAGCTACAGCAGTAGCATGTCAAGTAATTTGGATGAGAAGAATGTTGAGAAGTTTGTGCCAAGAACAGGTAAAGGGCACTGTGATTTATTGTGACAATAGCTCAGCTATTGCATTGTCAAAGAATTATGTGTTTCATAAGAGAACGAAGCACATAGATACAAAGTTTCATTATATCAGAGAATTGGTGAACAATGGAGAAATTGTTTTACAGCATTGTAAAATAGAGGAGCAATATGCAGATATTTTAACAAAGCCATTGGGACAGAAGACCTTTGAATTTTTAAGAAAATTTTTGGGTATGATGGATAACCCAACAGCTGACTTTAAGGGGGAGTGTTGAAATATTAAAGTCACCTGTCATACCTTTGAGCAAAAGAAAGAGTACACAGAGGCAGCAACAAAGATTTGAGTGCACAACACTCTGTATTTAAGAAGAATGGAGAATCTGTAAGGAGAAGAATTAAATTATGTATGGGTCGCAACCACAGATAGCAGAAGAATTAATTTTGATATGGGCGAAGTCAATTTTTGTAGAGGAATGAAGATTTCCCATAGATCTGAACTACGAAGGAGCAAAATTAATTAAAACAGTCATTTCGGGCTTTAAAGCCCTCAACAACCAGAAATGAATGAAAGTGCTATAAAATAGGCGAAAGACTTAAATTTCTGTAAATAAAGGACAAGTGGTCCCCACCACTTGAGCGCAAATCGCAAATCGCAATTTTGAAGGTTTGAGTGTCTTGTTGATGTGGATGTTTACGATGTGCGATCAACGCACCATCGCAACATCGCAATGTCACATAATCTCCCTCCACCCATGTCAAAGCCTCGTTGAAGTTTGCGATGTGCGATCGTCGCGCCATCACACGATCGCACAATCGCAAGTCCATTTCTTTTCGCCGCCAAAGTGAAAGATGCGATGCGATGTCGTGCCAATCGCAGATCGCATATTGCAAGTTTTGATTCGCCAATATCACACATTGCAAAATGGCCAACTACGATGTGGTGCCCACTCGTACGTCGTGCCTATATTAAATTTTATGTTCCGCAAAGGATTTCCTTTTGTATTTTATTTATTTCTTTGTTTTATGTTTTGTTCCCACCGCGCTATATAAAGGTGAAAAAGGCCCGAGTGTTGTAAGAAGGAATGTATTGTTATTGTTCTGTTTTGCACAGAAGTGCGTGTGAGAAGAAAAGAAGAACACAACATTGTTTGTTTTCAGAGACAGAGAGTATTCTTTTGTAAGACAGAGAGTTATTTTGTGCACTGTGTCTGTAGCAGTCACTCTATATTGTGTATCCCTCTGCGTTGAGGAAGAAATTTGTAATAGTTTTTAGTTTGGTTAATCAAATAGATGAAAGCATTTTCATGCCATCTCTGTCTCCTGCCAAATTTGTTTTAAGCCTCTCTGTGTTGTAGAGGAGAGTTTATTCTCTCCACTGTTTGTTTGGAATTTTCAATATTCCAACAATTTCAAATCACATGGGCAGAGCTGAAGTTTTTTGTGGCAAATCGAAGTTGTTTATATGTGAAAATTTATACTTTTGGAGGCGTTGAGATGACCCGCATGGAAGAAACCGAAGGACTCGTATACTCTACTGAAATTTTCTCCAGATCTGCGCACATCACACAACGATTCTCAATTCATCCATCGAACTTCTGCAAACAGTGATAGACTGGTCCATATATTGGGTTGATTAGTTGTCACTTGGCACCACTCATGAAATTTTGGCATCTACAGGAACAAGATTAGGATCCTGGACAATGGATTTCAATGCTAGCTAGCATGTTTTTGGCAACCAACCAGACCATTCTGAACTTGTGCACCTCAAGATTGTAAAGCTTAAGTTTGTATATCTTAAGCTTTAAAATATTTCTTAAAATGGCTATGTGTGAACTGAAAATATGCATCTCAAGCTTAGCAATCTCTAGGTGCATGTACAATGGGGTTTATATGGGTTTGGATTAGTGTTTATATTCAATATACCATCTATTTCAATGGACCTAATACACTATATAGATTCAGTAGAGAATTACGCTGATACTAAAGGAGTATCATCATCCTAAAGGAGAGCGAGAGGATCTTCTTTGATTTCACAATGCCATTATCATTTCTTTTTCAAAAATAAGAAAATTTTCATATGGTTTTTTTTCTTCAAGGATTAAATGTGGAATGACATATTTTTTGCTCTTCCTTCTCAGAAAAGGGAAGATGTTAAATATATACTTAATGAATTTCATTTTTCCATTCTAGGGGCTCTCTTTTGAATTTAAGGTCCATGAAATGATGGTATTCTTGCAAGAAATTGAGGTTTCCAAGTCCAGGGTAGAAAAAAAGGCAAAAAATTATAGCTATAGCGGATAAGGGATTGTTAACTTGTTCATAAAATGAACATGAATTGTATAGTGCACAAAAATAATTTTCATGCATTTAAGAGAACAAGGATTGTTCTCTTAATGCTATAATAGATGAATATTTGAAGCTCAAGGATCTTGAAGATGAACGTTTGTGATTCTTGTCAGATTTGGATGCTCAAAAAAGTAGTTGGGATGATGAGAGGCAAAGGAATCAATCTAAAAAGAAAGAAATTTAACAAATTATGATGAGACAGATGATGGTTACTGAAGACCTCTCTGCCACACAATCCAAACTAAAGTCTACCGAGAATAAACTGGCTAAATCATTGTTAACTATTGAGATTCTTATGTTAGAAAAAAGAAATAGGGAAGTTGAAAAGGAGGTCTTCTTAAAGAGTTAGCTAATGCTCATGGTAAGATTTCTAATAAGGAAAATTAGGTCTCATATTATCGTTTATGTTAATTGATGTGAAGTTGATTTCTATTGAAAAAACCATTGAGGATGTTGTTTTGTTTAGGATGTTCAAAAAATTTATGAATTTTTGGTTATTTAGCAATGTCATCCATGAGGATACTTATAACAATCCAACGAGATATTTACCTAGTACCAACCTCGGTGGGCATGACACAACATGACATTGATTCGTTGGCAAATGTACAAACCTTGGAATTTACTTGCAATCTAAATTACAACAAGGTTAAACAAAATAAGTCCAAAACAACATTTAAACCCCAAAAGAGTATTGATAGCGTAAAAATTAAGCCCCAAAAGAGTACTGGTAGCGTACAAATACTACATATGCCCCAAATTTGCAAACTTTTAGTCAATTTTCCATGGCAGCCTTCACATATCAAGACACAATAGGAAGGATACAGTTTCATTTATTCATCAATTTAAATATAGTAAAAATCACACTGGAAAAATAGATGAAATAAATATGTGCTTAAGTAATGTACGAAGAATTCAGATTTGGTAAACATTATTGATGCCAAAAGCTGAAAAACGCCTCAGAAAATCCCTTCAAAAATATCAAGAAGTGGCCTTCAACACTCTATTCATGAAGAAGCAGAGCAATAGAGAGATCACAACTCTCTGTTGTACCATTCAATCTGGGCTCAAATCATCAAGCTACAGGCTTCCCCAAATATGTCCTCCAGCAAGCAAGTAAACATCAAACCAATCGATTTTGGCAGTATTAACTACAAGAAGTCTTTAAAAAATACATCGTCCTTCACTAAATACATTGACTGACAAGTGATAATAAAATGAGTTGAAGCTACTGGGCATTAGTTTACAACTATAGAAAGGTGACATATGTCACACACATTTTTAATTATCAGGTTGAGGTATACCTACTCAATAGAGGTATACCTACTCATTATTGGAGAAGAAAAGTGGTTGATGGGTTAGATAGGAGCAGAAGATAATCTCCAAAAATGGATATTGATAAAGTATGCCATGTACAAATCCATTCCTTGACCATATGTATATATTTGTGTATTCCCTGACTATATATATATTTCAAGGTACATGGTGGTTTAATATTTTTGAGCTCTGTATATGCCACGAGGCCCAAGGAATTCTCGTGTCTATTGAATGCTTCAAGGTCCAAAGGGTTTTTAGTTATTAGGGTTACCTGTAGGAACTTGAAGGGTTTTTAGTTATTAGGGTTACTTGTAGGAACTTGTGGGTTGTTTTTATTGCAGTAAATCCATCACAAGTTCCAAGGAGTTTTATTTTGTGTATAAACGATTCTGGTTGAGATTTGGTGTGCAGGGAAATTTTTGGGTTCGAATTAATTCCTAAATGAAGAAAGTGTGTTGAAAAATATCAGTAGCATCAGGGATAATATAGGATGCTTGGTAAAATCTATAGGCATGTTAATAAATCCCAAGGAGCTTTCATTTCATGTTTGATTACCTATCCAGTTTATCACCCACCAAAGAGTAGTCATAAGTTCATCCAACTAATCTGTTGGAAATGGGTAAGATTTGTTTATGTATTCTCGTATAAGTCCCATAACATCAGTCTATATTGTTTTCCCATCTAGACCTAAGATAATTAAGATTGGTATACCCTGTTCTCGGAAGTAGTGAAACAAGATATTTTCAGCATTGTTTCCAATGGGAAAGCTAGCCATTGCGTGCTGGAAAACTTGAGAGTATTTACTTTGTCTGTCACTCGAGAGAAACACAACCTCAAAGTTATCCCCTCTCCTCAAAATCTCATTATAAATATCCACAAGTTTTTTATTAAAATTTCTACAGGGGCCACACCAGTGGGTTGAGAAATTCAAACCCACAGTCTTTCCCACAACCTTTGCTACCAAAACCTACTAGAAAGAAACCAAATTGACAGTGAGAACATCATGAAATAAAATATGTGAAACTATTATACTTAAACCCTTACAGGATCCAATCAATCGACCAATTCAAGCCATGTATTTAATACACTTAATGCATTCATGATCTATTCTCTATGTTTTTAATCACAATAGCTTAGTTCAGTACATCCTTTCATCCCTACGTTTTCATAAAGAACCCAAATCTAGATTTGCGGGAAAAAAAAAAACAAGTGAAAAGGGGAAGACACCCACCTTTCTTCCTCCACGGCCAAGGACAAAATCTCGTTCATCAGACAACAGAAGGGACTCCATAGTCTGTGCATACCTTGAGGCATGAATGCCATCGACCTAAATGGCCTCATCAAGATTTTTTTCCTAGTAATTTCATTTGAGAATGGCACGGAAAACCATGGCAGTCCCCATTCTCCGAGCTCGCTCGCCTATGGCGAGAAATATAGTGCAGACAAGCTTAGGGTAGTTTCCATAAGGATGTGGAAAACCCTCGCCACCGAAACACATAATAAGAATTGTTTACTCATGAAATACGACGAGCATAGAGGCAGAAACGAGAGGAGAGGCTCCGAATAAGGTCGGAGCAACCTGCTAACTTGTTGAGTGCTTGGATTTTGGTTTTCCAATGCAGATATGGCCACTGCATCACCTATTGGGGCAGCGGAACTGGTTCCCCACATCTCGGTTCCTCCCCACACAAAAGAAAATCAAATAATCAATTGGTCTGAACTCGGTGTTCCTGAACTCCCCACGTAGAAGAAATTCAAATAATAAGTTAGTTGAACTTGGTATTCCTGAACTAGTGCAAGTGCAGGATGGTATGCATTGTATCCCCTCGGGTATCCCTTCAGCCACATCAGATTCAACATGAAGAACCACTTCTAGGATTTTATCTTTCTCACAACTTTTAGCGCAATCTCAATTGGAATGAGATGCAGGCACCCGCAGTCCTATGTATTGATTCTATATTCTAAGTATTGATTCTCTATGTAAATGAAGTGACTGTCTCACGGGATGGCTTCATAGTTAGGTGGAAGAAACATTAGTAGGGTTTGGTTAGTTAGTTAGGTAGTTAGAAGAACTTAAAAGAAGGAGGAAATGGATCTAATGGCTTAAAACATTTCAATCATCTAAAATTTGATCCAATGGTGTAAACAAGGACATAGTGGTGGCAGCTAGGTGATTTGTTTTCAAATAAGAATGCCTTACGACATAATTACAAGAATAATAGACTAAATCTATTATATATATGATTTTTAGTTACAGGGAGGACATCCTTATATATAATTAAATAATTTCAAAGAAGGAAAGGCGGTCAAGTAATAACAAATCAAATATATGAAATTATTCAATTTCTAAACTAAGTAGATTTAAAAACAACACTAATTTTCAAATAAATAAAAAGGTCCAACAATAAAAAAAGACTAAAATAATAAATCAGTTGTATATGTGTTTAATTATAAGATAATGGGTTTATATTAAATGAAATATAATTGGAAAAAATTCAAAATTAATTTAAAAAGTGGTTAGTAATTCACTAATCAAGCCATAACAAGTCAAATAAGCATTGTGATTAGATAAATAACCTAAGAAACTTAACTTCATGATGTATGTATGCTACTTAAAACATTTAAAAGATGATAATATATAATCAGAGATGACAACATCCAATCACCACCTACCTTGAAAGATGTCACCAGCTATGCAAAAAAAATGCAGATCTCTTTTATAAATACCATTTGAAACATCATATATTCCCATCAAAATCCTACTTATAGCCTTAATCACACATTTTTATGAGATAGGAAAAATGAACAACGTTCAATCTAGGAAAACAACAATTCAAGAATTTCCACATTATCCTTTATATAGAAAGGAGATATTTCCTTCCTAATCTTCAAAACATACAAATAAGAAAAATGGAATTCATAAAATAAATATATGGATGAATATATCAACCGTCCTACATCCAAGTTTTTTATGTTCAAATAGAAATATGCTTGAATCTAAATACAAGAAACTAATTACTAGTTACATTGATAAATTGGGAATTCTAGACAACATTTGAATGTGTAAGAGGAAAATAATATAAGGTGTGAGCTCAAGAAAAAGAAAGAGTATTTGAAAATATTTATTATAGTTGGAAGATTTTCATTCACCCAATTTACTAGTAACATTGATAATTGAGGAAAACATTAAACTCTACTTAATGCAAATAGAGGAACCTAATAACTCTAGAAACACAATAACTAGTTTCTTTAATAAATTATATAGAAAACATTAATTTAATGAGATTTAGATTTTCTTTTTTATTTTGTTTGTGATTTTCCACACAATAATTAAAAGAAATACGAAAAAGACTAACCAGATTGGATTTCCATTTTATTTGTACTTTTCTACATAACGTTTGAATGTGTAAGAGAAGAAAATAATATAAGGCTTCATATGAAGAGTATTTGCAAATATTTATTGAGAGATGGGAGATTGGCATTCACCTAATTTAAAATAGTAGCAATTTACATGGCAAATATTTATTGGTATTTTTTCTCTTGGTTTTTGAATTTATGTTAATAATAGATTTTTATATTGATTCCAAATTTATATTAAATTTATTTTTATTATGTAGAGAAAGATCTTTTGGTAGTAATCACATAGGTAAATATTACATTAAAGGTTATATCAAACAAGGTTAACAATCAAAGAAAAAACAAATAATAGGGTAAGGAGGTCTACTTAAAAAATATAAAAAACAACAATTAGGTGTATAGGGTAGGGATCCAACACGTGCTAATACTCCAACCACCATCTCTATTAAGGTTAACAGGTCTTTTTTCAATCTCCAAAACCTCCCTTAACTTACGATGATGAAAATGATGAACACTGGCAATGACCCTAGCCTCTTCAATGCAGATGTGATGGTTAGTCTTTTCTGCATGCTCCGCTAACGAAGAGGAACAAGATCTTCTGTGTTTTATGTCAGCATCATGTTCACAAATCCTTTGATTAATCAATTGACCTATTTCACCAATGTACGAAGTCCCAGAGGAGCAAGGAATTATGTAAACATCTTCTTTATCCCTGAGATCCGCATGGTCCTTCATCGATTTTAGAGAGATCTGAATAGTGTTAATAGGTTTAAAGGATGAAGAAATATTTTCTTCTTAAGGATTCTAGCTATCTTATATGTGGTTCCTTGGATGAACGAAAGGTGAGCTCCATAGGCCATTCATGCAGATGTTTTTCCTTGTGGGGCCTTTTTCAACCTTGGAACTTGTTACAACCGTTCTTATTAAAAACATCAAGGAGGTGAGATTTTTCATCCTTGAAATGGAATTCATTAGAAATTATGACTGCTTTGGTGGCTAGGATGCTGAGAACACCTATATTCTGAGCAGTTAAATGATGTGAATTAGCATGAAGATACTACTACATTTGAAACTTCTTCCTAAATAATTGACGGGAGAAAGAACTGTCATCTCTACTTGAAATGAGAACGTAGAGGAAGGGAAGGCTCCCCTCAAATTCAAATTCCATACTAAACTTTATGGTGATAGATTGATTATTAAGATGTTGGAAAAAAAAATCCAACTTATCTCTTCCATGGGGCCAGATGACGCAAGTGTCATCCACAAATATTTTCCAAGCTTGGGCTGGAAAAAAGTTGAGGAAAGAGCCCTAGACTCAAAATCCTCCATAAAGAGATTAGCCACCATAGGGGATATGGGGGAACCCATGGCAACACCATAGGTTTTCTCAAAGAATACACGTTCGAAACAAAGGAAAGTAAAGGTAAGACAAATTTCGACAAGACGGGCAATGTCAAGATGAGTGATGTGACTGATGACATCAATAGACTATTTAATGGGAATATTGGTGTATAATGAGACCACATCAAAACTTAGTAGCCTATCATCAGGATCCATTATAATTCCCTTTGGATTCACTAATAAAGCAGTAAAAGTCTTTAACAAAGGAATTGGTTTGGCCAACGAGAGGTTTAAGCTTATTAGCTAAAAACTTAGCAAGAAAATAAGTCAGACCACCTATGGTGTTGACTATGGGGTGAAGGGGGACTCCTTCCTTATGGATCTTCAAAATACCATGGATCCTAGGAAGGAGAGGGTTATTTTCAATGAGCTTTTGTTGTACAGTACAACAACCCTCCCCATTTTTAAATTTTTAGAATAAATTCCATTTAGAAATAGGTCCCCTTTTTATCTTTCTTTCTAGATAGAAATAAAATATTTCAAAACAATCCGATCATTTTTATTAGAAATAAAAGATTCATTGATAAAATGACATATTGCATATTTTTATTTACAAAGTGTGTTTAAACAAATACAACCTTAAAAAACTTTTCGATCCGATGAGACACAAAGCTTTTAATCATATCAAAATATTATATAAAGTCTTTATATTTAACAATATTTGATGTGTACAATAATCGTAAATCGGAAAATCGGAGAAATCTTTGAGTTCTATTTTCACTTTGTAAAATTCTGATGCGATGGAATTCAATCGCAATCGCATTTCGGATAAGCTTTAAAGTGTTATATTTGTTTTGCATACTTCTGATGTGATGTGATTCATCGCAATCGCATTTCGGAGAATTAAAACGTTATATTCATTTGATTGAAAGATTCCGATGCGGCAGACCCCACCTCATCGCAGTCAGATTATCGGAGAAACTATTTAATGCTTCATTCCATTTGAAAATCCCCGATGCGATCTTCGCAATCGGAATTCAGCATAAATCATATTACGTTATTTTATTTACCTTTAAAAGACTCGCGATGCGAATACTTCTTAATATTCATATATATTATTTATTCATAGCATCCCAAGCATTTAAAAGGTAATATTTTTACACTTATTTCAAAATATGCCGATCTCTGATTGTACGTTTACCATTAATTAAAAATTATACAAATAATAACGATTTATTTTGTTATTGAATGCATGAATGTTGTTAGTATGATTATTTCATCGTAAAAGATCACTTTAGCTATGCATATCACGTAGCCCTAACATCAAGTATGGCTACAAAATATCTTTAAGTTTGCTGCATAAAATTAGATCTGAACATAAAAGACATTAAGCAGATAAAATGTAAAATGGCTCCATGCATCCAATGAACAAGACAAGAACAATGTATAAAAATAATTTTATATTATATCAAATAATGGGGCACCTGAGAGGAAAAAAACAAAGGTGTTTTCCAATTCTCCTCAGTGGGATGGGTTCTTGGAAGTCCTCAGTGTTTCAGATCTAAAATTCCTCTCTTTGGTTAATGTGGAAAACCCTAACAAACATGGAACTCAATGGGAGTTCAAAATGCAAACAAATGAAATTGGTGACCAAGAGTAAATCTAGTGTGATCTAATGAAATGGAGGTGACTAATTAATGGGGAAAACCCTTCTATTTATAACAAAATATTGGGGTGTTCTAGAACTTGGTGCATGAATAAAATATTATTAATCACATTCTAGAATCACCCTTTAGGAATATTTTATTATATTTGTTGGAGGGAAAAGGGTTTTTGACTTGGGTCAATTCCTTTATTTAAATGATTTATTTATTATTTAAGGGAGATGAGGGGAATATAATTAAATAAATAATGGTTTATTTAATTATTTAAAAATGATTTAGTCAAATTTAACTAGGAATAGTATTTAAATAGTGATTTAAATAACTTATTCTTAGGAAATAATTAAATAAATAATGATTTATTTAATTGATTATCTTGTTTTGGGTTAAATATGACCAAGAAATGTAAAAAAATGTGGTGAAAGCGATTTTACTTGGGGTAAAATTAGTCTTACATGGTGTACTTGGGTTCATCTAACAATGATGGGTTAGATGACCAAAAAATGGTGTAACAGATTGCCCCCCAACGTACTAGTGTTAGGAGAAAATCGTATGACCGAAGTACGTTGTAAGAACTGAATCACTAAATAGCAAGATAGAAATGAAAGAGAGGAATGTAAGGTAATCTAAAGTGGTGGAGGACTAGACCCTGAGGAGACGAGACTTACATGTGCAACAAGTCTCAAGTGTATGATGTGGTACCAATGTGAAAGGCGGTGGGGGAGGCATACCTATGCCTGCCGAGACAGTAGTACAAAGAATAAGGCGCCCGGAAAACCATGGAACGCAATAGTAAAACAAGTGCTGGCCTAATCATGAGCCAGAAATCAAGAATGATGAATCCCACATACATGTGATGCCTGGAATAATCATCAAGAATTATACAATAATATGGTAGTACATGAGATATTAATACACCCAGATGCCCCCTACACACGGGGAAGGGCTCGCGAAATCGGACCGACACATGAAAATCGAAGAGGTTCTGTAAGCGACTGAGGCCGATATCATCAAATGAGAGGAGCTGCATCAAGTGTTGGACTGAAGAAGTCATTCGGTACCTGCAGGGCCACCCCCTCCTAAGGGTTGAGACATCTCACACACACTCGGGTATCACCAATAGCTGCTGCTGCATCATCAAGTGTATAGATCACGATCAGGCTGAAAAGGGCTCGAACGAAGGTACACTGCCCCCCTAGACCTTACTTCTGGATTAAATGAGCTAATGTCGACAGAAGTCGGTCCACCATGGGTAAGGCAATAAGGGAACCCCAACTAAGGCACGAGAGAAAATAGTGGAGAGATGAACAGACGAACACTAATGATGATGAAATGAGGGATACTAAGTGGTGGATGGACAACTTCCCTTGTTAGAGCATAAAAATCATGGATGGCTTGGCAGCGACTGACACAATATCATGAGGGATAGGGGACAATGGGACTGAGGGTCATACTGTGCAACACGAGAGGTGGACCAAGGAATGAAGGGTGGAGAACTATAGCGGGATACAAAGGGACGCGAGATAGACTCCGAGACTGAGAATGACTCAACTCGGATGCTCTAAACAAGGGCAACTCGATGGTGCTGCCATATAGTAAAGGTCCAATGGGGTACCATAAAGACATGAGTACAATAGGGTATCTCATGACGAAAGTCAACACGAACAAAGATAAGTAAGGAGGCAAAGTGGTGCCCCAGGTACAAGTGTTGTAAGTGAATAAATTCGATTTGGAGGAGAGATGAAAAGGGACTTCAGGGACAAAATGTGTCCTAGTGAAGTATCAGAACATAAAAAACTGATAGATACCCATTTGAGTGCTTGGTGAGAGCTTTCCAATGGTGTGGACGGTGTGTCAAACGGGGCTATGGTTTGCTCGCAGCGGGCGAAAGAAAAAACAGGGGTTTTCTTCTAATAGGGTGTTTTCCCTCCAAAATCATTCATTTCCTTGTGTAGCTGTAGTGAATGTCGAGAGGAGAGAAGGCCCTAAATCTTGCAGCGATTGTAGCGGAAAAACCGACCGTTGGAATTGCAATTTTTCAGTTGCAGGTAAGAGGCCTAATCCTAAGCTTTGTTTTTGATGGATTGAATTTGTAGATTAGGGTTTTAAATTCCAGAAACTGCCCCTACTTCCTCATTATGGCCGGGTCGCACTTTTTGGGGCAAAATCTGTGACCTGGGACGCAGGTTTTGGCCTGAAAAGTGTGACCTGGCCTAGGTTTGGCCCAAAAAGTGCGACCTGCTAGGTGTGGGAGGTTTCAGTGTTGTTATGGGCTGAAATTCTGTTTTGGTGTAAGATAATACAGTTTTGTTGATCGAGAGGCTGACAAAAATGATATTTTTGTGCAGATATGGGAGATATATGAATAAAGTGGAGAGAGAGAGACTTAGGTACACTACGGACGGAGATCCAGGCAGATCAGGGTCTCCGTCATGCACTGGCGAGACATGGGGTTCTGAAATTTCTGGAGAACCCTTTGATGAGGGCTGGAGAGCCCTTGTTGGCCCGGATTATCAGTTATTGGGATCCGGATCATGAGGTGTTTATAGTGTAGGGGCATAGGATCGAGTTGATGGTCCAGGATTTGTATTTCTTGACTAGTCTCCCACCGTTGGGGATGGTGGGAAATATGTAGCCAGTGTTACCACGGGGGCGTAACATTATGGAGTTTGTTGAGTGACATTGTTGATCGAGTGTCCGAGTGAAGGGGACTCGAATATCCATTGGGGATCTAGAGAGGTTGGAGACCCGAGCAGTGGCCGTAGCAGTGTTGCGGATCTTGGGCAGTCAGGCGCTCCATCACATCACTGGAGGGAAGATGATAATTGTAGAGAGTGTGTTGGGTAGGACCTACTATGGGTGGGTCCAGATGATGTTGGTGTCGCTGAAACGAAATTGAATCATGATTGTGCATATGGGACAGTATTGTGCTCTTTCTTCTTTGAGAAGATCCCGACCTTACGACCTCGTATACAGTTGCCTGATGGGGGCCCGAGAGAACTCCGGATGCATCGATGGGGACGACTACTGAGTAGAGGAGGAGGAGGGGCAGTCGGGAGGGTGTTTCGACCAGAGTTCTTTGCCCATTGGGATCAGATGCCGTTATACATAGACGAATATCCCTATAGTGGGATGAGTTATTGGGGAGATCTGGACTTGCTGCTGCCACCTGGTCGAGTATGGGGACCGGATGGTAAGTTACAAGAAACTAACCTGTTATGTTCCTTTTTATAGTTTGTGACTAGTATTCATGGTGCTAATCCTTATATTGTTTGGGATGCAGATATAGCTCTGGTGAAACCGGCTGGATATATGGGACGATCAGCAGCAGCAGGCACTACCGGCACAAGTGGATCGAGGACAGGACATAATGAAGAGATGGCCACACTGGTGGAGGACCTCCATCGTAGATGTGAGGGGCTGCTGACCGATGTGTCGGAGCGTGGTTGGCAGGATTTAGACGACCGATACATAGAGTTGTGTATTGGGCTCCCCTCGGAATGGCGAGGGATCATGCGACGCATGGCGATGGCCGGGCAGACGGTGTGTGATCTACGAGCTGCGGGAGCAGAGCCATTGGCTCAAGATCCTCCGGAGAGGGACTAGGTGTGGGGCAGGTGGTGCCCCCTAGTAGTGATGTAGGGGCAAGTGGTGCCCCCCAGTTTTGTAGTAGTGGTTTTGTAACATGCTATGGACATGTCATATGTTTCAAAGTATATGGACTTTAAAACACATGCTATATATATATATATGAGTTTTATGTGTATTTTGTGGATGCTATTGTCGTATGTGTGATAAATGCCAGTCTAGAACATGGTTTACGATCTGATCTACGTAGTGATTGTGACTTCTTGGGATGTGGTTGAATGAAATAAATCTAAATTCCCGTATCAAAAGTCTCACCCGTAAATATTGTCTAAACAGGATAGGATTATGCACACGGTAGACGCCATTAAGTTGCAAGACAATAAGCAAGGAATCTAAATAAACTTGCAGATGGAGGATGCGATGGGAGAGAGCGTCAGCTAAGAGACCACGAATGGCATCATACTCGGCCTGGTTATTGGTGGCGGTACCAATGCAGGCCCCATTTGCAAGAACAAGGGTATGCACAGGGGTAAAGATGGCCCAGGTGGATGAGGTGAGGTTTTGGGAATACCGACTCGCACCATTGGTGTAACCAATGTAATGAGTGGACGAGAGGGTCGAGGGAACAACATCATAAGATAGGAGAAGTGAGGAAGATCGGGGACTTGTGTTGTGACGTACATCATAGAGACGGATGGGAGTATTGGGGTTAGGTGAAGAGAGTGGAAGGTGGTGGAAACCGCAAGAGGCGGAAAAGCTACCGAGATCATCGTTCATGGCGGAAAGGCGCAGAAATGGGTCGTCAGGGGAAATGACAGAAGAGAAAGTAAAAATATGGTCACAACATGAAGAGCCTAAAAATGGTGCTGAAGAGGGATCATATGAAAAAGGCGGAGTGGATACGGAGGGGATGTACTCCGAGGGTTGGGAAGATGATGATAGGTACATGAGAGGAGCAGCAGATTCGGACATTTCAACATCAGCGGGAGGGATGTCAATGGTGGTTGGGGGATCCTGGAGTAAACTCAATGCATATTGAGCGAGGATGGGTGAGGCGGATTGATTCTGTTCCACTTCATAGTCGCAGATGACCTCTAAAGAGGCGCGGTAATGAATGAGGTGGGGAAAATGGTGAGAATAATGGCCATGGACACCGCATAACGCGCAGGGTTTGTTAGTGAGAAGGGCCTTTGGGTTCTTGGTTAAGGGTGCAGAGGAAACAGAGGTTTCTGGGGCTGAAGATTCAGGTAAGGCGACTTTGACCATGGGTTGGAGACGGGGCAACTCAGGACAAGTATGGGTGGCGTGGCTGACAGCATCACACAAAGCGCAAGGCTTGGTGGGTGGAGGGGGAGTAGGATCGGGAGTGGTGGCTTTATCTTTGGATGCCCTCCTGCAAGTTTTTCTTTTCTTACCTGTAGCATTCTCAACATGAGGAGGGTCGTGCGACGGGGCTAGAGGTACCGTAGCGGTGGAAGGAGCAACGGGAATCGGTTGAACTGGTGTCACAACGACGTATGGTTTAGGGTGGTCGGGAGGGGCTTCGGTTGGAGGAGTAAGATACCATACCGGTATGCCCAAAGTTAAATTTGGTAAGGAAAGGGTGGCCATGACAGGAACCGAGTAGACGCCAGGGGGAGGGCCAAGGAAGGGTATTTGGCCGGCAGAGTAATGGCCAGGAGGGATGGTTCCTAAATGGGGGAGGCTGGAGGGAACCGAGGTGGGAGGATAAGGAGGTTCTGGGGTGGGAGGGGGAGGTGAAGGACCCGATGGGAGAGTTTGAAATAGTTGAGGCGAAGGGCTAGGAGCAGGGTGAGTCGAATGAGGAGGAGGTTGCTGACTAGCCGGAGCAGGTTGCGGGGGGGCAGCCTGAGACGATTGCATCATGCAAACATTCACCGAGCTAGGGTCAGATATAGGAGGGGGGGGGGACCACAATTTTTTCATGGGGTAAGATAACCAAAAAATTAGACCGACATTTCCGTGGCAGATTTTCTGTTACACCATTTTTTGGTCATCTAACCCATCATTGTTAGATGAACCCAAGTACACCATGTAAAACTAATTTTACCCCAAGTAAAATCGCTTTCACCACATTTGTTTACATTTCTTGGTCATATTTAACCCAAAACAAGGTAATCAATTAAATAAATCATTATTTATTTACTTATTTCATAAGAATAAGTTATTTAAATCACTATTTAAATACTATTCCTAGTTAAATTTGACTAATCATTTTTAAATAATTAAATAAACTTATTATTTATTTAATTATATTCCCCTCATTTCCTCAATAATAAATAAATCATTTGTTTATTTATTATTTATAAATAAAGGAATTGACCTATTAAACCCTTTCCTCCAACAAATATAATAAAATATTCCTAAAGGATGATTCTAATGTGATTAATAATATTTTATTCATGCACCGAGTTCTAACACCCCAATATTTTGTTATAAATAAGGGTTTTCCCATTCATTGGTCACCTCCGTTGCATTGGTCACCTCCATTGCATTGGATCACACTAGATCTACTCTTGGTCACCAATTTCATTTTTTTTCATTTTGAACTCCCATTGAGTTCCATGTTTGTTAGGGTTTTCCACATTAACCAAAGAGAGGAATTTTAGATCTGAAACACTAAGGACTTATAAGAACCCATCCCACTGAGGAGAACTGGAAAACAACTTTCTTGTTTTCCTCTCAGGTGCCCCATTATTTGATATAATATAAAATTCTTTTTATACATTGTTCTTGTCTTGTTCATTGGATGCACGGAGCCATTTTACATTTTATCTGCTTAATGTCTTTTATGCTTAGATCTAATTTTATGCAGCAAACTTAAAGATATTTTGCAGCCATACTTGATGTTAGGGCTACTTGATATGCATAGCTAAAGTGATCTTTTACGATGAAAGAATCATACTAACAATTGGCGACTCCACACGGGTTTTCTTTTGCGACCACTGTCATTTTTTATCTTCCTACATATCCAGCTATTTCAAACCCTAGGGTTTCTCTTCCACTTTTTATTTTTCCTATGTTTTCCCTTTTTATGCTATTTTTCCCCTCTAAAAACCCTCACACATTCAAATTTCTCACTTTCGTGTGTTTCTGGCCTTTTTGTGCAGGTGATCGACATCAGCCACTGCTGAGATGACAAAATTTTCTAAAATTTGCCGCCGCCAGACCCGGATCTACAGGTCGCACTTATCGGCCCAAAAAGTGTGACCTGGCCTTCAGGTCACACTTTTCTGCCCTAAATCTGTGACCTGGCCTAAAAATAGGCCCAAATCTATGACCTGCAATTTTTTCTGCAATCTGCCAGCACTTTTTCTGGGTTTCACTGAAGCTTCTGTCAGGGTTTTCCAGCCTCTGTCTCCACCTGTTCAGACCTGTTGCTGATCTATTTCACTCACCTATGTGGGAATATTGCCCCTTAGGGCTTCAATTCCCTCCACTTTTTGTGGGAGAGTTTGTTGTTGTTTTCAGACGTCTAAATTTCCAGAAGTTTCAGCCTTATTTCAGATCTGATACCTCCTGTTCAGATCCTCACAGGTCAGCTTTTCTTCCCTTTCTATACACTGCCTTTCGCTTTGTTTGGGTTCATCTCTAGGGTGACCCCTTTGACCCCCTCTTTTTAGCTGATATCCTATTTTCTAGCAGCAACCTTGCCCTTGCCTCTTTGCTGCTTTCTGCACCACTTTCCAGCAGATTTCTCCATTAGATCCCAGTCCCTCCAGACCTTAGATCTCTTGGTCTCTTGTTAGCATGCTCTACCCCTTCTAAACTAGTTTTGAGAGACCCACCTTCTTGGGTTCAATTGCTGCCTTTTTAGTTGTTAATTTTCTGTTCTTTCAGTCTTATTTACTGCAGATTTCTTTTCCATTCCGCAGCACACTTTTTCTTTTACGCTCAAAACGTCTGGATTTAATCAATTAAAATTAAAACACGCCACACACTGACCCTAAGTGAATAAGAGCCTGGTTAACACCGCCTGGCAAAGACTCTAAAATTAATCGACACTGCACCTCCTTGCCCTTATCGCATCTTGCTTTTGCACCTTGCTACCCTTCTCGATCATTCTTCTTCCCGTCATCATTGTGCCTCCAAGGCATTTCTGCCAGCGAATTCTTGGCCTTCACCCTCAGTTTCCGGTTGGTCGACTTCCTCCTTCCCATCGTCATCGATTAAGTTCTCCCCCGAGTCCACACTCCGACTCTTCCTCTGATTTTTCGGGTTCTCCCCGTCCTTCTGGTTCTCCCCCCTTTACCTCCACCATGTCTAGTTCTGGACCTAGCCCTAACCCCAGTTCTACTGCTGGGTCCACTCCCAGTGGAACCACTATAGGACCTACCTCGACTGCCCCATTACTTCCGTATATGGCCGGCCTCAGTCTCCCCAAATTCAATCAGCTTATCAATGATCCTATCCGCCACGATTTCAGTTGGCCTGCTATGCCAACCAAGCTCTCCTCCAACATTCCCAAGTTTGAGGGCCTTGCTAGTGAAGATCCCTCCAATCATATCCGATATTTCCACATGTGGTGTTCCTCTAATTCCATCACCGATGACTCCATCTGTCTTTGTTTGTTCCAACGTACCCTTACCGGCGAAGCATCCAAATGGTATGTTGATCAAGCCACCTCTTCCCATACCACTTTTGCAACCATTGCCCAAGAATTTTTGTCTTATTTCCAGCACCCTCTCCGATACGACACTGGCACTGAACTATTGACCTCCTTTCAGCAATCCTCTTCAACATGTCTCTTCGCTCATGTCCAGGAGTGGCGAAGATGATGAAGCTTATGCCGTGCTCCCCCCTTTGAAGATCGAGTTTACATGGATTGGTTCCTTCACTCTCTTTTACCTCCCATTGGCAAAGATGTTGCCTCCAATTTCCCCCAAATCGAAGAAGTCGCCCTTCAAATCACTTTAAAATATGACCTTATCTATGCCTAGTCTGGTTATGTTTATACTGTCCTTCCTGATCTCCCCAAGCTCGGGGGCACTAACGCCTCCAGAACCTCTCACTCTGCTGACAGTATCCTCGAAACCATGTCTCATACCTCTGCTCAACCTCTTATGCCCTATGGTTTTCCTTCCGGCGGGGCCAGCCCCTCCAGCCCCTTTTTCCCCCCCGGTAACCTGTATCCCGGATTTGGCATGCCTCCCCCTTTTACCCACTTTCCTGCTTATCTCAATGTCACCCATTCTCACCCTTACCCTTATTCGTAGCTTGGTGTCCCAACTCCTCCAGCATTTGGACCTCTCGCTCCCTTGCCTCCTCCACCCCCACAGCCGCACTTACTTCCCCCTCCGGGGCACGTATTTACGCAGCCATGTGCAACTCCTCCTCTTCCTTTGCAACAAAAGCAGAAAGGCACTCCCTATGCTTCCAGTAATCATCGACCCAATCCTTCCTGTCTTGATTCTAACACTGCTGACTAGCCTCAGAGCCCTCAGCCCAAGCAAGACAGGCCACTTCGCACCAATAAGCCCTGTTCATGCTGTGGTGTTTACGGTCATTACACCCACGATTGTCCCTGGTTACCACAAATGTGGCACATGTGGGAGTCTCAGGCAACTGTGCAGGGACAACACTCCTCTCCTTCTATCCCTCCCGATACGGCTACTTCTCAACCTGCTATGTTCCCCGATCCTTTCCCTCAACAAGGACTCGTGGCCACCCAGTCACCTCATGGCCCGGAACCCACTCAACCTTCTCGTTCTGGTCCCTCTAATTACCAGATCCTCATGATGGCCTAAGACCAATCTCTCACCACCAATCCTTCCCTTCAAACTCAGTCCCCCGTTCCTTCTTCCCCCGAAGTCCCATCCTCAGGCCCTAATAAGCCTCTATCGACACCCAATGGTCCCTTGCCAATTCCTCCTCCCCATGCCAAGATCCATACCCAAATCCCTAAGGGCCCATTACACCGAAATTCTGCCCCTGATCAGATGGCCCTGGATGCTGTCAACCCTACTGATGACCAGTTAATTTTGTTCGATCCCCGTCAACTTGACCATCCCCCTCTTCCTGCGTCTGTTCCTTTCCAAATATTGGTTCAAATCCACAATGCCACTATTGCTAGATGCATCATTAATGAGGGGGCATCTACCTGTGTCATGTCCGTTTTGGTTTGGAAACAACTCATATCTCCTACATTAGCCCCTTCCACAATCACCCTTCGTGTGTGGGATGGCCATGCTTCCCAGCCCGTCGGCCTCTTCCGCCGCTGTCCTATTACTCTTGTAGGCAAAACTGTGTGTGTCGACATTGAAGTGATCAACGTCCCTCTTGACTACAACCTCCTCTTGGGGCGTAGTTACACCTATGTCATGTCTTCCGTCCCATCCGCCGTTTACCGCAAGATGTTCTTCCCTCATAAGGGCAGAATCGTCACCATTGACCAGTTATCGTATCGTACACCACAATCTCAGATTTCCCCTGAACCTTCTATTTCCACTGCCACTCCGTCTTGGCATAGTGTCTCTCCTGGCCTCTTTAAAGACTCCTACTTGCTCAGCACCCTTCTTGACTCACCTACCCTCTCTGACCCCAGCCTGGCAAGCGTTTGCATGATGCAATCATCTTGGGCTGACCTTACACAGCCCACTTTGGCTAGTCAGCAACCTCAACTTTCCCCAACTCCTCCAGCTCTTAGCCCTTCACCCCTGATAGCCAGTCCCTTTCCTTCAGAATCTCCCCTCCCTACTGGAACTATTCTGCCTAATTTCAATCCCCTCGGCCCTGTCCCTCCTGGCCATTTTCCTGCTGGTCAGATTCCTTTCCTCGCTCCCCCTCCTGGAGCTTCCTCTGTCCCTATCTTAGCTACCCTCTCCCTACCCAACTTGACCTTGGGTATACCCGTCTAGTATCTAAGCCCCCCTGCCCCTACCCTGCCTCATCAACCCAAGCCGTATCTTGCTTTGACTCCGGTTCAACCAATACCCATGGCCTCTTCCGCTACTCCAACACCTCAGTCTCCTCACCCAACACCTCCTCCTGTTACAACCATGTCCGGTAACAATATAAAATCTCACAGGGGGGCACCGAAGGACACGGTGGTGTTAACAACTTCCACCCCTCCTCGCCTTCCAAAACATCCCATCTAGTGCGCCTTGTGCGATGTTGTTAGCCACGCCACGCATACCTGTCCCGAATTACCACACCTCAAAACCGTGGTCAATGAAATGTTTCCAGAATCTGTTATTCCCACGGTCTAGGTCACCCTCCCTGGTTCCCTTCCCAAACTTAAAAACTTGCGCACCAATCACCCTTGTTCTTTATGCGACTTCCATGGGCATTATACCCACCTTTTCCCCCGTCTGGACGAGTATCGTGCTTCTTTGGCTGCTTACCACCAATTCGAAGCCGCGCTTTCCCGCCCTCCTTTTTTAACCCCCAACCACACGTCCACCACAATTACCATTTCTCCTCCTGATACTGACATGACCGAACCTTCTGCCACTATTTCCTACCTTTCCTCATCACCGCGTTCCCCAACATCCAACCCCTTAGCCCCGTCCTCCACTGTTTCGCCTAACCACTCATCTATTGACCCTGGTTCACTTCTCATATCGACACAAGCACAAGCCTTTCCCCTCAACATCATATATCTCATATTTCTACCCCTTCGGGTCATCCTACGTCATCCACTATTCCCCTCTTCCAATCCGATGAAGACATCATGGAAGCCATGACCGCACCTGACTTTCCATGGGACGATATGCACCATCGTGCATACTTCCTACCACATCAATCACATGACCAATATGCTCTCGAATCCAAAGACTTCATTCCTAATAAAGTTGACTAGTTCAAAAACCCCATCCCTGCTCCTGACGCTTTCGAAGAAGGAAATATGGCTAACATCTCCGCTACCATCAAAATAGACATTTCTGTCAAACCAGGTATCGAAGAACACATCACCATGGGCGCCCACTGCACTCCGGAAGAAATTGAAGCCTACACCAAACTCTTCAAACAATTCCGTGATGTTTTCGCCTGGTCCTACTCAAAAATGCCAGGACTCAATCCGGCCATTGTCGAACACCACATCGACACATGGCCTGACACCACTCCGGTCCGTCAAAAGTTAAGACCCATTCATCCATCTAGACGTGAAGCCATCAAAGCTGAAATCGATAAGATCCGGTAGGCTGGTTTTATTTACCCCATTGAGTACACCACTTGGGTGTCCAACCCCGTTCCTGTTCTCAAAAAACAAGGCACCATTCGTGTTTGCACCGACTTTCGCGATCTGAACAAAGCTTGTCGCAAAGACAACTTCCCCACACCATTTATTGACCAAATCATTGATGAGTGTGCGGGGCACGAGGTCTTATCCTTTATGGATGGCTTCTCAGGATACAACCAAATCGTTATCCTTTGTGCTGATCAACTTAAAAACACGTTCATTAGTCCGTGGGGCACTTTTGCATACCGAGTCATGCCATTTGGTCTTAAAAACGCTGGTGCCACTTTTCAATGAGCCATGTCTTATTGTTTCCATGAGTTAGCTCATATTATCCTCACCTATTTAGATGACCTTACTACAAGTTCTAAACATCGGGCGCAACACCTACATGATCTGTGTACCATTTTCCTCCGCTGTCGCAAGTATAACATACGTCTTAACCCTTTAAAATGTGTCTTTTTTGTTCCCGCCGGTCATCTCCTTGGCTTCATCGTTTATAAAAATGGGATAACTCTTGACCCTTTGAAAGTACAAGCCATTCTTGAACTGCCTATCCCTCGAACCTTACGACAACTCCAAAGCCTCCAAGGCAAAGCTAATTTTCTTCGCCGATTCGTTCCAGACTATGTGACCACCACACATGGTTTCCTTCAACTTCTTCGCTCCCACACTTCTTTTGTCTAGGATTCCTACGCTCAACAATATTTTGATGCCCTCAAACATGCTCTCACCTTGGCCCCCTTGATTCATCATCCTAACTTTGACCGAGATTTCATCCTTTACATCTCCGCTTCCACCCATTCGGTTGCTCGTGTCCTTATTCAAGAAGATGATAATGGCCTTGAGCATGTGATTTATTATGTTAGTAAAAACCTTGCTGGCCCGCCTGTCTCCTATTCACATGAAGAAAAGTTAGCACTAGCTGTTGTGTTCTTGGTCCAAAAACTGCGTCATTATATCCTCCTGCGTTCCACCAAGGTTGTGACTGATTCGAACCCCATGGCTTTCCTGTTGAGTCGGCGCATCCTTAGTGGGAAGTACACTCGTTGGGTCATTATTCTCCAAGAATTTGACCTTGAATTTTTCACCCCAAAAAGTAACAAAGGTTTAGCCCTCGCTGAACTCATTTATGATTTGCCTACCGGGACGCACGACACTCCTATTAATGATGCTCTTCCCGATGAAAATTTATTTTCCATCACCACTGATGATCCTTGGTACGGTGATATCCTTAATTACCTGCGAACCCAAAAGTTCGCCCTTCATCTTGATCACGCTGCCTGATGATGCATCTGAAACGAAGCCTCTCGCTACCTTCTAATCGGTGACGACCTTTATTGTCATGGAGTAGATACTGTCCTTCGTCGTTGCCTCACACACACTAAATCTGAACAAGTCCTTAACGCCTGCCATAGCGGTGCTTGTGGGTGCCACCTTTCCGGACTTGCCACTGCCCAAAAAATCATGCACGCCAGGTATTTTTGGCCCCATTTCTTTTCCATGGGGTTGGAATCAGTCACAACCTTGGTGGAACGCAGGAGGATATAATGACACAGTTTCTGGACTGAGAACACAACAGCTAGTGCTAACTTTTCTTCATGTGAGTAGGAGACAGGCGAGCCAGCAAGGTTTTTACTGACATAATAAATCACATGCTCGAGGTCGTTATCATCTTCTTGAATAAGGACACTAGCAACCGAATGGGTGGAAGCGGAGATGTAAAGGATGAAATCTCGGTCAAAGTCAGGATGACGGATCAAGGGGGCCAAGGTGATAGCATGTTTGAGGGCATCAAAATATTGTTGAGCGTAGGAATCCCAGACAAAAGAAGTGTGGGAGCGAATAAGTCGAAGGAAACCATGTGTGGTGGTCGCATAGTCTGGAACGAATCGGCGAAGAAAATTAGCTTTGCCTTGGAGGCTTTGGAGTTGTCGTAAGGTTCGAGGGATAGGCAGTTCAAGAATGGCTTTGACTTTCAAAGGGTCAAGAGTTATCCCGTTTTTAGAAACGATGAAGCCAAGGAGACGACCGGTGGGAACACATAAGACACATTTTAAACGGTTAAGACGTATGTTATACTTGCGACAGTGGAGGAAAATGGTACACATATCATGTAGGTGTTGCTCCCGATGTTTAGAACGTGCAGTAAGGTCATCTAAATAGGCGAGGATAATATGAGCTAATTCATGGAAATAATAAGACATGGCTCGTTGAAAAGTGGCACCAGCGTTTTTAAGACCAAATGGCATGAATCGGTATGCAAAAGTGCCCCACGGACTAATGAACGCGGTTTTAAGTTGATCAGCACGATGGATAATGATTTGGTTGTATCCTGAGAAGCCATCCATAAAGGATAAGAGCTCGTTCCCTGCACACTCATCAATTATTTGGTCAATAAATGGTGTGGGGAAGTTGTCTTTGGGACAAGGATTTTTCAGATCGCGAAAGTCGGTGCAAACATGAATGGTGCCTTGTTTTTTGAGAATAGGAACGGGATTGGACACCCAAGTGGTGTACTCAATGGGGTAAATAAAACCAGCCTGCCGGAGCTTATCGATTTCAGCTTTTATGGCTTCATGTCTAGATGGATGAATGGGTCTTAACTTTTGACGGACCGGAGTGGCGTCAGGCCATGTGTCGATGTGGTGTTCGACAATGGCCGGATCGAGTCCTGGCATTTCTGAGTAGGACCAGGCGAAAACAACACAGAATTCTTTGAAGAGTTTGGTGTAGGCTTCAATTTCTTCCAGAGTGTAGTGGGCGCCCATGGTGATGTGTTCTTTGATACCTGGTTTGACTGAAATGTCTATTTTGATGGTAGGGGAGATGTTAGCCATATTGCCTTCTTCGAAAGCGTCAGGAGCAGGGATGGGGTTTTTGAACCAATCAACTTTATTGGGAATGAAGTCTTTGGATTCAAGAGCATATTGGTCATGTGATTGATGTGGTAGGAAGTATGCACGATGGTGCATATCGTCTGATGGAAAGTCAGGTGCAGTCATGGCTTCCATGATGTCTTCATCGGATTGGAAGAGGGGAATAGTGGATCATGTAGGATGACCTGAAGGGGTAGAAATATGAGATATCTGATGTTGAGGGGAAATTCTTGTGTTTGTGTCGAAATGAGAAGTGACACCAGGGTCAATAGATGAGTGGGTAGGCGAAACAGTGGGGGACGGGACTAAGGGGTTGGATGCTGGGGAACACGGTGATGAGGCAAGGTAGGAAATAGTGGCGGAAGGTTTGGCCATGTCAGTATCAGGAGGAGAAATGGTAATTGTGGTGGACGCGTGGTCAGGGGTTAAAAAAGGAGGGCGGGCAAGCGCAGCTTCGAATTTGCGGTAAGCAGCCAAAGAAGCATGATACTCATCCAGACGGGGGAAAAGGTGGGTATAATGCCCATGGAAGTCGCATAAAGAACAAAGGTGATTGGTGCGCAAGTTTTTAAGTCAGTGATAATTTTAAGAACCCCCCTAAATTTATATATATAATAAATAGGTGAATTCCCATGATACATAGGAAAAATGGAAGGCAATTTTATTAATAATATAATATGTATATATAATTTTTTGGCGAATCTCTCACGAGATTATATTATCTTGTAAAATCATGGTGAATCACTAGTACAAATAGAAAATCACTACTACAAAATGGTGAATCGTTGTCTAGTGGAGTTCGGGGTGTTGGTTCCAATGAACATATGGTAGTTGAACCAGGAGTAGAAGGAAGAGAAACACCGAGACCAAACATGGCACATGGTGACTTGTGAGGGAAGTAGTTCTCGTGTAGTTTGGAAAACGAGTTCTTCTAGTTCTGCTAATCGTAGTGTTGTTGCTCATGCTACTACTAGCACTAATATTGAGGTTGGAGAGGAGTTTGAGGAAGCATGGAAGGTAGCAGTGGTGGAGAATTACAAAGAGTACCCCATGATGGGCTCCATTTTGCCCTTTGGTATCGGTGCCTGCAAGATCTTCTGTCCATTGAACCGACAATTAACCGTTCAACCAACAATCAACTTGACTGAGTTTATTAGGTATGAGTCAACTTAGACTAATCTTCAAAAATATGCTTTGCACTATCCCATATTTATAACACTAATGCTACACAACATTTTGCATTTGCACCCAACTCTCAATAATTCTTTTCCAAGAAAAAACTATAATAAGAAAATTATTTTACTATATTGTTAAGAGGATATTTTCTAAGTTGTTGATATGTTATTTCTATTGTTTTGTGAGCTGGTTGCATAACATATTCCCATGAGCCTATGCCCAGGGTTTCATGGTCATAAATATGTAAGTTTATACTCATGTGAACCTAATTTTTGCCAAGAATTTGATAGCGTAGACAGTTATTTGATTTGAGCAATGAATATTCCATAGGCAAAACGTTGAGCAATGGAACCTTGAGGCAAAAATCCGCAAAGAATCCTCTAGATTCCCTAGAGGCCCATATTTAACAATTTCAAAACATAGTCAACTTTATATTCAAATTTCATGATTTTTCGCAAGGAACGCGTAGCCAGTTTTTTCATTTGACCAACTAATTTTCAAGCTATCGCCATATTTGGAGGCATATTGATGCTTTTGGCCACTTTGATTATTTTTGTTTTGACAAAAGGATGGATGTATGTTCCAAGTGTTTGTGATATTTGTATGTTGCAATAGGACAATGAGATTTGAACCTTTGTAGGAAATTCTTGTATGTTGCAATAGGACATTGAGATTTGAACCTTTGCAGGAAATTCATCATTTTAGTCGTTGCACAAAAGTCGAGATGACGCAGTGATGAAAGTGGGCCATGTTGAAACTTTGGCAAAAAGTGATTGTGTTTATAGCCATTAGTATCAAAATTTCGAGACGATCGTGATGATGATGATGAATATGACTTGAATCTGAATTTCGAGACGATCGTGATGATGATGTGTATGAATTGAATCTCATCAGCAAATTCAAGAACACCATTTATGCCACTTATGTGTGAAAATCCATTTATGCCACTTTTGTGAGAGATCATTCATTTTTCAAGTTGAAAGAGAACATTTTGTGAATGAGAGTTTTTTTATTGGAGAACGTCTCTTGAGCAAAAGAGAGCAAGAGACATGTCACTCTAGATAAGGGTTTAGAGAGAGACATCATATCACTCTTTAGAGAGACATGTCATTCAAACTATTGATATTACTTTCAACCAGTTGATTGGTATCATGCCATATGCACTTGGAAGTCACACGGGACTAGTTAAACTCAATCTCTCTCATAATACATTTCAAGGTCCAATTTCATAGTCGTTGGGTGAATTCAGTCTTGCACAAAATTCGAGATGATGCAGTGATGAAAATGGGCCATGTTGACACTTTGATAGAAAGTGGTTGTGTTTACAGCCATTAGTATCATAATTTCATAGAAAGTGGTTGTGTTTATAGCCATTAGTATCAGAATTTCATAGAAAGTGGTTGTGTTTACAGCCATTAGCATCAGAATTTCGAGACAATGGTTGTGTTCACAGCCATTAGTATCAGAATTTCATAGAAAGTGGTTGTGTTTATAGCCATTAAAATCAGGATTTCAAGACGATCTCACTGATGATGAGTATGACTTGAATCTGATCAGCGTATTCAAGAAGACCAATTATGCCACATATGTGTGAAAATCCATTTATGCCATTTTTGTGAGAGATCATTCATTTTTCATGTTGAAAGATCACATTTTGTGAATGAGAGTTTTTTAATGGAGAACGTCTCTTGAGCAAGAGACATGTCACTCTAGATAAGAGACATGTCATTCAAACTATTGATAGTACTTACTTTCAACCAGTTGATTGGTATCATGCCATATGCACTCGGAAGCCACACGGGACTAGTTAAACTCAATCTCTCTCATAATACATTTCAAGGTCCAATTTTAATATTCGTTGGGTGAATTCAAAAAATTGTAGGATAGATCTCAAAAACTTAGACATGCTTCACCCTCTGAGCCTTTCTTTCAACAATTTAAGGATCCCCAGAGAAGGGATTTTTGTGATTTTAAATGCTTCACTCTCTGAGCCTTTCTTTCCAGAATTTTAGGGGAAAATGCCCAATCTAAGGATTTTTGTGAATGTTACTTTCAATTCATTTATGGGGAATCCTGGCCTTTGTGGACAGAAAATATGCTTTGCCTCTGTGTCCCCCTACTACTACTTTGAAAGAAAGAAAGATATTAGTTCTAAAATGTGATTGTACCAATTGAAGGTGGCAACACATTTTTATATGTTGTTTACTCTCTAGATTCTTCTGGAGTCTGGTTACCTGACTAAATTTTAAGTTTCCCAAGAGATTTCTCACTACAATTTGAACCACCAGTGATTTTATATGAAGATCTTGTAAAAGAAACTCAAGGATTCAACGAGGCAAACTTGATAAAGAGTTGGGAGTTTTGGATCAGTCTATAAAGGAATTTACACAATGGCATAGATGTCGCGGTCAAGGTTCTTAAGTTGCAAAATGAAGAAACTTACAAGAGTTTCAAAACAGAATTCAATGTGGTTAGGAGAATTAGGCACCAAAATCTTATTAGATTTACAAGTTGCTCAACCCCTCACTTCAAAGCTTTGGTCCTCCAACTAATGTCAAATGGAAGCTTGGAAAATCAATTGTATCCTGCTGGAGAGTAGAGTGCTAAGATAGATGTGTATGCATTGAACTTAAGCCAGAGTACAGATATGCATAGATAGCACATATCACAAAATATCTTCATCACTATTGTTTTGTTCAAGTGGTGCATTATGATATAAAGCCCATCAATATCGAAAAAGTTTTGTTCAAGTGGTGCATTCTGATATAAAGCCCAGCAATATCATTTTCGATAGCAATATGACAACACATTTATCTGATTTTGGCATTGCACAATTAACTTGTCTGTCAAGACTCGATGGACTCAATCACTTCCACACTTTGTGTAAAAGGATCCATTGGCTATGTTGCCCCAGGTTTGGAACTTCACGAAATTGAGCAAAACAGATTATATAAGTATTGCTAAATTTCCTCAATCAAAATTTGATGACTAGTTGGCCTGAATACAGAATATGGATTTGGAAAAACTGTGTCAACAAAGGGTGATGTTTGTAGAGGGGACGGAACCTACCTAAGAGGGTGACCATGGATTTTTCTCGATAAAAATGGGGGAAGTGACGGATAGCAACCTGTTGAGGGATGAAAATATTGACGCACTAGAGCAATATGAGATACTCAAAACTGTGTGAATAAACTCGTGGCATTGGGATTGGGATGCACAAGATAATCACCTGAAGAACGACAAACTATGGTAGAGGTTGCATTTGTATTAGAAATGATCAAAAAGCTCTTTGTTGGAGTCACTGGGGTCTATAAATCGCCATCAGATTTATCATTTTACTGGACGTAATACCTTAAAAAATGATGTGACAGATTTTATGTTAACAATAGTCAACAAGGTAAAGACATACAGATCCTTTTAACTATTTCATGTTGTACCAAGTTTATAGCAAGAGACATCACAACATATGCAGAATGAATATAGTTAGTTGAGCTCTTCCTTACATCCATTCCAAACAATACCACCGTTAAGCTTTTCCTATCAACATAGGAATTCATGTTGTAGCTACATATTTATATTTTGGGACATGCCAAAGAGATGTTTCCTATATTTCAATTTAAACTTGGAAGTAACAAACTATGTTAAACTAAATAATCATTTATTGAATCAAGTTTTATTGTCTAAAGTATTTAAACCTAATCGTGTTCTATGGTAAAGTGCAACCCTTTTGGCCTACTAAACTAAAAACTGGGTTCTAAATTTGCACCAACATTTTCAGACCTACTAGTGAAATGAGTGAAGTACAAATGTTTGTGTTGTAAGGTATGCTCAACGACCGGATGTAGTATAAAGGAACAACCATACATTAGTAACATTACACATTAATTGCACCAATCAATAGAAGTCACAATGTAGAAAACACCAGAGCACCCAAATTTACCAAAAACTAAGAAAAACGCGATGAGTATATTTATAGAGAGCAAGGTTTCCTTTGAAAGAATGGCAGATTCACAACCCTGGATCCCTAAATCCCCTGCAATGTATCGACATGCAAACAACTAAACAACAAATTTATTTGTTTCTCGGCGTAGACAGAGCTTTATCTGTAACTGACTAATACCAGACTAGCACAAACTTAAGCTCACCACCATTGAGGGGGGGTTATCATGCGCTCAGAATCAGGCATTAATGGTACAATTGTCTCTAAGTCATGGAGGCCTGTAAAACGTAATGAATTATCGTGCTTTGAATCGAGGGGCATTAATGGCACAATGAGACCTGATATGCCACCTGATGGAGGCACTTGCATGCTCAGAACAAGCGGCATGATGGAGGGCATTAATGGCAATGAGAACTGGTATCCCAGCTAATGGAGGAACTTGCCTGTCTCTGGATTTAATGGCACTGCTAACTGAACATGCAGCATGGAGGGCATTAAAGGAAATGAGAGTTAGTATCCCGCTTGATGGAGACACCCACCTAGTCTCTAAATTTAATGAACATGTGCCGTGGTGTAGGCACCCTACAGTCTGTAGGTTTTTGCGAGGGATCAGTACAACATCACACAATATTTCTATCATCTAACACCAATCAATGGTGCAAAACAACACACAGTGGAACAGGAGGGGAGATCTCACAAAGAATGCCTTACTGAGTAAATATTTCAATAAATTAAAAACAAAGAAAAAAAAATTAAAAATTAAAAAATTAAAAAATAAAATAAAATAAAAAATAAAAAAAATCTCCAATACAGCTAATAGACAAGGAGTGACACAACTAAAGCTGGAAGGAGATCAATATTAACCAAGCCACCAAAACTGGTGGTTTTCAAAGCATTTCCTACTTAATGCCTCCATATAGTTTAATCATTTTTATGATGTCTGACAACCCAGAAAATATGTTTTTAATGATGTCTGACAACAACAGCAAGACTAGTGCCCATCTTAAGAGCATGTCTTCATTTGAATTCTCCTCTCAATAATTCTATAATAACCATCTTATAAAGATATCCTCATATGACTGAACTTCACTTCAAGTAATTTATTATCTATGTTCACTTTTCTTAATTGTTGAAGAACGTGGGATATTTCAAACATGGAATGTACTTTCAAACTATGTTCAGCACAAAATTGGCCTACAAGTTCACATGCTTCATAGAACACAAGTATTTTGACATCAAAATTGCTCAAGCTAAACACAAATGCAGATCATATCCCTACTAGGTAAAAAACTATAGGCCTTAAGGAAACCCATCTCGGTACAGCCAACTGAGATTATATGCAAATATAAAAAGATTTCAAAGCAAGGAAACCCATCTTGGTACAACCAACTGAGATTATATGCAGATATAAAAAGATTTCAAAGCATAACCAAATAAGTTATAGGAAAAGAGTAAGACAACTGAGCTAGCTAATAAAAACACAAAAAACACTAGAGCATTAAAAGTATTTCCACCTTAACACCTCCAAGTAGTTGAATAAAGTTTTTGCACAAACATATAACTCTCAGACCAACTTTCAGTTTAGATTAAAATTTGCTCATGTAAATGTAAAAAAAAATACAAAGCAAAGCAGTCCAAAAATTTTATAATATAACCCAGTCACTGCCCCCCTCCCAATGTCCATCAGGGCTCATTTCAGGAAGAGAGAGGGGAAGGCATCACTTGATCTAAGATTGCATTTTGCATTCCTGAGACAAGGAGCTCGTTTCTTTAATTGATCACAGAAACTTCTTCACGCAGCTGCATCTGCTGCTTTCTGTTTCTTGGGCATTCTGTAGCCACCTACAACACAAGCATGATCTCTTTCAAAAGGTTCTAATGTCACCTGCTCAAATGGCTTAAATTTCTCTTAACTTCCTGAGCAAACACTGCCTCTGCTGGCACAGTAGAGTCAATGCAATTTGCCTGCATTAAAGAGTGAAAAACAAAAAATGAGGAACAGAAACATGATTTCCAGATTTTCTTTAGAAGTATGAGAAAGGTCTAACATATGTACCTTGATAGATAATACAAAATGGCCACCATTTTTCAAAAAATAATGGCCATTTAATGCCACAATGCGTGCCTGTATCCCACCAAACAAGAGTAGAGTAAAAAAAAACATCAAACAAGCAAAATATAAGGGTCTAGCATCTGTTGTTAAGCATTCAGTAACAGAACCCAACAATACATCCTTTAAAGCCTAAAGAGATCAAATTAGTCTAAAAAAATTGCAATTTGATGAAAAATAGGGCACCTACATATGAAAGGTCGTACATGCAACTATTAATAGCATAAACATGCATCTCAGGTACAACCTACTCTAGAGATCACCATTTGATTAAAACATAACCATGAATATCATAAAGGAGGAGAATTAAAGTACAGCACTGCACCATGCAAAATTAATTTAGTCCTCATCAGTAAAGTCAACCTAGCAAAACTAAAAAAAGTACAGAATAAAATTGAATTATACAAGAGAAAGGCATACTTAAAACATCATGCCACACAAAAGTAAGGCTGAACAGCCATCTTAACAGTTTCCCAACATACATTACATTGTACAATGTAAGCAGTAGACATAATAGATTCAACCTACAAATAATCAGCTAAAACCTCATGCGTCTGAACCTCAAATGGCATCATCCATAATGTCTTGAAGGGGAATCCGAGTATATCTCATCCTTCGCATGAATACTATTGCTATTAAAAACCAACCAAATAACCACATGACAAGTTTATCTAATCCACTGATAACCATTTTTCTATACACATGCTAGTCTGGTGCAATGTTGAACCATTTTTCTATACACAAGCTAGTCTGGTGCAATGTTGAAGACTACAATCCATATCAGAATTACTACAAATAATCAGCTAATACCTCAAGTGTCAGAAAATTGAATGGAATCATCCATAATGTCCTGAAGGGGAATCCGAGCATACCTCATCCTTCGCTTGAATACTATTGCTATTAAAAATCAACCAAATAACCACATAACAATTCTAATCCACTGATAAGCATTTTTCCATACACAATATAGTAATGTTGCAATGTTGAAGACAAGATCCATATCAGAATTATTAATCCACATTTGAATATCAGCAAGGACAACTAAAAGCTACCACTGCACAACAATACAAAATAATGTAAATCTCTTGTTAAAAGAAAGAACAAAATAACCATGCACAACAAACTCAATCACAGTCCTAAATATCATAATTTGTTAAAGCACTTGCTGATCATAATGCAATGCATAACATTGTATAATATATATATAAACCAAAAACTTGGAGAGAACTTAAGTATAGCACTGCACCATAGAAAAGTAACACAGTTCTATTAATAAAGGTAGTCTAGCACTTTTTAAGAGAGTAGCACAGAAAAGCAAGTCTTACCCAAAACATAATACTATAGAATATAACAGTATAACTGAAACAACACCCCACATAACATAAGAGCTAAAACCGTCAAGCATCAAAAGCTCGAATGGCATCATCCATTAAGTCCTGAAGGGGAATCCGTCGACCTTCTAGCTAGTGGATGGTGGGCATAAAACAAGAAGACTGCCACCATATACATACACTCTCTGCAGTCAATCACATATCAAGTTTTTCGGATCTCTCTAAGTAAGAAGTGCGGATAACCTGAAGAAGAGTAATTGAAATGCGTGACAAAGAGTGGACTATTCTGCGGATAAATGAATATGAGGTGTTCTGTTCATATAAGTGAGAACAGTGAAGTCTGGAATATAAGATGGAGTAGACTGAAAGAAAATTTTCTGGGTTTAAATGAGGATTACAGGAACCAATGTCAGTAGAATGAATCTATGATTGAATGCAGAATCCAAACTACTTGACAACTGTTGCAATGCAAGTCTGGCATTCACCCATACCTTCCCATCCTGTGGAACTTATGTCACAAACACCAAACCAAAATCCTATGGAGATGTCCCGGGAAGGGTTGGTAAAGACTTCAAAAACCAGAATCTTCAGTATTCACACACCCCACTTCATCAGAATGCCTCCATGCATTGCCCACATTCAACAACAGAAACTTATGGTTCTCAACCATCACCACAAACTATACTCTGTTCAGATACTGATAATATTTACCATCTTCCTTGCTGCACTCTGTTCTGCCTAGAACATACCCCCATTCCAGAACTGCGCCAACATATCCTTTACCTTGAAAAAGGATCGATTCAAAGATAAAGCTGACCTAAAAAAGAGTGATAGCCTAGAGCTAAGAAGTAGTGCTTTCTTGTATACATAGACAGACCAAAAATATCATAGAAAGCAAGTTTTTCCTCTTCCGTAAGCTCAGCGCAGGTTTTTCCTCTTAGATAAGCACAACATTTCCTCTTAGGTAAGCTCAGCTCCGCATTGAAGGAATGCTCTCCAATAAGCTCAGGTCTAAGCATAGAAGGAATACAAAGAAGGTAAAGGAAGAAAACCAGATTATCAGATGAACCTTGCAAGGCGGTGGGATGAGGCGGCAAAGGTCTGCGTTTCACAGCTGCTGAGCTCCAGACTTGGCCCTATAGTTTGAGAGCATTAACAAATTCTCGATCCCTCAGCATTAAAATCTGCGGCCCTTCAGACATCGCCATTTCCATGGATGGAGCCGCTCGTCTCATTACCCTTGAACTCCGCAACTTGCAAGGCGGTGGGATGAGGCCGCAAAGGTTTGCGTTTCACAGTTGCTGAGCTCCAGACTTGGCCCTATAGTTTGAGAGCATTAAAAAATTCTCGATCCCTCAGTAGTAAAATCTGCGGCCAACTATGGGAAGGCCCTAACAACGAACGGACCAGAGAGGGTCGGCCTCGCTCAGCCAGCAAGAAGATCTGTGTCCAGTGGCCAGCCACCTCTCCTAACCATTGAAAAAATTGGGGCGAATCACTGTAACTCCTCATTTGGACCCTGTAAATCCAAGCGAATGCCATGGAAATTTTCTCCATAAGAAAAAAATCGGGGCGAATTTCATTTTTCCATGTTATGCGCCCTTTTTTTTGGTGGGCTGCTACTTAATAATTAATTATTTTTAAAATATTTATTGGGCTAACTTTATTAAACTATAGAAAGTGGGTTTTATGTAAAACAAATTCCCTATTAAAATTGAAAATCCCTTAAAATTCGCCTTTGGGCTAAAATTCGCCCCTAAAATTATCCATGTTTTAAGTTTGGGAAGGGAACCAGGGAGGGTGACCTAGACCATGGGAATATCAGATTCTGGAAACGTTTCATTGACCACGGTTTTGAGGTGTGGTAATTCAGGATAGGTATGGGTGGCATGGCCGACAACGTCACACAAGGCGCACTGGATGGGATGTTTTGGAAGGCGAGGAGGGGTGGAAGTTGTTAACGCCATCGTGTCCTTCGGTTTCCCCCTGCGAGATTTTCTATTGTTACCGGACATGGTTGTAACAGGAGGAGGTGCTGGGTGAGGAGATTGAGGTGTTGGAGCAGCGGAAGAGGCCATGGGTATTGGTTGAACCGAATTCAAAGCAATATACGACTTGGGTTGACCAGGCAGGGTAGGGGTAGGGGGGCTTAGATACCAGACGGGTATACCCAAGGTCAAGTTGGGTAGGGAGAGGGTAGCTAATATAGGGACAGAGGAAGCTCCAGGAGGGGGAGCGAGGAAAGGAATCTGACCAACAAGAAAATGGCCAGGAGGGACAGGGCCGAGGGGATTGAAATCAGGCAGAATCGTTCCAGTCGGGAGGGGAGATTTTGAAGGAAAAATACTGGCTAGCGTGGGTGAAGGGCTAGGAGCCAGAGGAGTTGGGGAAAGTTGAGGTTGCTGACTAGCCAAAGTGGGTTGTGTAAGGTCAGCCCAAGATGATTACATCATGCAAACTCTTGCCAGGCTGGGGTCAGAGAGGGTAGGTGAGTCAAGAAGGGTGCGGAGCAAGTAGGAGTCTTTAAAGAGGCCAGGAGAGACACTGGGCCAAGACGGAGTGGCGGTGGAAATAGAGGGCTCAGGGGAAATCTGAGATTGTGGTGTACTATACGATAACTGGTCAATGGTGACGATTCTGCCCTTATGAGGGAATAACATCTTGCGGTAAACGGCGGATGGGATGGTAGACATGGCATAGGTGTGACTACGCCCCAAGAGGAGGTTGTAGTCGAGAGGGGTGTTGATCACTTCAATGTTGACACACACAGTTTTTCCTGCAAGAGTAATAGGACAGCGGCGGAAGAGGCAAATGGGCTGGGAAGCATGGCCATCCCACGCACGAAGGGTGATTGTGGAAGGGGCCAATGCAGGAGATCCGAGTTGTTTCCAAACCAAAACAGACATGACACAGGTATATGCCCCCTCATCAATGACGCATCGAGCAATAGTGGCATTGTGGATTTGGACCGAGATTTGGAAAGCAACAGACGCAGGAAGAGGGGGATGGTCAAGTTGACGGGGATTGAAAACAATTAACTGGTCATCAGTAGGGTTGAAAGCATCCAGGGCCATCTGATCAGGGGTATAATTTCGGCGTAATGGGCCTTTAGGTATTTGGGTATGGATCTTGGCGTGGGGAGGAGTTGGCAAGGGACCATTGGGTGTCGATAGAGGCTTAGTAGGGCCCGAGGATGGGACCTCGGGGGAAGAAGGAATGGGGGACTGAGTTTGAAGGGAAGGATTGGCAATGAGAGATTGGTCTGAGGCCATCATGAGGATCTAGTAATCAGAGGGACCAGAAGGAGAAGGTTCAGTGGGTTCCGAGCCATGAGGTGACTGGGTGGCCACGAGTCCTTGTTGAGGGAAAGGATCGGGAAACACAGCGGGTTGAGAAGTAGCCATATGTGGAGGGATAGAAGGAGAGGAGTGTTGTCCCTGCACAATGGCCTGAGACTCACACATGTGCCGCATTTGTGGTAATTGGGGACAACCGTGGGTGTAATGACCGTAAACACCGCAGCATGAACAAGGCTTATTGGTGCGAAGTGGCCTGTATTGCTTGGGCTGAGGGATCTGAGGCTGGTCAGCAGTGTTAGAATCAAGACGGGAAGGATTGGGTTGACGATTACCAGAAGTGGAGGGAGTGCCTTTCCGCTTTCGTTGCGAAGGAAGAGGAGGATTTGCACCTGGCTGCGCAAATACGTGCGCTGGAGGGGGAAGTAAGTGCGGCTATGGGGGTGGAGAAGGCAAGGGAGAGAGAGGTCCAAATGCTGGAGGAGCTGGGACACCAGGCTGCAGATAAGGGTAAGGGTGAGAATGGGTGACATTGAGGTAAGCAAGAAAGTGGGTAAAAGGGGGAGGCATGCCAAATCTAGGATACAGGTTACTGGGGGGGGAAAGGGGCTGGAGGGGCTGGCCCCGCCGGGAGGAAAACCATAGGGTGTAAGAGGTTGAGCAGAGGTATGAGACATGGTTTCGAGGATACCGTCGGCAGAGTGAGAGGTCCCAGAGGCGTTAGTGCCCCCGGGCTTGGGGAGATCAGGAAGGATAGTATAAACATAACCAGACTGGGCATAGATAAGGTCATATTTTAAAGCGATTTGAAGGGCGGATTCTTCGGTTTGGGGGAAATGGGAGGAAACATCTTTGCCAATGGGAGGTAAGAGAGAGCAAAGGAACCAATCCATGTAAACTCGATCTTCAAAGGGGGGAGCACGGCATAAGCTTCGTCGTCTTAGCCACTCTTGGACATGAGCGGAGAGACATGTTGAAGAGGATTGCTGAAAGGAGGTCAATAGTTCAGTGTCAGTGTCGTATCAGAGAGGGAGCTGGAAATAAGACAAAAAGGCTTGGGAAATGGTTGCAAAAGTGGTATGGGAAGAGGTGGCTTGATCAACATACCATTTGGATGCTTCGCCGGTAAGGGTACGTTTGAACAAAAGAAGACGGATGGAGTCATCGGTGATGGAATTAGAGGAGCACCACATTTGGAAAGATCAGATATGATTGGAGGGATCTTCACTAGCAAGGCCCTCGAACTTGGGAATGTCGGAGGGGAGCTTGGTTGGCATAGCAGGCCAACTGACATCGTGGCGGATAGGATCATTGGTAAGCTGATTGAAGTCAGGGAGACTAAGGCCGGCCATATACAGAAGTAATGGGGCAGTCGAGGTAGTTCATGTAGTGGTTCCACTGGAAGTGGACCCAGCAGTAGAACTGGGGTTAGGGCTAGGTCCAGAACTAGACATGGTGGAGGTAAAGGGGGGAGAACCAGAAGGACCGGGAGAACCCGAACAATCATAGGAAGAGTCGGAGTGCGGACTCGGGGGAGGACTTACTCGATGACAACGGGAAGGAGGAATTCGACCAACCGGAAACTGAGGGTGAAGGCGAAGAAGTCGCCGGGAGAAACGCCTTGGAGGCGCAATGATGATGGGAAGAAGAAAGACCGACAAGGGTAGCAAGGTGCAAAAGCAAGACGCGACAAGGGCAAGGAGGTGCAGTGTCAATTAATTTTAGAGTCTTTGCCAGGCGGTGTTAACTAGGCTCTTCTTCACTTAGGGTCAGTGTGTGGCGTGCATTAATTTTAATTGATTAAACCCAGACGTTTTGAGCATAAAAGAAAAAGTGTGCTGTTGAATGGAAAAGAAATCTGCAGTAAATAAGACTGAAAGAACAGAAAATTAGCAACTAAAAGGGCAGCAATTGAACCCATGAAGGAGGGCCTCTCAAAACTAGTCTAGAAGGGGCAAAGCACGCTAACAAGAGACCAAGAGATCTAAGGTCCAGAGGGACTGGGATCTAATGGAGAAATTTGCTGGAAAGTGGTGTAGAAAGCAGCAAAGAGGTAGGGGCAAGGTTGCTGCTAGAAAATAGGAGATTAGCTAAAAAGAGTGGGTCAAAGGGGTGACCCTAGAGATGAACCCAAACAAAGTGAAAGGCAGTGTATAGAAAGGGAAGAAAAGCTGACATGTGAGGATCTAAACAGGAGGTATTAGATCTGAAATAAGGCTGAAACTTCTGGAAATTCAGATGTCTGAAAACATCAACAAACTCTCCCAAAAAAAGTGGAGGGAACTGAAGCCCTAAGGGGCAAGAGTCCCACTTAGGTGAGTGAAATAGATCAGCAACAAGTATGAACAGGTGGAGACAGAGGCTGGAAAACCCTGACAGAAGCTTCAGTGAAACCCAGAAAAAGTGCTGGCAGAATGCAGAAAAAATTGTAGGTCGCAGGTTTGGGCCTGTTTTCAGGCCAGGTCATAGATTTAGTGTAGAAAAGTGCGACCTCAAGGCCAAGTCACACTTTTTGGGCCGATAAGTGCGACCTGCAGATCCGGGTCTGGCGGCGGCAGATTTCAGAAAATTTTGTCGTCTCAGCAGCGGCTGATGTCGGTCACCTGCGCAAAAAGGCCATAAACACGCGGAAGTGAGAAATTTGAATGTGTGAGGGTTTTTAGAGGGGAAAAATAGCATAAAAAAGGAAAAAATAGGAAAAATAAAAAGTGGAAGAGAAACCCTAGGGTCTGAAACAGTTGGATATGCAGGAAGATAAAAAATGACAGTGGTCGCAAAAGAAAACCCGTGTGGAGTCGCCAATTGTTAGTATGATTCTTTCGTCGTAAAAGATCACTTTAGTTATGCAGATCAAGTAGCCCTAACATCAAGTATGGCTGCAAAATATCTTTAAGTTTGCTGCATAAAATTATATCTAAGCATAAAAGACATTAACCAGATAAAATGTAAAATGGCTCCATGCATCCAATGAACAAGACAAGAACAATGTATAAAAATAATTTTATATTATATCAAAGAATGGGGCACCTGAGAGGAAAACAAGAAATGTGTTTTCCAGTTCTCCTGAGTGGGATGAGTTCTTAGAAGTCCTTAGTGTTTCAGATCTAAAATTCCTCTCTTTGGTTAATGTGGAAAACCCTAACAAACATGGAACTCAATGGGAGTTCAAAATGCAAACAAATGAAATTGGTGATCAAGAGTAGATCTAGTGTGATCCAATGCAATGGAGGTGACTAATGAATGGGGAAAACCCTTCTGTTTATTACAAAATATTGGGGTGTTCTAGAACTCAGTGCATGAATAAAATATTATTAATCACATTCTAGAATCATCCTTTAGGAATATTTTATTATATTTGTTGGAGGGAAAAGGGTTTTTGACTTGGGTCAAATCCTTTATTTATAAATAATAAATAAATAAATGATTTATTTATTATTTAATGGAAATGAGGGGAATACAATTAAATAAATAATAGTTTATTTAATTATTTAAAAATGATTTAGTCAAATTTAACTAGGAATAGTATTTAAATAGTGATTTAAATAACTTATTCTTAGGAAATAATTAAATAAATAATGATTTATTTAATTGATTACCGTGTTTTGCATTAAATATGACCAAGAAATGTAAACAAATGTGGTGAAAGCGATTTTACTTGGGGTAAAATTAGTTTTACATGGTGTACTTGGGTTCATCTAACAATGATGGGTTAGATGACCAAAAAATGGTGTAACACACAACAAATGATTACGTGTTTGGGTAAGGTCGCAAAGACTTTTGTGTTTTGGCACGACAAAATTTTGTAGAAACAAACACCCTTCCCAATCAAAACATAAAACACTCCTCTTTGTATTTCACTGTTTCACATGCATTGTAGACCTGAACACTTTCAAATTGATTTTAAAAAAAACATTTTATAACATATTCGTTTCAGTGGAGCAAAGGAGGCAGATTTTCATGATTTTTTTTCATTGTGAGAGGACTTTTGGAAATTACAAAGCATTCATACATGATCACCGTTGTTAAATTAGGCTCATAAATTAGGCACATTGTTTCACCTTAGGAACACTTGTCTGTTATACCCATGTAACAAAATCACTCTCAAATGAATTTGCGTAATCTCTCTCACCACACTTTGTTTTATGGGACAAAGGAGGGGGGAATGGTTTCCCACTGCTTTCACTTATTCAAAAGGAGACATTTTTTGAAGGTGACAAGGCATTCAGACTAAGACCACTGCTTTTAAAATAGGCTTATTGTTTGTCACCTTATAATCACTGTGCTTTCCTTACAAACCCTGCTTCACCTTCTAATACTGTTTTCACCATTACACTTTGCTGACAAAGGTTAGCTTTGTCCTATCACAGTTAGGACACCTTCAACAATTTTAAAAACCTATAATACTGTGTTTATTTTGACTTGTAGGTAGTGTTATGGTTTAGCACTGTTTTGAGGGCAGTTTCAGGCCTTTTGACACCAATATAAACACACCACTTTCACTATGTTATTCTTGGGCAATCATAGCCAAAAAAATCTCGTATTGTAAACAAAACACTCAACCCTCCTTATCACTGTTTCTCCCTTGGAGAAAAAAACTCTGTCACCCCCTTCAAATTTTCAAAAAAACTAGCAAGGAGCAAATGAAGAGTACCTGGAAAACTTTCACGGGCTTTCCTTGATGATTTGGCAGCTTCAGAGATGCTTTTGCAGGCGTTTTGATCGCTCAATAGGCACGACATGTTCAAAAAGGTAAGCGCCGCACAGCAATAGGGGTGTCGGGTCGGCCTTTGGGCGGTTGTGACTGGCGCCTACAGGCGCGCCGCGCGTCGTGCCACAATAAAAACTCTTTGTAAACTTGCTCCTGAACGCGCCGCGCGCTTTTCCAGGTGCGTCGCGCGGGCTAAAAGGCTTCAAAATCTGCAAATTTTCGCTTGAAACGCTTCTTCGGTCCGAGAGCAGCTAGGGAGATGTGTTGCTCGTGTTTTTGAATTGCTAATAGGCCCTGCAACGGTCTCTAACTCCCTTTTGAAGGCGAAAAGTCAAAGTATTTTTTATATTTTCTTAGTGAGGGTTTTGACGTTTTTCTTTAAAACAAATGCCTTTGTTATAATGAAAAAACCAAATGACTTTGAATGTGCTACAAGGGGCCCATATTCAAATAACGTTGGTAATAAAGTGTTGTGCATGCTATTTGGACAGTTTTGATTGATATGACTCCTTCCATTTATAAGAAAATCATCCCAAGGCCAAACTCCTTTTCACAGTGAGAAAGTCATTTTGAAGGCCAACATCTCTTAGTGTTTTTCTCATTGAGGCAATACTCTTCTACTACCTCTTCACTATTCTTCATTAAAAAGGAATATCTGCCATGTTGAACTTTCTAATGACCTTTTTAAAAGAAAACTCTGCTCAAACAACACACC